>CAEFZP010001896.1:427500-1027500 GCA_903064625.1 Mallotus villosus | reverse complement strand
TTTGTGTGTGTGTGTGTGTATTTTCATGTGGTTGTAGTGTTGATGTATAATCTGAGGTCACGTCTAAGGATATGAGAGCGTTTATTAAACAGAAGGTGTGTGTGTGTGGGAAGGTGTGTGTGTGCCTGTGTGTGTGTTCATGTGGTTATTGTTTTTATAGCTAATCGGAGGTCCTGGGGCTACAGATAAGAATGAGGATGGTGGTGAAAGTGTTTATTAAACACAAGGTGTGTGTAAGGGTGTGTATCTGTGGAGATCCTTGATTAAACTGATGGGGGTTGTTTACTTACAAAGAGGTGTGTGTGTGTCTGTGGAGATTCTTGATTAAACTGATGGTGGTTGTTTACGCACACACCAAGGTGTGTGTGTGTGTGGGTGGGTAGAATCCTGTGTGCATGTGTGAGGGTTAGTCATCAAACCATGTTTCCATATCAGGATCTCGCTATTTAAATGCATGCATCTATATAATTAATCAACACACCTAAACGGCTCAACTGTCTGTCCAATCAGACACATTCTCTATGAGGGAGGGGTCACCAAGAAGGAAGTAATTGAACCGTTCCGACCGGTTTGCCCCCCCAGATTGTGTGTGTGTCTCTGACTTGGGTAGATGTGGGAGTGCTGTGTGTGTGTGTGTGTGTGTGTGTATGACAGTGTGTGTTGGTTTCCCCCAGAGTGTGAGAGGTGCTTTATTAAAACATACGGTGGGTATTAACCGAGGTGTCAAACCACCCCCTGCCCCACCCGTGTGTCCAGGTGGTCATCTGACGGCTGGGGTTATCACCTAAACTGTGTACGGTGTTAATGAACATTTCAGTCAAGGGCCAGGTTGCCAGATTGAGCTCTGTGTCATTATATATCCCCCCCAACCTGCTCATGACCATAGCTCAGAACGTAGGGTGGTTGAGGTCAGCGGAGGGAGTTGTGTATGAAGAGGAAAGGGAAGAAGAGCCGGGCTGGAGGGAGAACGTGAACCACAGGACAGTGTGTGTTGGTTTTAGTGCGTCACAATTAGTGTGACATGATTGTGGCTACACACACACTCACACACACACACTGGTGCCCTAGAGCCATGGTTGTACTTGGAGTACCTTTGCGCTTCTGGTTAGTGCCGACCCCCCACCACTCTATCTCACTTCTCTCCACAAACTCCTCCCTCACCCCCCTCCCACCCTTTTCCCACTTCCTCTCTGTCCACCCTCGATCGAGCCTCTATTTGCCTGTTCACACACTCATCTGGAACTGGTTCAGCAAACATGACCCAATGAGGACACACTCACACGCGTGCACACGCGCGCACACACACACACCGCGAGGGAGTGATTACATCTGGTCGCAGTCAGAGGAACCTGTCCTGTATCCAGTCATTTAGCGCATGGCTAACCACATTGATAACACATTGATATTCAGGAGGGGGTGAGAGAGACGACGATGGGAAGGATGAGAGAGAGGGGCAGGAGGAAGAGAGAATGTGGAAGGGGGAGGGTGGGTGAGGAAGGGAGGGGAGGGGAGAGGGCATAGAGAGGTGAAAGGGAAAGAGCTCAAGTGCCTGATTAAATGTTGCTGCTACACTTGTTTTTGTCATTGTCAGAAAGTCATTGGGCGGAGGTGCGTGCGTGTGGCGCGCTGTAAGTGGTGTTTTTTTTAATCACCGCAGCAGCTGTATTTATGGTCACCTGTGGCCAGCTTCCGAAGCTCTCCTCAGGGCACCCGAGCTGAGGCGTCACACTCGTAGGCACGACGGCTGCAGGTGGCCGGGGCTTAGTGATGTCATCGTGGTGCAGGCACGGCTGTCGTCGGCGGCAACACTAATCAGAGTTGATCAGCATGCTGCGACGCCCAACTGGGCTGCTGTTGGCCACAGGAGAGAGAGAGAGAGAGAGGGAGAGAGAGAGAGCATGATGGGAGGGAGGGGATAACGGCAGAAGAGGCCGGTCCCTCTGACTATCCTGCTAGTCTGCTAATGGTGGACTCTTATCAGTCTGTCTGGTGTGTGGCGGAATGGGATGTATGTGTACTGATGTGTGTCTTGTTGTGCTTCCGTATGTGTGTGCACATAAGCGTGTGTGTGCGCGTGCGCCTCACATGATGGTTATCAACAGTTGTGTACCTGGAGGTTTGTCATTGAAGGCCTGTGATAAGGATGATCTCCACTCTGACACTGGCCTCAGGTAAACTCCTGTTTGGCTACAAAATCTTCAGAAATGTATTTCCCTAAGCTATGAAGCAGCTTGGAAGCAGGTTGTTCCGTCCTGGTCCATGACTAAAGGTAGAGAGTCTGTTCATGTGTGCTGTGATAACGATAAACAAGTTAATCCTCCTTATTATGTGTTTGTTCAATGACCAGCGGGCTTGTGGTGTTTCGCTCGGGAGAGAGAGAGAGATGTAGGAAATGGAGAAGGAAGAGGTGGATCAAAACATCCAAGTGTTTGAGGTTGTGAGGGAGGACTGGAGAGCACAGAGGGAGGGAGGTTAAAGGGGGGTGCTGCCAGAAGGGGTTCCAGCCTGTCAACTAGTTTCCCCTCACACGTTCACATCTCCACTCAGGAAGCCATCGGGCTGCCGGGAACACGCTGCCTCTCCTCTCTGTTCTCCACTTCCTCTCATCCTGTCTTCCATCCTCTCCTTCCAGATACAGCCTCCACCACCTGTCCATCTCTGTTTCTCCCTGTTTCTCTCTCTGATTCTGTCTCTTTCTTCTTTCTTTCTCTCTATCTCTCTCTCTCTCTCTCTCTCTCTCTCTCTCTCCGACTTCAGAGGACTGGTGCACTCCGTCCCCTCCTTCTCCTCCTCCTCCTCCTCCTCCTCCACGGTGCTTTGAGCAGCTGCACAGGTCAGAGCACCGGGGTTGCTCCACATGGATTAGGTACCGTTGTGTCATGGAGGACCTGGCTGGGAGGAGACCACCAGTCAGGAAGCTGGATCCCGATGGACCCCCTTGTTTCTGTCACTATGGTGATCCTCTCAGGGTAGAGGCTGTGCTCTTTATACAGTGGTTCTGGTTGATTTGTAATCGTATTTTCTGGATTTGATTTGTTTCCCTCTATCAATTTACCCCAAAGAGATTATTATTTAATCTGCATAATGGAATATCGTGTAGAACCTGACGTTTCTCTACAGCATTATCGTCTGAAAAAGTATCTGAATTTAGATTGGGATCATTGTTGGTTGTCTTGACATGCAGCCAAGATCTTTGGTTTAAACGTCAAGCAGGGTTTTGTTTTACTACAGATGAGGAGAGTGGATTTATTTGACACCGTAGAGAACATCTCCATCTCTGCAGACTCTTTTAACTAGGATTAAGAACGAAACTACTGAAGATTATACCTCTTATCCTCTCAAGTCTAAACCAAAGTAAGGAAGCTAACTCGTTAGGGCTCGTCCAAATGGCTTCTGAAAGGAAAGTGGATCTCTTATTGAAATATGGAACATGAGGGGAGGGGGAGGCAGGGGGGTGCTGGGGAGGGGGAGGCAGGAGAGGTGCTGGGGAGGGGTAGGCAGGGGGGTGCTGGGGAGGGGGAGTAGGAGGGTGCTGGGGAGGGGAAGGCAGGAGAGAGGTGCTGGGGAAGCAGGAGAGGTGCTGGGGAGGGGGAGGCAGGAGAGGTGCTGGGGAGGGGGAGGCAGGGGGGTGCTGGGGAGGGGGAGGAAGGAGAGGTGCTGGGGAGGGGGAGGCAGGGGGTGCTGGGGAGGGGGAGGCAGGAGAGGTGCTGGGGAGGGGGAGGCAGGAGGGGTGCTGGGGAGGGGGAGGCAGGGAGGGGTGCTGGGGAGGGGGAGGCAGGGGGTGCTGGGGAGGGGAGGCAGGGGGGTGCTGGGGAGGGGTGAGGCAGGAGGGTGCTGGGGAGGGGGAGGCAGGAGAGGTGCTGGGGATGGGGGGCATGAGGGGTGCTGTGGAGGGGGAGGCAGGAGGGGTGCTGGGGAGGGGGAGGCAGGGAGGGTGCTGGGGAGGGGGAGGCAGGAGAGAGGTTCTGGGAGGGGGAGGCAGGAGAGGGTGCTGGGGAGGGGAGGCAGGAGGGTGCTGGGGAGGGGGAGGCAGGGGGGGTGCTGGGGAGGGGGAGGCAGGGGGGTGCTGGGGAGGGGGAGGCAGGAGGGTGCTGGGGAGGGGGAGGCAGGAGGGTGCTGGGGAGGGGGAGGCAGGGGGGTGCTGGGGAGGCAGGGTGGGGTGTGCTGGGGAGGGCGAGGCAGGAGGGTGCTGGGGAGGGGGAGGCAGGAGAGAGGGTATTTGTGTGGAGGAGCGTGCGAGGATCAGTGGTGATTAAACTTGTAACCTCGAGTAATGACAGGAACCCCCTCTGTCCCTGTCTACCATCTAGCAGGCCTTTCATGTCTGATAGCAGACTAATGTCTCACATCCACTCTGCTGTGCTGCACCCTGGATAGGCCCCATATTCATCAAAATGTGTTAGTGCTATTCTATCTGAACTCTAAGCCTCTGTTCAAACACATTTGTCTTATTGTAGCTGTGATAACTTGGCTAATTGTCTGTGTTTACTTGAAGTGGATTGCTTATCTCAACCCCTTCTGTGTCTCTCGCTGCGTCTCAGCTAAGTGTTTTTAGATTAGTGCTGCTGAATGGTGAACAGGTAGACCATGACTCATGGTCTTATAAACATATAAAGTCATTCTGGGACAATTAAACCGTTCGAACTTTTGAGTGTTTACATTTGGGTCTTCCAGATGCCTCTCGTCCAAATGCAAACCCGTAGATGGCAGTGTTTCCATGGTGCCCTCTATGCTCTGTCCTGATTGGTCCAGGGAGTGAGAGGGCAGAGATCAGACAGCCGCTGACATCTCTCCGTAATGTAGATGTACTGTACAGCCTGCTCCCAAATGAGATGTCCACTGTTTAATAGTCTGGAGAAACATGAAGCTGTGTTGCTGAACGCTGACCTTGTAGACCAGCCGCCCGCCCCACCAGAACACTGTCACCAGCCACGGAACACCAGCACTGACTAATGACACTGATGACAGACACTCAGACCAATCACTCCTCCTCTGTGTCCTGCCTCGGCTCTCTTCTTTCTCTCTCCTCTCCTCTCCTCGCCTCTCTCTTCTCTCCGCTTCTCCTCTCCTCTCCTCTCCTCTACTCCTCTCCTCTCCTCGCCTCTCTCTTCTCTCCTCTCCTCTCTACTCCTCTGCTCTTCTCTCTCTGCTTCTCCTCATCCTCTCTACTCCTCTCCTCTCCTCGCTCTCTCTCTCTCATCCTCTCCTCTCCTCTCCTCTCCTCTCCTCTCCTCTCCTCTCCTCTCCTGCCTCTCCTCTCCTCTCCTCTCCTCTCTCTCCTCTCCTCTCCTCTCCTCTCCTCTCCTCTCCTCTCCCTCATCCTCCTCCTCTCCTCCTCTCTCCTCTCCTCGTCCTCTCCTCTCCTCTCCTCCTCCTCTCCTCTCCTCTCCTCTCCTCTCCTCCTCTCCTCCTCTGCTCTTCTGCTCCTCCTCCTCCATCTACCCTCCTCTCCTCTCCTCTCCCTCCTCTCCGTCTCCTCTCCCTCTCCTCTCCTCTCCTCCTCTCTCTCCTCTCTACTCCTCTGCTCTTCTCTCTGCTTCTCCTCTCTACTCCTCTGCTCTTCTCTCTGCTTCTCCTCTCTACTCCTCTGCTCTTCTCTCTGCTTCTCCTCTCTACTCCTCTGCTCTTCTCTCTGCTTCTCCTCTCTACTCCTCTGCTCTTCTCTCTTCTGCTTCTCCTCTCTACTCCTCTGCTCTTCTCTCCTCCTCCTCGCCTCTCTCTTCTCTCCGCTTCTTCCTCTCTACTCCTCTGCTCTTCTCTCCTCATCCCCTCCTCTCTCCTCTTCGTTACTGCTCTCCCCCTTTCTCTTCTCCACGGCAACAAACGTTTCTTTTGCCTTTCCTCCTTCATCTGTTCTCGTCCTCTTCTTTCTCTCCTCTCGTGGATCTCTCAATTAAAGCAGCTCTTTGTTCCCGAAGACCATAGGAAGTCAGCGGTGTGTGTCATTTCTGATCATACATTATTTATCTGCACAAAGACAAAAGACCAAAAGGTTCTTATTATAAAAGGAGATGTCAACCTATATTGTGTGCTACTGTTCACTTTAAGTTGTCTGTCAGTCTGTCTGTCTGTCTGTCAGAAAGGGAGCGAGAGGTAGAGGAAAGGAAAGGAGACTACATGTAGTGAAGGATTTTCAGTTAATGATGGTAATAATGAGTGATGTACTTTGTGATGCGCCCCCTGAACACACACACACACAGAGATAAACACGTGTGTGTTGAGTGGTAATGTGTGTTGGATGGCCGTAGATGTGCTTAGTGTTCTCTGGGGGATTCTGGCCCCTTCTGTGGACTTCCTCTTGAGTAGTTTATGTGTGTATGAGAGAGAAAGAGAGAGACACTCCTTGTCTTCTCTCACTGTCATAATAGCCTGCTGATAACATCTGAATAGCACACAGCCTTCGCTGCCAGTCCTGATAGCAACCTTTTCTCTCTGTCTCTCTTATCCCCTTCTCTTTTTTTCTTTCTCTTTCTCTCTCTCTCTCTCTCTCTCTCTCTCTCTCTTTCACTATCTTTAATTTCTCTGTATTTTTCTCCCTTTTCTTTCTCTCCTTTCCCCCTCCCTCCCTCTTTTTTTCTCTATTTCACTCTCTCACTCCCTCTCCTTAAAATAGGAAATGTCTAAATTACACTTGCTAATGGGATGCCACAGCACTGTTGCTCGCTTCTCTTTCATTCTCTATCAGTGAGGGAGCACATTTCATTTGATACATAATGAAAGGACTGTTCTTATCTAGTGTTAAAGAGAGGAGTGATGACGGAGCCTCATTGGAACTTCTGAAAATGATAGGAGGAGGACGGAAAGCTCTCCTCTCTACCCTCCTCTCCTCTCTCCTGGACAGTCTGGACTAGCTAACAGATGGGAACATCAATTTTTGATATGCACACTGCTTCACCAGAGCTGTCTTCTGTTGGCCACAGACAGTAGACTAAGGCTCAGTCCCCCAGCACAGCAGGAGCATATGTCACTTACTACCAGCACTTGGGATATGGTCCCAGTATATTTCCACCACAACTTTATTTCAATTACTCTGAATACATACCCCGAAAAGACTATAGCCAGCGGGTCTATCTGTTTTTGTGCCTTGTCCATATGTGATTGAGTGTGTGTTCGCAATCTGGTGTGTTTTTGCGGGCGTAGTCTCTGATGTATATAAGGGTTTGAAGGAGAAGCGTGTGTCTTCTACGCTAGATGTTGGAATAATTGATTTGACCCAGTTTAACATTTGCCATTAGTCATCTGCTGCCTTGCATTAAATGACGCCGCAGAGGCAAATTAATTGTCTGTGTAAAAAGCTCTCCTCTCTCTCCTTCACTTTCTATCACCCTCTCTCTCTCCTTCTCTTGCTCTCTCCCTCTCTTTTGCTCTCTCTCTCTCTCTCCCTCTCTTGCTCTCTCTCTCTCTCTCTCTGTCCCTCTCTCTAGCTCTCAGACTGTAGAAAGAGGAAGGCAATGCCAGGCCCTCTTTAACAGCTCTCAGACTATTAACACAATAACCAAAAAGTAATTAGATTGACTTTTTAATATGGCAGTCAATTAACGACACCATGGCGACAGGCGGCCACAGACAAAGAGAGAGGCGGAGAGAGGGAGAGGGACAGAGAGAGGGAAATAGGGAGATAGGGAGGGAGAGAGAGAGGTAGAGGGAGGGAGAGAGAAAGGTAGAGGGAGGGAAGGAAGAAAAGAGAGAGGCAGAGGGAGGTAGAGAGGGAATTAGAGTGGAGGAGACTCTCAGCAGACTTGTGTCTCTCTCTTCCTGGTGAGAGAGGGGATGTTTGTTTACCTGACAGCATTTACTCATTGGCTAAGTGGTGAGGGAGCAAAGCATGCTGGTCCATGGCAGATGCAGGTGACACTACTCTGGACCCTTGGTAGATCATCACTGGAGAGTTCAGCCTCTGATCGGAGCAAAACCTAGAGCAAAAACCACGTGCCACGGTCGTGGGACATACAAATGTCAACCCTCCCCCTGACATGCTTCATGTTGACCTAGTGTGTGTGTGAGGGTGTGTGTTGTGGGGAGAGAGAGGGAGCAGGGATTTTCTTACCTCAGCTTCTCAGTCCAGGCACCCTGGCAGCCATGATCCGTGTCAGGTTTCTGAGTAGTGTGTCTGGGCGGAGTGCTGTGTGTACTGTGTGTACTGAACACTTTGCAAATTTGTTTGTGTGAACATGCTAATTCATTGGAGAAAGAGCGAGAGAGAGAGTGCGTGTGTGTGTGTGTGTGTGTGCGTGTGTGTGAATGCTTAATAACTCATTTTAATAGGCTGCAGCACCATGAGCTCTGATGTTGTTCAGCTGAGACATTTTTGGGTCAATTTTTTTTTCTTTCTTCTGAATAATTGCTTTGATCATGAGAATAATGAGGTTTTCCCTATTCTAGCATACGGAACACACTCACAGACACACAATCACACATTCACACACGGTCAGCAGACATTGACAGGACACACACGTTTCTACAAAACACAGAAGCGCTTCCCTCTCTCTCAGCCCTCAAGTGTTACCCAGTAAAAGAACAGGAGAGATCAGCTTCAGGTCATAAATACAGTAGATGGATATCCCATAATACACAGGGGCCTAATAAGCATTTTAAATAGGAACCTGGATCTCACAACAACCACCTAGTTCTACTCCAATACAACGACTCCCCTTTTCAAAACAAATCACATCATGTTGCCCTCTGAGTACACGCTACATATCATATCTCAGAGTTTTTTGGAGAGCTGTTTCTGTTGCTTTCCCGGGCGTTTCAGCAGAACCAACTCGGCCAGGGGAGCTGAGATCAGGTTTCCAGGCGAGAGAAATCTTTGACAACTTGTTTTTCTGATGGCTTTGTGTGATCTCCGCCTGTGAGATGAAGATGAGATCACACGGGGCTGGTCTGGAGATGCTGCTGGGAGGAGGAGGGGGAGAGGAGTGAGTGAGGAGGAGTGGGACAAGAGAGGGAGAGGAATATTCAAACCTTGTTGTGCCTGGAAGGGGGGGTGGCAGCCACTGTGGGAGGTGAAAAGTAGGAGAAAAGAGCTGGACGAACTAGACGTGTGCACGCAGACACACAAAAAACATGTGACAAGTGGACACTCCACTCAATACATCAATACCTCAGTCTCACACTCTAGGCTATAGTTTGGTGTTCACACCTCACACACACACAGACAGACACACACACACACACACTGACATACACACACACACTCATACACATAGGCTATAACAGACACCGGCACACATACTAGCACACACACACACGCATTGATTGCCGTCATCAAAGCGTAGTGAATGGCGATTTCCACACCTTCAGACACTTGCTGTTTCACAGCAGAGGACACACTGTAAAATGCTTTTGGAATTGAGCTCTCTTTCTCCACTGTTTCCTGTTTGTTTTAGTGTGTGTGTGTTTGTGTATTAGTGTGTGAGATGTTTGGTGTGCGATTTCACGTCTGTGGATCAGATTCGCCTACTCCTTCAATTTGGCGCCATCAGTGCAGACAGTCTCTGATGGAGCGATAAGACAAACACCCACACACATACACGCACACACACACACACACACACACACACACACACACACACACACACCCTGACATACAGCCTGACATACACATACACTAATGCCCATACACAGCCTCACACACACTGTTGTTATCTGAATGGGAGATGCAGAGCTGTGCGTGATTGGAAAATGAAGGAAGATTGCCTTCTGATTACCACATGTTAATTAACTCAGCATCTCCTGTCTTCTCCCTGTAGACTGCTTGGGTACGTGCTCCACTTACACTTCTACGTGTGTGTGTGTGTTCCCACTTACACTTGTAGGTGTGTGCGTGTGTGTTCCCACTTACATTTATGCACACTCAATTCTGGAATCCGAAGAAATGTGTTTGCGTGTGTTCTCTCTGTTCTCTGTTCCTCTCTGCTGGCCTCTCTGAAGGCATGGTGACGCTCCAACGCTGCTGTTTGAAAACATGGATCTAGAACCCGGAGCCATGACAGTGCTTTACTATAAATTTGACCAGTAAGCCTCCAAAATAACATGTTTACCCGGAGAGAACAGATTTGCAGGAGAGGATAGTAGAGGGTCTGGTGGTTGGGTTGTCCTGAGTGTATACGCCTGTGTGTGTGTGTCGGCAGCTCTGTGGCAGAGCGGCCTGGCCGGTCCATGCAGAGCGGTCCTAGCCTACGTGCTCTGGATCCCTCTGCTGCAGCAACTGCTCTGGATGCCCTGTAGAAGGCCCTGCTACAGAGACGGCTAATCTGTCTGCAACACACACACACACACACACACACACACACATACACATATGCACATACACATATGCATGAGAAAGAGTTAGGAGGAAAAGGGCGGTGGGCTTCAGGACTGTTCTATTGTTGTTTTATCAGTTTTGTAAAAGTCCCTCTTTCAGTCCCCATGCCTCTCTCTCTTTCTTTCTTCCACTCTCTCTACTGTATCTCTCTTTGGCTGTCTCCGCCCCCTTTCTGAATCTCTCTTTCTCCCTCACACACACACACACAGCAGGGAATTCCAGAGTATTTAGCAGAGAACAAAGTCCTGTCCTCAGGTCCTAGTTTCCTTGTAATTATTCATGAAGGTTCTCCTCGATCTCGGTTCCTCTGGGTTCACCCCTCGTTGGGAGAGAACCGTGTCCTGTGATGTCATGTTCCCCTCCTCCTAAAAGGTACTTTAGGTTACATGGCCAACTACTTACCTCCTATTCTCTGCTGTCTCAGAGGCAATGGTGTTTTGTTTGACTGTGTCCCCTGCGTAAATGTGTTGAGGGGTGTTGTGGAGGAATGTGCCACTTGTGTACATGTGTTGTGGAGGATTGTGTCCCCTGTTGAGGGGTGTTGTGGAGGATTCAGCTCCTTGTATCGATAGACATTCTTGCCTCCTCCTCATCAGTTTTAGAGGAAGTCCCTTGCTGAAAAGGCTCATCATGAGACACATACACGCACACACACGCACACACACGCACACACACACACACACACACACACACACACACACACACACGCACACGCACACACGCACAAACTGAGGAGTCACATCATTAGCAGCCTTTGCTGTGAGAGATTCTGCCTAGTCAACTGGAAACTGAGGATATCTGGAAATGCTTGGAGTACAGTAATGTTGCTACGCACACACACACATACACACAACATACACACAACGCACACACACCCTTAGCAGACAGACAGCTGCTCAAATTACTGCTCAGTTAGTTCCGTTTTTACAGGCCAGCTGCCTTCCCAGTTTCTTAGAGTTTATAACATCTGCCTCTCCATCTCTCTGTACTTTTTCCCCCCCATCTCCCTTTCTGTCGGAAACGCAGACACCAACACATGTGTTCTGCGTACACTGTCTGTGTGTGTGTTCGCTGTGTGTGTGTTACATTATTAAGACCCTATCACTGTCAGGCAACAGAAACGCTAGTTTAAGTGAAAAACTCGGAGCTGAGGCAAATTAGAAGTGCACAGGGAAGTAGCTGTCAGCAGTCCTGTGTGTATGTGTGATGTGTAGACTATCAGCTTCCATCCTGAGCGTTGTGTGTATCTGTGTGTGTGTGTGTGTGTGTATCTGTGTGTGTGTGTGTGTGAGGGTGAGAGGGAGCAGAAAGTGCAGGAGAAAGGCGTTTCTATTGGAAGCAGGAAGATAAGCCAGGGGATTGCTGTGGCACAGGGCTCAGTGGAGGAGGCTGGATAATGCTGTGTGGATGCTGTTCTTTAAAGGGTGTGTGTGTTGTGTGTTTGTGTTTGTGTGTGTGTGTGTTGATTGACTTCATCCCCCTTTCTCCTATCAGTGGGCTCCTCAGACTGTGAGTCCCAGAGGAGCAGGTTTGTTGAACATGGTCCACATCGTCATCTCCTCTCTCTGTCACTTCAGCCCCCTCTACATACACACACACACTGTTTTTGTGTTCAATAATAAATATGTTATGCCTCCCATCTCCTCAGTTCTTGTATTTTGTCAGCTAGTTTCTGTCTAGAATTGGTATGACAGGGAAACCCCATCCTCCCCTTTCGGTGAACGCTAGGCCTAACTTCCTGTGCATTCCAGTGTTCTATCTCAACCTGATTACACTGTGTTGGTTTATGAGCGCTGTAGGCCTGCCTGTGACCATGTTACCCAGCTAGTCTCCAATAAAGAACTGTCTCCAAACACGGCCACCCTCACTGGGATTATGTGAGGACGGAACACTGGAGTTTGTCTCTTTGACAAAGTACCGTGGAAGTTTTGAGAAAGTAGTCTTTGAAAGTGAATCAGTGTAATTAAAGAAAATGGCTCTCATAAATACTTGTTTACCGCCTCTTGGCAGACATGTAATAGCACTGGCTCCCCGCTGAGACAAGACGGTGTGTGTGTGTGTGTGCGCGCCCGCTCTTGTCTACTGTCAGACAATTAGAGGTCCTATTGCATCTAACCGTCAAACAACTGCAGATTCTCACCTGAGTAGTGTGGTGTGTTCTAATGATGTAACCTGCTTGCACTGCTCTTTCTTACCCAAGTAACAGTAGTATCTGCCTGTTCCCTCTCTATCTCTCCCTCTTCCTTCTCTTTCTCTCTCTCGGTTCCCTCCATCTCCCCCCCCCCTCTCTCTCTCTCTCTCTCCCCTAGCTCTGCCCATGTTAAGGCCCAGTGAGAGCCCCCCCCCGACCCCTCAGAACAGGTCGATGGGGGACATCGAGGAGCTGGCCGCCAGCTATGAACGCAAACTCATCGAGGTGAGTCTGCCTTTCTACTAGCATCCTTTAGGTTTAATAAAATGGTCCAATCAGAGTTGGGCTTTGAGGTTTTCTCTAGGCTTCCCTGCCAATCACGTGACATCCTTCGCCTGATGTCAGTCCCGCCAGCAGCCTGGGCAGGAAACACTGTGTCTATATTCTAATGAGGCTGCCGGGGCTCATGAATAATGCACGACTCATTTTAGATTTCTTTAATAAGAAATAATTCCGCTGGTGTTTGGGAAAACTATCCCCTCACTTATTCATGCGCATGTGTGTTTATGTATATTTCATGTTATTTACTTATTGATGTTCTCATTTGCTTAGCTGTCAGTCTCGCTAGGGATCCCCCCTAACATGTCCCTCTGTAAATCCCAGGTCAACGCCTTGATAGCTTTATTTAAACGTTCCTGTTGAACCTACAGTTCTGTCTCATATCCTTGACCAACTGGTCTCCGCAGGTCAACTGGGCCAGGCCAGGGAGCTGCTAGCTCGCCATATTTGTTTGTTGTTGTTGGGTTTTATTATGCATGATGTCTGGAGGGTAGGAGGGCGCGTGTCTGTAGCAGAACACATCTAATAAAGTTTGATGGTTTTGTTTGGCGTTGGTAAAGTGTCAGGAGAGTCGTTATTGGATAGTGTGTGTTCATAATGGTTCCAGGGACAGGTTCCACACGGGCTCCTACAAACCCACACTCAGCTCTGATGTACAGCTGTCATCACATAAGCCCCTAAGGATATTTATAGGATGTCACACTTATGTAACTGGATGTATGGAAAGCAGTGAGTGTGTCCGTGTGTGAGTAATTCTTTGTCTTGGTGTGTGTCCATGTGCGTGTTCATCCCCTCTTCTTCTTGTTGATCAATACACCGTACTGTGTGTGTGTGTGTGGTGTGTGTGCATATCTGTGTGTGCATGGTAGAAGATAATTGATGTTCCTTCAGGGTCAGCTGCTGTTGTGTTGTGCGAGGACGTAGGCTGTCATCCATCTCAGATTAAACTCTCTTCACCCCTCAGCGCACCACACAGCTCACCCCTGCCCCAACACCTCCACCTCCTTCCCTCCTCTCTTCTTTCACCATGCACCTTCCTCTCATCTCTCAACCGCAGTCCTTCCTTTTACCTCCACATCCTCTCTCCCCTCCACCCCTCATCTGTTTTGCCTCCTTCTCATCTTCGCTATCTCCCTTTCCTGCTTTGCTTTCTCTTTCTCTCTCTCTCTCTCTCTCTCTCTCTCTCCTCTCTCTCTCTCTCTCTCTCACTCTCCCTCCCTCCCTCCCCCCTCCCTCCCTCCCTCCCCCTCCCTCCCTCCCTCCCTCCCTCCTCCTTCTTCTTTGTCTCCAGCTCCGCAAACTCACTATACTTTTCTACCTTCTACCCTTCCTCCTTTCTTTATCTTTCCCCGCTCTTTCTTCTTCTTCTTATCTCTCTCTATCTCAGTTATAAATACACATTTCATTCTCCTGCTTTTTGGGGTGGTGTTCTAGAGTGTTGTGAAGCATTCCGCAGTGTTGTGGAGCGTTCCGGAGTGTTGTGGAGCGTTCCAGAGTGTTGTTGAGAGTTAAAGGGTGTGAAGATTAGGGTATAGCTACACTGACATGCTTGTGTGTGTGTGTGTGTGTGTGTGTGTGTGTGTGTGTGTGTGTGTGTGTGTGTGTGTGTGTGTGTGTGTGTGTGTGTGTGTGTGGTGTGTGTGTTGCGTTCTTATGCAAGTAGTGAGCGTTTATGTTGGGTGCAGTATTACAAGAGATAGCCAGACAGTGGTTTATGGACCAATACCTTTCTGGCTGGAGTGTGAAGAGATAGAGGACCAGGGAGAGAAAAAGAGAGTGCACAGAAGAAGGACAGAGAGAGAGAGAGAGGGACAGTGTGAGTGAGACAGAGAGGGAGGGAGAGAGAGACAGTGAGAGAGAGTGTGAGTGAGACAGAGAGGGAGGGAGAGACAGTGAGAGAGAGTGTGAGTGAGACAGAGAGGGAGGGAGAGACAGTGAGAGAGAGTGTGAGTGAGACAGAGAGGGAGGGAGAGACAGTGAGAGAGAGTGTGAGTGAGACAGAGAGAGAGCGAGAGACAGTGAGAGAGAGTGTGAGTGAGACAGAGAGGGAGGGAGAGAGAGGGACAGTGTGAGTGAGACAGAGAGGGAGGGAGAGACAGTGAGAGAGAGTGTGAGTGAGACAGAGAGGGAGGGAGAGACAGTGAGAGAGAGTGTGAGTGAGACAGAAAGGGAGGGAGACATGAGAGAGTGTGAGTGAGGGAGAGAGAGTGAAAGAGAGTGTGAGTGAGATAGAGAGGGAGGGAGAGAGAGTGTGAGGGAGACAGAGAGGGAGGGAGAGAGAGACAGTGAAAGAGAGTGTGAGTGAGATAGAGAGGGAGGGAGAGAGAGACAGTGAGAGAGAGTGTGAGTGAGACAGAGAGGGAGGGAGAGAGAGATGTGGGTCGGGGGTTCCTGTGGGATCCCAGGATCTTCTCTTTGATCTCCCTCCTCATTTATAATCCAACAGTGATCACACAACTATTACACATCCCACCACCAACTGCACGGACAAGCGCACGCACTCCAAACAGTTACACACAATCATCAACAGCCACAGATTTCTTTGTCTGTTGACCGTTTCTCTTGGTCGTCTCTCTCTCTCTCTCTCTCTCTCTCTCTCTGTCTCTCTCGTCTCTCGCTCTCGCTCTCGCTCTCGCTCTCTCTCGCTCTCTCTCTGAGTGGACAGAGCAGCCTGCAGGTCTATGTTAGGGGCCCTCCTGCTGCTTCGCATGCTTGTGTCACATCCTGTTTCTAGAGAGGCAGTGTACCCACACACTCTCCCTCACGCTCGGCTTCATGTCCAGTTAGGGCTGACTGACGCTGTCACGTCTGCCATGCCGTGGAGTTGTGCTGATGCTGAACATCCCTATTCAGGCCACCTCAACTCATACTGCTCGTCCCGGCTGTCATCGTGTGAGTGGGGAGAGGACAGGGATAGTGTGTTTCACGAGAGACACGCAGAAACGGAGAGATAACGAGAGAGACGGAGGGAAATCCAGAGACAAAGAGGTTGTGAGCGATCGAGACGGAGAGAGGGAAAGAGAGAGAGACAGAGAGAGGGAGAGAGAGAGGGAAAGATAGAGAGAGGCAGAGAGAGGCAGAGAGGAAGAGAGAGGGAAAGAGAGAGAGAGTGGGATGTAGAGAGGGACTGCCAGGTTGTTACTGTGGCCTATTCAGCATTTCTGTTTCGGCACGGCGCTTCACCCTCAGGCAGATCCCTTCATCCCTCCTCCTTTCTTCAGTCCCCATCCTAGTTCACCCCGTAGACACCCAGGAGTCTCCACCTGACCACCTCCATTAGCTGTCACCCAAGGGGGCTGCACCGCCCATGTCATCAGCTGTGCAGCGTCCGTGCCGTCCATCATCCCAGCCGTAATCGTACACTCACTGCTGTCTCATGACGCCTGTTCCAAAGAACACAACTCCAAGCCTACGCCAGAGCATTCTCAGGCAGCAACCTTTCCGAAGATCTATTACATTGATTGGCCTTGTAAATGTGCAAAGTGTCTCATTGGAACGTCCACGTGTAGTTCCTCTGTCGTCAGTTCGCGCGAGTTGAGATAAGTGGGTACTGGGTAGTGCTCATAGTCGTCGCTCACTCGCTCCACGCCACGTCCACGTTTTCCTTTCGTTATTCATGCTCTGTAAAGAACCGTCTAGAACGTGTTTTCCATGTGGTTTAATGGGAGTATGGCAGAGGTAGACAGGGCTTCGGCCGCCACCCAGCTAAGAACGGCCTCTCGTCCCTTGTGATTAATGAATGGACGAGAGCCTGTTGAACTGAATTGCTAGTGCTAGCATTAGCACTGGTCGATGGCGAGGCTCCAAACACACGACGGGTGCCATGTGACAGCAGGTCCAGTCCGCCCTGGCGAATAACAAACTGATTAGCTCGCTCTCACTGGGAACTAATTGGATTCGTTCACGCTTCAAATTCATTCCGTCTTTTTAATGTCCAATTTGAGAGTTCTGCTGGCGCAAATAAATAGGAGTGATGAATAGCTGGACGGCACGGGGAGATTCTGGGAATGTCGAGTCCTGTTCTGTGGGTTCCGAGGGGGCTGTGTGGAACCTGTGGAACCATGGTGATTGGGACTCTGCGTTCTCCAGAAGGGAGCTGTCAAAGGTGACACTACTTTGTCTGTAGGGACATGACCGGTGCTGTTGGTAGTAGTGGAGGAAGAACAAGCCACTGTGAGTGTGTGTGTGTGTGTGTACTTGCAAGTGTGTGTACGCGCCGGTGTGTGTCGGGTCCAGTATTTAGGACAGGTGTGCCATCTGTGACATCATTCACCTGTCAGACCGCCTGCTCTCTAACCTGCTGTGACACCTGCTGTTCCCAGAACAATGAGTGTGTCTCGCCCGTCACTGCTGCTCACTGGCCCTGACACACACCGGTGACAGACATCAGTCCACACGTCCAGGTCATTTAGGGACGCACACACAGACCAACCGCACAGAGCCGTGCGCTGGAGCGGACACGAGGCCATCATCAGCATGTCCAGGTTGATCAAGGCTGAGGGCAGCTGGGAGGGAGGTAGGGATGTCATCCCTCTGACATCTCTGGATCCTTCCGGATGCTGCACACCCAGCTCTGTATTCCACTGATGCAAACGTATAGGAGGATGGGTGTGTGTTGTAGTGAGCAGCCCCTGTCTGCATTTTTAGGAATGTGTATATTGACCTGTGTGTGTGTGTGTGTGTGTGTGTTGCAGGTGGCTGAGATGCACGGGGAGCTGATTGAGTTTAATGAGAGGCTTTACCGTTCTCTCATGGCTAAGGACCACCTCATTGTCCAGATGAGACAGGAGCTCATTGACCTCAGAGGCCCGGTGAGTGACCCCCCGACACACACACGCACACACTCACACACACACACACACACACACACACAAACACACACAAGCAACACTTACAATCTCACATACTGACACACAGTAACACAGGATTCATGATACAGTAAACTGTCCTCCCACCACACACACACCGACCGGGCGCCCCTCCGGACCCAGTCGCTGCCCCCTTCTCTCCTCTTTCACCTCCTTCGTTACTTTCCCCCCATCATCCTTTTCCCCTATCACCCTTGGTTACTCTACTGATGCATGGCAGCCCTAGGAGTCAGATAGAGCCTCTCTTATTCCACAGCTCTCCAGACCAGCTGTCCTGGCTCCTAACTATGTGCCTGGGTGAATGTCCACCTGGCTGGCTGGCTGGCTGTCAGGCCTGTTAGCTGGTTGGCTGACTGACTGGTCAGCTGACTGGCTGGACCGGCTGGCCTGGCCAGGTCTGGTCTTGGTCATTGGATGTTAGTGATGGGGAACTGTAGAGGATGTAAGGTAATCATTGTGGAATATACAATTACATGTGGTCCACAGTGGAGAGGATTTGTGGAATCACACAGATTATAGCAGGATCCCTTACAGCTACAGTCGGGTAACAGAGAGATACACACTCCCTCACACATGCAAACACACACACATACAAGCCACCCAATTAGGAGATAGAGGCTGAGGAGCCAAGAGGAATTGTATAGGTGATGATCCTTGAATGCAGCCGCCAGTGGCAGAGATGGACACGTTCACTCAGCTGTGGCTGCGAGGGATACCACCTTTATGTGTGTGTGCGGGTAAATGTGTATCTCTCTGTCTAGAGATGGTCATGGCGACTGAGCTGGGTAATGTCACAGTGTTCTACTTCAGTAGTTTCCTAGCATGACTGTTCCCCTCCAGACCCCCTCTCTGTTCCCCTCCACCCCTCCAGACCTTCTCTCTGTTCCCCTCCACCCCTCCAGACCCCCTCTCTGTTCCCCACCGCCCCTCCAGACCCCCTCTCTGTTCCCCACCACCCCTCCAGACCCTCTCTCTGTTCCCCTCCAGACCCCCTCTCTGTTCCCCACCGCCCCTCCAGACCCCCTCTCTGTTCCCCTCCACCCCTCCAGACCCTCTCTCTGTTCCCCTCCAGACCCCCTCTCTGTTCCCCACCGCCCCTCCAGACCCCCTCTCTGTTCCCCACCGCCCCTCCAGACCCCCTCTCTGTTCCCCACCGCCCCTCCAGACCCTCTCTCTGTTCCCCTCCAGACCCCCTCTCTGTTCCCCACCGCCCCTCCAGACCCCCTCTCTGTTCCCCACCGCCCCTCCAGACCCCCTCTCTGTTCCCCACCGCCCCTCCAGACCCCCTCTCTGTTCCCCACCGCCCCTCCAGACCCCCTCTCTGTTCCCCACCGCCCCTCCAGACCCCCTCTCGAATCCCCTCCAGACGCTCTCTGTTTTGCTCTCTCCAAGACCCTCTGCATCCTGGCCTCCTCACCATAGTGCTCTCTGGGATGGGAGAGGAGAGCACTGGAGGATTGAAATTGAGTGTCAACTGCATCTGTTTTGCTAACAATCTCTCCCTCTCTCTCTTTCTTTATCTATCTCTCTCTCTCTCTCTTTCCCTCTTTATCTGTGTTGATCTTTGTCTCTCTAAACCGTCTATCGGTTTATTGTTATCTACTGTCTTCTCTTTGTCTGTCCTTCACTTTCTACCTCCCTCCATTTCTCTCTCTTCCTCCCTCTCACCTGATTGTACAGGTTCCAGGTGACCTGAGTCAGACATCAGATGATCCTAGTTTATCAGACTTTGAAACGTAAGCGAAACCTCCCCTCTCTCTCTCTCTCTCTCTCTCTCTCCTCTCTCTCTCTCTCTCTCTCTCTGTCTCTCTCTCTCTCTCTCTCTCTCTCTCTTTATGTCTTTTTATCTATATCGCCCATTTAATATCTGAAGTATTTTTATTTCCGCATTCTGTCTGCCTGTATGTTCCATCAGCATAGGCCTGTTCTACCTACAGTCGATAACTCTGTTATCTCTGGAGCGATATCACCTCAGACAGACAGCTTCCTGACATATCTCCAACTCCCCTTTTTTCCTCAGCCACAATCTTTCCATATCTTCCTTTCACCCTTTTTCTTGAAAAGTCCGTCTGACAAGCAGAGTTTGCCCCAACTCTAACCCCCTGCCCAGAAACGTAGCTCAAAAAGACATATTACTTTTAGAAAGGAAACCTACACTGACTGGTTGGGTTCAACTCGAATACTTTTTAAACGAGTATAGTACTGACTAGTATGACAATCACTAGTATTATATTGACTAGAAAGATGTTTACTTGTATGCAGACTGGGATCAAAGTCAAATGTAAGTTGACCTCTATTGATGGATGGATGTACAATATCTTTGGAGTCATCTTGAGAGAGCTTGTGCGGTTGTGTTTGTGTGTCCTCCAGGGCACAACGTGCTCTAATCAACGTTTGGATCCCCTCTGTTTTCCTGCAAGGACGAGCCGCTAATGCGTACCATGTCTACCAGGTAAGGTGTGTGTGTGTGTGTGTGTGTTCAGGGGCGACGTGTGGGAGCCATTGTTGGCAGAGGGGGGATGGCTAATGGGTTGTATTCTGGTCCACACTCTGCTTCTCCTGGGTCTCTCAGTGTAATGGATCCCTATGGAAACACCACCATTGTTCAGAGTACCGCCTGATGGATGGGGAGTGTTAGCCTGTGTGTGTGTGTGCGTGTGTGCGTGTGTGCGTGTGTGCGTGTGTGGGTGTGTAAACTCTCTCAAAAGATTTTAGGATAGAGGCCCGAGTGCTGAAAGGGGCATCAGTCTGTTCTTTTGTGTGAATAAGAAATACATCTTTTTAAAAAGGCCTTGTTAACCTGACACTGGGCACAATGACCTTGCGAGGAGGAGCAAGGGACCATTTTCAGAATTAGAGTTTTCGAACCCTCTCTGAATCACAATGGTCCAGTTCTGTCACATCAACCACCAGGTCAGGACATCTGATCTCCTCTGCTCTTCACTGCTCTGCTGTAGTTAGCGCTTCTGGACTTTCTACTCTTCTCTTCTATATAGTACTCAATGACTATTATGCACAAAACTGTATTGATCTGTGCTGAACTCTTCTATACTCTCCTCTACTGGGTTGTCCAACCACCGAGTGAACATACCTGTTTGCCCACGTAAACAAAGCAGGTTCTTTAAGCTGAGCTGAAATTGGCGGAGAGGATAAACGAAATGAGAGCGAGTAGAGAAGCCCGGAAAGAGAGAGAGAGAGGGGGGGGAAGCGAGCTGAGATTTTCGTTCTGTCATTTATTACAGGACATTATGGCAGTGGCAATTTGCTTGTCCTCTTATTTCCTGTCTGGGGATTTCTGAAGCCTCACTCTGCATCCATCCGTCTTTCTTTCTCTCCTACATGACTCTATTTTTCACCCTCTCTCTTTCCTCTCCTCTTTTTGTCCTCCGCCTTCTCTCTCCCACTCTCTATCGCAACCTCTCGAAGCGTAACAAGTCCATGGGTGCCGACACAGACTCCAGTGGCTCTTCCACATCATCGCCACTGTTTTGTTCTCCACAGACGAGACACACTCTCTATTCCCCTCTTCCTCGCTCGTCCATCGCTCGCCCCTCCTCTCCTTCCGCCCTCACTAATAAAGAGACAATATAACGGCGGCTGCCGATCATTGTCTCTCACTCGTGCAATACCAACAAAGAGGCTATTATAAGGCTGAGTGTAATGAGGAAAAAGACGAGTCATTTGTGAGATGCGCCGGGATGGACAGACAGGAAGGGCACTCAGCCGTTTCTGCTTCTTCATCATCTATGTTTAGGCTCGCTTTGTGGGTGAAAAGGAGTTTCTGTTGCCACGGAGGAGAGTGAAAAGGGGAGGGTGGCTGGGAGATGATGGATGAATAAGACATTTAAATGCTCACGTAACATTCTCTCTCCTTTGTTATATATCTATTTTTCATTCGGTCTCTCGGTAGGATGTTAGGGGCTAAAATGTTCAGCGTGTTTTGTTTCTATGTAGTCAGACCCAGTCCATTCTGTACTTGTCCTGCTTTCATCCCCGACGTCAGCAGGAAAACATTCCTATGACACCTGACTTCCTTCCAGAGACAAGTGTCTGGCTTGTCTGGGCCTGTCCACTGTTTCTCCTGACGTAAGAGGCAGGGTGACTAAGTCCTCTCCTCTGAACAACTCTTTCACAGTTTTCTCGTTCACACACTCTGGCCCCCTGCGAGCAGTTCCCTCCCCCGCGTAGTTCTGGGTAACTGTTCTTCGCTCTCTGTCACAACCCTTTCACAAACACACCACATTTATTTCTGTCCCTCCATGACATGGTTTCTTGGCCATTCCCGTCACCCCCCTCTCTCTCTCTTGCTGGGTGTACTGTGCAATTCCTCCCTCCCTCCCTCCCTCCCTCCTGGCCGTTCTCTTACTCCCTCTCTCTGGCATCGCCTCACCCCCTCCACATTCTCATCAACAAATCCCGTTCCAATCACTTCTGATTGCAGTTCTCAGTTCTTCGAGAGAATCAGACCGACAGCTTCTCAGCTGAAAAAAAAATGGCACCTTCAGTTATTGAGTTATTGCTTAGTTAGAGAGAGAACAAATCATGTATTTTACACGTGCACATGACACATTTACACTCCCTATCCCTCTCTCGGTTCCCTCTCTCCCTTTATTTCCTGTAGTCTCTCTCTCCCTCACTCTTTGTACACTTCCTTTTCTCTGTCTGTCTCCATCAGTCTATAATTCACCCCCCCCCATCCCTCTCCTCTTCTCTCAGTTTTAGCTCAAGTGCCCAAAGAGTGTACCAACTGTACTTGGGTAGTGTGAGGGCATGTTTCCAGTACCCAGGATTCACCAGGCTCTATTCCAACTGAGCTATTCTCTTTGATCAGCAGAAAGCAGCTGAGCCAGTCACTTCTACACACAGTCAGGCCCACTGAAAGCTTCCCATGTTTTTATTAGGCTAATGAGGTTTGATAACTCCCCTCTCTCCCTTCCTCTCTCCCCCCACTCCCTCCCCCCCCCACCCTCTCCACCCTAAAGTGATCCCGGATACTCCTCACTATCTTATTAGAGATGTGTGTGCCAACAGTATTCCTCTGTGTGTTTATGGATTTCATTTTTAGTTGTAGAGCACAGTGGAAGAAACACACACATTTCCAATGTACAGTAATATAAGCTTTAGGGACCCTTTCTACTGGTCTGGTATGCACATACAAACCACCTAAATCAGAGTCTACATGAATAATTAAGATGTCCTCAATGACACCCATTCTGTATGGGTACGCTACCTCCTGATAGGCCCACTCCCCAGAGAGGTGCACCGTGGGAAATGTGTTATTGGTTTTAATCCGTCTATCTACAGCAGCGGGGGAAAGAGTGGCACAGATACAGAGGAAGGAAGCGAGGAGACAGGGAGGGAAGGAAGCGAGGAGACAGGGAGGGAAGGAAGCGAGGAGAAAGGGAGGGAAGGAAGCAAGGAGACAGGGAGGGAAGGAAGCGAGGAGAAAGGGAGGGAAGGAAGCAAGGAGACAGGGAGGGAAGGAAGCGAGGAGACAGGGAGGGAAGGAAGCGAGGAGACAGGGAGGGAAGGAAGCAAGGAGAAAGGGAGGGAAGGAAGCGAGGAGAAAGGGAGGGAAGGAAGCGAGGAGAAAGGGAGGGAAGGAAGCGAGGATAAAGGGAGGGAAGGAAGCAAAGAGACAGGGAGGGAAGGAAGCGAGGAGACAGGGAGGGAA
Organism: Mallotus villosus; assembly: GCA_903064625.1. Classification (NCBI taxonomy): domain Eukaryota; kingdom Metazoa; phylum Chordata; class Actinopteri; order Osmeriformes; family Salangidae; genus Mallotus; species Mallotus villosus. Next base: position 1,004,179 of record CAEFZP010001896.1, on the reverse strand, counting down.
GGAAGCGAGGAGACAGGGAGGGAAGGAAGCGAGGAGACAGGGAGGGAAGGAAGCAAGGAGAAAGGGAGGGAAGGAAGCGAGGAGAAAGGGAGGGAAGGAAGCGAGGAGACAGGGAGGGAAGGAAGCGAGGAGAAAGGGAGGGAAGGAAGCAAGGAGACAGGGAGGGAAGGGAGGTGCATCCTCCTCATTTGTGCGTGAAACCTTGAACAGACAGGGAAGATTTGAGCTTTAGCTGATTTTATTATTGTGTATGTGTATATATTACAGTGGATCCTTATGTAAAACTGTCCATTACGATTCTGATACTTTTAATGAACATAATGATGATGATCATGCCTGGGATGGCTCCGTATATGATAATGACTGTTTGAGTGACGGTGGGGCGACGATAATGATAATGATGGTGGTAATGATCAATGTTGATCATGATGATGATGAGAATGATCGTCTCCGCTGTATCACTTTATCATAAATTAAATCTCCAGGGTAAATGAGCAGAATTATTCAGAGCAGGCTTTTAAAGGCTGAGAGGAATCGATAGTTTTAATTGTGCAAAGCCGGACACAGTGGAGCATCAGTCACATCTTTGCGAAATAAGTCATAACAGATCGGTGTACATTCGCCGAATGATTGGGATTGTCTGTGCACAAGAATAACCTCTCCCGCTACAGTATCATGAACACCTTCACATGAAAGAGAGAGAGAGAGAGAGAGAGAGAGAGGAGAGAGAAAAGGAGAGCGATCTGGAAAGATTAGATCAGTTTCAGCTCTTTCTGGCCCCTGTGTACTGGGATTCAGTACTTCTTGCATCCTTATTCATTTGCTCGTTCTCTTCCTGCTCATTAGAGCAGTGTTCAGTCCGCTTATGACTCATTCATTCATCCTCATCGCCAAAAAAGAGAGAGAAAAAGAGATACATCTACTACCAATGCATTAAAGAGGCAGAGTGAGCATGATGCAGTGTGTCAGGAGAGGAGCAAATCTAGGCTGAAGATAGCTGGATCGACTTGACTAAACCTTTAAACACTCAGTCGAGAGAGGGAAACAGAAGGGGGGGGGAGTGAAAGAACAAGGGAGAGGTTCAAACCTGTCTTCTCTGGGTTCCTGAAGACAGATCTCTGCGTTAGTTTCCAGCTCAGTCTCAGAGTATCCATCACTCTCTGACAACCACCGGCCAACTTAATATCGATCCTGGTACTCTCAAAGAGCTTGTGATGAGTGGAACGATGATTATAAAAGCTGTGGTGATACATTTTTATGATAAATAGAGAGATAGAGAGATAGAGAGAGAGAGAGAGAGAGAGAGGGGGGGGAGAGAGAGAGAGAGACATAAACAGCAGTGTTTTAAAAACTTCAACCTTCAAAAATCCTCCCTCCTTCCTGTCAGAGATAAAGAGCCCTCCTCCCTCCAGCCAATCCCAACCCAGATAAATACCAGCATATGGCTCTCTGCTTGTGATTTGTCTGTGGTCCAGCCCGCTAAATGATTGTGCCTGAAGAAAAAACACGAGGCAGACTGAAGGTGTGTGTTTGTTTCACAAATAATCATCCTAGTGTTAATGTTGAAATGCCACACATAACCCCACCCCCATCTCAAAACACTTTCTCTCATTCCCAGTGAGTGGAGGGGTATGAAGGCAGTGGGGGGGGGGCACACACACTAAAACAGCCCGACCGTCTTTTAGGGGTGAGGTAAATATCTTACACTTTTATTGCTCTACCTGGGATAGTTCCATATGATGGAACACTTGATGTTCTGGAACCCAGGTTGGTTCCACTGAGGGGAAGGGGGGGGGGAATGTTCCGGACGAATTCATCACCGGGACGACTGCCGGTATGCAGCTGGCTTTTAATGGGGCTGTTTTCACCCCATTTACAGTCCCTGGCAGAAGTAGCTCTGGTGCTTTGAGTTAAAAGCAAGTCAAAAACACAGAGACCCAATGTCACCAGGAAGGGTATCTGCTCCTTAGACACACTCATGCATGCATGCACGCACGTACACACACACACAGACACACACACACACACACACACATATGACAGATGCTGTTGAATGTTTTTAATGAAAAGATTCTCTCTCCTTATCTTCTCTCATGGCTCCCTGGCCTCCCAGTCCTGCAATCCTCCAAATGGATTCTATTTTCTGCCTAATTTGCCAAATGTTTTGTCCCAGAGTGGACTTAAAAGAGATGAGGGAGCAGGGGACGTAAACCCCTACCGCTCCACTGCATACCTCATACACTACTTTTCCCCCTCTCTCTCTCTCACACACACGCACACGCACGCACGCGCGCACGCACACGCACGCACGCACGCACACACACACACACACACACACACACACACACACACACACACACACACTCACACACATATAAAGTAGTGGAATTATTTAATTAAGTTGACTTATGAAGGACACCCGGCTCCTCTTATGAGTTCTGTTCTTCTTGAGCTCCCTACCTCTCCCTCTCCTCCCCTTCTTTCACGTCATAAACCTAGATGTTCTTTCAGGACTACTGAAAGCTGTCAGTCACCAGTGATAGGGCAGGTATGAGGAGGGGTTTATTCAAGTCTTGTCTATGATAAGTATTCACATGGCATCAGAAACTGAAGTCCATGTCTATTTGAGAAAGTTTGGGGAATCACCTTAGCCATGGGGGTCAGTGGGGCGCCATTCTGTGTCTGAGTGTTGCAGTGTCGTCCTGTTGTGAGATGCAACTGGGCACCCTGTAGGGTCTCCATCGGGAGAGGATGGGAGGATCGCTTTTACCACAGCTGGGCTCCAACAATTAGCTTGATTGTCAGATGTGGCTAGCAGACTGACATGACTCCGATACTAATGCTATGCTAACACAGACGGAACACTGAATTTCATCTAAAGAATTAGCAGAAACACACACTTAAAGTTAGTGACATCATCTCTCATCTGCCTGTCTGACAGTAAAAAGGCAGATGAGTCAGACTTGATTCAGGCTTATCAAGAATGACCTTTTGTGATGCCGTTTTGTAGTACACCTAAGTAGAGTACTTAGATGATGATAACAAAAGAGGAACTATATGTCACTAACCCCTGTAGTACTGTTAGAACTGTGCTCTTCTAGTCCTTGATTACAGGCTGCACTTAGCATAGCACTGATGTATGTCACTTTGGATATGTGTCTGCTAAATGAATATATATAAATTCCACTCTTCAAATGTTAACTACATAGCACATATTAACATAAGAATATATTAACTTAAGATGTGAAATGTGGTAAGTTCATACTGTACATTACACTTGTGCTGACATAATATATGTGCTACACTAACACCGGAATAAGCTGCTAACATATTGGCCAGGTTACAGTTGTACAATATTTAATTATTGACTTGATTTATGCTAATTATTTGTATTGACACTTTTTCTTCATTTCACAATTTGTTTCTAAGCGTAATTCAGTATTCTTAGTCTGATTTTGAAACTGAGTTACACTTAATGGGCTCAACGCTATCAGAAGCATTTGGACCCAGTCCAGCTGAGTTAGGCAGTGTCGTACTTGATTATGTTTTTTATCAGGGAAACAAAGAGACCATTTCAAATGCAAACGCCAGCCAACGTTGGATTTGCTCCGATATTTTGTGAAAGATAATGAAAGAATTAATTTGCAATTAGTGAGGAGGAAGCAGTGGTGTGTTTGGAGCATGATGTGTTTTCCATATATAGGTATGCTAATGAACCAGCCCAAAGTGGATTAAGTTAGCTTTGATACAGCATGAGGTTGTTATTTGATGTTGAGAGGAGAGAAGGAGGAAGGGTGAGGGCAACTGTCTTAATCATGCTCTATGATGGAGCAATTTGCTCTGTGTGTATTTGTGTGTGCACGTGTGATGTTGGCTGGGGTGCTTGTGTGTGTGTGTGTGTGTGTGTGTGCGTGTGTGTGTTTGATGTTGACTTGTGTGTATGTGTGAGTGTGGGGGGGGCGTGATGTTCTACAGCTGGCCGTTCTGGCATAAGTTAGGAATGATGTGATGACAAATTGGACAAAAAAGGATATCTGTGTCTTTCCCTATCCTTCTCTCCCTCTCAGACTTTCACCGTCTTCTAATTCAGGTGTAAATAGAATATGTCCATCCTTCCCTCACTTCCCTTTCTCTCTATCTCTACTCTCCCCCTCTCTTCCTACCCCACATCATTCTCTGTCCTCCACATATAATAGCTTCTGTTATCCTGTCGCGTCAATCTCCGGTGTGTGTCTGCACTAGACTGCTTGAACAAAGCCACTCTGTGTTTCTCTAATGGGGTGTGAAGCTAGCAGGCCGGCCCCTGTGCAGCTCTGACTGGCCCTTGACGACTGGCCCTTGACGACTGGCCCTCGACCGGAATAAAGACACGTCACTGACACACTGGTCGCTCTCAAGGTCTTCAGCTAGCGTGCTGTAGGGCGCGGCTATCTGCTGCTCACCGTTTGGCCCTCCACTGCACCGGACACATGCTGGCTGAACACCATGACACTTTGGCCCTCCACTGCACCGGACACATGCTGGCTGAACACCATGACACTTTGGCCCTCCACTGCACCGGACACATGCTGGCTGAACACCTTGACACTTTGGCCCTCCACTGCACCGGACACATGCTGGCTGAACACCTTGACACTTTGGTCCTCCACTGCACCGGACACATGCTGGCTGAACACCATGACACTTTGGTCTCACAACCCAATAACATGGAGGTTGGTTGTTGTGGATGTTGTTGATTGAGAAGCGTCTAGTGTTTTTTCGATGACGACCACGTAATTTGTTATTGTTGTGTGTGTTGTTGTTGTTGTTGTTGTTGATGATGATTGCCTTTTTGTTGCTCATAATTGTCGCTCTCTGTCCTACCTGCCCCCAGGTCTACATCCGTATCCTTGACAACGAGTGGAACGTCTACCGGCGCTACACTGAGTTCCGGGCGCTTCACAGCCACCTACGAACACAGTTCCCTCAAGTAGACACCTTCAACTTCCCTCCCAAAAAAGCCTTAGGAAACAAGGTGATGTGCTTCAGCTATATCTCCCTCTCTCTATGTGTGTGACTGTTATACTGTTTCATACCTCTTCACACACACACACACACACACACGCGCGCGCACACACACAGTTCTGTAGGTTGCAATTGCTGTACCCCACACTCAGCACCCCCCCCCCTCCCACACCACCTCCATGAGCTACTTCCCCTTATTCATCTTCTTATTCTCACCTTCCTTCCATCTTCCTTTCAACCTTTTCTAAGAACATTTGGTCTTGACCTCATTCCCCCCGTTATGCTGTGCTCTGATTGGATGCTGTGGCAGGCCAAAACATTGGTCTGGACCAGCCTTCAAAGAGCCGAGCGTGACAGGAAAGCGAGAGCTCAGTCACCGGGGGTGCCGTGCGTGTGCGTGTGTGTGCGTGCGTGACAAAGAGAATGTGTGTGTTTACGAGACACCCAGACAGACCAAGCTTCACATCCTCAAAGTCAGTCTCTGTAAAGCCAATTAGATCTAGAGGTCAGTGTGAGTCATCAGTTTCCTACTGCCCGTCAGCCAGTCACTCATAAGCACGTGTAACTCTCCTGTGTGCCCATGCCGTATATAGGCCCCTCGTAGTGTTTGCATGTTAATGTACCCCCAGGCTGAAGGCTGCTCTGTCCCCTGACAGGAGTTTGTTTGGCAGTCACCTGGTCATCATCTGGGCAGATGGAGAGAAATGGCAGGATGATAAAGCCCAAGGCCAATATGACCATTACCTCTGAGTTTTTTTACTTTTACCCTCCTTTCTGCTCTACTACTCTCTTCGCTCACTGTCCCCTAAATCTCCCTGTCTCTCATATCTGCATCCTCTCGTTCTCTTCTGCTCCATTCTGCCTGCGTCGAGAAGATTGATTTTGGAAGCAGGCCTCAGAGACCAGATAGGAGCAGGTCTGAGAGAGGAGCAGTGAGGAGCAGGTCTGAGAGAGGAGCAGTGAGGAGCAGGTCTGAGAGAGGAGCAGTGAGGAGCAGGTCTGAGAGAGGAGCAGTGAGGAGAGTTGAGAGGAGCAGTGAGGAGCAGGTCTGAGAGAGGAGCAGTGAGGAGCAGGTCTGAGAGAGGAGCAGTGAGGAGCAGAGAGGAGCAGTGAGGAGCAGGTTTGAGAGAGGAGCAGTGAGGAGCAGGTCTGAGAGAGGAGCAGTGAGGAGAGTTGAGAGGGAGCAGTGAGGAGCAGGTCTGAGAGAGGAGCAGTGAGGAGCAGGTCTGAGAGAGGAGCAGTGAGGAGAGAGGAGCAGTGAGGAGCAGGTTTGAGAGAGGATCAGTGAGAATCAGGATCAGGATACCGAGAGAGGGAGGGAGTTAGTTAGTGCTAAAAGCCCAGAGACAGAGGGGCATGCATTTTCAAAAAGGTTTGTATTTACAAGTGTGTTTGTATGTTTTGTGTCGATTTCCAAATGTGTGTGTTTGTATCTCTGGTGTGTGTAAACAGTGGGCCTGCTGAGATTAGCTGTCATGTCGCCTCTAATCTTGTCATTGTCTCATGTCATTCCCTCTGTACTGTCTCGGCGCTCTGGAGGAGCACTTTGTAGAGACGAGCTTCAGTTCCCCCCCCCTTCCTTCAGCTACAGAACGGTGTGGCGGCTAAAAGCTTCCCCCTCTATCTGATCATTTCTGAACCAGGCCCTCTAGGCTGCTATGGAGATAGCAGTGAAAGGAGACTAGTTGAACAGATCAACTAAACTGGGTTCTTGATTTCAGTTGCACTCCAGGGGCTGTCTCTCTCTTTTAATATTTCTCTCTTCCTTGCTCTCTTCTCTCCCTTTTTCTATTTTTTTCTCTCACTATCTCTGCTCCCCCCCCCCTCTCATTTTCTGTTCCGCTCTCTCTCTTGAACCCCTTTCCTCCCCCCCTCTCTCTTTTTCTCTCTTTTTCTCATCTGTCAGTAATAATGGATGCGTGGATCGTGTGTCTACAGCTACTGAGGGTTGCTGCTGGTTGGTAGCAGAGCTGGAGGGCTCCGGGGCTCCAGGGCTTACAGCTTACGTTCTTACATCTCGATCTGTTCCCCCTTAATGATGGAGAAATGCTAATGTTAGGAAGGAAAGAGGGAGAGAAAAGGAGGTGGAAAGAGAGAAATGCTGTTGAGTCTACTCAGCCTTTTAAGTGTGTGGACCATGCATGTCATGTCGCTGGGAGGGATACATCAAGAGAGCTGTCACTGAAGATCAAGTAGCAGAAAACACACACTCACGCACACTTTCCTTCATCAGCCTCATTATGACCCTCATTGGTACACCGTGGCTAACCTCATTACACGCCAAGGGCCTTGCATCATCACGTGTTTTGAACACGCTCTTTATATACCTGATCCGGAGAGATGTGAGCCATGGGGCTGGCTTCAGCCTGGGGGCTTGGAGCAGAGAAACCTGCAACAAATACCCAAACAGCTGAAGGTGTACCACATTATGCTAAGCTAATAGCTGCAGTCCCGCTCCTGTGTGTGTCTTTAGCTTACGGGAGCTAACGGGCAACCCTAGCATTGCTACCACACACACAGGTGCATGGACGAAGCTGCCAGGCAGCTCCTCCACTGGGATGGAAACACGTGTGGCTCCTGTGCTCTCCTGTCAGGCTGTCCTGGGAGCTTCTACTGGTGCAGCTCAGCTGGTGGGATGAGACCTGCATGTTGTCAGCTCAGTGCTTCATGTGGGGTACAAAGTGCAGGAGGAGGGAGGATTGGAGGAAGGGGAGGGGGAGGGTGAAGAGGACTTCAAAGCCGGGGACTGTCGGTGTCTAACTGTCAGGTTTTCACTTTCCGCACCCTCATCACTCAGGAAAAGTTTTTGTATCTTTGCTCCTTTCACCCTCCTTACACTCTTTCATTTGAGATTAAATTGGTCCATTTCCACCACTGCCTTTTCCCCCCTCTCTCTCCCATTGAGTTGATAATGGGGAGCTACTGTGTGTGTGTGTGTGTGTGTGTGTGTGTGTGTCTCTGTTCTGGACGGAGAGTGAAGGAGCTACTCTGCTCCAAGTGTGAATGCCAACCAACTAACCAGCCTGAACGGGATTTGTGGGATTTGTGCTAAAATACTTTATGTCTTTGATTGTCTGAACATAGAAGTCTGTCGTTGGCCCGGACCTCTCTGTTCAATCTCAAGAGACAGAGCAGAGCCATTAATGTCAACCTCCGATCTGAATAATACATGTATCCTGTATGTTGTGTTGACATAGGACATGTATTGTGCATGTAGTTATGACAAAGGGACACTGTTGGGAGATCTACAGGAGTACCCTGGAGTTCTGTGGACTGAAACCCAGAGAGAACAGCAGCCTCTTTACCCTGCAGTCTGGACAAGGTGGGCTGGCAGGTGTTGTTGAAAGCCTTAACCTACTTTTCGAACCCAGTTCTTGGAGTTTTGCCCTCATTATTTCTATGATGTATCCAGGAGGCTACATGGAGTGCACAGTAGTGCTTTTTGTATGAAAATAAATTGGTGTCTTCAGGGAGCAGGATTACTGCCCATCTAGAGCATCTCAAGGTTTGATATGTTTCAAAAGACTTCTTTCTAGAACACAGTTTGAACCTCTAGATTACCCAAAGGATCAAGGCGGTTAGCTAAATCAACACAGTTGACTATGCAAGTTCCGATTACCTCAACCACACAAAAATGGTTGGAAGTTACCCATGATGGCTTGCGGGCATTTTTTTTGCCTGTCTTGCTCTGACAGGTCCCCTCACATGTCATCCCTCACACACACGCACACACACACGCACACACATACATACAACCTCATCACTCCTGTTACAATGTATTCCTCTCCTTCCCCTCTCCCCATTCAACTCTCTCCCCCCACCCACACCAACATGTCAGAACACCATGCTGTGTGTACTTGAGCCCCTGCCTGCAGCGTGTCACATGACATTAGCATGTTTAATGTACCAACCAGGGAGACCCTGGGGAGTAAGGGCTCCTCCGTGTAGCTTCTGTCTCGTATGGTAGTGCTGTTCTTAGGCCTTCCTGGTTGAGACGTCAGGGTGGATGTCTGTGTGGATGTTGGGAGAGTTGTATATTACCCTCCTACAGCCTGGGATGGAGACCTGTAGTGTGTGTGTCGATGTGTGTGTGTGTCGATGTGTGTGTGTGTGTGTGTCCTGTGTCGATGTGTGTGTCGATGTGTGTTCAGAGAGAGAACATCAGTTGTGGTCTCAGTCAAGCTCCTCAGCAGCATCATTATCTCCTCCACTTCCTCCTCTTTGTACCGTGGCCAGATCCATGTGTCAGCGTGACTGTGTGTCTTCACCACGGTTACTGTCTGTCTCCCTGGTGACAACCACGAACCCAGCCCTGGCAACCATGGCTAAGCTCACGTATCATCGCACGTCTCCACACTCCCACCGAGTCGCATCTACGTCCACGACTCCACGCTACACACTGCTCAGTGTGTGCCTCCTACTCTTCACACTCACTCACTCACTCTGCAAAGTAGGATTTACACTAAGTCTCCCTGGAGGCCAAGTGTGTGGAGGAGGCCTTTTCTCCTAGTGTATTGACTGGAACATGTTCCTCCCCTTCCGTTCTCTAGGATTCTAAGTTTGTGGAGGAGAGGAGGAAGCAGCTGCAGTCGTACCTCAGGATAGTGATGAACAAGCTGATCCAGACTCTCCCAGAGTTCTCTGCTCGGCCCACCAAGGAGACACTGCTTCAGCTGCTGCCTTTCTGCCTGTGAGTGCTCTCTCTCTCTCTCTCTCTCACACACTCACACTCACAAACACACACACACACGTTTGAAGCGTAGACGCGGTTCCAGTACATCAAACATACTTGATTAGTACTGTTTAACAGTGTGTGTGTACTTGCACTTGTTTTTGTTTTTACCTACTCCACAGGCTATTTCTAAGACTCAGACCCTCAGTTTAAAATCTTGTCATTTCCTGTCAAATTCTCACACAAATGTCCCACTTCCTGTCACCACTTCACAAGTGTGACCTATCACAGGTCCCAAAGGGAATCTCATTTCCTGTTTGTTGAGGCTGATAGTCTGATCGCCAGCAAGGAACAATGAACACCAACAGTCTCTAGTGCTACTCTTATATCTCTATACAAAGAGAATATTAGATATACATTCTCTGCTACTTTGGAATGAGCTTCATTACCACAACAGAGACACCAAGAGCTCAGGTTCGAACACGCTCATTCTGGGGGGAAGGGGTGTGAAGAGGGATAGGTAGAGAATGGTGAATGATTGATAAGAACGTGATTAGTAATTGTCCCCTGTTGGCAACGAGAGCAGAAGGTGGAGAGAAAGCGAGACACAGAATGGGAGAGTAGAAGATAAGGAAAAAGAGCGACGGAGAGAGAAAGGGAAAGATAGAGAATGACATAATGGTACGGAGAGACAGTTCTCCAGTTCAGATCCCGAGTGAGCTCCCCTCTGTCTGCTGGTGTCAAGTGGGGTTTGTGCTATTTCATCTGTAAATAGACACTCCTGGAAAGATAACATTCTGTCCCTGTTGCCTTTTGTTGTGTTGGCTTATGTTGTTATTGGGTTGTCTGTGTTGGCTTACGTAATAGCATTCTGTGGGTCACAATGTCAGGGTGACGTCTGGTGTGTGTGTGTGTCTTTCTCTCTCTCTTTTTTACTCTCTCATTTTTTCCCTCTCACACACATGGACACACACACATCGGCACCGCAGGCTGGCTGGTTCTGTGTTGTTGTTGTTGAAAGACATCCTGCTACCTTTCCTACAGAGGACATGTCTAATCTAACGTTTTGGTTTTACATGAAGTCCTTGCAGCAGAGTAATTAGTATTCATAGGATACCCAAAGAGAAAAATACCACATGCAGAGAACACAAACATAACCTCTTTTTACTTTTCGCTTGCTATTTGCAGTGTTTCTACTTCGGGGGCTTATACTTGTTTTTAACTGTGCTGGCTTTGTTCAATGATGAAGTCAGCATCGTTCTTCTGTATGTTGATGTGTTCCCTCCTCTGGGGAAGTCATGTTGCCTCAGTGGGGTCAGGGTCACTGTGCATAAACAGTGGATACGCAGTATGGCTTGGTTTAGGGAGTCATCAATGTACACATGCTCAACTATAAACAAGAATTCCTCCAGCTCCTTCTTCTTCTCCATGACTAGGTATGGTGGAGTACATCTCCATGTACCTTCGCTGATGTTCTGCTTCTCCAGGGTTCTCTCCGGTCACCTGCTGTTGTCTAGTGGGTTACCACGGCAGCGGCAAGGCTGGCAGCCCAACTAAGTGGCTTCAGATTACATCCATTCACAAGCAGACAGAACTGGCTGCTGACGGGAAATCACTATTATTAGAACCAGTCATTCAGTCAGTGGATTGCTGCCTAGTCCTTCATTATGCAGAGAGAATGCTTGTACTTTACCAGAGTGTGATGGCTTCGGGACACAACAGAGGAGAATGAATGAATGAATGAATGAATACAAAAAGAGTCGGCTAAATGAATGAATTAATGAAGGACGAAAGTATTTGTTTCTGTACTGTAATTAAGGGCTTCACTGCAGGAGTGGTTTTTATTTAGATGTCCTTTATTGGAACTGAACCCAGTGTGTTCTAACTGCTGTGCCTTCCCCCACAGTGACACGCCTCTAGCCAGTGAGGGAGGGGCCAAGACTGCCAGGTCCAAGGCCTCGTCACGTTTCCCCAGACTGGGGCGCGGTCGGAACCAGGAAACTCGTAACCCCGAGCCCCAAAGCGGTGACCTTTAACCCTTCTGCCACAGAACCTCTGTCCTCCTACCTGATTAACTGATACCAAGAAGGTGGATCCCTGTGCTCCACATGGATTGGTGCACTGACACAGTATCGAAGGATGTCATTGGCTAAAACACGGCAGTTTCTCCTGGACTGTCCGAGCCAAGGAGAGGTGTTCTACTGGCCTACACTGCCTACAGAATGAGCCTATGCTGACAACAGTGGGAGCTTCAACCTGTAACCTGCTATCTTCCTTAAAGAGCTGAGCCCTGGAGACGGAGGAGCAAGGCTCTACTCTTCTAGACTCCACGCTTCCCCTCAGGCCCTATCTAACACCTGTGGCTGGCCAGCATACAACCACACTTCTCTGACTATCTCCTGCACGGAAGAGGAGGATGAGGAAGATGACTCGTACACATCAGGGAGATTTTCTACCCTGTTCTCTCCTGAACACACCCGAACTTGCTGGGGCCACGTGACCCACATCAGTGACTGGATTTCTCTCCTTTTAGAACCTGTTCCATGGTCATAGTGCCTACAGTGCTTTGTAATTAATTTCCAGTGTTTAGGGGATAGGTAGAGGGAGGGGTTGAGATACCATGTGTTTTTCATGGTAAACAAAGATGAGTTGTTTTGGGTGAATGTCAGCATTTTTGTGCCATTAATGATTTGAATGTCATTCTTGTTGTCTGGCACCAGTTGCTTGATGATGGATACCATCTTTTTTGTATCTTTTTTTTTGTACTTCTGTTACAGTATGATAATCTGCACAAATAATGTACTCCATTTCTCCATAGTCAGTACTTTATTAAAGGCTGTTATAACACAACTGGACTGAAGAGATCCAGCAGTGGCCATGACTGTGAAACATGATGTGACTTAGCATAGATGCAGTCTACAGCATAGCCACGTGAGGCTGAAGGCTGAAGAATCTTCTTTGGCATATTTCTGAAGTCTAGGAGAAGGCTGAGGAGGACCTTAATTGTCTGATAAGAGCAGTGACTACCCTTTGTTTAACGGAATTGAATGTGTAGAATATTAGAGACTCTAAAAAGTATGTAATATCAGTCATGCCATATCTTTCAGTTTCAACTCTGCTCCGAACTAGAGAATCAAGGAAAATATTTAATATTTAATTACTTTGCCCCTCTTGTCTAGGACAAGGTATTGCATTTTTTGTTTAACGATTTGGTTGTTGCTCTGCACCAGCACAAAGGCCCCTGAGTCTGTGTGGGTGTCTGGGAAACAGGTTGTAAGACTGAAGACTATTTACCACACTAGGTGAATGTTTTAACGATGACAAACTGCTTGTACAGAGGGTATCATAACAGTTGAGATACTTTTCTAATATGGACCCTTATGCACAGACATTACCCTAGTACCCAGAGAGGACAATTCATTCCACATGTGTGTATGTAGAACTTTATTTGAAGGTCATTATTATCACCACCATATTATTTTCAGTTGAAGGAAGTGAAAACGGGAAGCAAACTGTATACTGTGGTGTTGTACACTGTAAACTTTGTTTGATAACACGTAGACATGATTCTCCAAAATGTGTCATATAATGATTTGCACAGACTCAACCAGTTGTTAAAAGTTTTGGGCTAACAATACTTATATGATATTTGATAGGGATTCGTATAATGCCTAAATTCCCTTGTCAGATTGATGTTAAACCTATTTCCTTGTCTCCTATATAGGGAGAATGATTCTATTGGACGCTCAGGGTTCCATCCCAGGTCAGCATCCAGTCAGCTGTCTTATCAAATAGAATAAAACCCTGAGAAGTAGACGATGATTGACAACAAATGTGAAATATGCTCTTTATCAAATACCACTCAATGAGCAGATGACACAATAATTCAACATTAAACACAAAACTTTTTATTCATCATGACAAATGGCTTTGCCGTTGCAAATTGTAAAAGAAATCGAGTTCACTAAACATGAAATCGGAGCAGCGATGCATCTGAATTGGTTTTAACTGCTTTAAACAAGGCTGATCTCACAGCCCTTGCTCACCATGTGCATGGTGAGTTCAACACAACGCCACATCTCACCCTCTCTTGCAGTCGATCCATCTGACGCCACAGAATCACATTCTCGAGGTACAGCAGTGGTTTGCCATAAGTCAGCAGCGCAATCTTTCCCGTGTTGCTGTAAACTCAGACTTCCACTCTTACAGAGCTGCCACTCCCCAGGTCCCCCTCTGTCCACCCAAATACATGGATACCAATATTCTTATGGTTTTAGGTATTTGAGAGTATTTGAGTTGTTTTGCCTTAGCTCAGTTATGAGAGACTGAGGAATAAAGGACCACATGTATTCTGTACATAGATTTTGCAAACGAGTCTGTGTCTGTTTAGTAAGGCTGAAGTGTGTGTGACGGTGAAAGAGAGAGAGAGAGAGAGATGGAGAAAGAGAGAGATGGAGAAAGGTGGAGTCAAACCCAACATGTCTATGGATTCAAATTGAATATGTCTTGATACATGTGCTACATGTCTAACAGGGCTGGAAGGCCCGACGCTCAGATGGATACACAGTCTGTTGCTCCTGCCCCCGTGTTCCATCAGAGTGCCTGTTTAACATTCAGCCCTCTGCTCATAACCACCTCTCTACCTTACTGTTTTACAAACACACTCCTGTCATATCCTGGGCTGTGTGTGTGCGTGCGCGAGTACGTACACCTGTTTGCTACTGACCAGAACATTGCCCATGGAAACAGCCCAAGTTAGGATGTTGTTGATTGCTCTCTGGGATGGTAAAATCAAAACATACAGAAACACATCACATTCACAGTCTAGTCACTTGAGGATAGGTGGTTGCCACACACACACCCACACACACATGGAGCCATCATGCCAGGTGTGTTCTGGTGCATTACTCTCTCCACAGTCATGTAGTCATACACAGACAGGGGTATCCTTTAGTCTGCAGGGTGCTATGCATTTTAATGGAAGACTTTCTTTATTTCCATGAAGGCGGTACATAACAAGTATGAGACTGTAAGCTTCGGTTCCAAACATGAATCTCAAGGCAGGTTTCTCTGAGGAGCTTCTCTGACCCCCCGTCCTCACCGTCCCCTGTCAACGTGGTGGATGAATTATGGATTGTCTCTTTGAGATAAGAAGGTATTTCTCTGGACTCCCGGGGTATCTCCCGTCTGCCTGTGATAACCATGCCTTGTTTGAGATGAGCGTCAAGGGCTTGTGACCTCACTGAGACGAGGGGGCAGATATACACCATCTGCCTGTTTGGACAATTTCTGTTTGGCTTATTTGTCAGACAAATCATGTGTCTTTTAGTTAGCATTTTAAATATCTGAAAATAGTATTGCAAGGTAACTGGGGTAGCAAAGGGTAAAAAATGGTAGTGACTAAGATAAACTAATATTATTATTGTTAAGTTAAGCCTCAAGCATGCACCCGACCTGTAGCCCATCTTGATCAATAGTATAGAATTAATTTGAATTAAGTATTGTATCATGCTATAAGGCTACAGATAAGGCCTATGCAGGATGCAGCTGTACCCATGACAGAGCTACCCTGTTGGAGTCATTGGACAACCAAGCCTTTTTCTGTACTGATAAGGGTTTAGTTCACCAAGCAGTTCTGCTTGAATTTTGGTTGGTTTTGAGTATGGTTGTCATTGCTCCCAACCTCACAGAAATTGCTTGTATAATTTGACTGTATTAGTCTAGGGAGCAATGCATGCTTCAACAGATGGAGGACGCAAGGGAGGGGTGGCGGTGAGAAACATGGACTTTGATTAATTGACATGTTGTTCCTGTTGCAAATCTCCTCAGGTCCTTGGACTGACTGCCTCCTATTAGAATACATTAGACTATCAAACAGGGCACCTCTCATGAATGTGAAACAAGGTGAAGTGTATGTGTTTGGCCATGTGTGTGAGTGCGTTTGGTCATGTGTGTGGGTGTGGCTGTGTGGATTCTCGCCTCCTACAGAGCTACCTACTGGAGATTCCTCCAACTAACTTCCAACTCATGTGGATTCCTCATCCTCCAACACATTTAACACCGCCTGATATATTTCACACCTAATTTTAAACGCCAGTGCAAGCTTCCCCTTGTTCTGATGTGTGTGTGTGTGTGTATATATTTATCTGTACATGTGCTTTTGCACCCCACAGTATAGAGGGATACATCTCTTGTCACCTCAGCAGCTTTGCTCAGGCTTCGACTGCTATTTCAGAAAGTGCAACATCACACATCATGTCTCAGCCTACCGCTGCTGCAGAACGAAACCTGAGAACCCTCTTATCTGGAACCGTGAGACTGCATGATGTCACTATTCTACTTCCTCTACATCAGCATCTCCACCTGCTCCACATCAGGACCTGAACAGTGAGGTGAACTTTCCAGAACTTTGCTCAGGGTCAGTACAGTTGCTAGGACTAATTGTGTTGAAGCCTGGTCTGCCCAGTGTTTGGCCACCCACTCAGGGGTGTCAGTGGAGTGTGTCAGTGGACCAGTGGGTAAGAGGGTGGAGGCGTGTCCCCACATACCTCCATTGTCAGCTCCTCTGCTTACATAAGCCCCTCTCTCTGTGAACCCAGGGGGTCCCTGAAAACAGCAGGACTCCCAGCAGTGCTCTTGTTCTGCTGTAATCCCTCTCTTCCTCTCAGTCCTCTGTTCTGCTTCTGGATGTGTTGTTCCCACACGGTTTCTCTCTCTCTCTCTCTCTCTCTCTCAATCTCTCTCTGGAAGGTTTCCTCGGTGAATGTGAGTGTGTGTAAACATGTGTGTCCGAGGCAGGTGCAGTGCCTGTTGTTGTGTCCTTCCAGCGTGGTGGAGGTAGCTGCCTGGTGCCTCCTCTACCTGCTGCTCCTAAATGAACAGTAATGTAGGAAGCAGCCGGACTTCCTCTGTAGATAATGGTAATAATACGGTGGGGGGGACTCTCCCTGTTCCTCCTTAGTCTGGGCTTGGGTAGTTTTTATTCTTAAGGCCTGTTATGGCCTGTCTGTCCTTCTGCCTGCCTGCCTGCCTACCTGCCTGTCTGTCTTCCTGTGTCTGCCTGCCTGTCTGTCTTCCTGTGTCTGCCTGCCTTTCTGCCTGTCTGTGTGTCTAGTCCACTAGTCCCGAGAGTGTCCTGCTTGCCTCTCTGTCTGCCTTCCTGCCTGTCTGTCTGTGTGCCCTGGGGGAATATTTTGTGTTGACTGTGTATTTACGGAGCTTTTAACTCAATATACAAGCCAGATCCCCACAGTAACCAGGGCTTTCATTCCAGTGCACATCACCATGGCAACATAGGTGTTCCTTTTTCGGTCTTTCTTTGCTTTATAAAACATATTTTAAGACAGAAGCAAGAATTCTGTTTGAAATGCCATCAAACAGAGACATTTCCCAAAATACAAACAATCCTTTTAGACACACAGTACATGCACACACAAGCACACACACACACACACACAAGCATGACCTTGTTAGAAGTACTCTGTCTATGGAAATGAGAACAAGAGAGTCAGACCTGTGTGTGACACATACAGTATACCATCAGTCTGTTCTGAATACCTGTGGGATGATCTAGTCTAGGACTGGGAATCCCCCTGGGAGCCTTCTCATAGGTTATATATGACACCACTAGTCCCCAGAGTGTCTTGGAAACACACACACACTACACACACACACACACACACACATACACACACACACTACACACAACAGACACTCATGCTATATTAAAAATCCACATGACTGAGCCAGAACCGTTAAAAACCCTGAGGAACATCATGGTTATGGAGCTGAAAGAGTGTGTATGTTTGTCTCTCCTGCATGTGTACAAAGGTTATATATATCTGACCAGTGTGCAAACTGGACAGCTGCATCTCTCTCCATCCCCCCAGCTCAAATCCAAGAAATGCTTGGAACTGTAATCATTTTTCAAGGGGATGACCTTTCAGACCCCAGCAGCCAAATTATTTGTGCCCCCCATGCCACTTTTTTTAACCGTGTGTGTGTGTGTGCGCGTGTGTGTGTGTGTGCGTAAGTAATTTGATGATTGGGGTGCAGGAGAGTCAACAGTGACGGCAGAAGTAATGCATCTGTTCCATGTTAAATGAGTAGCTTCACAGCTGTGTGTGCATGTGTGAACTTTGTGTGTATATGAGTGTCTGTTTGTGTGTGTAGACTGGGAACAGTATGTAGTGTGTCTGTCTGTCTGTGTGTGTGTGTGTTTGTGTGTACTCTCCAAAGTGTTGTATCCCCATCTGCAGGTGCACCTCCCTTCTTGCCTGCAGATATCAACACAGGGCATCTGGAGCCTATAGATAGCCACACAGGAGGCCCATGGAGGCCCAGTTTCACCCCGACTGCACACATTTCAGTACCCCCCGGTACAACTGCAGACAAGGCCTCGCTACAGGAACCCTGCTGTATATGTTTACATTCAGTGGGAAGGGTCACAGGAATTAAATGAAAATGTATTATGCTTGTGGAATATATCCTAGTGGTAGCACAGTGGACTGTGGGCAATCTGAATTTGTAGGATAGATTGCTGTTTCCTTTCCCGTGAAATGTGTGTTTGCAGGAGGGGAGGGGGGTGACAGTGAGCTGTGGTATATTGATGGTGGTTGTGAGTGCAGCAGTTATAGTAGTAAGATTTGGTTCAACTCTACCAGTTTAGAGTTTGCGCTGATGTTATCGAAACTGTGAGAGAGACGAGGGTCTCGATTACCACCCTTACTAGCCTTCCCTTTCTATAGGACCCAAGATTGCTACTATGGTGCCCTGCTCTCACCTTCTGAAGAGCACACTAAAGAGCACTAGATAAACCCTTCAATCACGGTCCAATACAATGTCTTATAGATGCGTTTGGAACCATAGCACTCCACCAGACTACTGCAGCATACTCTTGGTGTGACCGTAAGGGCCTTTATTGTGGGCTCTTTGCCTGAAGCCAGGAGAATCCTCCAGCTTCATTCACACCCCCGTGCTCTGAAGTAGCCGCGCTAATCAGCCCCGCGCCCCGATTAATTAGCGATTTGTCCAGATGAGGGGAGTTTTTGTGAGGTGGGGGGATAAATCCGACAAATCGCCTGCTCTAATTAAGAGAATTTAATTTCTCACAGGCTCTCACAGCCAGCTAGACCTCGGTGATGACGCTTGTTTGGGGGGTGGAGGGGGGATGGACAATATACCCTATGGGTGTTATGGGAAGTGTAGAGGCATGGTGTGTTAAAGACATGGGGGGGTGAGATCTCGCCGAAGCCTATCTCCTTAGCGATGTGTTTTACTGTCAAGATTAACGGTTGCATAAAGCTTATCAAGTTGAGAACTTTTGTCATGAGTGCTTAGGTGCTTTTATTGGGTTTGGTCAAAATGAAGTAAAAGTACTTCTGTTCTAACTTCCATCAGTGCAGCTGTACAGAAGACACGCATGAAACATACTTATCCTGCTGCGTGCAGTTCAGAATCTGAATTCATCTGCAGGGACATATCTTATGGCATGAAATCACACTATACAAAGCAATCCCACAAAATACACAAGGGGACACACAAGACAATATTTACTAGAGACTCAAAGAGTCATTGATCACAGAGCTTCCTCTGCAAGGCCTCTGGTCATGACTTTGTGTAGTTATCCTGTCATTATGGTGGAGGTATGATCATGTGGAGTGTCCCTGCTGCAGGAACATGGAGGCTAATGCTTCCTCTGGCTAATAGCTCTTTCATTATCTCTCATTATCTCCTGTCTAGAGACAAATGGATTCAATAAGCTACCCTGCTCTTTCTGTCTATCTGTCTATCTGCTGTCTGTCAGCATGCTGCCTGTCTGTATCATACATCTGCATGCTAGCCCATCCTGCCTGTCTGTCTGTCTGTCTGTCTGTCTGTCTGTCTGTCTGTCTGCCTGCCCTGTCTGTCTGCCCTGTCTATTTGACTCAGAGATCTCCGTCTCTCTATAGAGTTGAATAAGATCTTTGTAACTTCCAAGAAATATGAATATAAATGTATTTATACTGCAAATAGGATGTGTGCATTGTGTGTTGTCTATGTTTCTAGTGGAGTGTAGAGAGGGATGCATTTATGGAAGCTATCAAACCAAATTACACTCGTATCATCTCTTTGAGACTGTGATGGATGCAGGCCCGTAGAGATTACCCCCGCAGCCCCCGCACTCTGCGTTTTTTATTTTTTTTAATCCAATTTGAACTACATGGGATGCACACAATGGTCTTATTGTCTTGTCTGTGTTTCCAGAGTTGATATCAAAATAAAGAAAAGTATATTTAATTGTGCTTTCTTTGTTAGCTAGGTAAGTGACGTGACGAAGGTCAGATGGTTACAGACCCGCGAGCCCGCTGAGCCCGCTGCAATTAGGTAGCTAACTGTAGCGTAGCGTAGGAAAAATGAAACGCACATTTAAAAGCGGTGCCCAAAAGTGGCATTCAAAACAGAATATTCCTGAATTAAATGCCAAACTTCCCCAAATTACACGTCTTTTTCGACCAGCTGGTGAAGGATGCACTCATCTGCCAGAAGAGACAGGTATTGTACTCTTTGCTATAGCTAACATTACTGTACTGTACCACGTAGCTAACGTTATACTCGGGTTATACTTTGACAGTACTGCTCTGTATGTGTTGTGCTTAGCTAGCTTTAACAGCGAGCCTCCTTTCCAAGAGCCAGATTTCCTATCAAGCTGACAACATTGAAATTTAGTTTTTTCTGATTGAGTTCCTCTTAGGCTTATTCTGCAGGGGGGCCTCATGTGGATGTGTGGATGTGGGGGCCTGGATGGATGTGTTTGTACTGCATGTGTATGTATGCATGGATTTGCATGTCTGTTTATGTGTGCAATGTCTGCAGCCCCTCTGTCTACATTATTGTGTGCATTGGTGCTTTTGTGTGTGTGTGTGGATGTATGTGTGTGTGTTAATTAAGGCCCAAACATGTGCATCTGTATCTGTGACACACATCGGTAGCGCAGGCTGCTGTAACCATAATAGAGTCTACATTCCAATTTCCCAGCCTGCCCCTGCTTCTAAGGCGGGGTCAAGCCTCTGACGCTAATTTGTTTGCCTGCCTAACTCGGCACTCGACGGTACACAAAGAGTGAGCCTGTAAGTGCTGAGGCGTGAGGTGGCTAGGAAGGGAGGATGGATGGGAGAGTGACCACTCCAGATAGTCACACGCACACGCCGGACTTTCACACACTGAGTTTGAATGTGTGATTTGGGCAGAAAGGGACAGAGGATTTGGTGGGATGTCGTCTGGGTAGAGTACTAGTGCTCGGAGGTCCCCCTCCGTCCAGATTCATTGGTTGAGTAGAATGTGTTGGCTGTGAGCGAGACACGAGGAGCTGCATATTAAACATGTGCTATAGAAATCCACTGATGAAAAACAACTCATGCTTTTAAATGCTCACAGCCAATGCTAACATCTTCTAAATCGAATAAAGTTATTCATGACATCTTGGATACTTGGAAGTAGTTCTGAATCTGGTGTTCTTGCTTTCCGCATAAATACATGAAAAACAGTCTTCAGAAACACCCCTTTGCTCTCTTGGAAAAAAAATACACTGCACCTTTTGATGGCCCAGTTGCCACAGCAACCATGATGTCCGGTCAGCGCAACTTGTTACATTTTGCTCGGCTCACAACAAAGCCTGAACCGTGCTTGTGAGAGTAACACAACAGCAGATGCCGTAAAATAATCAGTCCTTTAGCAGCCTTATGTAGGACATGTTCAAGTGCATGCAAGTGAGTAGGTAAACACTAGTGGCAGAAGTGGAAAAAAGGAGTATGTTGGCAAAGATTCAGGGTCGATGTATTACAGTAGACAAATGACTGCAGGTATGAGATTTTATAGTATGACATATGATTGCATGAAAAATAACAGTAGTACAGGATAGGTCTTACTCTCTCATTTTCACTACTTCTATCATTTTCTCCTTCCTATTTCTCTTTCTCCCTCGACATCATTCCTCCCTCTATCTTGCACCTCTCAGTTTTGCAAGCATGTTCACGCAACCTGGTCAGCAGTTTGGAGTCAAACAACATCACACTGACATATTGATGAGTGTTAAATGAAAACCATGAGACACATTCCTGCGATGCCATGGCTGGGAATGATGAAGCAGCTGTAGTCTGCAAGCTTACCTCTTACCTACCCCTCTGTCACCTTCCTTTCTCTCTCCTTTCTCTTTCACTTCCCTCTCTTTCCCTCTGCCACTCTCTCTCTCTCCTTGTCACCTCTCCACCCCCCCCCCGTGTCTGACAATCACATACATCGTCTCTGTGTTGTTGATGAGGGACCCTGTCTATCTGCTAATAAATCACACTGTAGATCAATGCTGGACTGAGATCCTCCCCAACAGCACACACATGCATACACATGTAAATACACACACTGACAAATTAATCTGTCTGTCTGTGTTACCAATCCATCATTTAGTCTGATCCATCCATGTCACGACAAACACACCCAGAATAGGAGGAGGGAAGAGAGGAAGAAAGTCTGGTGGGGATAGCACTGTAACTATTTAGTTTAAGAAGCTCTTTTCTCCTTCCCTATCCTCTTCTCCCGTCTCCCCTCCACTCTTATTTTCACCCAAATCCATTTCCCAAGAGAATCAGGCACACCTGGGGCTCAGAAATACAGGAGGCTTTCAAAATGCTTTCCAGGAGTATCTGGAAGTGTCTCTCGATTTTTTGGGTCTGTTTATAAATAATTGATAAGTTCAGTTGGTGCAGCTGTAGAACTTTGTGGGCTTCTACCTGGCACTGTATTTTCCTCTGCAGGCTGCAGTAGTGTTCTGCACGGCTTCCCCATTAGAAGGTCTGTAGATATTAAAATGATGAATATGTCCTCCTCACCAAACTACCATTCACCTAGACTTTTCTTTTTCAGCTCTCTTGCTCTCTCGCTCGCTCTGTCTCTTTCTCTCCATCCCTTTGGCTCTCCACATTCGTGAAATGTCCTATTCAGGAGGGTGCTCTACCTCTGCATCTAATGGAGGCATGGTGTGTGTGTGTGTGTGTGTTAGTGTATGTGCATGCATATACTGTATATTATGTATATTTGTATATACATTTAGCTATATATACAATATAAAAGTGTGTGTGTGGGTGAGGGGAGGGGCTGGTTTTCACTGTAAGAGAGAGAGAGAGGTGAGAGTGGGTGTGTTAGAGAGGAGAGAGATGTGTGTGTGTTTGAAAGTGTGAGTTTTTGCATATATGCGAGGACAACTTTGAGAGTGCAGAGGGGGAAAGAGCCATGGCAGTGTGAATGGTAGACCCCCCCCCAGCTGCCTTCTCCACACCATTCACAGCCTGATTCATTTTCCTCAGTGAACAATAGCCAGCCCGGTTTCTTCATTTCACAGCTGGTCTACTGCTTCCACAGCAGGAACACCACAGCAGCCAACTCCCCTCACGGCCCTGAAGTCACTCTACATCTCACACTCAGTAGAGACAGACACAGAGACCCAAACTTTGCCACTGCATTTTCTCCAAAAAGCAATAATCCAATCATGCCTGGTTAGACCCAGAGCTCAGCAGACACCTTGATCAAATAATATCACAAGGACCACATGGAAATGTAGCTATTAATATGTATGACAAATAAATGTGTATGCATTTGTTAGTATAATGAGAGTTCCCTGTCGTTTGGGATAACTTGAGCTGGCAAAAGAAGATTTCAATATACAAAGGCTCTCATTTTACATTAATTCGAACAGACTGTGTGGTAAATTAGGTAGGCTCGTGCTGACTAGCGATATGCTAATAGCAGCATTTGAATGTAGTTTTGAACTGATGTCAGGGGCGGTCTTAAAATCAAAGGAAGACGTGTCCCTGACCTCACACACTGTCTGGCAGCAGTTCAACGATAGGTCCGCTTGAGTTTCTTAATTGGACACCAGTTGATGTCCTAATTGGATGTCTACATCGCCCTAGTAACAAAGGGTACCCGAACTCTGACCAAGTCCCTTCCTGATGCCAACATGGCACGATTATCAACAATAGAGAATGGGGTGCAACGACTCATATGTGCTAATTCAACAACATAAAATCTTGTCACGCTTTAGCGAATGAAAACAAAGCAGCCTTGGCATATTCGAGCGAACTGCACACGCAAGTACTTAATGATCCACATTTAAACTGAGATTTATGAATGAATCTGAAAAGGTCATTAGCTGTGGCTTTGATTTATTTATCATAGACGGAGCAACACAATAAATATGGAAATAGCTCTTGCCCTTTCTGGATGGGAGCGCTGGGTTTTGTAACACGCCATCGGAGAAGAATCCGATTATTATGTGTGTAGAAGTTATCGATACAGTTATCCTCTAGTGCTTGTCTAGGTCATATAATGATGACGGCGGTTTGACGGACATAAACTTAATAAGGCAGGAGGCATGCTGGCTGTCATTCACCTCTCTCAGCATCAGTGCATTATGGATGCCTTTGGAGCCCGTGAATTGATGATGATGTTTTCCTCTGTCCGATAACACAGATAGGATTCATGAATCTTGAAGGGCCTGAGTTGAAGGTAAAAGGTAAAATATGTTGATACATTCATTAGATTATTGAATCGATAGTTAGAAAGATAAATAGATACATACAAATATAGATAGACTTTAGACCATTCAAACACATTATTCCTTCTTTTGTCAAACATGCTCACTCACAGCAGGTCATAGTTTATTATAGCATTGCAAAATTTTTTAGAGAGAACTCCATTTTAGATAGCCATGCTTTTAAATTAAAACCTGAAGAAAATAGTTGACTTTTGTTTGGATTGATTTTCCCTCCATTCCACTGCTTTGCTTCAGCACCATGGACAGCTCACTGAATCTGTTGTCAAGGTCTTGTTCTTATTACTAAACTACAAGTCTGTGTAACGGGCTGCAAATCTAGAAAATACAATTTAAGTAAACCTACTCCCAATCATTTCTGATTTAAAAACATTTTTTACAAGGAGAGATCTATTTTCAAAATGAATTGTGCAGATCAAGCCACAGCAGATGACGCAACTTCAGAGCGTCCATGAGGGACATTGTCATTCCAGGCAAATGTTGACATTCACTGTCACCGATCACTATGTTCATACACTAATGCTGGCTGTCAAGCTTAGCTCAGTTTCTTTTTTTCCAAGTCTTTGATACCACAATAGATGTAAAGTTTGAAAGGTAGGTTTTTTTTCCTAATAGGACGGAAGTCAGCGAGATGATGATGAAAGTTTTCTCACAGGTTGAGTGATGATTAAAACTTAAGGTTCAAAGGAGCAAACTTTCCAAGAAAGCTCATGTGACTTTGAGAAATGTCTTTCTCTCTCTCTCTGTCTCTCTCTCTTTCTCTCTCTCTATCTCTCTCTCTCTCTCTCCTCTCTCTCTCTCACCACACACACACACACACACACACACACACACACCAGTGGGATGTAAATCAATGTGAGAAAAGGTGCTGTGAAAAGCTTTGGCTAACAAGGAAATGTGAAAGATTCCATCTGCCAGAAACTCACAGGTCCCTTCTAGGAGGTGGAACAGTATGGGGGCTCCCTGGTAGCTCACTGCTGGTAAGAGCTCGTACTAATAAGGCTAACGCAAAGGGCCTCGGTTTGACTCTGAGTACCTTTCCCTGCACGTCCTCCCTCCTCTTTCCCTGTCAATATATTTTGCAGCTTTTTTTAAAAAGCTGCAAAATATCGAAATAAAAGTATACAATATATGGCTGAAGTTGTGTGTATCTTTGCGTCTGGTGTTTGTATATAAAACAAACTACAGAGAGTTTCAATTCACTTAGTCCTTTAATAAATGTGTCTAGGATTGAGATAGTAAATTCCCGAGTCAGCAGCACAGATGCAGATGGGGACCTCACTGTAGCGTTGGCTTGGAAATGTGTTTCAGTCACTGAAACACAAGAACTGATTCAGATCCCGCAAGATATTCCAGACATTCAGCAGAAACACTCGCCGCCGAAGATCACAACACGATACACAACGCAATAATTGTCACAAACTGCAATGGCATCACTGAGACGGGAGTGAACCAAACATACGCGTGATGCAACCACATGCAAGCAGACAGCTGGTATGGGCATGTATGGTATGTTACTGTCAGCCTCCTGGTACACTCTGCGGCACAGCAAGTCCCCCGGTGGCTAAGCAGACTTCAATCATTGGTCTCCATTAAGGCTGGGGGCTTTGATCAGTCACTGCTGACACCGCTCTCCACTGAGGTCATCTGCATGGTAAAGAATGTATGATGACTGAGTTCAATTATACAGAAGGGAACTTTTTTTCTGGGCAATCTCATTAGTAGTAAACTTCAATGTCTTTAATTACTGAGGCATGCTACTGTATAATACACTAGAGGTACTACATGCTGTACTGTGGACACTTCAATACTTCCTTCGTGTATGGACACTCAATACGTAACTTTCAAGTTATTGACTGTGTTACGGGTAAATTGAAAAAACGATTGATTGACAAAGATTATAGCTATAGGAGGAGGTTGTATATGTGTATATGTGTGTCCTGGAGCCTAAATTACCATTTCAGGTATGTGTGATTGGCTATCCTAAATAATGTATACACATTTTGTGTCCCATGGTGCTTTATGGCTGCCAGGGGGTGGACAAGTGAAAGACTTGGTCCCTTTATGCGCTTTAAATAAACATCTGTTTCTACATACTGTAGGCGATGCAGATAGATGGGAATGGTAGGACTCGCAGCACAGCATGAACAACACACTCATTTCCCCAACCTCTCTCTGTCTCTCACTAAATTACAGGTATTGTTTGCGGTTGCTTTTGGTCGGCTATTGCATTTCCCCCGTAGGCAAAGCAACTTGAGCAGAAAGACAAACAGTGCTTTTTGCTGGTGATTTCTGCTTGTTGAATAACTGTGAGTCATTAACAGCATGAATATGAATGGTTTATGTTTGGCCTTAAGGGACTCTTTACTCAATACTCAAACATGAGAGTCCTTAAGATATTATATAAGCCCAG
Source organism: Mallotus villosus (assembly GCA_903064625.1). Classification (NCBI taxonomy): domain Eukaryota; kingdom Metazoa; phylum Chordata; class Actinopteri; order Osmeriformes; family Salangidae; genus Mallotus; species Mallotus villosus. The sequence goes on along the minus strand of CAEFZP010001896.1, from coordinate 977,506 downwards.
TGGTTTCATGCTCCGCTCTCCATCATTCTGTTATTTGTGCCACATTAACCCAACAACCCTATATAACCCTTATAAGTACCACACTGGTCATCCAGCATGCTGACTTAACACACACAGCACAACTGCTCACCAATACTTAACAGAGACGGGCACTATTGCCTATAGCCGTGGGCAAACGGCGTGTCTGATGCAATCCAAGTACGTCCTGTACCTTCCATCGTCTTCTCCAGATGACAACTCGTGATCAGATTCATCTGACTGAGTTCGACCCTGTTAGATGCACACATATAGCAACATCTGGGTTCCCGTTATGTAACGTTGATATGCACAGCGCTGCAGCGCTAGATGTCTGTCTTTAATGCTCCAGGAAGGCCGTTTGGTCCCTGTGGACCATGGTGTTCGCGCTGCTGTGGATTGTCACTACTGGCACAATTACACACAGCATTTATATCACCCTGCTGAGATCCCCCGTGTGCGCGTGTGTGTGCGCGCTGGAATGAATGCTTCCAATAATGTGTGTGTAAAGCACATTTTAACAGTAAAAACTGAAGATAATCCTCCTCCTGTTAACCACTATTTTGTCCTTTGGGATGAAAAAGTAATTTACCCTCTCCTCTAAGGCACACAGGATTGATGTGGATTGATTTTATACCGAGCAGACGGCCGTTCAGACGGCCTTTTGTTACACACATCTACCAGCTCGGTTGTTTATGAGCTAGTCTCACAAGCCTCATATCTACTTTATAGTCACATAGATCTCACACACGTGTGAGCGATGAGTCATATACAAACTTTATCAGTGGCATCAGTGATGAAGTGCTCTGGTGAGAAAGTGTTATTGTGTGTGTGTGTTTGTGTGTGTGTGTGTGTGTGTGTGTGTGTGTGTGTGTGTGTGTGTGTGTGTGTGACCTATGTGCTGGTAAATGTGTGTTCCAATGTGTAATAGCCTACATGACTGGAGTATTTTGGTCAGAGTACAGTGGCTAGAAATATAGTTTGCATTATAACTGGTGTGCCACTATGCATAAAATACTTGAGAGGATTCATCAATGTAGTTGTTGTTTTCACAGTCTAGAGCCAAACTCCTTGTAATTCGTTAATTTGTTTAAGAAGCAGTGTACTGAAAAAGAAAATAATCATCTGTCACTTTGCAGCTACAACAGTTACGATGCAAAGCCGGAACGCTCAAGAAGATTTACGGCCATTTATAGAGTAACAGCATGTAAAGTGCATAAAGAGCTGGAATATTGCCACTAATAACGAAGGCGTAATCCTGTCCTTATTAGCCACCATGTGTTAGACGGAAACAGTGTGGAAAGAAACGCGATAATCCTCTATTTTACTCCTTCTGAGTGATGTCGCCATAATTTGGCAGGGCTACATCATGAATCTGTGACGAGCTGCAGATTACACCGGCTGAGTGCGATCAAATTGAGGGCATCGCAACTGGAGAGAGTTATGTTAAAAACATTCCTATAAAAATGTTCATTAGATTTTTTCATTAGATTTTTTCAATCAATCGAAGTCAATCAATCGACACATTTGTAAATTTGGGTGAAGTGCTGTCGCGTGCCATATCCATCTGACAATATTTCTCCTAAATGCTGACTACGCACGGACCTATGAGGCCATATTGCTGATCTGGGTGCTCTTCATCCATACACGTCATACATTGTATGCCGCAACAAGTGAGAGAGTGAGTCTAGTTGTGGAGGACTACACAACTCTCTGTCCTTTAAGTCTCCCCATCAACCACTACTGCCAGAGTACTGGAACCTGGCCCAGACTCTACAGGGAGCACTGCTGTGTGCGCGCACGTGCGTCTGTGCTGTGAAACAAGGAACGATAACGACGGTAATGATATCGCATAATGATGCTGATTTGTTTCCAACTCCCCATGGGACCTAACAGCCAAGGTAGCGGCCAACGGGAACAATGAGTGAAGCAAAACGTGTTAAAAATTACGCGGAAATGGACATCCTTGAATGACACTGCTACTTTAGCTACCATTTGATTTCTCTCTTATATAACCGCTTCAATTAAGTGCTCATCTCTGTTCCCTTAATACCGGTTCAGTTGGTCTATCTGTTTAAACTCGGGAACAGACGGGCAGGGAGAGAGTAGGATTTTGGAGCTCATTATCATGGAGTCCCAACTTCACCCCCCAGGCTACCAGAAATCCTATTAAAACAGGTCGGGAGAGGAATTTGAGTATTACATCCTCGTTCGAGATTTGACTTCTGAAAATATGTTTCCAACTGTGTATGAGTCTCAGCTGCGACGCTACTGGCATATAAAATGTATGTTCTGACCAGAACCCCTGTTTTAGTCATGGCTTTGTGTGTGGGCCTAAAGGCTGTAGTAGATTCCATTACATAACTACAGTACATTACTATTATTACATGCCCATTGCATTATTATTAGAGCACATTACAAGCTTATCCTAACATCCGGGTTAACCGAATTCAGTAGACTGCAGTAAACTTTTTAGTTGTATCTCCCTCTCTTCCTCTCTGCATCTGAAGACATTTTTCTGTTTTGTCTCTCTATGAGTTACAACTTTAAATTGGATGTTAAAATATTCTGCAGAAGAGGAGGCAGGCCGCATGTGTGAGATTGCTCTGTATTACCACGGCAACATTGTACAGCCTTTGGCATACATTTAATAAGACGGTGCTCCAATGCCACACAGAGGAGTATTAGCCCCTACGCATTATAGTGCCCTTGAAATAATTTACTGGGGTGGTTATCTGCTTAAAGATGAATCTGCATGTGAGAGCTATTCACGGTTTGTTTCCTGCCTGTAACTTAGAGAGAGGGGTAAACAGAGGAAAAAAGAGAACGAGAGAGAGAGAGAGTAAGGGAAACCTCACATTGTAGCACAGATGTCTAATATACAGCTTCAGGGTGATTTGTGATTGGTTATGTGAGACATGGGGGAGACTACAGTGTGTGTGTGTGTGCGCGTGCACGTTTGCTCCTGCTTGTATGTGTGTGCAGATGCATGCGTTTCTAATTGTCTTCTCCATTAAGCGCCGAGTCTCAGTGGGATGACTCTTGATTATCTCCTAGAGCTCTGGATGAGCCGGATGAGCCTCCGCTTTAGACACACTCACTCACACACACACACACTCACACACACACACACACACACACGCACGCGAACATGCACACATCATGTGTGTCGAAAAAGAGAAGGGGCTGTACATTTAGCCTACGGACCTATTAACCCTTGAGAAGTCCCAGTTGAAGGAGTGGGCTGCCCTGAGTGTCTGATCCTGGGGGTTTACGGGGAAGAGGGCCCCCTTTGGAGTCTTCCCTCCGTCACATATCTACATCTCCCAGGGCTTAGGGGAGATAACAGGTCTTACCTGGCATTTACATTTCCAAAGACTCACTCTGAATTTCAATTAAGATGAAGATCTAATTTCCTTGTGAACACAGCCTGATGTAGAGAGAGAGAGAGAGAGAGAGAGAGAGAGAGAGAGAGAGAGAGAGAGAGGAGAGAGAGAGATAGTGAGAAAAAGTGAGTGAGTGAGAGAAAGAGAGAGAGAGAGACAGAGAGAGAGAGAGAAAGTGGGTGAGTGAGATGCTAAACAAATACAGCACCCAAGGGATTTTCTGAAAGTTTCCATCGAGTCCTAAGCCTTGTTCTTATGAGTACTTCTTCCTCTTGTCTCTTGAGCTAGGTGGGGTCTAATACGTTATTGGATGTTACACCCTGGAGCTTAGATCCATCTCTACAGACATAACATACAATCTCTCTCTCTCTCTTTTTCTCATTTCCTTAAAAACACTTTCACTTGGATGATATAGACTGAAAAGACACATAGACACGTCTATTTGAAATGTCAAGTGTCAAGTTAAAGATCTTTGGCCTTAAACAAAACTTTAATTATAAATCTGGTGATTACGTTATTCATTACAGTGTTGCCGGGAAGGAGCCCTTTAACCATTGGTTTGGTTCAACTACATTCGGAGGAAACGCTCAACTTAATTATTGCTTGGTTTAATCAATTACCACGCTGTAAGGGTTCCCAATCTTTTGACACAATTGAAATGATTTAACCCTTGTGTTCTCTTCGGGTCATTGTGACCCATCAGTCATTGGACCCCCCCCACGTGTTGTGACAACTGTACCTCATACAAAAATAAAATGAAGCATTTTCTTTTAACTGTCGGGCTGTCTCACACCCCCTACAGCGCAAATGTTAAAAGAAAATGCTTTTTATTTGTTTTTGTATTGGGTAAAATTGTCGCAGCAGAATGAGGGGTCGTTGTGAACCTTCGGGTCATTGTGACCGAAGGCAGCACAAGGGTTAAAGACCCATATCCATATAGCAGGTGTTACACATTTAATCTGAAAGGCGCCTAGAATATTTGAAGATATCAAATACACAGTGCAACAGTACAGTTCATTAAACATTAGAGGAGATTTTCTTCTCAGACATAATAAATGTATTACCAGACCTCATAACACGATAGTTGGGTGGGATAGAGTATTTTACCCAGTACCAGGGAACCAATGGATCTGTCCTATAAGAGACAACTGTGAGACAAACCAAATGTAACTTTGTCACTTTCAAATACTTTCAAGTAATTAATCTATATATTTGACTCAGATCTATGAGTTACACATTGGATATAATGCACAGTATTATAATCAGGCGAGAAAGTAAATATGTTTCTCCCTCCGAGAGCGAAATAGATTGTATTAAACCATCAGAGGACAGCTTCTGTTGAACAGACCAAGGTTGTTCTGGCGGCTTCTGTGTCTGAGATATATGATTGCACCTGACTCAATACAATCTGCTGAGTAACTTTGTTTGGGGGATTTACTGTATATCGTAAGACGACACCCACGCAAAGAAGCATTGGATATAAACAACAGTGACGTGTGGGAAAAATGAAACACATTGCTGATAGCTCCATAACTACCACAAAATCGTTTCCCTCTCTCCCTTTCTTTCTCCCTTTCTCTCTCTCTGTCTCTCTCTCTCTCTCTCCCTCTCTTTTCTCCCTCTCTTTCTTTATCTCCGTTCCTTGTATATATTTCATTACTTCCTTTTTTGCTCTTTCTCTTTTGTATTTCTTTCAGTCTTTCTCTGCCCCCCCCCCTTACTACCTACAGTTGTTGCCTTGGAAACAATACAAAGAGAAATCTTCGCAGGCGGCACAAGTTCTGTCACCTTGGCAACGGCTGGCTTTCATCCAGGCATTGTTGGGTCTTGCCTTCCTTCTGGCTTCCAAACCCAGAAGACTGACCACCCTGTTCTTCACCAGCTCTAACCCCACACACTGATCAACACTACAGCAGCTCTAACTTTACACTCTGACCAGCGTTACCCTGAAACTAAAGAGGACCTATGACTTCTGTTCACATAATGACAAAGGTTTTTGCCATAGAACGGCCTTTTCAGAACAGATGCCGATAACAAGCAGCCAGCCAGTTACAAGACTAACGTAGCATTAGCCGCATGAAATCATAATCTCTGTCTTAACAGATCCTTTACTTTCGATCCTAATTAGCTTGTTTGCCAGACCCCTGCATGTATAACTCCCTCCTGGAGAGACATGGAGAATACTATGCATGGCAAGGGTGCACAGTGTGGCCGTGAGTATCTCTTCATACGTGTCGAGTGCCGGGCGCTCCCTGACAGGGTTAGCCCAGCGGGCACCTGGGTAGCCTTGTCTGGAGAGCCTGAATAAATGCTTCTGTCACTGTAGTGTGTGTGTGTGTGTGTGTGTGTGTGTGTCAGAGAGAGAGAGAGAGAGACAAAGAGAGAGAGAGAGAGAGTAAATGGTGCTGTCACTGTGTCACAGCAGAGACCATGCAGGGGCACAGCAGTGTCTGCCACCCAAGGACCTCTCTCCCAGCCAGCGCGGTAATATATTCAACATGTCCTCAGAGAGTTTCTGCAAGGCAGGAAAGGTTGGCAGCTTGGTGGTAAAGATTTGTTGTAATAAAAATAATGTGTCTCAGAAGTTTGCGCAAGACTAGGGAACAGAGTATATTGTGTGTGTGCGGGGGTGTACAGTCTGTGTGTACAAGTAGGCAATGTGTGTGTGTGTGTAAATGTGTGTGTCTGTGCATTTGTGGTGCACCTGGACACCAGATGGTCCATCAGTGGGTCTCTCTCCTTGTCCACCCTCTCAGGAAATAGGTCGCTGAGGGCCGGGCTCAAATGTAATTACTCAAATTCCATCCTGCTTCCAACACACACACAGCCACATACACAACACAGACACACACACACACACACACACACACACACACACACACACACACACACACACACACACACACACACACACACACACACACACACACAGTGTTTTCATGTGTAGAAGGTTAGAAGGTGAATAGATGGACGAAATATCATTTTCTTACTGTGATTGTCAAGATGAGGAGGTGTGTTTATATAGGCATGCAAATCGGACAATCTCCAGCAAAGGAAACAATAAATACAAGGAATAGAGAAAAGTGGAGAAATTCAAAGAGATGTATAACCATGTGTACAGTATAACAGAGAGATGTAGCACAAAAGCAGTAAACACTAGCCTATGGGGCTAGAAAAGCAAAACTAACAGTGAGATGTTAGCAGTGAGACATTTAACATGACAGTAGTACTGAATACTACAATGCCCCTGTATGGTAGACTACCACTGTAGCTAATTCTAGTTTTAGATTACTGACTGATTGTCAAATCAGACCCATATTGTTTACATTGTTACTGGTTTGCAGTTTGGCTCTGACAAACAGGATATGAGGTCAATAGAATCTGAACAGGTCTCCTTTGTTGCAGGTGAAATGCAACTCCCGGCCAATAGGGTTGGCGCTAAAGAATATAATTAGTGTGCGTTCAGCCTATATCCAGCACTTCTAGAGGTGAGGACGCTTCAGGTTTGTTTTCACATGAGGCGCAGGTTCATTTGAAGGTAAAAACAATGTTTATAACCAAACAGAGGGTTTGATTGCATCTGGCAGAGATGAGCTGTTTTAATTCCAAGGACACATTCATTTAGTGGTAATGATCGGGCTGGCAGGGGACAAGAGAAGAGTGGTGGAGAGAAGAGCAGAGAGATGGAGAGGGGAGAGGAGAGGTAAAGCAAGGAGAGCAGAGGATCAAATATAACATTTAAGATTAAGAAAAGGCAGAAAACAGCAAGGAGAAGTAGGGAGAGACATGACATTGTATGTGGCACACAAGGAAACATAATCAATGGGACAGAGGAAGTTGATTACAGAAGTTTGTATTAATCTTTTATTGCCACGTAAGAAAGTTCAATATAGAACAGAGATGATATACTGCAAGATGGCAAATCAACATTCTCCAACGACAAATAAATAAAACCCATCAGTCAATTCCCCCATAACAGTAAAGAAGACAAATTCATAGCAACACCATGGTAGCTTGTATATTATCTGACAAAAACATATTTTATATGTCTTTCATATCTATATTTGAGTAGTACAAAAAAATACAGCTATTTCATAACTGAATTTGACAAATAAATAGTCAAAATAGGACCATGGGGCATCACTGTGAATTTACAGTAAATTTACTGTGAAAATCATAGTGGGGAACAAGATCTACAGTAAAATATGCTTTTACACCTACTCACTCATATGCAGTGGGTCATATATGCATAAATATACACATATGTATATAAATACACATAACTCTGTAGGACGTTGAAAATAGAAAATGAGATGTTATCTTTGCATGAAGGATCTGATCAAAGAGGTCTGATAAATAACAGGACCTATAAAAGATATGGTTTCTCAGGATTACATTTATAGTATCTAGCGCTCAGAGTATCAACTCTCTTGAGAACTATAGAGCCCCTTGGCGTTTGACTGTTCAAAACCCAGAATATCTCACAGAAAACTGGACAGATGTTCTGGTATCAGTACATCGTTTTTAGACATCTCCGTCTCGTACTGTGTCCACAGAGACACAGACAAGGCTGTTGAAATGAGGTCATAACAGGAACGATAATTGACATACAATAGCTGATGAATAGAACAAAACTATACCGATTCAGGATCGTTTTTCAGGAACCCCAAAAAGCCAGATTAAGCCCTTTTTTACCACACAATGTACTGTACACACGTATGCATCTCCTTTTCATCATACTTCAAATCCTTCTCATTATCCATTGTATGATGAATAGAAAAATGGTGTAGATTCTTGTTTATGTAATGACAGATAACTGAGCACTTTACATTCCTTTGGAATGGTTATTTACAGATAACTGTGGGATTTTGTATCTGGTCATCATAACTAAGTCTTCAGCATACTGTCGAGCACAATATATCCAGGCCACCTTCGCCATAACAATTGAGACTTGGGACTGATCTAACATGTTGCTCCACAATGAAACTTATCAATTTCTGCAGGAAAACATATCCAACATCATTCAAATCGGTTCATGTAAGCAGTATGGGAATCAATATGTACATTGAGTAATGGATTGGAAAGCTCCTGATAATTACAGGCCATATGAATAAATTATTCTGGTTTGTGTTGTGACAACAAATCATTTATGGGAGCATCTCTGGCAGAGATGACGAGAAAAGGAATTAATAATCAAATTCAGTCAATACTCTCTCCAGACCTAACACCCCCAGCTCAGTCCTGGCACCTTCCTTCATACTCAATGTAGATAATAAAAACCAGTAGAAGGAAATGGAAATAAGTCGAATATATTGTTTCATTTAATATTATAGCCTCCAGATGTTTTAGTCAGAGAAATGTCAGATGCAATAAGAGTCTGTGAGTAGGTTGTCAGGTACAGGATGATTCAAATCATTTATGTTTTATTTTCAAGTCATGCCACTTTGTGGCCCATTCCATATAGGATTGTATGACACATCAATAGTCAAACAAAATCAATCCATACATGATGTGTCCATGTGTTTGTGTTACCTGGTTGCTGGTTCTGGAGTGGAGAGTTCTCCCGCGTACAGCAAGCATAGGCCTACTTTCTAATTAAGTCTCTCTCAACTCTCGTGTTAATGTGCCCCTTCTCCTCTCCTCTAATCTCCGTTCCTTTCTGTTCCCCCCTCTCCTCTCCTCTCCTCTCTTCCACTCTTCTCTTCTCATTTTCTATCAGCCAGGAAGAACTTTGATTTCTCACCGCCTCCATTTCTGTACAAACGCTGATTAATTCCAGTCCCTTCCTCCAAGTTGATAGCTCTGGCCAGATTACAATGTGATTATCCTACTCATGAACACTCAACTTTCTCACTTCAAAGGAAGACAAAATCAATCCACCATTCATCAAGAGAGCATTCTCGTTCTCTAGTTAGTCAGGAGAAGGAGAAACGTATCTGAATGACTTTCCATGTGATGATTGCAGCGGCCCATAAGGCCACAAGAGTTTCCTGGAGAATTGTTACCTCAATCAGAGTGGTCAAAGCCCTATCGGCTGCCTTTGGGGGATAACAGCCCGTGATGTCGGTATTAACGTTAAACACACTACTAAATCATATTCAGCAGCAGGGTCGCTAACACGAGGCTTGGAGCGCCGTGCATGGCCGCCCTGATTGGATCGACCACCCAGCTCCTGAGATCAATGAGGCCCAGTGAGCAGGGCTGAACTGGGCTGGCAGAAGCCAGAGAGAGGGCCCAGTTCTGCTGCTAATTAGACCTCTCTCTGACTCTCTCACCTTCCTCCCCTGATCTGGACCGCTTTCAGCCAGGCAGGAATGTCTGATTTCTGGCAGAGCATGCTGGGCAATCATGAACCACCACCAGGCTGTGTGGGAGGTGGGGTGTGGTTTTAGTGTGTGTGTGTGTGTGTGGTTGTAGTGTGTGTGTGTGTGTGTGTGTGTGTGTGTGTGTGTGTGTGTGTGTGCGTGTGTGTGTGCGTGTGCGTGTGCGTGTGTACGTGAGAAAAGAGAGCAGAACCAGGAACTAGGATGCCGTATGGTCTCATTTCAGACACCTGGCTGAGGCGGAGATGAAGGAGATTAGGGAGCAGGTGTTCCAGAATTGGATTACCTTGACTTGATTTGACTGGACTGATGAAGTTACACGGTGGCTCAAGTTGAGTGGCCCAATCAAGCGGTCAGGCACTGCAGAGAGGAAGGTCTGGATCAACAGAGAAGGGGACTGGAGGATGAGCCACTAGGCTCGTCTGGAATTTGGAGGACAGGACTGATTGTTTTGGGTCACAAAACATGTCTTTAAGTCAATTCCTTATAGAAATTTGATTTGGTTAGATGATGAAAGGTCTGCCTTCAGAGTCCTCTGCTACATTACCACCAACTGGTTTCTCTGTGGAAGAGACTTTAGGGTGAGTGGAGCTGGCTAACTGGCAGGTATCTTTTTCAAACTATGAAGCTGAGCTGGCTGAGCACTAAACTGGTGGAACCATCTGGTCTGGTCCAGAAGCTCTGTGTGGACGGAGGCGGACAGAGTGTTGAGAAACAGCTCTGGCAGGTTGTGTTGTGCTTGGGTTGAGCCGTGCGGAGGGGGGGGGGAGAGAGGGGGCAGGAGAGGGGGAGAGGGGCGGGACGGGGGCAAAAGCCCATCTAGTGCCTGCACAACCTGCAGCAAAACGAAACAAAACAAACAGCAGGAAACCAACTCAATACAGGCAGCATAGAGCCTAACCCTGTTATGCCTGCCTGCCTGCCTGCCTTCTGCCTGCCTGCTTTCTGCCTGCTGCTTCTGAAAGCTGGGAGAACCGTCGCCAAGCGGAATGGGGTTTTGCAGGTTCACATTTCATGATTTCCGTCGTGGTGGATTAAGTCAATTGAGTCCGATGATGCACATCCTGAAAACATTGACCTGTTTTTCAACTTTGCTGTCACAGTGAAGACACTAGCTAAGTTACAGGGAAATATAAACTAAAACAAGAAATATATGCTCAGAGAGAACATGTTAAAAGCTTCTACGTACACCGTCAGCGGACCATAAATTCAGGAGAGATCAATGATATAGCTCTAATGGATCTGGGGTTGCCTTATTTTTAGACAAATATTACAGGTTATTGTTTAGAACTCATTACAACTGTATTTCCACAAAGAAGAATCCAGAGTTCAAAATGACACGCAGTAGTACAAAAATATACAAACAGACAACCTTTTTTTGGCACAAGTGTATAAATCACATAATATGTGGGATTGTAACGATAACACACAGGCATTCTCACTGCTCGACCATTGCTGTGAGAGTTCTCTGATTAAGAGGAACCTTGCTATAACAACTCTGAGTATTTAGAACCACACCCACGGTGGCTGTGTCTCAGATCATCCAGACCTGAACGATCTCTTCTCTGAGAGGGTGAGAGCCAGGGAAGGAGAAAAGGATGGACAGTGGCAGTACAGGACAGAGAAAAGGGGGGAAATATAAAAAGCACATGATATGGATATCGCTACAAAGGGCCAAGATCTGTCGTTTACATCTATAGGTGTGTCGCATCACCTACGAGTGCTGTCTGCTTTTGTCCCCCTTGCTTTTCAGTGTTGCTGCAAGATCTGCTTCTGGACAGACAGACAGACTTACTGCAGGAAACAGCTCCACGAGCAGGAGAAAGGCACAGCCTGTACTGTATGTCCAGACCAGCCCATAGGGAGTGTGTACATGTGTCCAGTGTGTGCACTGTGTGTGTGTGTGTGTGTGTACATGAGAAGCATTCACAGCCAGGAGTCCCATAGTTTCAGTGTTCTCCAGCTGATGCCTTCACCTCCAGTCCATCCCTGCTGCTGCAGGACCAAGCAGACTTGGACCAGTAAAGAAGCATGTCAGAGAATCCACCTCCATGAATAGGATCTGTAGCACAGGGTCTGTAGCACAGGGCCTGCAGCACATGATCTGTAGCACAGGGTCTGTAGCACATGATCTGTAGCGCAGGGTCTGTAGCATAGGGTCTGTAGCACAGGGTCTGTAGCACAGGGTCTGTAGCACAGGGTCTGTAGCACAGGGTCTGTAGCACAGGGTCTGTAGGACAGTCTGAGAGTTGGTCCAGGCCAGACTCCACTGCAGCCGAACACAGCCCAGTCCGACAACAAGTCCAGACCCACCCAGTTTTGGATAACAGTTTTCATGTCCCATTAGGGGTAAGTCTCAATACTGTATTGTGTCCTTCCCTTTAGTGCTTCATCTTGGTACGATGTGCTGCATTGTGTTTGACTGCTGTACTTCCAACACATACTCACCACCGAGTGGTTTGAGTCACAGAAACACTTTGCAGTGAATGCAATTATTGTATTCAAATCCCACAGTTGTCAATTCTGTTCTTTAATCTGGTATATTGCTTGTCAGATATTATAGGAGTCCATCCATGGAAATCTCAGTCCCATGGTCTTGGCTGTTTGTCAGCTGTGTTTATGATTCCCCTGGAGATATCAGCGGTAGAATGGCACTCAATATCATGACACGAGCATGGGCAATGCATTTAATATTTTGATCGACGCTGACAGTTTTTCAATCACTACCGTATTCATTCAGGTCCTGACATGACATGTACAGTGTTGTGACCACCTTCACTATGACAACATGTAGTAACAGCTCCACATCCTTTTAAATCCGCCCAAGACCCAAGAACTGGTGGTTTTACAAATATACTATATATATATATATTAAATATATATACCTCTGCATTGGAATAGCTACTCTCTTGACATCAGGGTTGATTTGATTTGGATCACCACACGCACCTCCAGTTACTCCTCCTCTCCTCTCACTAGGGTAGAACTGATAAACACCAACACCAACGTCCCTCTGTTCCTACCCCCTTTACTTCTCCTTGTTCTCATAAGAGTAAGACTGTTTTGGAGCACCTCGCGTTGCTACCTCTCCCCCTTGCCATCCGCCTTCTTCTCTCACACCGTCACCTCAGTCTTGCTGTTGGTGACAAAGTAGGGCTGAGTGGGCAGAAAGTGCTGACTGTGGCTATGGTTTCGTGAAGCCCCCAGCTCGTTCACCTGCTCCACCGTGCAAGGCCCCCCCCCTCCGGGGCCCATAGGCCTTCCTCCGCCCCACTGTCTCTGTCCCGTCCCAGCCCTTCAGACCCAGCACCTGTCCCTGACCATGACCATGACTATGACCTGGCCCACCCAAGGTGTTGGAGCTATAAGACACCCGATGATGGTGGCTTCCAGCACCAGACCCATCGGCCATCCTCCCTGTCATAGCACCAGATAACGTGCCAGACATGGTACCGGACATGGCACTGGACATGGCACCAGACATGGTACCTGACATGGTACCTGGCCCAGTCATGCCCATGAAGACTGGCCCTCTACTGTGTCCTCCATGGCCTCCTCCTTTGGGCTTCTGTCCGTTCGGCTTGGGGGCGGAGGAGGAGGAATGCATGGAGGGCAGGGTGGATGAGATGATGGTGGCAGAGGGCATCTCTGTCACATAGGTGGCCACAGGCTCTGGGCTCAGAGGTCCATGGGAAGTCATAGCAGAGCTCATGTTAGAGCCCATGTTGGAACCCATGTTGGAGCCCATGTTAGAGCCCATGTTGGAGCCCATGTTAGAGCCCATGTTGGAGCCCATGTTGGAGCCCATGTTAGAGCCCATGTTAGAGGCCATGTTAGAGCCCCTGTTAGAGGCCATGTTAGAGCCCATGTTGGAGCCCATGTTGGAGCCCATGTTGGAGCCCATGTTAGAGGCCATGTTGGAGCCCCTGTTAGAGGCCATGTTGGAGCCCATGTTAGAGGCCATGTTGGAGCCCATGTTAGAGGCCATGTTGGAGCCCATGTTAGAGGCCATGTTGGAGCCCATGTTAGAGCCCATGTTGGAGCCCATGTTGGAGCCCATGTTGGAGCCCATGTTAGAGGCCATGTTGGAGCCTATGTTAGAGGCCATGTTAGAGCCCATGTTAGAGGCCATGTTAGAGCCCATGGTACTGTTCATGGTTCTCATTGTCTGCAGAGGCTGAAGAGGAAGTCCCTTAGACGGGAGTTCCACCATCAGCCGCCTCTTGCTGTAGTAGTCACCATTAGCCTTGGCAGCTGGAAGAGAAAGAGAAACAAAGAGACAGATGTTATTAACGGCAGAAGGCGAGAACGAGACAGAAAGGTCACTTCCGAGAGAGGGGCAGAAACGAGGATGCCGCCGTGGTGCTGGGATCCAGTCTGTTTTAAACCACCGCCCTCAGTCCTTTATAGATCGTTCATGTTCAATTCCTCCCGTTTATTCCTGTATTCCTCCCACCAATTCCTACGTCTCCCTCTCTTATCACTGACAAAGGCAGCCTTTTTATCAAGTGATTGACGCGTTCATGCTTGCCATTACTCTGTGGCCTGTGGTCCAGGCATCCTTGTGTGACTGTCAGACTGTGTTTGATGGGCCCTGCTTGCACGTCCTTGAAGATAAAGTTAACACACTAGGACAGTTTGCTTTGCCGTTGTAACCATAAATCCCGTTTATCGCCCTCTCGCGCGCGCGCGAGAGGGAAAACAAGCGGTGCGTTGTGAACGGGTGAGCTCTCCTCGCTTCACCTCATCTGGCGCCTGCCGGCAGACCGCCTCGGGGATCAAACTTGTTCAGGCGACAGGTAAATCAATCCAACGGCAGTGAGCTCGGCGGCGGCGGGGACCGCGGCACACATTCGAGGGAACGTGATTAGAAACAGCCAAGTGAGACGGCTCTGCGCTACGGCGCTACATCGCCCACGACTGCCAACGCCTGGAGCGAATCAGACGTGGTGCCGGAGAGGGCGTAACTATGGGGGACTTATTTGTGTGATCCTTTCCCTAATTACTGTAGATTCACCATCTGAGAAATGCCATGTCGGAGCCAGGTGACAGGTCCTTCGCCGGTGGACGGAAAAGTGGGGGACGAAAAAGCACTCGACTTGACATATAATTGGTCGTTTGTGGCTCGCCAATTTAGGCCTATGGACGAGTACAGTACATTATCGTTCCTACACAGCCTACAGATGGCGTTGAGGTTTGAGGTCCTGGGCTGTGTCTCATTATTAGTTCACTCTCTCCATTTCTGCTGTTGGAATCCAATAGTGTGACCTTATGGATGTGATGGGGGACAATGGAGAGATAGGTATTGATTAGTAGACCTGAGCCTTATCAGCCGGCCAGCCTGTGGACTCTGCACCGGGGGAATGTGACAGGGAGGCAATTAAAGAAAAAATAAGAGTGGGGGGGGGGAAAAGAGTGCTTCTCTACCTCCTCAGGAGAAGAAAGAGAGAGAGGAGACATGGGAAGAAAGAGTGAAGTGGAGGAAGAGTTATTTTCAGACGAGTGGAGAGTGTCCAGAACTTCAATGATAAGCTGACCCTTAAACTCACACCAACTCAGTTATGTAAGCAAACACAACGCATCAAGGGAGATCTTCACCTTCCGGAGGCAAGTTAAACATCTTCCTCTCTTAGCTGGCCACTTTGTGTCTTTCTATAGACCCTCAAATGATACTGGATGTTTGTTTAGGACCCAAACGGATGGGTTGCTATATGAATGATCTTCTAAGGGATCCTGAATCTGAGAAGATTCCAACCATGTTGGCAGTCTGAATAGGGAATCATGCGGAAACCTGTCTGTTAAAGAACAGCAGGGTAGCACACCTTCATTTGAGGGTTGGAATCAGATAGGAGACAGAAGGACATTAGAAACTCCTCTCTCTGAGGTAAGGCCAGAGGAAGAAGGACGAGGAGGTAGAACAAGATCAAAGTAAAAAAGAGAGGAAGAGAGAGGTGGAAGAGTTGTGAGAGGAGAAAGTCAACTTTGGTCGATTGAAGCGGAGACGGGAGGAAAGAGGGACGCACTGGCTGTGCAGGCTCAGATGAGCTGTTAGAGAATCGGGCTACTAATCAGAATGTTGCCGGTTCAATTCCTGGCCGTGCAATTATGTTGTGTCCTTGGGCAAGGCACTTCACCCTACTTGCCTCGGGGGGAATGTTTACTGCAAGTCGCTCTGGATAAGAGTGTCTGCTAAATGACTAAATGTAAATGTAAGAACTGAGCAGAGAGTGAGAGAAGATGAGAGCTAACCAGGAGGAAAGAGGAGAAGAGGAGGGAAAGAGGAATATGCAGACGATGGTGTTCCTCTAAACTGGCTGGGCAATCTCACAGCATCTCTGGCCCTGGTCCAGACAGTCCAGCTAGTGTTCTGAACAGCTAAATGAACAAACCTGGCTCACTTCAGTCCCACCGCGGAGCTATGAGCCAAATCAATCACCGCTCTCTGCTTCCAGTTTACCTCAAATTGCATTGTTAGCTGTTACATAAACAGAACAGTACAAAACACCAAGCAGCCCGTCCCTCACAATCTTTCTATGTATCTCTCTCTCCTTCACATTCTCTTTCTCTCTCTCTCTCCCTCTCTCTCTATTTCTCTCTATCTCTCCCCTTACGTTCTCTCTCTTTGTCTTTCTCTATTCATCTTTCTATCTCTCTTTTTGTATTTTTCTCGAATTGCTGAGCCATAATGGAGCTCTATCTGTGTAAACAAGCCCAACAATCTGTTCACAAGCTGAGGATGAGTCAGGCACAACCCGTGGAGAAGGATGGGGAATAGCGTTCTCCTACATCTACAGTAACCATCTGAATAAGATGTAATAGGGTTTGGCATGCAGGCAGGTGTATGTGCCTGTGCTGTGTGTGTGTGTGTGTGTGTGTGTGTGTGTGTGTGTGTGTGTGTGTGTGTGTGTGTGTGTGTGTGTGAGGCAAAGCCAATGATGATATAATGCTGGTTTGAGCCAGAGGAATATATTAGAAAACAGGTGTCTGTGTGTAACATACTGAATACGCACATACAGTTCCAGCACTAACACAGAATACACAAACAGGTTCATCTAACTTACCACCAGACCATACTAATCAATCCCACACCAAACCATTTCAGAACACACTTTCATCTTAAACAAGACTATGGTAATATATTCCAGACACAGCAACCCTAGAGTTGCAGACATACATATCCCTGGCTACATTTATCCAATCCAGAGCCCTTACAGTACTCACCTACAACCAGACTAAACAAATCAACCCCTGAACTTAGCTCCTAAAAAGTCGATACTAATCAATCACAGTTCTCGCGATCCCAGGTACTCACCTACAGCCTTGAGGGAGGCGTACTTGCTGAGCTCCTTGCCCTGCTGTTTCTGTTCATAGACATGTGCCAACTGGGCCAAGGCAGGGTAGGGGTGCACCCCCCCAAGGGTGGATCCTGGAGCCACATTGTTGTTTATCTGACCCCCCTCTGTGGAAAGGCAAAAGAGAGGAAGGGGTTAAAGACTTGAACAGGAGCTGGTTTTATATCCACACCTACAAGGGATATAATGGGACTGGACTAAGTAAAGAAGCATGTAGACACGTGTTAGAAAAGTACTGGCTTGGAAGCTACATTGTAATTACATTGAAGCTGTTGAACAGGCTAATGGCTGTTCATGTAACTTGGTACACGTCAGAGGATGGTGAGGTTAGAGAAAAAGTAGCTTGGTACACGTCAGAGGATGTGAGTTCAGAGAAAGTAGCTTGATACACGTCAGAGGATGGTGAGTTCAGAGCTACTTTTTGGCTCTACTCCCTTGTTGCTCTGAAGTCCAAATTTAATTGAAAATTCCTGTTACCCAAGGCTGTAAAATAATACATTCTTTTAAAAGCCCCCAAAAACCACTTGGTAATTTGAGTAGTCTAACTTTGAGTGAAGTATAGAGAGAGAGGGAGAGAGAGAGAGAGAGAGAGGGGGGGGTAGAGAGGGAGGGAGGGGAAGAGAGTGTACCAAAAAACGACGAGAGCTACAGGCTCACACGCACAGAGAACCAGACGAGGCAGGGTGGAAAAGACAGCGTCAGAGAGAGAGGACAACACATCTTTTTTTGAGGCCAGGATTTTACTCTCTTTCATAGCTGGGAACCTGGGAGTGTGCATCTCCTTTCCACACGGCCTACCTGCCCACCAGCCTAACCAGCCTAGCCGTCCACTTCCTTGAGGGTCTGGCTCGCATGACGGCTGTCTTATCTATTCCTGACGCGGAGGCCTTTTGTCTCTCTTCGGTGACAAAGAGACAGGCAGGGGAAGGCAACCCGTGTCGCCACGAGTGCTTCTATCGATTCTCACTGTGGTTTCCTCCTGTTTCGTCTGCCAGCATTCACAGCAAAGAGCGGGGATCAAAGAGGTGTAACCTGTCCTCGTACCTGTCAGCCAGACAGCAGGGGACAGGGCTAATTAATCACTTAGCCCTGTATGCTGGAGCTCTGACACGCAAGAGGGAAGGAGAGAGAGAGAGAGAGAGGGGTAGAAGGATGGAGCGACAGAACTAGTGAGTGAGAGAGAGGGATGTGAAAGGGACATGGAAGGTGACAGGGATGTGAGCAAGGGGCTGGTGAAGGGAGAGAGGAGGGGAAGAGATGCGGGAGGGCAAGAGATAAAAAGAAAGAGAGCAGGCAAGATGGATGAAGGGAAGCAGCAGCAGGTAGCTAACTGCAGTGAGTCACCGCTCTCTCCCCCCAAACACACTGGCCGTCTTTACTTTAAATGACAGAAGGACCCACAGAAAAACACACTGTTGATATCCACCGAGGGGATTCTGAACACACCAGCCTCCAGATTCCCTTCTCTTCTCCTCAACATGCCAACACAATTTACAGTCAACAATGTTCTTGAACATTGTCTCATGACCATCTGCTGCATTTACAGTTTGAAATGATCGTTACAATATGACTTGCTAGCTAAACTTAAAACCATGTATTTGTACCACAGTGGCTATGGCACTAACAACAAACAGCATAACCATCCTCAGAATAACCTTGCAACATTCCGCTACGCACAACCTTAATAATTCCATCTTTAAGGTTCTCATCCACAACCTCATCCAGTCTCCTCCTCCCTTGGCTCTGTATGGTTCACATCCATTGTGTGGGTGTTTGGATGGATGACAGACAGCTGTCAGCCCGCACGTCAGAATGAATGTGAATGTGGTGACAAGCTGGGTTCAAGGCCAGTGGCATCAGAGCGGCTTCGAAAACACAGTCCATTAGCTGGTCTTCTATCCAGGGACATGCTGAAGAGCCAGTCAGCAGAATCCAATTGACTAGAGTGGTTGAGGAACACTTCAACCACTGCACTGCACTGTACCTCACCCCAGGAAGAGTAATCAATTCCAGATACAAGACATTATTTAGCCTTTTAGCACTAGGTAGCTGTTACATGTTTGTGTGTCTGCATGTGTGTGTGTGCGTGTGCATGTGTGTGTAAGACACAGGCGATGTGTGTCACCAGGGGAGGCCGAACAGGACAGTCAACATGTCTTCAGTCCCGTCCCAAGCAAACTCCATGATCCCTCAAAACATTGTATTCCTTCGTTCTGATGTTGTAAGAGTGGTGCAGTAAACCGTTTTTTAATTTAACACAATATGTTGCTGTTTTAACTTTGACCTAAAAACCAACAAAGAGGTTTTCTGCTTCAAGATTGGCTGTGTGCAACCAATGGTCAGGTCAAACCTAACTGAATTCCCATTTAGTTTGACTCACCACAAGTGCTGCCTCTGAACTAAATGCAAGCCACTTTGTCATGGCAACAGACCTAGTTGTGGTGCATGCAGTGGGCTCTCTCTCTCACTTACTCCCTCTCTCTCTCTCTGGTTTGGTATGCTGCCTCGCCCACATCACCAACAGGCTACTGTAGATAGACTGTAATGTTATGCAACTGAGGCATACTCCAGCAAACTCTCTATACTGCATACTACAAGTTTGTTTGTGCGCTGAGACAACGGTGGGCATATGGACAGCATCCATTTAATACAGACTGATGTTACCACTTGCTCAGCCGCTAGCATAATTTAATATAAACAAACATTTGCCTGCTTTTCAGAATTCATTTCAGGACGAATGTCAGGACCGTAGATTTATTTGCCCTGCATGGAGACGCTGAGTTTGTGTACGTGTGTGTATGTACGCACGCGTGTGTGCGTCTGCTCTGTATTGTGATTCAATGTGAAGGCATGGTTAGGGGAATTGAAGGTCAGTAATGTGGTAGCCGAGTGTACATTTCAAATCTCTGTTTGCCGTCTGACATGCAGGGGTAAGCAACAGCATGTGTCCTACATCACATATTCTGCTTCTGTGTGCGAGGCAGGCGAGAGAGATGGGGTGGGCACAGAGAGAAATACAAAAAAGGAATGAGTGCTTTGGCCAGAGGGGAGTGGAGAGGAACAGGGCCATGGAGAGGAGAGGAGGAGAGGAGGAGAGGAGGAGAGGAGGAGAGGAGGAGAGGAGGAGAGGAGGAGGAGGAGAGGAGGAGGAGGAGGAGAGGAGAGGAGGGGTAGAGGAGGTGAGGAGGAGAGGAGGAGAACAGATGCGGGCTGCTGTGTGCTCTCTCTGTCTGCTGCTTCTATCAACACTAGGAGGAGGCCAGCCAGGCAGAAGGTGGAGATTAATTAGCTACACATGGACCAGTGTTAACTACTGTACAAATGAACCAGCGTTATCTACTATATATATGGATCCGTGTTAGCTACTGAGTGAAAGATCTTCTGCCTGGACACTACAGTACATCCAAAATGGTAACGGGAAATGTTTTTAAAAATACAACAGCATCCCCCTTAAAGGTGATGTCATTCAATTCACTCGATAGATCCTACAGGATTATGAATAATACAGATGATATTTCTGTCCAGTCAGCGTGTACCTAACACAGACATGCTGTCATAGTCATCGACACAGCTCCTGTCCTCTCAACATGCCTGCTTGTTATCCTCAGCCATGTGTTCCCATGACGACTCCACTGCTCATTAACAGGACAATGTGTTCATGTTTAGGTAAAACAAGGCGCCGCTAAGCATGTAGAGAGGGTTTGTGACAGCCCATTGCATATGGAGCCCAGTTAGGATGATCCCAAAACATCTATTCAACACAGTAACCCCCAGTTATGCTCATGAATGAGAAGCACAATCCGCCGATGATCACGTCATACACGGTAGTTTTTTTTCTGTGGAAATGACCAATCAGAGCTTGCATGGCTTTCATGTTCCTGTCCTTGTCTGTGAAGTGATGAAGACGAGGATGCCATGTAATGGGATCCTCGTATGAATACCAATTGTCTTCCCTATTCTGAAGAGCTCTTTAGACTAATAGGTTTCCATTGTTCTCTCTCTCTTACCTTCCTTCACAATGGAACCTGGCCAGCATGCAAACGTCTCCACTGACAGGCTGCTGTCTGCTCCCAAGACAATGCACGAATCAAAGTCCTCTGGCAGATCATCTCCACTAATTGTTTAGAAGGACGAAGCACACTTCCGTCCCTAAATATAACGTTGATATTAAAATGACACGCCACAAGCAGGATGGGTACACGCGCCAGTGTGACTGCTATCTATAGAGTCTCTGGTCACATGGAAATATCACAAGCTGTCTTTTCCCTCACCTCTGCATTGTCAGTGATTTCCTTTTTTTTATTTTGTGGTGAGTGTGTCATGATTGCTGTCTGGAAGTCTCGTCTAGCCCTCGCTCGCCCTCCCTCACTTTCTCCTTCTCCCGGAGTTCTCATGTGACTGAGGAGTCTCTTTGGACAGTGCTCCATGTTACGAGGAGAGCCTCTGTCACTAAAGCACGCTTTACCCTGTCGCTCTCTCCGTCTCTGCTTGAGTGGCCCTTTCCCTAACCTTCTCTTTATCACCTCCACTCTCTGTCGGCGTCCTCGTCTCCTCTCTCTGTCTCCTCTCTCCTTCTCTGCTTCTTCTGTCTATCTGTCTATTAGATCCAGTGTTCTGAGCTCTATTCCTGTCCTGCCTGGGCTGTGTGAGTCAGCAGAGCCTTGTCGTTCTAACAACTTCCTTCTCTCAGACAGGCAGAGACAGAGATTGTGCGTGTGTCTGTGTGTGTGTGGTGTGTGACTGTGCAGGTGTGTGTGTGTATGACAAAGACGATGTGTGTCACCAGGGGAGGCCTGACAGGACTGTCAACATGTCTTCAGTCGCGTCCCAGTCAGAGTGAAGACTGCAGTAAAGGGACAGTGGGTTTCATTTGTAAACAAGTTCACCCTGACTTGTGTGGATGACATACATAAAAGCCTGTAAATGAGGGGAGAGGAGAGGATAGAAACGGAGAGGAACGGAAAGGAAAGGGAGGGAGAGGAGTGGAGATGCGAGAGGGAGAGAAGATAATTCAAGGTTTTACAGGTTCTAAAGATCCGGGGGAGGGGGAGGTTCTTCTTCTGATAGGGTTGCCAGACATTCAGAGTCTCATCCCCCCCCTAGCAGCACCAAAAAGGGGCACAGGGAAGCACAGGTAATTACAGCTGAGCTGAAGGTTCACCAGGAGTAATCACCCACTCCTCAGTCCTCCATTATTGCTGCAACTCCTTACAAACGAATCAATCACCCCAGCAATACGTGCTGTTTATTTGGTAAAGAAGAAGAAACACTCTTATAGATGCAGTGTGGTAGTGTGCAAGTGATATCTCGGTACACATGGCTGCTGATAACCCTTTTAAAAGTCTCTTGAATAAACACGCCGTCCTTTTTCATCCAGACAGTCATTCGTTAATCAACAGGCTGTGACAGGTCAGAATGATAATGATTATCCAAGCACCAGTCTCTGGCAGTCTCTCACAAATGCACAAATACACACACACACACACACACACACATGCACACACTCTACCAGTCCTCCTGGCTTCTCTTGTCCACATTCCTGAGAGAGAAAATGCAAAAACTGAAAGGAGTCAAAGACAGAACAACCCTCATCCTTTCATCCATCTGTCTAGCTCTTAAATAATCCGTTGTTTCTCTTCTCCTTGCTACAGCTCTGCAGTTTCTTCCGTGTGCTGTACGAGGTCATTTGGTGGGATGCAGCTATACTAAGCTATACTTTTGGATCTGTCTGGGGTCCAGTCGCTGTTTCCAACCACAGGGATCTTCTCACCAGTGGAAGGCTGCAGTGAAACCATGATATCCCTAAATTGAACGAAATGAGCCCCTCTATTTTAGATTCATGTTTCTGCATCCATTGAGAAATGGCATAATGAGCAACACTTTACCACATGGCTGGATCTCTCGCATCACTTCCTCTCTCTCCTCCCTTTGTGTGGTGATCTTCCCTTCTTCTGTGAAAGCCTGTTTTTGACCTCACAGCTTGCCCCTTCCCTCTGCTGCTACGCTTCATTGTTCTTACTCGCCCATTTTATCGCAATTTCACTTTCTCTCTCTTTCTCAATCTCTGATTCCTTTTGTTCAGAGGTAGGCCTCTCGGACTGCCTGGCTGGGCTCTCAGTTGCCTGCAGGGTTTATATGCGTCGAGCCTCTACGGCCACAGTGAGGAGGTCTGCACACCACCAGTGCTCCTCCTCTGCTCTCCTCTCATCTACTCTGCTCTGCTCTCCTACACTCCCTTCCTCTCCAGCTCATAAAAGATGCAGAGGTAATATCATGCAGGGGCGTGTGGTCACTCGTACATTTTTTCCCCAGAGGAACAAAACAGTGAGACGGACCGATTACCTCATAAGTGATTTCCGCAATCCCACCACCTTCCTCCCCCCTTCCCCTCCCTCTATCAGAGACGCAATCATTTCTGTCCATCCACATGGATGCTCATGCTTTTCTATTATTAGGAAAGACTAAACATGGCATTTATTGACAATCTGAGAGAGCGGAGGAAAATCAATTCTGGGAAGACATACTCCCTCAGTGGAGAGACAGTAGCAAAGAGAGGAGGAGAACGGAGGGGAGAGCTGGAGAGGGAATGAGTAAAAGAAAGAAAACAGTGAGTGAGAGACAAAGGTTTATGGAGAGGGAGAGTGGGAGAAAGACAGGGGAGAAGAGAGAGAGGGGAAAGATTGAATGAGAGTAAGAAAGAGAGAGGGATGGAGAAAGGGAGGGACAGTGAAAGAGAAAGCAAGAGAGGGAGTGAAAGTAGGTTGGTGAGGAGGTATGTTAGAGAGAGAGAAAGAGAGAGGGAGAGAGAGAGAAAGAGAGAGAGAGACATAGCTGTTAGGATCCTCCTGCCTGCTAGATGGAGCGGGGCCAGGGCTGGGTGTTACCCAAGGAGAAGTGGGTCAAGAGGAACCCCCCTATGGAACCCCCCATAGAACCCCCAGCACACACAGTACCTAGGTCCATGGCACACTCACACACACAGCACACACAGTACCTAGGTCCATGGCACGCTCACACACACAGCACACACAGTACCTAGGTCAATGGTACGCTCACACACACAGCACACACAGTACCTAGGTCCATGGCACACTCACACACACAGCACACACAGTACCTAGGTCCATGGCACGCTCACACACACAGCACACACAGTACCTAGGTCCATGGCACACTCACACACACAGCACACACAGTACCTAGGTCCATGGCACGCTCACACACACAGCACACACAGTACCTAGGTCCATGGCACGCTCACACACACAGCACACACAGTACCTAGGTCCATGGCACGCTCACACACACAGCACACACAGTACCTAGGTCAATGGCACGCTCACATACACAGCACACACAGTACCTAGGTCCATGGCACACTCACATACACAACACACACAGCACACACAGTACGTAGGTCAATGGCACGCTCACACACACAGTACCTAGGTCCATGGCACGCTCACACACACAGCACACACACAGGCACGTGACGCATACGTACACACATGCACACACAAATGCACAGACGCATAAAGAAACACATGCACACACAAATGCACAGACGCATAAAGAAACACATGCACACTTAAAGCACCCACGCCATCCTTGCTACCCATGCACTCTCCCTCTCGCACAGACGCAAACACACTCCAGATGAACTAGACTGAAAATGACATAATTAGGAGATCCCTCTCAGTTAACACCTGTTTGGTAATTAATGCCAATCGTGTGTGAGGAGAGAAGGAGCCTGCGGCGGTGGGTCCGGTGTGGAGACAGAACTACAAGCAGCTCAGCACACTGTGCTCATTACCATCATCAACCTGGCAACCCACCCCCACCCCCACCGCCTGCTGGGAAATCAATTTAGAAGATAAACAGAAAATAAACAAACATGAGAAGAGGTGGAGGAAGAGGAGGAGGCGGAAGAGACAAGGAAGAGGAGCGGAAAGAGGAGGAAGAGGTGGAGGTGAAGGAGGAGGGATGTGTGCTGTAGTAATGACTCAGTAAGGGACTAAACACCTGTGTGCCAGACTGTTCGTGTGTACATGGTATATTGCCAACCACAAACACATACCTGTCAACAAGCACGACAACAGTAATCATATTCCCACAAGGACTATAATTAATAGCACAGGTTAATGATTTTAAGGTACTAAATCCAGCAGGTGTGTAATTCCTCTGGCATTTAGAGACATGACTATTTTCCCACTTGTTGCTTAATTCCAGAAGAAGATCAAGGACGACCAGAGATGCTTTACAATCCAGGAAAGCCTCACTACATATGTCATGTTTGAGGTTTTGGGATAAGCAGCCATACATGAATCCGATGTATTGCAAAGTGCACACAAGATGAATTTTTCATAGTTGCATGATGACCAAATGGCCGCAGGTCTGGATATTTGAGTGTGTGTGTGTGTGTTGACAGATAGACCCAGAAAGAACCACACACACACACACACACTCTCTCTCTCTCACACACACACACACACACACATGCATACACACGCACACACACACAGTTGGAACCTTAACGAGGCTTCTATTAATTGATTGTCTATTGTCCAGTGTGTCTACAAGACTTCAGACACCGGGCCCAGTGGGAATCCTAGATCAATGCCAGCTCTGCCAGTTAAATACCACATTCTGAGGCACCAGCCACAATCAACTAATCCATTCTGACACTGACTGTGGTAGGGGGGCACAGATTCAGCAAGCAGGGGCGGAATCACCACTGAGGAAGAGAGAATGCCATATTGTATCCTGCAACAGCCGTCATGTCAGGTGTGTGTGTGTGTGTGTGGGGTAGTGCAGAAATCCGCCTTCTAGGTGGATTCTGAGTCTCTGAATCTCTCTTTCTCGCCGATCTCTTTCCTCTCACTGTTAGAAATCTATCTGTCTCTCCCCACCCTTTCCCTCATGCTTCTTTTCCTCCTCCCAGTAACTGAGGGAAGGAGCGCTATGCAGTAGCTTCGAGGGATGCTGTCAAATCGCTCCCCTCAAGGCTCCGAATAACACAGAAAAGAAAAGATTCTTTCATGTCCCTCTTTCTCCCAGAGGCTCCTGAGGGTTGACTCTGGTGTCTGCTGGGAGAGACTGACAGGGACAGAAGAGGTGGTCTCCCCTCAGGGGGTTTCTCTCCCTTTGACTTTTACCTCCATGAAAAGATACGTTGCCATCGCTATTCCACTGATTCGAGCAATCAGATCACTTTGTCTAATGATTTAGAGCGTTTGTTCATGAAGACAGACAAAGTATGTGTATTATACCACTACAGAAGTAAAATGACTCCACGGAGGAGAGGAAAGGAGAGGAGATGCTGGAGTTTTGTGGCCAATATTTGCTTTCCACACAGTTGTTTTCGTGTGAGACTGCATGTTTCAAGGCCAAGATTCCAGAACTAAACTCAGAATAAGATGCTGCTGTACAGTATGCCTGGAAGTGGATTTTGTTTTGAGCCTTAAAGGCATTCTCCATCTATTCTATCTTCACAAAAGCACACCTGTACTTTCCCAGTAACCAGCCCCTTCTGTTTCCCCCTCCTCTTTGATATAATAAAAACTCATTAAGGAGTGATTTGCATAATCCCAGACCAAGATGCGTGTTGCTCGAGATCTACAAAGATACTGAAATGGTGCAATTTGCATATATGCATGAGGCTGATCACAACGTCAGAGAGAAGGGCAGAGTGCGACCTGCATCTCCATACCGTTCTCTGGGTTCACTTATTTAGTCTGGGCTGCAGGCATTCTAATAGATCGCAGGTGAGATTTGACGATGGATGGCTAGGGTATGCAAATTGATGAAAGCATAAAATTCTCAAACAACTTTTACCAACGAGGTGAATCCGATTCGCTTTTTTTTTAATGAAAGGTCAAATCCCTGACTTTTGTTACACTTGCAGTGTTCAAATAGTTGAACACGGAAAGGTAAAGAATGTCTGTGGTCTGTGTGGCTGCTGCTGTGTGTTTATCTCAGCGGTGGTGTCTGATTCAAGCTGGCAGGTGTCAGGGACCCTGCAGGACCATCCTGACCTCGTCTGGGAAACACACCCCTCACATAAACAGAGCCGTGGCTTTCTTCTCTAAACCCACCAGGCAAAGATCATCCGGCTTATAACCAGGGGCCGTCACGACTCAAAGGTGATCTTGATAACGGCGAGCGACAGAGACTACAGATGACAAACAAAGAACAACAACAACAACAGTCTTACAGCCCCACCACGTCTTAGTCTCAGTCCCAGTTTGACTTTGCTGGTGGGTGGCGGAGCAGAGTTGCAGACCTGAGCTTCTATTACTGTAGTGCTCGGTGGCTGATGCCTGCGCCCAGCATCGTGACGCACTTCACAAGTCCACACATGTCCCTGTTCCATGGGCCAGTGCCCAGGGAAGGAGAAGCATGCCAGGTTGTCCCCCAGGCAGTGGGAGAAGGAGCCAGGCTGGTAGTCCCCGGGTGGGCATGGGGAGAGTCAGCCAGGCTGGCCATGGGTGGGCAGGGGGAGATAGGGAGATGGAGGCTGGTCGTCTCCTTGTTCTGTTGGACTGGGATGTGGGCAGAGTGAGAAGCAGCCAGGCTGATCATGGGTGTGTTGGGAGAGATGGGAGAGTGGAAGGGTGGCTGCCCCTGGTCTGTGGCTGGGGTATGAGCAGGGAGGCAGGCCAATGGGTAGCTGGAGCCAACCTGTCCCTTGGTCTGTAGGCAGGAGCGCAGAACAGATCTTGTTCCCCACACACCAGCCCTGAGGTGGGTGGTATTTATATGTGTGTGTGTGTGTGTGTGTGTGTGTATAGGTGTGTATGTGTGTGTATGTGCATGTGTGTCAGTGTGTACATGTGTGTGTGTGTGTGTGTGGGTCAAATCAGTCACAAATGTGCCGACAGCAGGGGGTGGCTCTGCCTGTGACATGACATGGCTGCTGGCGTCAGTCGGTTAGCCAAGAGAATCTGCTGTCTGCCCTCGGGCACGTGCACCATGATAGGCCTGCGCTGAGGGACAGTGTGTGTGTGTGTGTTTGTGTGTGTGTTTGTGTGTAGCACAGCCTTGGGACAGAACTGATCTGTTGCTTGGCTGTCCTAGACAACACAGGCTGTCCTCAAAGTCAGCCAAAGCCCTCAGCATGCAGAAACGGAGGAGACGGGAAGCGCAGCTCAGCAACGCAGCTTAGAAACCACTGACACAACCATCTCCAGCCTTCTAAGGAGAGAGCCTCCACCTCCTGTGAACACTGGAAGGGTACGGCCTTTTATACGGTAACTGCCAGCATGTGAAATAGTAGATTAGCACTGATTTATACATCACTGTGTCGTCGCTGAAAGGCTGAGCTGTGTAACAACAATTGAGGATTACAAGGGATTTCTCCTAGCATGATATTGCTACATGTAAGAGAGCCCATGTGAGATTTAGCTTAGTTTACTGTAGTCCTAAATGATGTAGGGATTGTTCTACTACTACTACTACTACTACTACTACTACTGAACATGGGAATGGATGAAAAAACAGGAATGATAGGACAAGAATGGAATGACTGAATTGTAAGGAAATTTGAATCTGTAATAGATATTAAACTTAAGACTTGATGAAATGAAGAAATGATGACTTCATTTCGACTTCACTGCTTAGCTGTTCGTACCGTTCAGGGAATAAATATTTGCCGTGATGCCAGGATTCGTTAATTCACAGGGTTATTAGAAGCATTCACTGCAGCAATTACAAATCATGTCATTCTCCAGTGGTACTTCTTTTGACATTCAGAGCAAAGATTTCCCGTCTCGTCATTTCTGCGAGAGCCAGAGATGGATCCACTGTGGAGGAGGGTAATGCCACTGATGTTTGAGCATGTTGAATTTTTTAGAGCACTGGACACACACGCACACACACGCAGACACACGGACACACACGCGCACACACACGGACACACACGCGCACACACACGGACACACGCGCACACACATAATTACCTGTCAAAACTGGGATGTGACTTCCTGGCAGTAAATTAACTGATTAATATTCCCTGGGAAGGGAGAGGAGTGAAGGCGGTACGTTGATTAGAGGTAAAGATATTCACCAACCTTATAGCTTCTTCTATTATAACAGCACAATGACTTGATGGAAAATTACAGAATTACACACGGGGCTGGATTCAGACACCAAGGACACAGGCAGATGGAGAATACAGCTCATATTAAACCTGCTCTAAAATGACCACAGTCAAATCGGTACACTTAAAAAACACTTGATTTCAATCTCCCTGTGTACTATCACCCTGTTTAATACTGTACATTGTTCCATACAGTGCAGACCAACCTGCCAGGTTGGAGGGTTCTGGAAAGACATGTGGGCATCAGGCCACACAGATGTTTCATACCATGGCTGGGGTAGGCTGACAGATCCATAATGACAATACTGGCAGCAATATTTACACAAGCACACATACAAACACACATTTCTCACAAAATCTCAAATTTAGAGTTAGGATACTTCATAGACAGTAGGTGATGAAGTATGTGAGGTTCAGCAAATGCTTTTCAAAAGGATATTTACTCAAGCCTGTATTCTTACAAGCAATTGGCTATTAAGATCCACTACTTCCAGTCTGGACATGTTTAAGGAGAGATTAGAACTGCTGGGGAGGTGATTATAAACGTCTGTGAACGTGAGCTGTGAATACAGATCACAGCCTTAGTCAACTAACAGTCTCCTCTCCTTTCTCTCTCTTTCTCGCTAACTCTATCCCTCTGTCTGTAGCTCTCTCCCTCTCATTCTCTCTTGTTCTCTCTCTCTCTACCTCTCCTGAGCTAATGCTCTATAATCATGGTGCCTTGACACAAACCGTAGACATTTTAGGTTTGTCGGGGTGTATTTTCCAATGACTTCTTAAAAGTTCAGCTTTCAGGAACAATCCTTCTGATTGGCTGACAGTCTGAAGCTCCTGAGGTTCAGGAGGGCTGTTCACAGTACGTGGTTGAGGATACAGTACATGTCACCGAGGTTACCATCTGTCAGCCTCTCCTGCATGTCACCCCAGAGATCATCTGACTGGTGACACTGCACTGATCCTCTCTCTGACAGTTACCACCCAGTCATGCCCATGTCCTCACTCTCTCGTCTCTATCTCTCTCTCTCTATCTCTCTCTCTCTGTATCTCTCTCTCTCTCTCTCACTCCCTGCCTCTCTCTCTCTCCCCCTCTCTCTCTCTCACTCTCTCTCTCTCTCTCTCTCTCTCTGTCTCTCTCTCTCTCTGTCTCTCTCTCTCTCTCTCACTCCCTGCCTCTCTCTCTCACTTTGTGTCTCGGCCGCCACCTTTTTCTCTCTCCACGTTTTCACTTCTCCGTGTCGTCGCTTCTCGTCACACTTTCTTTCTTTCTCCTATATTCTCCCTCTCCTTCAATCTGTCCCTCTCTCCGTCTCTCCTGTCTGAGCTCTTTGATGCTGAAAGCTTAGAGACAAGGGATTTTCAGCTTTTTAGGAATGAAAAGAAACTCCACTGCCATTTTGAAAAGGCATGAAAGTCTGGTAACCAGGCCACAGGGGAACAGAGACGGCCGATTGGTTGGTTGGCTGACTGGGGGGCTGGTTCAGGGCTGTATGGAGAGCAGAGGCTTAACTGTCCATTTTTAATGTGTAGTGGAGTACTGAGGCCCTCCATAGTCCCAAGCAACAAAATATGGAGAGCTGTGGACTCTTGATGTTTCAATAACCAATGCTGTTTGCGAAACATCGAGTACAGTAGTACTTTGTGAACCATATGTGTGTCTAAGGTTATGTGTGTGTGTCTGTTTGTGTATGAGAGGGAGGGACAGAGCATTTCAGTAAATGGTTCTAGGGTTTCTAAAGTGCTAACATTCCATGACATTCTAGAATGATGATATTTACCACCTAAATGATGAAAGGGTGATTCTTTATATCTCCTCATGAACATGCCTGGGAAGAGGTGCGTTGTTGGAAAGCTGCACAAAACTAGAAATAACTGCAGAATCTGATAATCCAACATTCATCCAGTGACAAAGGACCCAGTAGCACCATCTATATATATATTGATGATGCCAGTAATAAAGCAATCTAGTCATGATCTATAATCAATACATAGTTTGCAAAATTGAAAATTGATTATTTTGACCTTGTTTTTTTTACCTTGATTATTTTAGCTGGTACACACCAGCATAGCCTGCTATGGCTTTCTATTGCCCCAGCTGGCATTTCACATCCTGATTGTCTTTCATTGATTTTTAATAATGTACTGTAACACATCTACTCTTATCACCCTCCTTCCCTATCCTCCAGTCCATACATTCATCTCTATTCGTTCTCTTCCCATCCCTCCTTCTATCCGTCTTTCCAGCAGATAAATGTGCTCCCGTACCCCTAGGACGCTGAAAACCAATAAGACTGTGTATCTGGGGAGATCCAGGGGATCACTGAGGTTAATAACATTCCACATGATCACCCAGAAGCTCCCAGGATTAGTGGCGTCTGGGAAAAGTAAGCACTAATAATCACATATCCATACCAGGGGTCAGAGTCACTTTTCACAGGTGATAGTGCAGGTTATCTCTTTTTCCTCAGAGGAGAATTAGAACCAGGAAACACACTTTGCTTCCTGGTCCTGGACTCTTTGTGTCCATGTCCATTAGAAGGGGGGTTTTCCTCTCTCTAAACACTGTTATCAATCTTGTGCTATTAAGTTTAAACCACATCACTTCTATTCATAACATTTCCTCCCCAGAAAAAGAATCCCCAGATCATAAAAAGCTGTGAGAGTGCCGTGCAGTACAGGCAAAACACTGACACCAAGGCCGTAATCATCATACATATTGGGGGGACACATCCCCCCCCAATATCCAAATCTGGTCAAAATGTCCCCCTCAATATATTGATATAAAAATATAAATGAGCTACGCTACGACAGGCAACCACGCACACTGTCCGAAATTATCATACAAAATGAAATTTATCCCCCCCATGTTGACTCCATGGCTACGGCCTTGACTGACACACAATGCCATTCAGATTGTAGTTAGACTTGACGGTAAAATCGAGAAAACAAAGATATTTCCATCCGCAGTCTGAACACAACGTCTCCAAACACTTTCAGGAAGAAAGCTCGGATGATAAGAAAGAGCAGTGAGGTTTACTAGCAATACTGGCAGTGAAATCCAATGGCTTAGATGGGTGTAAATTCATTTGACGAAACCCCGTTCTCTCTCATCTTTCTGTGCAAGTCTCTTTCTATCTCTCGCTCTCACACACACACGTGTACACGCGCACACACACACAGTCTCTCCATTTTGCCATTTTCTTAACTGCTCATTCTCCGGTCTGTGTTTTGGGGGTTGTTTGATCCCTGTGTTAAACACAAAGCACACAGAGATGTGGCTGTATGCAGAGGCAGCCCACGGGACGCAACAGAAATAGATGGCATTCATGGCTCTGTTGTCTCTCTCTCCATTCCTCTCTCTTTCTCTCCCTACTGTCCCACCACCCCCATCTCCATTCACATCTTGCATCATGTGGGCATGGACAAAAATACCACTGTGAATAACCACTGCATCTGAGCACACAGCCTCATCAAAATCAGAAGGCAGATTGTCTACATGGTGTGAATGTCTGGATGTTGTGATTTAACAGAGCAGCCTGTGCCTCACACATGCCATTTGAACCATAAAACATATCAGCTAGTTCTGGATGCAGACAGAGTCAATTTAAATTGCTTGAGGGGCTTTACATTCCTCTTGGCAGAGAGAAATAATTGGGTTTTGTTTCGCTTGAACACCTGGTCTGGCCTGTGGCCTATACAGGATGGTCTGTGATCAAATCTTTCAAAGCATCATCTTATCTCCAACCCTATGATTCCGCCCCCTTGACGAGTTGCCCTGAAACTTACGGTTGTTGGCCCTGGCGTCATAGTGCTGCGGATGCATACCGAGGGCGTCCTCCCCCTGAAACTGACCTCCTGGACATCCACCCTGGAGCACGCCTGCAACAGCCCTGTGCGTACGGGAGAAAGAAAGAGACAGTGTGGTTTAAGACATTACAGAGTGATCTGTCAAATAGAATCCACCCGCACATTTCGTTTGGCCTAAATCGAAAGACCCTGCTCAAACATAGGGGTACCGTATATCAGCCCTTAGTATGGAATAAATACCACGATTGGCGTGTACATGTACACTGTACATCTTTTCCTCTATTACGACTAGAGTGTGTTCCAAACAAGCACAGTATGCGCAGGTTGAGCATGTGGCCTCTCACTCTCTGCACAAAGACATGCGCCCCCGCTATTAGTTAAGTGGTCCTCACGCTAAGCCTTTGTGGACAGGTAGAATATTTGCAAAGCTATTTGGGCAATTACAGAATTTGTATTGTGTTGAGTAGTGACATTATGGAAACGGAAACAAACGAGTAAAAGAAAAGGAGGCAAACAAAGACAGCGCTGTGCGCGCCAATCTCAACAGCCACCAGAACAAAGCTGGCCGCGCGCAGTAGCTACTGTGGAACAACACCAAGCAAAACGCACCTGCCCATGTTCTCTCTCTGCGGACGATGCGCCTTCTCTAGGCCCAGTTTTGTGAATATCCCAACAAGAGCCATAATGGCCACTACTCCACAGATGACGTATACAACCATGTTCGTTTTATCTTTGGTGGGGTCGTGTAGAGGGTCTATCTTTTTCTTTGGAGTGTTCAGTGTTTTCATCCACTCCATGGTACGGTTGTTTTTACAAGTGCCCTGATCCAGTCGTGATCTCCTGTACATGCAGCAATAACGGAAGCCACAAGTGCCGCAGCAGTACAGATAATCACCCGTGCTGCACGTAAACGGCGGATCCCACTGACCCATGACATCGTAATAACCCATACACTCGTCCTCTGTGTGCGGAGTGTCAGGTGTCACCATCTCGTCCTCTCTGGATCCGTTGGACGTCGCTATCATGATGAAACCTCCGGGTTGACCGGGCTCTCCGTCCGCTTTGCAAACAAGCACCATAAGTTTGACCAACAAGTAACCAAGGAGAAAGTATTTCCCCGTCATTGTGCTTTCACCCCTCTCTCAACTGGGTTGGCACATAAAAATGTATTGTAGGAAGAAGGTATTTTATTATAAAAAGTCCAGAGACACACCTCCAAATGGCAGAACGCCACCCTCCGCTTCAAAAAACATGTTCAGCAATGTGTCACCACCCCAAAAAATAGATCAAAACCTTCGATTCGTATTTGTCCTCTGATGAAAATGTTACATCTATCCTGAATTAGTCCTCCGTGAATTGTTTACGCACATTCCCCCCAAGCGTCTACAGGTGCTCTTGAAAATGGATTTATGTTCCTTTTATAACTAAACCAAAACGACTCTACTCTTTACATCCGTCAAGGAACCTTTGCGCACGAGAGTCGACGGACACACCAACTGCAACAGCAATGTGAGCGCGAGTGAACGAATAAAGAGAGTCGAGGGTGGAAGAGTCTGGTGCGCAAAGGGAGAGGAGGAGTGGAGAGGAGGAGTGGAGCGGACTGAAAAGGGGGAGGGAATGAACGAAGGATTGCCAGGAAAAAGAGATCCCTCTAGCTTATTGTAAGACCGACGCTGGCCCAAAACACACATTACTGAATGTGGGTTGAGCTGTGCTGTCGGGTACAAGCTCGTGAGTTGTGTCTAACATCCTTGGTGCAGGAAAAGTAGGCTAACATCTAAACACACTCACTCACACACACACCATCTTGCCTATAGCCTAATAAAGTACTGGCCGGAAAAGTCTACTTCACAGCTTCTAATTTTCCAGCCGAAGTTCCAGTTTTCAACAGTTAAGGAGATACTTATAAAGTGCTTTCTTTGTGCCGTTCTGTACGCATTAACGCGCATTTGTTAACTCGTGAATGGGTCACATAATTTGGCAAGTGGTGGAATGTCCCTGTCCATGGTGCTAAAATTTAAAATCGCATCAAGTCCCTGTCCGTGGTACTGATTGGGCGATGACAGCCAATGAATTCGTTTCTGATCCTACGGTCTCAGAAGAACAATCTCAATGAAGTTTAACAGTGTGGTGCATTCTCATAATGCTTTTTTGTTCTTATAGTCAACAAGTGGACAAAGTCCGGATACAACTCGTCCTCACAGCCACACGGGGTTGCTACTGTTGAGGAAAAGTTATGCAGGCAAAGTTAAATCATTACCGATGTCGTCGAACTACAGTCTCCAAGACTGAGGGCTGAAGTCTTGAGACGGCTTCTCACTAGCAGCATATAGCAATCTGATAAATTACTATTTAACAAATAATTGGTCGGATTTGACAATGACTGAGAACGTGGACATGTTTTTGAGGGCAAAACAGCGGACCTTCATCGGATTGACTGAAGGTAGAAGTAGACTGTAGCGGACGCGTAGTTTACAACCAGACAGCTAGCTAGGCAGCCACAGTAGTACTGTAGCTACTAGCATGCCTAACATGATACTTCGTAGCTAGTTGGAGCAATCTCGTCATTTGAACTTTCGTTTTATTGAAGTAAGCAACTGAAGTCGTGCTTACAGTTTGCGTTGGTTCAATAGTTAAACATGGTCGTGATAGCTAAAGTTATGCTACAGGCTAGCTACGTAGGCTAGCTAAAGGAATAATAACCCAACTTTTATAACAATCCATCGTGCTACTAACAATCGAAATGGTTCATATGTAACATGTTGTCATTTACAAGGTGAAAGACTTGTCACGTGCTTAAATATGCGTTTTAAAGGAGTATTGTTGAAATGACAATTGTGGAAGATACCGTATTGTTTCCTATAACTTGCGTGCCAGCAGCTAGCAAGCTGGTTAACGCGTTAATCAGGGGATTAAGTAAATCCTGGAAGGTTTGAATGGTCACGGCCAGGTATCTTTGACTCTGTGAACCTTATAAACAACGGTACAGAGCAAGTCGTTCCTCCTAGCTTTTGCAGCATATGGCAGATCTCACTTGTATAGTTATTTGGTTTAATCAGTGACACCTTCAGGTGAAATAGATCATCTGTGACGCAACACCTTTCTCATTGACTCATCTCCTCCCTCGAATCCTGTTAGTTTACCAGCACCATAACGCAAACGGTGACATTAACACTTCTCTTCAAGAGATAAATCACACTATAAAGGTAGTTTATTATTTACACTCCTCCTTTGTTATTTTCAAGATGTATTATGATGATAACCATTGTCTGAAGGCACCATATGCCACCTGAGTTATGTCTCAGATTTCTGTTAGAAGTGTGGCAGGCATCCTTGTAGAAGCGCAACCGACACCCTAAGCTTCCTGCTCTTATCCGTTGTCACGGGAGCTTTGACTGTTCCTTTTACAGTCGTGTTTGTTCCAAAAGTTGTTCGTTCACACACAAACACACACGCACACACACTGTCCCGGGAGACACACTGCTGTGATGTTTGTTTAGTGTAACAAAAGCCTAGGGTTTCTCCAGACAGAATGTCAAGGCTTGTATTAATCTTAGCAGATCATGCTTCAGGCAATAACAAAGAAAGCTGGTAATGATATTTCTCAGTAGGGGACATAAATAGTGGGGAGTTTGAATAGACACATCACCACAGAAGTGGGGTAAACTTTAAGTTGCATAGAATTAGGCTAAAGATTACTACCGGATGATTTTCATCAACTGTTATCAGCTAACTTGCAGGATCTAAGTGTTAGTTAGGGAACTTTTGAAGGAATTTTGTAGCCAACCGGGTGTCACTTAGTTTGGATACAGACAAAAATATCCTTTCACACAATTGAAGTGCAGTCTGTCATGTAGTGAAATCAAGCCAAGTTTGATGTGAAAATCACACTTAACAAATCAAACCTACAGAAGTTGAAAAATGCTGCCTCTAATTTCTTAAATGATGGTACAGAGAGATTGGAGCTGCGCTTCTGCTCAGTAGCCCATTCCCTTTGTCTGTTTGTCTGCCTACGTTCTTCTGGAGGAGGAAGGAATTACCATAAACTCATTGGGGAAAGAGATACACGGAGAGCATGTAAAACTAGAACAAGGAGGCCCTGCTGTGGACTTGTGTGTGTGTGTGTCTTATTGTGTGTTTATGTGCCCACACACAACCAAACAAAATACACAAGGCAGGAGAACACTGACTGGACCTTCTACCTTCTAACAAAAGCCACAGGCCTTTCACTGAGGTCTGACTGCCTGCTGCTAGCTGCTAGCTGCTCGGACCTGAAGTATGGAACCCCCTCTCAGTTTAGCCATACTCGTCTTTCCTTCCTGACACATCGATCGAGTTATTCGTCCCTCCATTCCTCTGTCCCTCTATCCTTCTATAACTAGGAAATCCCAAGTTTTCTTTTATTCAACTAATATTTGAAGGTGAAAGAGAAAGGCCAGGAAGGTTATGCAATGTCAGGATTATGTAAAACACTTTGTCAAGCACGCATCCACATCTATTGCCGTGTGAATTATTTAGTTTCTGCTTGTTGACAGCAAGAGAGAACATGTCCTCCATGATGGTCTTTCCTCCGATCCTGGGGAAGGGGGACAGATTGTTCTAGTCTTCTCAGTATCGTTTTTCTACCATTACGACATACCTGTTACGTTTTCATTTTTTTATCGCCTGAAAATTCCACTTTTGTACTCCCCACCAAACTAGGCTAAACTACACTTGTGTCCCCTACTCTGTTGTTCCAGAGAAGGAGAAGGAGTGGAGGGGTCCGTTCTTCTTCATCCAGGCTGCGGACCCCCAGCTGGGCCTCATGAAGGCCTGGAGGGAGGGGGACTGTGACGGAGGCGGGGACGAGTGGGACGAGGAGGTCCAGCTCACCAGGCAGGCTGTGGAGGCTATCAACAAAATGAGCCCCAGACCCCGGTTCATGGTGCTGTGTGGAGACCTGGTACATGCCATGCCAGGTAGGAGTAAGACACACACACACACACATTTTACAAATGTCCCCACACACAAGTAGACCCACACCTTTAATGTTGGATCAGGTAAGCCTAGTATGTAAGCACAGACAGGCAGCTACAGCAGCTATGAATTCCATGCGACAGGTCGTTTGACTCCCTACCTCAATACGGCCACATAGTGTCATGTCCTAGCAGTGATTAGCGCCTGTAGATCCAGCCCTGTGTTCCTCTGCTGACCTCCGTAGCACTGTCAGTGTGAGAAGTCGGGCTGGCTTAGAGTGCCTCTCCTCCACAAAGGGAATAGGTTATGAACGGAACATAACCATTCATATATTCTGTCCTCCCCTGTGAAATTGTTCCCGAATTAATTTATGCACTCTGAGCAACGTTTTCATTGGAAAGGTTTCAGCATGATCCCTGTGAAGGAGGCATGATCCCCATGAAGGAGGCATGAGGTTTGCGCTGTTGCAGCTGGAGGGGGGGACGACGCGTTTGTTGTGGCAGCTAAGCACCCCTCATGTTTCCAAATGGAGGACATGGAGCGGTGGGATTGGAGTCCTGTGAACCTGTCTGCCAGACGATCCCTGAGCACAGACGCTTGCTGCTGAACCCAGCTGAATGAGCCGCCTATAGATGTGTGTGTTGGAGGGCCAGAAGTCCAGCTGTCTAATGTGATAGCGGGGCTGGGAGAGTAGGGCACGCCAGCCCTTCTGCTGGGAGGATGTGGTCGAGGAGAGCCAGGAGCCGCTAACCAGGGAGACTACCCCCTCCTGACACCCAGGCATGGGGGCTGAGGAGGGGAGGAAGAGAGATGGAGGAAGGAGGAGAGGGTAGGGGGAAGTCAGACAGCTTGTCTAGTTTTTTCTTTGTTACTGTAAGGCAGGGGACAAGTCCCCTCCAGGTCCCCGACTGGGGGATCGTTTGATAAGATGGCAACGGGAAATCATTGCCCAAACTGTACACGGGGTGCACATTAAGACTACGGTACGCTGGCTTATGACCTCAGGGCTGACTCCTAACTCAAAGCATAAACACGTTTGTTCAGCCCACGACAGGCATATGGTTCCAGAGAGATTGGAATGACCTCTGCCCTCTCGCCTGCTCATTATTGCCCAGAACGACCTCTCTCAGCTGTTCACGAACAACCACAATGCATCGCAGGCCTCCACAGCGTCCCCTCAGAGGGCTTCGTAGGAGGTCCTAAGTGTCTCATCTTCTCTGTGACTGCTGTGACCTTTAAGCCGGCCTCTCGCCCCTCATCCCTCCCTCCTCTCTCTCTCTCCTCTCGTTCTCTCTTGATCAGTAGTGTTTCTGCCCCGGCCTCCCTCTCGCCCGCCCGGCCATCCTCTCTGACCGTAGGGGGTTCTGGGTCCTTCCATCGGCCCCGCCGTCATGCCTCGTTACCGTCAGGCGCGCCGCGGCAGGTTGTGTATGCCAGCCGCATTACACACCACGTCCGTCACTAGCCTGTGTTTCCGGGGGCTGGGTGTGGGGGGGGTTTAATGCCAGCGCACCCCCCAACCATGTTTTGATATTTTCCCTTTAAACGATTTTATTTACCGAATGAGACTTTCGATGCCGGTGCCGGCCAGGGGGGTTGACTGTCGACGCCTCGTCAACAGGAAATTGGCACCCGTCTCTGACTAGATGTGTCATTATATTTCTCTCTCTCTTTTTCTCTCTTTGTTCTCTTCAGTAAACACACCACCACGACTCATCCCTTATGTTTCTTTTCTTCTGCCAACACCCTCTATTGTAGTCCAGACATGGTCAAACAAATCCTAACTCACACTTTCTGCATTTTCACAAAGGCTGTCAGTGTGGTTCAGCCGCATTACCCCATCAGGGCAGATGGAACCCCCGGATGGATGGCCCATAAACTGCATCTCAGCCTTCTGCTCTGTCTACTCTGAGAAGGACATGGCAGATTGTACACAGTATGAATATGTACCCACCTGTGCGGTAGGGCCTGAGAAGGCCTAGTACGGGATGTACATGTGACTGAAGAA
This sequence comes from Mallotus villosus, assembly GCA_903064625.1. Classification (NCBI taxonomy): domain Eukaryota; kingdom Metazoa; phylum Chordata; class Actinopteri; order Osmeriformes; family Salangidae; genus Mallotus; species Mallotus villosus. The sequence continues at coordinate 937,565 of CAEFZP010001896.1, read as the reverse complement.
TTGTTTCTATGCATTAGCCTCCCCCCTGCCCCTACAACCCCCCTGCCATCACACAATATCACCCTCGGATCAATAGCACCAGAGGGCCTTGAAGGACCCCACCGATGCCACTTTGATCAACCTATCGACTCCCTTATCCTGTTGTGGTTATGCCCCCCAACCAGGCTCCCCTGTTGCTGCAGCCAATCAGCTCCAACCAGGCTTCCTGCTGGGCCAATCACATCTTTCCCTGACCGGACCCCCTCCTATCAGAATCCACAGGTCCTCTTCCCTAACGAGGGCTATCAGGAGGAGCTAAAAGGCTGGCCAATTCCCAGCGTTATTGAAGCGGTTGCTGCGATCCCGCTTCCCGCTCGGCTCGGAGCGAAGCCCCTAGGGCCTCTCAAGGACTTCCCTCTCACTGAGCTGGAGAGGATAAGAGACTCACAGGAGAGAAGGTGTGCGTGTGAGAGAGGGGGGGAAGAGAGAGATGATTAGATTAGAGTAACATGCTGGACTTACCACAGCTCTAATAAGGACTACAAAGGGATGTCATCAGGGATGGAGGGATGGGGGGGGGGTGGGGGGGGGGTGGGGGAAGAAAGAGAAAGAGAGAATCAAGGGAAGGGGAGGAGGGAAGGTTAGGGGGAGGTTATCCTCTGACTCCCAGTCCCCTCTCTAGCTGGGAGGAAGCCCCTTAATTGCAGTTGAAGGCAGATAAAGTGGAATCCTCAAAGGAGCACAGCTGGGTAGGGGAGAGAAGGAGGAGAGGGGAGAGGAGTAGGGAACAGGAGGAGAGGAGAGGAGAGGAGAAGAGGGGAGAGGAGTAGGAAACATGAGGAGAGGAGAAGAGAGGAGAAGAGAAGGGACAGAGAGGAGTAGGGAACAGGAGGAGAGGAGAGGAGAGGAGAGGAGAGGAGAAGAGAAGAGAAGAGAAGAGAAGAGAAGAGAAGAGAAGAGAGGAGTAGGGTACAGGAAGAGAGAGGAGAGTGGAGAGAAGAAGAGACTCAGGGGAAATTATTTTTTGAGTGATATCTGTGTGTGTGTGTGTGTGTGTGTGTGTGTGTGTGTGTGCGCACACGTGTGTGTAGACATATTTATGAGAGTTGGATGGATGGATGAACGAATATATGTTTTCATATTCAGCAGGAATATCTGGTTTCAAACAAAACAGGCATACCGTGACACGGTCACCCTCCGTACCCAGCGACGGTGAGACTTGGCTACCGCAGCTCATCTGCTGCTCGTGATCTCTTCTCGTGTGTCATTCGGAGCTTATTGTCTCTGGCTTTTGTCTTTGTTTGCATACAATTATTAAGGATTGTAATTAGATACATCACTCCAGATGGCTGCTGGGAAGCTTTTGACTTTACTAGACATGTGTCTCATCCACACACACACACACACACACAGATCCCCAAAAAGGTTGTATATTTACTTTAGTCATTTAGCAGACGCTCTTATCCAGAGCGACTTACAGAAATTACAGGGACATTCCCCCGAGGCAAGTAGGGTGAAGGACACAACATCATTTTTCCCGGCCAAAATCGAACCGGAAACCTTCTGATTAATAGCCCGATTCCCTAACCGTTCAGCCATCTGACGTACAAAACGATAGAAAGACATATTGAGACAGAGTGTACAGGATTTACTCAACTGAAGAAGCAGAGTGGGTGTGTGTGTGTGTGTGGGTGTGTGTGTGTGTGTTTGCTTTTAAAGACTCGTCAGCGTGTCACAGAAGAGGTTCGCAATGAAGAGTCCTTCATCTGGTTCCTGTTTTAGACAAATGTTGTTTTCTCTCCTTCAAATGAACGCTCTCATCTTCAGCAACCATCCTGTCCAAACTTCTAAGGAAATTCTAAGTAAAAGTAGGCCAGTGAAAATAATTACCAGAGAGAAGGAAGAATCACTTTGCTCTGCGTTGATGGGTTTGTTTGATACACACTCTAAATTATAAATAGATTTCCTTTACCCATTCTCTCTTTACTTTATCCACAGAGGGACTCTGATTAACTTTACACCAAATTATAGTTCTCCTCTTGTCTTCTTGTCCTGAATTTAAACTCAACTTGCTGTGAACAGCGAGTGAGATGTTTCTGCCGGATTACCTTGTGTGTGTGGGCCACAGAGGACCACCACCACTTTACCCCTCCTTCCTCTCTCCATCTCTGCCTTCCTTCCTCTCTCCATCTCTGCCTTCCGTCCTCTCTCCATCTCTGCCTTCCTTCCTCTCTCCATCTCTGCCTTCCTTCCTCTCTCCATCTCTGCCTTCCTTCCTCTCTCCATCTCTGCCTTCCTTCCTCTCTCCATCTCTGCCCTCCTTCCTCTCTCCATCTCTGCCTTCCTTCCTCATCACCGCGCCTCTATCCCCACCTCCAGGTACCCCATTCAGGGCTGGCCAGGAGAGGGACCTGAAGGGCGCTCTGGGGGGGACAGACCCCTGCATCCCCTTAGTGTTCGTGAGTGGGAACCACGACCTGGGGAACATCCCCACCCCAGACACCCTGGAGCAGTACTGCCAGGCCTGGGGGGATGACTACTTCAGCTTCTGGGTGAGCCAGTGGGAAAGGGAGGGAGGGAGGGAAGGAGGCTTGTTCAATTTGGGTCAACGCGATTGGAAAAGTTGGCGTTGTTGTGTGAAGGAACTCCCCTCGCCTCCCCCAGACAGGTGGAGTACAGTGTCTGGTGTTGAACTCCCAGCTGTTCTACGACGCCTCGGCCTGTCCCAGTCAGAGGGAGGCCCAGGACCGCTGGCTGGAGGAGCAGCTCCAGGAGGCCTCCTCCTCCTCTCCTGCCCGCCGCCTGCTGGTGTTCCAGCACATCCCCCTGTACCTGAAGACCCCCGACGAGGAGGACGAGTACTTCAACCTTCAGACCGCCGTCAGACACAGCCTGCTGGACCGCTTCAAACAAGCAGGTATGACAACTTCATGCGCAGCCAATGAACAGAGAAACAAGGTTTAACCAATCAGGTGTACTGAGGAACAAGGTTTACCCAATCAGGCATAACCAGGGACAAGGAACGGTTAATCAGGGCCCAGATTAAAGAACTCTTGTTACTTTAAGGTGCATCTGTAATTTTAGGCATCACTAGGTTTGGATTTGTTGGAAATGAAATACTAAGTGGCATCATTATAATAATAAAGATGAGTACACACGTTGCTTTGCTGTTCCCTAGTCCTCAGAGCATCGGAACAGGATAAAGGGGAGGAGTTAACCTCCCACAGAGCCTGCAGCACATACCCTACCTTACGTAGCCACGGGAACCTGCATCACACACCACTAATGAACATAATCATTGCCCTTGCTTGCTTCAGGCAGCCACACACCAGTCAGCGGCGAGTGTTATCAGGCTTAGAGATCCCTCGTCCGAGGGTAAGTCCTGGAAGGGGAGACTGTCTTTGGTTCCTTCCCCACACTCGTCCCCCATGGCTGGCGTCGAGCCGAGGCAGGAGGGGAGCCGTGCCCAGCCGCGTGGCTGTCACACCGCGCTTCCTAAACACGCCTCAAGGTTGACAACATGTGAACCTGCTTGGCTGTCACCACGCGTGTGGGGGAGGCAGATTGCTTAGAGATTCAGGTCTGGGACACGGTGACCGGTATGTTACGTGAAGGAGAACATCCATCCCATCGACTCGTTTACACGTGGTCTGGTCTTAATCAGGAATTCACGTTACATATATGACATGTACATTTTGGTTAATTATTGATGACTTCCTGCGCATAGGGGTATCGGTGTGTGTGTGTGTGCGAGAGTGTGTCAGGATGGAAACATTTTGAAATGGGGATTTGATACGGTGCTGATGGTGTTTTATTTATCAGTAGCTTGGACAGCCGTAGCTTTGAACAGGCTGCATCTCTCCCTCCCATCCCATCTTCCGACCTGTCATCTATAATGAGCAGGCCAGGATGGAGGACTGAGGGGTGGGGGGGGTGTTAGACTGACAGGTGGAGGAAAAGTTAGTTCTGTTTAGAAGTTCCCTTCAGGATGGGAGTTTAAAGGAGTGAGGAGGGGAGGGGGAGAGGGGGGTCATTGTTGCCATGGCTAGCCTGGGTGTCTGGACTGACTTGCTACACGATTTATCCATCTAACTCAGTTTGAAAAGCCTGCATTGGTCTTATGACCAAATTGCCTTATATGGTCTTGTAGTTTGTGTTGAGTTGAATCTCAGTCCATCTGCTGAAGAGCTGGAGGAATGGGCCATCTTCAGTGCGGGTAACCAGGGTCTAACTGAGACCAGGGTCTCTAATCTGCTAGATATGGTTGTCTTAATCTCTGTATTGGCACTCAAGTTGCTGTTCCAGTGTATTCTGGGAACGCTCCAAAGCGAAGAATAATTCAGAGTTGCCGTCTTGTCCTCCTGTGTTTGGAGGTTGTTGACGTGTGTGTGTGTGTTGACGTGTGTGTGTGTGTTGACGTGTGTGTGTGTTGTTGACGTGTGTGTGTGTGTTGGACAATAAATGTGTTTTCACTTCGGGGCATGCAGGCGGTGGGTAAAAATACCCAGACCCATCGACTGAGACGATGCACAATTTTGGCATCCCACAGACAACAACAACGAAATGAATATCTATAAAGAGCAATTTCAAAACAAAGGATGTGTGTGTGTACCCTTGTACCCTCGTCCATTCGCTCATAATGTGCGGTTAACCCTTTCCTGGCCCCCTCGGGCCATTTGATTTACCATGCCTTTTTGACCCTTTAGTGATCCTGTACCGCAAGTCAGTTTTCTACCCTAATTCAGTTTTTGTTTATAGCATCTAACACCACTAACCAAGAAATGTTTTGAAACATAATAACAGTTTTAATGACATGTTTATATTCTTCACAAAACAGAACTGGGGTAGAGGATATGTGATCTACATATGGATAATGATCCGTTATAGGCCCTTTGTAGTTAAACAATGCCAGACCTGAGTTGTCACAGCATGTCTGGACGAGATGAAGAGGGCCATCAGGGGGTTAGTAGCACTGAGGATGGTAGCGCCCACCTCAGAAACACCAACATCCAACATGCAACCTTCTAAGAATGGAAAATATACAAGCCCTGCAGACACATAATTAAATTCAATTGAATTTCCATCACCAAGGTATTTTTCATTCCTCTTGCTGGTGTGTGTGTGTGTGTGTGTGTGCGTGCGGGGGTAAGTGAAATATTCTCAGTGTGTATGTTATCACGGCTCTACAGCTGTGCATGGAAGGCTGAAACAATAATTAGGTGCCTGCACCCTGCAAGAACATGTTCTCATCACATTTACACTATGTAACTGATCAGTATTGGACGTTGAAGGAATTGGCTTGGCTCTAGTCTTTTTTTAAGTGTTTGTGTGTTCCCAACAGTAGCATCCAGACCCCTCCTCAGCACTCCTCCTGTTGGTAGCTACACAGTTAGAAAGATTCCCTCTACTTACTCAGGGTACGACACACATACACTCCTCAGACACTGATACCCAGCATCAGCATCCTACCATACAGCCCCAGCATCAGCATCCTACCATACAGCCCCAGCATCAGCATCCTACCATACAGCCCCAGCATCCTACCATACAGCCCCAGCATCCTACCATACAGCCCCAGCATCCGGCATCCTACCATACAGCCCCAGCATCAGCATCCTACCATACAGCCCCAGCATCAGCATCCTACCATACAGCCCCAGCATCCTACCTTACAGCCCCAGCATCAGCATCCTACCATACAGCCCCAGCATCAGCATCCTACCATACAGCCCCAGCATCCAGCATCCTACCATACAGCCCCAGCATCCAACATCCTACCATACAGCCCCAGCATCCTACCATACAGCCCCAGCATCCAGCATCCTACCATACAGCCCCAGCATCCTACCATACAGCCCCAGCATCCAGCATCCTACCATACAGCCCCAGCATCCAGCATCCTACCATACAGCCCCAGCATCCTACCATACAGCCCCAGCATCAGCATCCTACCATACAGCCCCAGCATCCTACCATACAGCCCCAGCATCCAGGCCCAATCCTTACAGATATAAAAACACATGATGGGAGTTTCCATAGCAGCTGGTGGATACAGAGTACCTCACACTACGCCTAATACCCTTTCCCCCCCGCTCCCCCCCCTCCTCCCTCTCCTAGGAGAGTATTGGATAAGAGGCACTTAAAGCTGATCTACCTCATTGTTTCACAGCAGAGAGCCAGGGTGATGGGGGCACGGGGTGCAGGACTGAGCGGAGATGGAGGATTGCGATATCCTTAATGGGATGTTGGGTGTAGATGGACCCGCCTCAGGACCTAGCGGACGTGGTGCTAGCGAGGCTGACGGCGGCGATGACAAAACGTCCTCTCGACCCTCCACTTTGGGGCAGGCTCGACGGAGGGCTCGTGGTGGCGGCACGGTGCTTGTTTGTTTCGCGGGGGCCACATCGGAGCCGAGGCCGTGTTCTTCATGTCGCGGAGGAAGTCATTTCTAATTGAACGAGCATCAATAGATTGATGAATGTCGCTCTGTCTTGTTCTCTCTCAATATGATATATTTAACACGTAACACTGCATAACTGTGATGTCAGATTTCTGTCGCTGTTCTGTGGGGAGGCGAGGGACACACGCAGTACAGTCACAGTAATCAGTCATTCTGTGTGTGTGTGTGTGCGTGTGTGTGCATGCGTGTGTGTGGAGGACAAGAGAAGGGGATTGTGGGGTTTGAGTGATGGATGAGAGTGATTTGTAGCAGGTAGGGTGATGAAAGGCCTTGCTCTGGTACATCATTCCCTCGCTTTCTCTGTCATGCAAATGACCCAGTGGCATGCTCGCCTGATGAATTATTTCCAGCCCAGTACTTTAATGACACCCACCCTTTGTGCGCACGCAAACATGCGTGCGCGCACACACACGCGCACACACGCGTGAGCACATTGTCACACACACATACCTACGGATGGACTCTTTTACAGATGTTTCAGGGATGGCTATGTTTAGACAGTGAGGGATGGACGGAGAGGGAAAAGGAGAGAAGAGGGGACATACCCTTGAGGGTAGGCCTAATCTCTCATATGAAGAGAGGCAGGATGAGTGACAGCGACAAGGAGACAACGGCTGTGTGACCTATCCAGTCATTTACACATCAGTGATTACTGAGAGTGTGGGGGGAGTGAACGTAGACGGGAAGGACGGACGATAAGAAGAAGACGGCGGGCGAAGCGGGAGAGAAACGCTCCTCGTCGAGCGACTCTTGTTTTCTTAACCTCCGCAAACACCGAGCTGGCGAGGGGAGTTACACGAAGGTTAATCCAGAGATATCCATATCCATTATTCAGCCGACTCAGCCCACCTGCAGAACAGCCCCGACACATCCCAGCTGTGTGTGCAGCAGTACAGCCAGACCCGCTAAGCCTCTCTCTCCCCGCTACCGCGGCTTTCACTCTGTCATCTACCTCTGCCGCCGCTCCATACATCTCCATCTGGCCGCCTGCTTACTGCAGGGGTTTTCGGGGGAATTCTTCTTCGCTCTGTCAAAACACTTCTGATTGGCCCTCTCTCTATCACCCGGAGCAGGAGGCAGACTGAGAGCTCCGCGTCTGACAGCTAAATTGGAGTCACACCGAGACACAGAATGGATGTGGAATTATTAGCGGTGGCAAAGAAAGTGCATGTTTTGGTGGAGCGGGGCACAGACACTCACTCTGCTGAACACACACTGGCAGTGAGGAGAGAGAAGTGTTAAAAGGAGCTGTCGGTGCTCCACCGACTCATTGAGATCAAGAGTTTGTGAACGCATGACGGGACAAGGGGTCTAAGACTGTGCCTTGCTCCTGTACCTGTCTGCTGTCTGAAAACAGATGGAACCTCTAGGTCAGAGGTTTTCAAAGTGTGAGGCGCGCCTCCCCTGGGGGGCGCCAGAGAGTTTCAGGGGAGGCGCGGCAAAGCGTTTCAGGGGTGGCGGCAAATATATATTTTTACATTATTAAAAAAAATAAAAATATATGCTTACTGGAAAATAATCATTAGGTAGATGTATGGAATAGAATACACAAAAATATATACATATTTTAATGTCATTTAATCTCTCTCAGTCCTGACAGCTTGTGAAGTAGGCTACTTGACACGAAACATTTTTAGCTAGCAGTGACAGCAACTTTTCCGTCCCGCCCCCTGGATCACAGATAGGAAACAGGAAATGGAGCTAACATTTTACCGAAAAAAGGAGAAGTTGGCATAACTATTTTCGGTGGACGATAATGGGACCCATTACGCTAACGTTATCATTTCAAATGATGTCTTGTCAATCTGTTGAAAACAGTGTTGTGCAGACACAATAGGTTTATTTGTACGTTTTTATTTCAAGTCTCCACCTTCGATGTTTCAGTAAGTAGCAGTGGTGAAAGTAAGCCGGTACTGGCCGGTACGCCGTACCGGTAAGAAATTCCGACACACGCACAGGCCCGTCGCGACAAGGCAAGCAAAACAAGCAATTGCTTGGGGCGCCGAGCTGGATTGGGGCCCCAAGACAACGACTGGTTAAAAATAAAATGCAATGACAAACTGTGTGAGCAAGGGTGCATCACTAAAGTAGGACGTGATCGTAAATAAATTAACAGGTTCCGCCATTGTTATTAGATCTGGACGAGCGGAGCGCTTGGACCCAGAAGAGGTTAAATATCACGTGTGACATTTAGACAGGCAAAAACAGATACAGGTGGGTTAAAGAGTGATACTAGAGTGATAAGAAGTCCTAGTGAATGCTTGATAAGTAGACTATAATACAGTAAATATACAAATAAATAAATAATAAATAATTAGGCTAAGTGAAATTTTCGGCGCGCGCTTGGCGCGCGCATTAAGCCTGCATCATAGTACCACCAAGAAAACAAAACTACTTTCACCCCTGGTAAGTAGGCTTACTGTTGGCCATGTTGCGCTTCGCTCCGCAGCTTCACTCGTTGTAAACCAACCAATCAGCGCGCAGCTTATCTATATATTCATGAACATACCATAGAAAGAAGAAACCCTCTTGTTTTATTCCAGGGCTATTTCACAGGGTGCATTAGGGCGCATAGAACAGCACCCGGAACATTTTCAGCCCAACCAATGTTAGATACCCTATTGGGAGACCTTAAGGAACAGTGTGAAATATGCCCAAAAAATCATTCTATGACCCCGTTAAAATGGGGGAGGCCCCGGTGACTTGATGTTCTCTCAAGGGAGGCTCACTGTCTTACACTTTGAAAACCCCTGCTATAGAGTATGTTCATGACGTAAGATTCATTTACAATCCTGGAGCCCACTACACATTTAGCTCCAGTACTTTTTGACCTGTTTACACATCTCTGCATGGATCACAACTTCTTGGAAATGCGAATAAGGGTTTTATTTTGGATTCAAAATATGCTTTGTGTGCTGCTTGTAGGGGCACAGACACGCCTATGTGACAGGGCCTCAGTCATCCTTGGGGATTCCAGAGGAACATGTCATCCTCTTCCAAAGCCCTCTGAAGAATGCACGGATTCTCTTGTTCTTCTTCTTCTTCTTCACCTGTCTGTCTTCATCTGCTGAATAAAAACAGCATACATCACTGAATTAATTTAACGCATTTCAAACTAAGGTAATGGAGGCCAAATGATCGTGGAGCTTTGAATAACTCACCAGCACACTTGGCAGCCTCTCCACTGCATTCCTCAGGTACAAGATCAGTGAGCTGAATACAGAGACACAGAAATGAACATGTGTCTAAAAACATCCAAATGTAAAGATGGTGTTTAGTCAAAAATTGCAAGGTGCACAAACCATAAAAAACGTAGTCACCCATATCGTCTCTTACCTGAGGAAGCTGAGTGGCCAAGGGGGGGCAGTCAGAGACAGATATCAGGGCCAGGGATCTCCTCTTCTCAGACTCTTTCACAACCTTGTGCAGGAGTTCATTGAGAACATCCTTAGCAGCAATCTCAGACTTCCCATTGAGGAGGGTAACCTTCCGGGTCTGAGAGATCTGTAAACGGCAAATCAGTGTAAAGACTTAAATAAGTTACATGTACTGTTGTCTGAACAGCAAAGTAAGCTTTGATGAATGATGCCAGACCTGACTATCCAGGGGAGTGGGCATGTGAACCATCTCTACTGCAGCTGCTATGACGTCCTCCACAATGTTGGAAGCTGCAGTCTTCAGGCTGTCCATCACCAGCTCCTTGGCTTCAGCCTTCATGAGGGCTTTTTTAGCACGGACATCAGCGATGTGTCCAGTTGCCAAAAGCTGTTTGGCCAGGATAGGCCTGTGAGAGAGGTCAGCCAGGACCAGGAATCTCTTCTGCTCAGAGTCCATCACAACCTTGTGCAGGAGTTCATTGAGAACATCCTTAGCAGCAATCTCAGACTTCCCATTGAGGAGGGTAACCTTCCGGGTCTGAGAGATCTGTAAATGGCAAATCAGTGTAAAGACTTAAATAAGTTACATGTACTGCTGTCTGAACAGCAAAGTAAGCTTTGATGAATGATGCCAGACCTGACTATCCAGGGGAGTGGGCATGTGAGCCATCTTTACTGCAGCTGCTATGAGGTACTCCACAATGTTGGAAGCTGCAGTCTTCAGGCTGTCCATCACCAGCTCCTTGGCTTCAGCTTTCATGAGGGCTTTTTTAGCACGGACATCAGCGATGTGTCCAGTTGCCAAAAGCTGTTTGGCCAGGATAGGCCTGTGAGAGAGGTCAGCCAGGGCCAGGATCTCTTCTGCTCAGAGTCCATCACAACCTTGTGCAGGAGTTCATTGAGAACATCCTTAGCAGCAATCTCAGACCTTCCATTGAGGAGGGTAACCTTCCGGGTCTGAGAGATCTGTAAATGGCAAATCAGTGTAAAGACTAAAATAAGTTACATGTACTGCTGTCTGAACAGCAAAGTAAGCTTTGATGAATGATGCCAGACCTGACTATCCAGGGGAGTGGGCATGTGAGCCATCTTTACTGCAGCTGCTATGAGGTACTCCACAATGTTGGAAGCTGCAGTCTTCAGGCTGTCCATCACCAGCTCCTTGGCTTCAGCTTTCATGAGGGCTTTTTTAGCACGGACATCAGCGATGTGTCCAGTTGCCAAAAGCTGTTTGGCCAGGATAGGCCTGTGAGAGAGGTCAGCCAGGGCCAGGAATCTCTTCTGCTCAGAGTCCATCACAACCTTGTGCAGGAGTTCATTGAGAACATCCTTAGCAGCAATCTCAGACCTTCCATTGAGGAGGGTAACCTTCCGGGTCTGAGAGATCTGTAAATGGCAAATCAGTGTAAAGACTAAAATAAGTTACATGTACTGCTGTCTGAACAGCAAAGTAAGCTTTGATGAATGATGCCAGACCTGACTATCCAGGGGAGTGGGCATGTGAACCATCTCTACTGCAGCTGCCAAGAGGTCCTCCACAACTTCATCAGAATCATAAAAATAAATGATGTGTTCAGCTGCAGCAAGCTCTTTTTCCTTAAAAGAAAACAACATAAACATAGAACATGTTGCAATATGAACATTGAACATGATAAGGCCGGTAAAATAACTTTAGATATGTCTCGGTTCATACCAGCTGTTTGGCCAGGATAGGCCCGTGACGGTAAGAGAGGTCAGCCGGAAATATGTTCTGCTCTGAGTCCACCACCTTCTCCAGGAGCTCACTGGGGACTTCCTCAACGAGCCCCGAGGAATAATCATCAGCCAGGGGTAGCTGGTACCCGTAGGCAGCAGCCATTCTTCTTTGGTAAATCCTTCCCAGATAGGTCACCACTGCCTGGACCACAGGCTTCAACTGGAAGGTGCTGTTGAAGCCCAGTAAGTAGAAGGTCTTGGCTGATTCTTTGAAGCACCAAAGCACAGCGGCCATGCTGTCCCGTGCAATCATGCCTGTAACAGATGTCAAGAAGTGTCTGGAGCAGTTGCCACAATGGGACAGGAAGATGGAAACCACTCTCATGACCAGATTATACATTTCACCTGTGGCTGCCACCGCCTTCTTTCCCACAACAGAGACAAGGCCGAGGTTACTGAATTGTATACTTAGCTTTGCCAGAGACTGCTGGACCATCTCTCCGGGTTTCTCCAGCAGGTGCTTAAGGGAACAGGTCATCATGCCTGGGACCAGGACCTCAGCTCCCATGGTGAAGTCAGACACGGTCAGGGCTAAAGACTCCATAGTTTCTCCAGACGATGATGTGGAAGTGCTCTTCGTGCTCCCTGTTGCCCTAATAGGAAGGCCTATCAAGGCCGGAGAGAGGCACACCCTCACATCCTGAGCTGCCGCAGAACGGATCTTTTGGAGGAAGGTGTCAAGGCCCTCCACTGTGATCTTCACAGAGAGAGAAAGAGATAAGGAGATCCAATTGAGATATTTTATTCACCAAACTAAATCTTCTCAGTGTCATGAGAGAGGCTAAGGACAGAAACGCCAGAATGCTGTGTTGTCATTCATACCTTTCCTTCAAACAGCTCCGACAGACGACGTTCGTATGCTTGCATTTCACTGAGAATGTTCTCCAGCTCGCAAACTAGCTCACGCATTTTGGTGTTCTCCTCCTGAATCCAACATTTGAAACTTTTAACACTGAATAATCATCTCCAAAATGTCACTCAAATAATGACTTCTGAGCCTTTTTCTTTTCTTTACAGACAAAACTACAATGCCAATGTTGTAATCAATTTGATTAGCATCTTTTATAAACCTTACCAGTTTGACTAGATTTAGATCAGTCTCTTGTGTCTTGTCCCCACTCCTTCAAATGAACATAAAGATGAGCCATCACATATTTTTCCATTAATATGACACTATTAACACTAATTATTGACATGAATGCTTCACTCACTCCACATGGATTCTTGTCATCATCCTTTTGGGTCTTCTTGACATAATCCAATTCCTTATAAATGTAGAGGTGATATAAGAAGGTAGACCAATTTCAAATAACGTCAATTACGGTTTAAAGATAATTATTGCAGATAGGGTTTACTGCAATTCTGGTGCTGTTGTGAAGAGGACAAAAAGAAGCTTTTACTTTAGTACTTCAGAATGGAATGACATCATGGAATATTAAGACATTGTGACATCACAGTTTTTGATGCATCATAGTTCTTGACAAAACCATAACAACTGTACACAGAAACTGAATATTGATTGGGTACTGTCAATAACATACATTTAGATGTGGAAATCAATGATAATACCAACTAAAGAAATATTATGATGCACAGTATGGGTCATTTATATAAACCATATCTTATACTGTACATTCATATAAGCTGCCTACATGTTTGACATTTCTTATCATGGGAAAACACCAGCGCCATCGGTCTATCAAACATTTAATAAACTGCCTCTACCACCAAAGTGACTTAAATTGATAGGGCATTATTGGTAATAATAATATACGGCGGTAATTTAGGGTAGCCTAGCAGCATAGCGCAACAGTTTATCCAACAAAGATTCCGTTCACAGCGGATCCCTGAATATGCTTGCCACGTTCAAAAGGTGACACTCACTTTCAGATAGAGAAACAGGCCTGTCCGAGATTGCTTTTGAACCACAAACTATGAACAAATCAACATTCATGGACTCAAACTTAACCTGTTTGAGTATTACAACACATTAAATAAAATACAAATGACCGTAAGTCTTACTTGTGAATTCGCTTATTTAAATAGGCAAATTTGCTGTGTTTTCGTTGTGTTTTCTTCTTCTCTTGCAGCAAATTATTCAACGGAACGCGACATTGGTCGTTAACATGATTGAGGTCAAATAACTTGTGGTGACGCAAAATGTTGTCTTTTCATTTATAATAGGCTATTGCCTTTGACATACCCATTATGACGTAATCATTCCAATAACTACTACTAATGTAATTTAGTAGTAAAACCAAATGCCTTATTATGAATGATCAGTGGTTAGATTCTCGTCTCACGCTTATGAAGCATGTATATTAAAACATTTGTATTAGACACTTGTGAAACAAAGACATTCACAGAGAGGCTGGTTGCACTCGAGGTACGGAACAATTCCCAACGCAAATGCTGTGTTGGATCTTCTGAGGGCTAGAATAGGTAGCAAACAGAACGGCCAACGGAATCAGGGATGGGGGAAGGATAGAGGAGGGAGGAGAGAAGAATGGAGAGAAGGATATAGAAGGATGAACAAGTAAAATGGGAGGGGGGGGGGACTAGAGGGAGATTTGTGGATGACCCAGACAGGCTAGGGTCTGACTCTCTGCTGCCATGAGGAGCCCCTTTAGTGGCTGATTAATGATGCTGTCTGGAAATATCTGTGGCTTCAACAGTGAGGGTCTGAAGAGTCAAGACAAGATTTTTCCAAAATGTTAATGACTTTTGCTGCTGGTTCACTCCTACTGATCCGTTTTCGGAATAAATGCAGCTTAGTTGTCTCTCTATCTCTTTACCTCACTCTCTCTCTTTCTGTCTCTCTCACTCCTCTAGATAGGAGAGTGTTGCTGCGGTAGTACTTTGTGGTGGAAAGGTTGGGGTGTGTGTTGGTAGTGTATGTAATTAAAGCCAAATTGAGAACAGCTCCTCTGCAGTTACAGTATAGATGAGTCATCTCTATGATTAGATGAAACGTTTCCCTCTATTCTCCTCATCGTTGTTGTTATTGTTGTTATTGTTGTAGTTCTGGGTTTGTTTTTTGTGTTTGTAAGCTAATTGTAATGCTGCTGAGTTGTGTGAATCCTCCCAGTGCAGAGGGCTGTACAGGATTAACAGTTTATAGGTACACACATAAATACATACATACATACAGATATCACCATGACAACAAACCCCAAAACACAGACACAATCTACTGCATTCGTACACACACTCTCGCTCTTTCAATATTGCTCTCTCTGTTTACACCCATACACACGCATCTACCAACGAGCGCTGTCACACACACAAACACACACGACACAACTACACACACATCAACCCCTGCATCGCCAGCCCCTCACCCCCCCATGGTTGGGTGAGTGTGTGCAGGGAGGTGTGGAGCTCTTGTAAACGACATTGCCCATGGCCACCAGCAAGCTCCTGCTGTGCTGCACCGTCGTAACCAAGTAACGCTAGAACCGTCCCCTCCAGTCCTGCCTGCTAACGAATTTAGCCTGGGAAAAGCGCACGGTTTGGATCATCAATTTCCATCTAGGTTTAGATTGATTAATTATGCAGTGGTCCGGTATGGGCTGCCTCTGCAGCTGCGTTGTTTTGGCTATTCATATCATTTCCAGAAGATCCGTCTTCTAGCGATGGGTGGAAGAGGCTGATGTGCAGGTTCTTGATTATGCGGACTGGAGTGGAAAACAGCTCAAGATATATATTTTTGGAATTGTGACTGGTGTCTTGCAGTGTAATTAAGGTGTTAACATGGTCTTTGTTGCCAGGTTTGGTGAGGTTGCCAGGTTTGTTTAGGACAGTATGCTGCAGGTTTGGTGAGGTTTAGCTCTTTGTTGCCAGGTTGGCTGATGCATCCCTCCAAGGTGCGGCAGCGGGCAAACATCTCTCACTGCAGCAGCACTGTTAGAAGCTCAGCGTCTTCTCTCCCTCTATTAAAACCTGGCAAATCACTGAAGAACAGTGTGTACATCATGCATGCTCTGCTTCTCTCTCCCCTGTCACATGGGCAAACACACACACACACACACACACACTCACACACACACACCCCTTACGAAAGGAGAGAACTCATTTGCTCCTTTAATTCAGAGGGGGTAGTAAGGCTGTGTGAGTGTGTTCCATCAGTCCGCTACTTGTTCTATTCACGAGAGGAGCGATGTGGAAGCAGTGCTGCAGGGCATCACACACACACACAGACACACACACACACAGACAGACAGACACACACACACAGACACACACACACACAGACAGACACACACACAGACACACAGACAGACACACACAAAAACACAGACACACACACAAAAACACAGACACACACACAAAAACACAGACACACACACACAAAAACACCCCATCTCAATAATAACGACGACGGGAGAGAAAAATAAATGGAATACGCCTGAGTAAAAGTTTGAGGTCGCAAAATATTTTTAAAGGGAGACTCGCAAACTCTCTCTTTCTGTTGCTTTATCTTGTTTTTTTCCACACTGTTTCCATATATTACTACCTTCCCTCTCTCTCCTCTCTCTCTCTCTCTCTCTCTCTCTCTCTCTCTCTCTCTCTCTCTCTCACGCTCTCGCCTGCCTCCCATCAGGCTTTATGAAGCAGTGTGCAGACGATTTGACAGATAAGGCAATGATCTCATTATACTGCTAAATGGAGCTAATTTGAATGTATTGCCATCATATGCCACGCAGAACCCTTATCAAGGGCAATTTGCATATGTTACAATGTGTGTTGCATATGCATCGAGACAGGAAGTGGACCGAAGTGTAGTAGATCAGCAGCGGTTTTTGCCGTAACACCGACACGGCGCAGCCCAGGGAACTAAACCAGACAGACCCCCTGCTGGTAACATGCCACTTCTAGTTAGTCAGAACATGCTGCTCCACTTCCTGGTGTTCGGCTGCTTCGATTGGACAACACATCTCGGGTTGTAATGGGGTTGAGTTCAGAGACACAGCTCTTTAATCCAGTATAATGTCTTCATACATATGAAGTATAGATAACACGACACATGGCTCTAACATAGCCCAGTAATTGTAATAACACAACTACACACATTCCCATTATACAAAAAAGACATTCACACTTATTTTTCTCAAGTGTATTTGATTCAAACGGAGCAGAACTGATTTCAATTAACGTTCTCCTTTTCCCCTCTCTTCCCCTCCTCCTCTCTCGTCCTTCTACAACATCCAACTCCTTTATTCTTCACCTCCCTCCTCTGTTTTTTTCATCACCTCTTCCCTTCCCTCCTCCTCTTTGGTTCTCCTCATCTCCTCCCCATGCTCCTTCACTTTCCAGGTGTGAAGGCGGTGTTCTCGGGCCACTACCATCGTAACGCGGGGGGGGTTGAGCGGGGGACTGGACATGGTGGTGAGCTCTGCTATTGGCTGCCAGCTGGGCAACGACACCCATGGGGTCAGGGTGGTGGTTGTGACCGCTGACGACATCATCCACCGCTACTACAGCCTGGAGCAGCTGACTGGGCGGGGCATGGACGATGACCTGAGGAAGTTACTGCAGGCCTGACCAATCTGAGAAAATTCCACTTTGAGCCTGACCCATACAAGTAGTCAACTATGCAACCCTGACCAATGATGAGGTGCAGGAGGCAGTATAAGCTATGTTTCTCTTCCCTGTTGCTATCCAGGCAGGGCATTGATTTCTTTCTATTGTAGCCTATTGAATGTATTTTTGAATTCTTACACTCTGCCTTGGTGACAGCGGAAACAAACACTACATGGTGAGAAGGACTGTGGCCGTGGAGAGCTCGCTGTGAAAACCCCCTAATGTACAGCTCCAGTCATCTCTACCTGAAGCACAACGAGTGGCATTAGCCCACGTCAGCCCACTATTACAGACCATTAGAACGTGTTGAGGTTCCAGGTTCCAGGTTCAGGATCTAAAAAAGTAAACAAACCATTATAGAGGTAACTGTGTATTGAGTTTGATGTTTGTATTCTTGTGCAGTTTTTGTGTAGCCTGTTCTTGTGTTCACACATGACTGTTTTAACTGTCTAGCAGCACTGAATGTCTTAAACAAACAGTGTGGGATGGATGGATAGGGAGAAAGGGAGGGAGGTAGAGAGGGTAGGTGTTTGTGTGGGTTGGTCGATGTGTGACTCTGTGGCCCAGAATGACTCTGCTCACACCCCCACTCACCCAGCCCACTGTCAACGTAACACGTTGCCATGGCAGCTTGAGAGGCACGGCTCATGATGACCATTTCCTGTGTGCGAGTGTGTGTGAGTGAGATGGGCGGTGGATTTCCACAAACGGCTGTGACCCTATTTTATACATCAGACGTGTTTGTCTACATATGTGTAGAAAAACAAACAATGGGCTCTCTTCAGTTAATAAACCATATCCTGGTATCATATCCTGGTATCATAGCCTTAGCCCATACTGGGATAATTAAGATTTTTTTTTCAATGTCATTTGACAATTTTTTATGAGATGACCTGGCCATTTTCATAATGTCTGTGATGTAATATCAGTTCATATGAATACTTTCAAGAGCTGTTATGTTTTTAATAAATATTGATTTCATACAATCAAATGATTCTGTCTTAGCGATGTTGACACAATACATACACCCTGTCATGATCTCCATCAGCCTCCTCTACCCTCCACTCTCTCTCTCTCTCTGTCTCTCTCTCTCTCTCTCTCACTCTGTCCCTCTCTCTCTCTCTCTCTTCCACACAGGCTGTCTCTGACCCCCTCTGGAGTCTTCTGGGCCCTGGGATTCACCCTGCGCTGGCTGTTGAAAGCTAGCTGCTGTTTATCGATCCAACCTGCCATGTGTCAGTGTCCCCTGGCCCGCCGTGTACACACACACACACACACACACACACACACACACACACACACACACACACACTCATAAACTCAAAACACTCCACTCACACCTCACTGCGTCACTGCTGCCTCTGAAGTGGGCCGCTCGTCTGCTGAAGCAAAACATACTTCCTTTACCGTATGCACGTTTAGATGTGCTCCTTTATGGAGCACAGAAGCGCTCTCGAGTCATTCTAAAATACGAGCGTCAGACCTTGGGGCTGATAGGGGCTCTTGTCACAAGCCATTCCAAAAGCATAATGAAAATCTGTTGGAATGACAGTTATCAAAATGGAAAACGGAACAGTTAAATTACATGGTCTGTGAGCCAGGGCCGACATTACAGACTGGAACGGGGAAAGTTATTTCTTTATTATGGATGTAACAGTTCCTTCTAATGGTTGAGTGCTCTCATTCATTCAAAATGGTTTCCTCCACATTACAATTATGTGTCTTGATGGCGAGACTTTCATTATATCAAGTGATTTATTACAATGTGGTTAACAACCCTGTATTATTATTACCTGTTCAAAGGCTAATAGGGTTTAGGATTATTTACTTTTCAAATAACCCATTTTGAGGGTTTCCAAGACTACAGTGGAACATTCTCCATTGAAAAGGCCACAGCAGTTTGCACTTGTGAGGCGGCGCTTCGCTGCTACTACCAGCATGACCACTCCCAGTGTCCACTTAGAAGCCTCAGCATGCAGTGTGTGGGTAGCCAGCGTGGTGATGACGCCAGCGAATACCCCTCTCAATCTTGGAAACACCGACAAGTCTGCCGTCAGTCTGTCGATTTGACACCCTCTGCTGGGTCCAGATTGAGTGTGACTCACTCGCCGGAAACCATCAAACCCCTGCTTGTCAGTACGCGCGGTCGTTTTTTTTGTGGGTTTCATTTGTGTTCAAAGGGTCCACAGGTGTTGGCTGAGGAAATGACTCCCAGTGTGTCCTATCTAGGCCTGGCATTGGGACGCCACTTTCCTGGCAGCACGCCCGAGTGAGGGCACCATCTGGGGACCAGAGAGGCGTCAAGCACCCCTCTCCTCCTGCGGGGTGGTGAGCGTGCCGTATTCACAGAGTGAGTGTAAACAGTTTACCGTACCTCTTGTCATTTCCTCACAATCCTTCTCTAACAGTGTACAAGCACCTACAGTCAGAGTCGACAAGACATACCTTTCTTACAGTTTGGGTGCATTGTACTAGCCTACAGTCTCGGTACGTTTTCTTAGTTCCTCCTAAATCCTTTTGTAGAACAGTCAGACCCAGAGGGTCTCTGCTTACTCAGGTCCTTTAACAGCTTCCTTAACTAGTAGAGCTCTCGATGTGAGGATGTTGTGTGACTGAGGCTAATACAATTCTCCCCTCCCTCGTTCTCTCTGGCTCCTTCTCAGCCGTGACAGTGTAGCCTGGGTACTTGTTGGTCTGATGGAAGCCTGTGAGTGTCAGCATGGTTCCTGACAGCGAGCTAAGGTGCATGACTGACCGGAATGGCTTCAGGTGTAGAGGAGCTTGATGTGAGTGATGTGAAGCAATGGGTCTCCTGCCTGTGATGATGGAAAGTGAAAACTCCTTATATCCAGTGACCCATTCCTCCTGCTCCCGCTGTGTCCTGTAATTGGCTGTCTCTCCAGAGGTACCCTGGGGGACGGGACGGGGGGGGGGACGGGGGTACGGGGGTACGGACTAATTCAGTCAAAGTAAGGTTCTATCTGGAATCATTTCACCAATAGGTTCTCACAAGAATTAAAAGGGTTCTCCCACAGGGAAGACCTAAGATCCCTTCAGGAATCTCTTATTCTAGGCGTTCCAAGTCTAGTCGTGCTGTTTATTCTCAAGGTGTCAGAGAACTAGAACTTTCTACGTTGTGCTCTTGTTAGTCAGAGTGAGGAACAGAAGGCTCCCTCTGACATTTACCAACGATGCTGTTCTTCACACCACCGACCGGACTCCCACTCTCCCTAACTCAGTGCCGAAACTCTCTAACAGGTTTAACAACATGCAACAAACAGCCACCTTACTTTCTAACCAGCCACCTGCTTGTGTTTCGCAATATATTAGTTCCATTATGTAGAAATAGAAACAGGTCTAATAGGCTACCGTATGTCATTTAGGGGCTGTCCCAAAGTCATTGTTTGTTTTAGATAAGTGTGGTAGCCTACCTACCTTTAATATTATTTTCTCCCAGGGGAGAAGCCAAACACGGAGCACAAGAGGCAGGTATGACTCCCCGTGCTGTCAATCAAACGTGCGTCACAACTTGGACAGCTTGCTTAGTCGACAGCCCATCTGCATGCCATTACCGCGGGCCTCGACACTAATGGAGCCATTTCAGAAAGCAATAAAGTGTGGGGAACATTAGCTGGAAACGCGGGGAGAGAAGAACAGGCTGAAATGACTGGCGGTAGTGAGTACGACGTGCGGCGCATCGCTAAAGATATCTCGGGCGCCTCCCGGGTCTAAAACATCCCTCCAAATATGAATATGATCCCCGGCATCTCTAGACGGCGGGGCACAGTGCCGTGTAGAATGGATAAACATCACGAACACAGCTCAGGGATGTGCAGCCTGCGTGGTTTGGAGCTGCTCGCTATGGGGCAAATACTAGCTCAGTATGAGTTGAAACTTGAGATTAGTAGCCTTGTACCACTACAATGTCCTCTGGGCTCTAATGGAAGAGTCACGCAGTAGGCTACCTAAGCCTAAACCTGGGTCCACCAAGGTACATCTGAGTAATGCAGGCTATCTATCAGTCCCACCTGTGCCCTGTCACACTTCGTGTTTCCTGTCTCCGGACTCTCCTCCGTGGTGTTTACTCAAGTCATTGCGTGTGTTTAGCATGTTGACAGCAACTATAATCCCCCCGTGTAGCTAATTAATTGAGCTCTGTCCTTAAAATATAAGTGTTATTAGAACGGGGTAAATCCAATCTCGCATGCTTCTAAACCGCCTGTTCAGTGATGAGGTGGCGGTGACATCTACACTAACAATTATCCCTCAAAACACTGTCTAATCAAACCCGCCTAGTTACAATGTTTGTTAATCCTACCTGTCTTTTCCCACACTGGATATCCTTGGCATCCGTCCCCTCCTCTGCTCGATGTTAACTGGATACTGTAATGTTGTTGTTTGGATTAGGTGGTATTAAGAAGGAATACTAATGTTTCAAATCCTCCTTAGCCTTTGACTCACTGTATCAGCCACTTGACAGCTATTGGGGATTTAATGTGTCACGTTTGTATGTCTGTGTGTGTGCCTTGTCTCTCCGTGTGTGTCTATTTTTTGTTCAAATGTATTTCATTTCAAAGTAACATAAAAAGCTACATTTGCAGGCCTACTTGAAGGGTCAGACCTCCTCTGAAATCATGACTGTGTCGCTGGCAGAAACACGTGCCTGAATGTTCTGTAGCTTCTGCATCAGAGGATCCTTCCGCTTCCTTTGAATCTGTCTGACATATCAGAAACAAAGAGTGAGGGGGCAGAAGAGAGGAGGCAGTTAGGGTAGAGAATGAGACTGCGTCTCGGAGAGGGAGTGAGGAAGGAGGTGGATGATCGGCTAATTGTTCTTTACTCTCGCCATTATCCTCATCCTCTCCATGCCATGGTTCTCAAAGCCAGCCTTCTTCGAAATCAAAATCCCAAAGACAGGCCTAATCCTTAAAAATGAACAAGTAGGCTTTCACAATGTGTAAGTGTGAACACGAACACACACAGAGGAGACACACTCTTCTTCCTGCACTGTTCCCTGCACCACCAGAAACCATTTTCGCCAGTTTTGCTGCTCACTGCTCCTACATGGGATTGTTCCTCAATCAATACTCCCATATCTTATCAGCATGTAAACACTCTGGTTCTGATTTCATTCCCTCCTCTGCTCGGCTCCTTCACTGAAGGCAGGATGTCAACAGAGCTTCTATTGCTCTGTGAAGTGTTCTTTGGTGGACCAGGAGACTAGGAGAGGATCCAAGGGAACATGGAGAGATGCAACCTGGTTCCCGAGGCACAACTTTATCCTTCGGTTAAAAAAACGCTCAAAGTTTCATCAGTTCAGTCTGAGTCATGGGTGACTGTGTGACGATATGTTAATGTTTCTCAGAGCCAGTCCCTAAGTCCAGTGTTTCTCATCCCCTCCTGCTAATGATTCACTGACATCTACTCTAGCCTGCACTCCCTTGTCACCTACTGACACCCTCTTCTAACCCCTAAGCTGTCTGTCTGTCTGTCTGTGTGTGTGTGGTGTGTGTGTGTGTGTGTGTGTGTGTGTCTGTGTGTGTGTGTGTGTGTGTGGTGTGTGTGTGAGCATGCATGTGTCTGTGAGTCTGTCTGTCTATGCTGCCAGGCCTAACTGAATTATTCATCTAATATGCTTTCTGACAAACCACGTCAATGCAGCATCTCTTCACCGCTAGGAAGATGATTCTCTCTCTCTCTCTCTCTCTCTCTCTCTCTCTCTCTGTCTCTCTGTCTCAATCTCTCTCTCTGTCTCTCTCTCTGTCTCTCTGTCTCTCTGTCTCTCTGTCTCTCTCTCTGTCTCTCTCTCTCTCTCTCTCTCTGTCTCTGTCTCTCTTTCAATATATCTCTCTCGGTCTTTCTTTATTTCTCTTTCTTTATCTCTGTCACCCTTCCTCCGTTTCTCTCCTTTACCTCCAAACTCCACATTTCTCTCTCTGCTTTATTGCCATTCAGCGTCACAGTGATTTGCTAAACTGGATCTGACAGGCAGTCAGGCTTGTTCATGGCTCTTATAAAAGCCATACATTTGCTTTAATGGAATTTTCTCCCCTCCTTTTTATTTTCCTCTGCTTTTTGTGTTTTGTCTTGACCATGTGGATGCTGCTATGATGTATGTGTGCTTAGCTTTTTCCGTTTGTCATAGGGAAATATGCAAATTGCCCCCTGGAAAAGTAGGTCTCTTCTTTTTTGGTAATCAGCTTCCTATTACGTAAACAAAGTAATTAACATTGAATGTATCATTAGCGTTGAGCTCTGTGGGGCGGCTTGACTTATTTGAGGAATATAAATCAGTATAAATCTGAGCCTACAGTTAGTACAGTATGTGCCTTCTCTTCTCCTGGGTTCTTCACTAACAACCAAGTAACAATCAAGGCCCAAACAAGAAAACTTGTTTGTCTGAATAGTTGATTTTCAGATTGTGTCATAACAGTTGTTTTTTTACCTGTTCTGTGCCCTCGTTAGTAAGATACATTATATTTTAATATGTTTGTTGGGAGCAGCTGTCTCTCTCTTTGTGTCTCTCCTTCTCCCTGCCTTTTTACAAAACATAATTAGTGTTGTCTATAAATATGAATAGCACCTTCGTCTTGACGGTGCCGTTCTATTTGGGGCAAATAAACACCAAATCAATCTTTCCTCTCTCTCATACAGATGAAACTAACGGCAGTGTGTAGAGTTTGAAGACGAAGAAGAACACCACAAAATCAGTACTGTAAGCCAAGACATCTGTAGTGTATGAGAGGAAGTCAACCCCGTGTCTGGCTCCCAATGATGGTACGAGAGAGGGGAGTCTTTGCTTCCATCTTTCCGGTCGACTCCCAGGCTCGGCACTCAGCTTTAACTAACTCTTCTTATTTCACCCTCAAGCCTGCTATCAATCTCAAGCTGTTCTCGTGTCGTCGGCAGAGGCAGGCGGACCGTAACGCTGTCAGGAGACTGCACACGGCACGCGCCACCACTGTGCTGGGCTTTACAGTTGTGAGAGGGAGAGGTGCGTGAGGTCCTGCACTCTCCCATTCGTGCCTCCTTTCGGACTGGCGCGAGTTTCATGGACGGGAGCGATGACATCATCGACGTGTGTCAGGCCCTGAGACTGAGAGAGCTTTAGGGAGTTGTGCGAGTCATTTTCACGAGGACAGCACAGACGACACAAACAACATCTAGAGCAGGACGGTAGATCAAATACTGAACAAACGAACACAACAATATTATACTGCCCCCTAAAGGCTCATCAGTGACAGTGAAGCACAGCTGCCCAGAAGTTTGTGGATGTTCAACAACAGTGAGATGTTATTGGGATTTATTGTCATCCTTGATGACTGTAGTGAAGTTCTTGCAGGTTTTACATACAGTAGCTTAGCTAGATTATTCTTATACTAAGTTCAGGCCTAGGTTTAATGTGCCACTGGTTAACCTCCGTAGTCATGACAGTCTGTTTATGGGGTCGACTTCAGGGGTTGACATGAGTATAGTCCTGTTCGTGAGGGAGAAGAATCGAGTGGTAGAACAGATGGTTCAATGGCCTAGATGATGTAATGTAACTTCTTCTCGGCTGATCTCTGGGTTTGTTTACATCATAGCCTCACTATCTGGGTGGATGGGCTTGTTGGAGACACGCCTTTTGAAACATTCATGCCTAGGCTACACCGAGGTGCTCCACCAGCCCTGCCCGAAGCACAGGATACGGGCCAAGTCATTGTGGGTCACACCATACTGACATGACTTATTCATCGCTCAGCAGTTTGACAGGGAACACTTCCTTGTCTGCTGTGCTCCAAGGGCCTCCCCCAAAACCCCCCTCTCACTCTCATGGCAAGAGACGCAGAGAAGGAACTCTCTCTTTGTTCATGTGTTTGTTGCTCAAATGTTTCGACTCGATTCGTCTTTTGCTTGAATTCCAATGAGCAGAGGCGAAATATCTTCAAATAAAAAGTGAAATACTGTGAGCTGCAGTAGAGAGGGAGTAACAAGGGTGTAAACACGGTGGCATGTAATTTCAGGCCCGAAGCCAAAAGTCACAACAGCTGTGAGTCATGTTGTTAACATCTTTGTGTGACAGAGCCTGGGCTGTAGAGGAAGGTGGGCAGAGCTGTGTGTGTGTGTGTGTGTGTGTGTGTGTGTGTGTGTGTGTATGTGTGCATGTGTGTGTATATGTGTGTGTTAGAGGCAGTTTCTTCCTCCTCAACTACCATTCACATTCACAAGGCTGCTCTATTCTGGGTGGTGATTACACTGCCTGCCTCTTCACAGTGATGGAGGAACTGTTATAAAAAGACCAGCTGGGCAGGATTCACACACACACACACACACACACACACAAACAAAGACTCCTATACATATACACACATGGTTAGAGACCAAACATGGTCGACCCACTGATAACAAAGATCAAATGTGTTGAATTTGAAACATGTTCCACTAATTACCTCAGTCAGGTCAATAGTTCAACATTAACAGATGGGCTAGCTGATGAAAAGCCGATGAAACATGAGCAATGTTTCATACCCATAGAGTATGAATGTGATGCTTTCAAGATATTGAAGACCTATCAAATTGATTCAATGGATAATGGATAACTGTAATGATCTAGTTGGATAGGAGGACTTGAAGTATATCTAGTCTGGTCATTTCATTCTCAGTCTCTTTTCAGTATTTTACTACTGTCGGAAAGTATGAAAGACACAGGGTTGGGTCAGATTACTTTGAAATGTAGTCTGTTACTGAATACAAATTACATGGTTATTATTGTATATTCACTCACTTGTTCGGGTATGCCGTAAAATGCCAAGCTCAGAAATCTGACAGCAACCTCAGCGTCTCTAACACGCACTAGATTCTTATTTGTTCAGTGCTCTCGAGATTACAGTACTATATCCACTGGATTACAACTCCGTTCCAGTAGACGGCGCTATTTCTCAGTGTTGAAAGAGTATTTCTTCAATGTCGTCATGTTACCGGATACGGATGTGCTATTTCAAAACATTGATGGCGGCGGTGGGGAGCTCTTTTAACTGCATAATCAAAATAAAACATACCATAATGCCACACTTACATCAGTTTTAATGAATAGTGTAAATTAATTTCTAGTCTTTTATTGTACTTATCTGGGTTCCTTTCATCAGTTGTAGTCCAACTACAAATGGAAGCTAGCTAATTCTTAGTTGTCAACTCACCGTGGCTAGTACGAATGGTCAACGCAAAAACAAACAAAAACCTTTTGTTTTTCAAAACAAGCAGTTGACCAGCCATTTGTAGTTTAGTGGAGCACCAACATGGCAGGCCCACTGCTGGAGTTTGAAACGGAGATGTTCTTAAGTCTGTTCGGCACAGACGGGCTGCTTGTGACTGCTGAGGGGATGGGCATAGACCGCATCCTGCTGCAGTTTATGCGGGTTTACTCGGAAGAGGGGAGCCTGGTCCTGCTTCTCAACACCACCATACCCGAACAAGTGAGGGAAGGGTAGATACACTTGGTCAATAGCCAGCAGTAGTATCAACTAATCTGTTAGTTGAAGACATGGCTTTTAATGAAAAAACTCCCTCCCTCCCAGGAGTACTTTACAGAGCAGCTGCGAGCTGAAGGAGTTACCCATCTCCCTAGGACAGTGACTAGTGATGTCCAGAACTCAGAGCGCCATAGCGTCTACACCCAGGGAGGAGTTCTGTTTGTGACCAGTCGTATTCTGGTGGTGGACTTCCTGACCGACAGGATACCTGCCGACCTCATATCAGGTCAGAACCAATCGGGGGGATCAGGACAGTCTTTGAGTCACAGATGGGGGTGGCGACTCTGTCCTTCCACCACCAAACATGTATTGCTGTTTTTTTTAAGCCCCAGGGTTAATATCTGGGCTTTTCAGATGCAAGCTAGGCACATTATCACACAGGCATTGCAGACTAAGTTTGAAAAGAAAGTATTCCTCAACATAGGAACCTATAAGAGCCTATAAGAACCTATCCTGCTCCTCCCCAGGCATCTTGGTGTACCGGGCCCACAAGATCATCGAGTCGTGCCAGGAGGCCTTTATCCTGCGCCTGTTCAGACAGAAGAACAAGACAGGCTTCATCAAGGCCTTCACTGACAAGGCCACAGCCTTCTCCTCGGGCTTCTGCCAGGTGGAGAGGGTCATGAGAAACCTCTTTGTCAAGAAGCTCTACCTCTGGCCCAGGTAAGGATGCTGTTAAGTGTGTTCTACAGGTAGAGGGAGATAGTCACGGAAGGGTTTGTTTACGATTGGATGTTGGGGCTTTGAGATTGTGTCTTTTTCGATTTATTTCCTCTCACGTTTTTTCCTCTCCCTCTTGCGTGTCCCTTTCCCCCCTCTCCCAGGTTCCAGGCATCGGTGAACTCTGTGTTGGACAGACACAAGCCGGAGGTGGTGGAGCTGCATGTGTCTCTGACCGCGGCCATGAGGGCCATCCAGAGCTCCGTCCTGGACATCATGAGCGCCTGTCTGAAGGAGCTCAAACGCTACAACCCCACGCTGGAGGCTGAGGACCTCTCCCTGGAGAACACCCTAGGGAGCGCCTTCGACAAGGTGCGTGCGTGTCGACAGTGTGTGGTGATGTCCACGCTGTAAATACTCATGCCGTGTGTCTGTGGTCCCTAGACCATCCGCCACTACCTGGACCCCCTGTGGCACCAGCTGGGGGCCAAGACCAAGGCTCTGGTCCAGGACCTGAAGGTGCTGCGGACCCTGCTGCTCTACCTCACCCAGTACGACTGTGTCACCTTCCTCAACCTGCTGGAGTCCCTCCGCTCCAGCCAGAAGAACTTCGGATCCAACTCCGGTAATTTCACTTGAGATGAACCAGACGTCACAACTTCAGTATTCATTTCTGTACAGCTTTAGGTTAGTGGGCTTTCAGTGTCTGTGTGTCTGTGTATGTGTGTGTTTCAGCAGGCTGGTTGTTCCTGGACTCTAGCACCTCCATGTTTGTGAATGCGAGGGGTCGTGTCTACCGCATCCCCGAGAACAAGAAGAAGATGAAAATGGGTGGAGCTGAGCCGGAGAAACAAAAGAGTTCAGCCGGTAACCATGGGAATACACACATCAGACGTCTAAGCACATAAGTTCATTGTGATGGTTGGTTCCAAACAGTCTCTATCCACCCCCCCTCGACCCCCTTCAGAGGTGAAGAGGGAGCTGGTCCTGGAGAAGAACCCGAAGTGGGAGGCTCTGACGGAGGTGCTGCAGGAGATTGAGAAGGAGAACAAGAGTTCGGAACATGAACCAGGTCAGCTGAGACTGTAGCCAATTCAATTGAGTCTATAAATCAGCAGTTGAACCCATCTAGAGAGAGTGTCTTGTTTGTTCCCTCCCAGGTCGCGTGCTGATCTGTGCCAGTGACGACAGGACGTGCGCCCAGCTGCAGGAGTACATCAGCCGGGGGGCGGAGTCTCTGCTCACCCGCCTCTACACGCGCACGATCGGCAAACGAGATGCCCCGACATCCGAACCCGACCTACCCAAACTAGGCAAGATGGGCAAAAAGCAACACGAGAAAAACTCCAAAGGCAAAACTGTCAAACCTAAGACTTCTACGGGTAGAAAGAGGATTGGTAAGGAAGAGAGGGATGAAGGAGAGTGCATGGGCAGCAGTGTGGATGAGGGAGATGGGATGGAAGGAGAGGAAGAGGAGGATGAAGAAGAAGAGGATCTGAAGTTAGACTTGTCGTCCGACGCCTACTACGGCGTGCTGAAGGAGCCCCTGACTGTGATCCACCCTCTGAGGGGCTGCACTGACCCCTACAGCTTGACACGGGTACTGCATGAGGTAGAGCCCAGCTTTGTGGTGCTGTACGACGCAGAGCTCAGCTTTGTCAGACAGTTGGAGGTGTACAAGGCCAGCAGGCCTGGGAAACCACTCAGGTCAGTACACACACACACACCACAGATCACACGAACAAGACTTCCAGTCAATAATCTCTGTTTTATTATTACATTTGAACCGTTATCAGGAATAGATTCTCCTGCACTTCTCCAGTCATACAGTAAATCTAACAGATGATTTGATGATTGTTTCTCATGAACAGTCAGTGTCTCAGTCGTTAGTATTCTTTTAGACCTTCGGAGACCCAAGCTCAAGGTTACTGTGCTCCCGTTGATGCTTGTTTGCGTTCCTGCAGGGTGTATTTCCTGATCTATGGAGGCTCTACAGAAGAGCAAAGGTACCTGACGGGCCTGTCCAAGGAGAAGAAGGCCTTCGAACACCTCATCAGGTCAGAGACGGACACTGACACTCTGGCAACTCTGTGCTCCGGTTTATAATGACTAAATTAATAATATATGTGTCTTACTTGTGCGCGGGCAGAGAGAAGGCCACAATGGTGGCGCCTGAAGAGAGAGAGGGAAGGGAAGATACCAACCTGGACCTCGCTCGATGTCCGGAACCTGCTAATACAACCACTAACACCAGGAAAGCAGGCATGGACTCTCAATGACTACGTTCACTTCTTTTCTTTTGAGTCCATCTGATTGGTTTGTCCTGGGTGTTGTTTTTTTCTGATTGGTTTGTCCTTGTGTCTCTCATCCACTCACAGGAGGCCAGGAGCAGCCCACGGAGCCTTCGCGCGTCATCGTGGACATGCGTGAGTTCCGTAGCGAGCTCCCGTCCCTGCTGCACCGCCGTGGGATAGACATCGAGCCCGTGACCCTGGAGGTGGGAGACTACATCCTCACAGACGACACCTGCGTGGAGCGCAAGAGCGTCAGCGATCTGATTGGTTCCCTGCAGAGCGGGCGCCTCTACACCCAGTGCCTGTCCATGACTCGTTTCTACCGCAAACCCATCCTGCTCATCGAGTTTGACCCGGCCAAGCCGTTCTCCCTCGTGGCCAGGACCGACTTCCGCCAGGAGATATCGGCTAACGACGTGACCTCCAAAGCTGACCCTCCTCACCCTTCACTTCCCCCGGCTCCGCCTCCTATGGTGCCCCTCCCCCCACGCCACGGCCGAGCTGTTCCACGAGCTGAAGCGCGGGCGCCAGGAACCAGACGCCGCGGCCGCTCAAGCTGTGACCGCAGAGTCCGACACGGTAGCTGAGTCAGCGGATATCTACAACCCTGGGCCGTATGACTTCCTGTTGCGCATGCCCGGGGTCAACGTCAAGAACTGCAGAGCACTTGTTAGCAATGCAGCTAGCATTGCAGAGCTAGCCACGCTGAGCCAGGACAAGCTGGCAAAGATTCTGGGCAGTGCCAGCAATGCTAGGATGCTGTACGAGTTCCTGCATAATGTTGTGGATGTGCCTACCCCTGTACAGAAGGGCAAGCATACCTCATAGACCTTTTTGCCTTAGTGCTGTAAAGTTGTGTTTGTTTGTAAATGTTTGTTTGTAAATGTGTGTATGTTTGATAGGACATTTGGAAGGACTACGTTTTTTTTTAAATTCTAGAATAATGTATAAAATGCAGTTATTTAAATAGTACTATAGCTATTTAATGTGAATGAATGGGTTGAATGGATTGTACTGGCCCTGTATAGCAATACTCGAATGTACTGTAAGTGGGATGGCAGATGACCTGGTATCTTCTGCTTTTTTCCTAATTTATGTATTTTGGAAATAAAGAAATCAATGAACTTGCAAAATGTAGACCGTATTTAGACAAGTTGATGGATAGGATGTCATGATAGCAGTATTTTCTTCTACTTGATACTGCCAGTGCCCCAACATTGTCCAACATATGCCTTGGTTTGGTCGAGTTGGTATGGCTGTTCCAGATCTTTTTAATAACATTTATTTCCAAAAATCTTAGAAACCACGAGCGCCCTCTGCGGTTACGTGACTTTAATTGCATACGCTTCCGCTTGTGAGACATTGTTACGTCATTCAATGTATCCGAGTAGACAGCAGGAGCCATTTTACTCCGAGAATAAAAACTTCGATCTCTAGAAAAATACAGAGGGCATATTCTGTAGACATTAGTTGTAATGTAGCGGTAAACCGAAGGACAAACGACCTGGGACACTTAGGCTGTTTAATTCGGTAAGATCCGTTCACTGGACCTTGCTGTCTTGTTTTTAGCATGCCAGTTTACAGACATACTCATAGCAACACGATAGCTGTCTTAAATGTGTGGGAGGTTGTTGATGCTATCATGTGTTTCAGATAGCAAATGAAAAGGTGCCCTGATCATTTTGAAGGTTTTATTTCATGGTGCTTCCGAATTGTAAACTGGCATAGTTTGTGGCCCACATCCCACATTGATCAGAACCAGAGGTGTCTCCGAGTCCTGACAGTCAATACAAGAGGTAGGAGTTAGTAGCAAGGCAGCATGCAGGTCGCTGCCAGCAGAATAATAAATCATAACTGTGGAATGCATTTTGATTGTTTCTGAGACGTGACAGCAATGTCGCACCAGCTGTTGACTAGAGACCTAGTACATTATTGGGTCTAATCCTGTAATCTGAGTTGGGTGCAATGCTAACGTTAGCTTCAGGAGGATAGGGATCTTGTTGACCTGAGTGATTAGGTGACCACCACTACACCACTAGGTAACTGCACTCTTGTTTAGAGAGGCGGAGAGAGGCGTTTTGCTAGCTATCCATGTCATGCAACGTTGTCCTCAATCCATTTAATTGGTTGTAGGACAAGAAGCAAAGCCTGGATCGTGTACGTTTGATATGGAGCTTAGTGTCTACAACTGAAGGGGGCGGGTGGTGCTGAAAGAAGCAGTCACACGTGTCACATCAAATGCGCCAATAAAGTCCAAATTTGTGATGAAGGAAGATGTAAATCTCTAAGAGCTTGGTGGGGACTGAGTCAGTCTAGTCAGCAGCCAGTGTGTTCTCTAGTCCAAATTTAGCAAACAATAGCTTGCATGTTAGCAGAATTTGTTAAGTGAACAGACAAGGAAAATAGCCCCGGATGTGTCTTTAGGCTGATGTGACAATTATGATGATGATGATTCTTCAGTTTGACAGCAATCTGAAGAGCAGATGGGATTGTGTAACAAGCCAGAATAATTGCGGCTGGCATTTTTGCCTTAAAAAATAATAATTTTGTCATTTTGGTTGGACTCAGTCTTGGTCTATTTCAGTCAAATTCAATGATGACTCAAATAGTCTCTGAAAACTGATATAATTCTCTCTTATTTGAAGTCTCACTTCTAGAACAAATTGTTTGAAGTGCGCACACACACACACACACATATCCTTCCCCAGTATTTTATGTAACTAGGTGATGGAGTGTGTGTTTTGAGAAAGACCAGACCACCCTGCCAGAACAGAGAGAGAGACAGAGACAGCGTGTGTGTTAATGAGTGTGTGTTTACTTGGTGAATCCTGTTGTACCAGCTTGTATTGGTAAGCTTCTGGTCCAGCTCTGTTCCGCTGGGTTCAGAATCACATGCTCATAACTGCTGCCCTGCTCTACCCTTTAGACACATAAACACCAGTGTGGATCCTGCTGGGACTGGTCAGCATGTTTGTTTATGTTTTAGATCTAAATCTACAGGCCCGTCTACATGCTTCTTTGAGGTGACTGGTCTCCAAACTCCTGTCTGCCCTTAATGATTGTAGTTTGTTAACTGAGCAGGCCACTCCATGTCATTTCACTATCAGCAGAATGCCCCGAGCTACAGTTGCTTAAAAAAATCAACTGTCATTTTCTCAATACTGAATCTGGATGGAATGTAATGACCTCAGTCTGGTTGCACACACACCCTCACCTGCCCATCCCTACCTTAAGCAACAGGTATGTGATTGAATTTTTGAACTATGGACCGTGGGGCTAGAGCAGTATAGGCCTACTGCCTATAGCCAAATCACAACATTCTACTGTAGTGCCTTACCCATCTCTCCTCTCTTCAATGATCTACACAGAATACATGACATAAATGAAAGTGCAGCCTGACATTTAAACACACTACTTAGGGCCAATCCCAATACATCCCCTTACCCCTTCCCCTTACCCCTACCCCTTGGTTTACCCCTACCCCTTGGTTCTCGAAACCGAGGGGTAAGGGCTACATAGCCCTAGGAATTGGGACGACACTTGGTTACGTGTACATCCTCTAGCACGTATCGATATCTCCAAAGCAAGTAGTATTATGCACTGATTTCAAACGAAATTCGCTGCTAATGGAGTTTACTTACAATTGTAGACATGCTAGTAAGAGAAATTCGGGACTGTTGTGCAAATTAACACTGTAACATTATCGTAGCAAACTAGCGATTTTTAGAAACGTTTCAATTAGTAAAATGGTTGCAAATATATATGTGCAGGACTGTGTATAGCACAAAACAAGACTTTAATAATTTTTTTATCAATTAATTAAGACGCAAATATATCATTTATCGGACTCTCGGGATGATCTGGCCGCCATTGTTGCCGGTCGCGCAGTATTCGCCTACCCCTTGGTTTCAAGTAAGGTCTCGATCTCACTTGATTTCAAGGGGTGTATACCCCTTCGTCTTACCCCTACCCCTAGCTCAAAAAGAGTATTGGGACACCACTAGGTCTCACGCGAACGCGCAAAACCAAGGGGTAGGGGTAAGGGGAAGGGGTAAGGGGATGTATTGGGATTGGCCCTTAGCCCTGCAGGGCAGACAGGCTGGCAGGGAGGGGGGGTCAGAGAGGCAGACAGACAAGCTAGGGAGGGTGGGATGGAGGTAGAGAAGCAGACAGACAAGCTAGGGAGGGTGGGACGGAGGTAGAGAAGCAGACAGGCTGGCAGGGAGGGGGTTAGAGAGGCAGACGAGCATGTGTGGAGGGAGGGAGGCTGGGTGACATGCTCAGTTCCTCTCATCTCCCCAGTGTCGGCTCACACTCTGGGGCGTCCGACTAAGAGAAACAGAGTGGAGGCCGGGCGAGCCGAATCTGACACCCCGCTCCGCCATTTCAAATTTCCTCCTCCCTGATGCGCTCCGAGCCGGGCCTCACCTGAGAAGCCTTTAAGTCAACAGCAGTGCATAGGTGGCAAACCAACCCGATGCTACATGACAGGCCTGCGCTAGCCCGTCACGAAGCCTATAATCACACAGAGATATGGATCTGACCGAGCCATCCTGGGTATCGGTTCGCAGCGCAGGGCCACGGCGTGGGGGATAGAGTGTTGACCCGTCCCCTGTCGACTGCTGCTCCCGACTGGCTGAAACCTGACTGTGTTGAGGCTTAGACGGGGGGTTTGCTCTGGCCCGAGGTACACGATGGGAGACGGAGATATCTGGAGAGGGATGAGACATCTACACCTGTGGCCTCCTCTGGGGTGCTCGTCTAGTCTGGCTTGTTTGGAGCCGGCTGTGTTGAGTCTGTTGTGGATTGTTGACTCTGGAGTCGGGTGCCGGCGGTGGAGAAGGGTTCAGCCAGAGGAACGTGTAGGACCTGGGGGAGAGACCAGCACCTTGAGGGCACAGCTCGCTAGTCTACAGTAGGAGAGAGGGACATGAAGGGTTCAGCCAGAGGAACGTGTAGGACCTAGGGGAGAGAGCAGCACCTTGAGGGCACAGCTCGCTAGTCTAGGAGAAAGGGACGTGTCTGGGGCCCCTGGCAGCCGTGGAGGGAGAGTTTGTGAGGCCTGCAGCCTGAGTTAGTGTTCCTGTACACTGGACTGTGCTGCAGGGAAGATTAGCAAGACTGAAGGTTAACATGATTCACCGTGGACACCGAAAACCTGTATGGCTCTCTGCAGTGCAGGACATACGACACGCACACACTAACCGCCAAGAGCTCCAGGCCAGTCAGGACCATGCTGCCTATGCCGGTCCCAGGGAATGTGCATGTGGTTGGATCCGAGGAGCAGGGCTGGGTTGGGTTTGGAAGCGTCCGTCATCTGGCAAGCTGGTCGCCGTAACCGCTGGTGGCCATGTGTTGGTACCACTCCGTGTGTTCGGCTCTCGCTCTGAAAGTTACTGCTCCCGCGGTCGTTGACCACAACAGTGACGTCATGACGTCCAGATTACAAGGCCGGGCGGACTCTGAGCTCGTACACGTACAGTCGTCATGTGACCGATTGGGTTTTCCATGGTGGCTCTTGTTCAGGTCAGCAGGTTTCATTTCACATCGTCATCAGTCCAGCCTGGTGGTGAACAACATGGAGGGAGAGCCAGGGAGAAGTACAGCCCAGTCATAAGTCCTCACAGAAACCACTTCTCCCTGTCTGCAGACCTCAGGACAACCTCCATAGCTGTATGATTCTTAGTCACATGTATTCAGCCTGAAAGCCTAAGCTTCTTTAGTTCATATCCTACGACGATAATGTTAGTCTTTCAGCTTATTTGAGCAGTTGAATGGTAATAGTTAATTGACTTCGCAGATCGATTTCACAGCATTCGACGGTGTTCATAAGAAGACTTTTCCAGAATGTTCTACCTTTAGAGGGACTCTACCCATTGTCGTCCTTCTCTCTCTCTCCACATGTAGAGATCACCGTGACAACCGCGGTGGGACCGGGACCGTGCCGTTTGCCAGGGCGACAGCGGTGCGATGGAGCCCCAGGGGTGGCTGGGAGCCCAGGGGGATTGTGGGATGCTGGGGCTGCTGGTCCCGAGCCCCCAGAGTGAGGCTGTGACCCACGAGCTGGAGGAGCTGACCCTGCAGCCCACCCAGAAGCTTCCGCCCCTCAACGAACGCAAGAACGGTGAGTTACCACACACACACACACACCAAGATACACAAATACCAAACAGGGTACACACACAGATGTAGACACGCACGTTGAGTGCACTGGAGAAAACTGATAGATGCCTCTTGATCTGGAGGCCTGAAAGAATCTTCCTGCCACACACACATGTCCTGTGATGTATCACTCTGGTAATCACATAGCCAGGTAAGGAAACACTGGTCACAGACCACACACACTGCAACCCATCTCCCATGTTTTCGCCGTGGTAGTGGGACAGGGTACAGGGTGATTATTGGGAAAGGAAGCAGCCAGGCCCTAGTCTCTCTGCACACAGGAGTGGCCTGGGACAGAGTCCTGGGACAGGGTCCTGGGTCAGGGGTAGAATGTCTCACCTTCAGCCGGTGGGAGTTCACAGGTCAAGCTCACAGGTTGACAGACGTGTGACCTAGTGAGTCTGTGTGAGCCACTGTGTGTCTGCCAGTGGAGTTTGTGCCTTCTCTCCGGTGTGCTACGTCATACGTGCGTAGAGCGGCATGTGTGAACCGGTGTGTGGCTCACCCCACCAGGAGTCCCCCCCCAGAGGGGTCAGCCTCTCCCAGAGGGGTCAGCCTAGTCAGCCACTCGCTCGGAGTGTGACTCATTCACACCCAACAGACCCCTGTGTGTGTGTGTGGTGTGTGTGTGTTTGTGTGTGTGTGAGACTGTTGTTCTCAGAGACATGGTATGGGTAGGTGTCCCACATGCATTTAGAATCCTTGAAAGTTAGTTTCACAGTAAAAAAAAAGTACTTTGTAAATGGACGAGGGTCCGAGTTATTCATTCTCATCTCTAGAATGGAATGCAAAAGGTGCCTGAGTGATTGTCCCGGGTTTCACTAGGCTTTATTTTTGAAAGTCCTTGAATCAAAGGCAAATTCCTGCTTGTTTACTAAGGTGTGGGAGTCCAGTGGGAGGTGCTGGTGCTGGGATGGTTAACTTGAGCTGCTCCAGTCCGGCCTCTAGCTGTGGATCACTTACTGCTGAGGAGGAGGGGGAGGGGGGGGGAGGGGAGAGGGAGGGAGACAGAAAGGTAGGGGAGGGAGACAGAAAGAGGGAGGGACCAGTCGTTGTATTTCTTCAGAAAGACAGAGAGGGTTAGAAGCAGAGTACTGGAGTCTCCAGTCCAGCTGTCAGAGTGCTCTACTGTGTGGACGGGGATATATGGGACTTTAGCTAGGCAGAGCTGGAAGCTGACCCGGCAGGCTGCAGACCTCAGGGAGACCCTCTTCGCTGGGACCATGGCTTGTCTGGAGGTGGATAGCCCATCGATGTGCAGATACCGACCTGGTGATGCTCTCTCTTTCCGGCCTGTCTCTCTTTGGTGGCGTGCCTCTCCACAGACGCAGAGCAGGAGACGGGGGTCTGTGGGGTGACTGTGTGTAGCCATGTAGCCATGTGGAGTGTTGCGTGTGTTTGTGGGGGCAGCTCTGTGTGACGGAGGGCCAGAGCTGTGCTGGCGTCTCTGTCTCACCAGCAGGACAGGATGTGAGGCGGGAGGTGGTCAGAGAGGTCAGGCACAAGAATGTGTGTGTTTGGGGGCGGGGGTCTATGTGTGCCTTTTTGATGTAGATATCCTACAGTTTCTCAATTTAGTTTATGACTTGCAAACTTCACTTATATGTGTGTCTCTCTCTCTCCTTCTCTCAGTTCTGCAGTTGAGGCTGCAGCAGAGGCGTACCCGTGAGCAGCTGGTCGACCAGGGCATCATGCCACGTGAGTACGGGCACTGCCACCCTCACACACACACACACACACCCTCTCACACACACACACACACACATACACACCCTCACACACACGCACACACACACACACCCTCACACACCCTCACACACACACCCTCACACACACACACACCCTCTCACACACACACACACACACATACACACCCTCACACACACGCACACACACACACACCCTCACACTCCCTCACACACACACCCTCACGCACACGCACACACAAACGGCAGCTCGCTGCTTCAGATGTTGGTACTGCTCGTGTCTGATCCGACATTCCTCCATGCAGCTCTTAAGAGTCCGGCGGCGTTCCATGAGCAGATCCGCAGCCTGGAGAGAGCCAGAGTGAGGAGCACACACACATGCACACACACACACACACAACCTTTTATCTTTCAAGTCTGAGTCGGACAGTTGACATCTCTGACCGCGCTCTGTGCCTCCCTCCTCCCCAGACGGAGAACTTCCTGAAGCACAAGATCCGCAGTCGTCCTGAGAGGTCTGAGCTGGTCAGGATGCACATCCTCCAAGGTACCCTGACCAAGGAGCCACTATCCTGCTCCTCACCAGGGTCATGTGATCCAGGTTATCCAGGGTCATGTGATCCAGGTTATCCAGGGTCATGTGATCCAGGTTATCCAGTAGGCTTGACAGCTTGTGACATCTGGGTATGGTCACTAACCATGTGTGTGTGTGTGTGTGTGTTTCAGAGACGGGAGCAGAGCCCTCTCTGCAGGCGACCCAGATGAGGCTGAAGAGAGCCCGCCTGGCTGACGATCTGAACGAGAAGATCTCCCAGAGACCTGGACCCATGGAGCTGGTGGTGAAGAACATCCTGCCTGTGGACTCCAGCGTCAAGGAGGCCATCATCATAGGTGAGAGACTGGGGGGAGAGACAAAGGGACAGACGGAAGAATGGAAGTGTTTTGTCTCAGTCTTTGACCAGTCTTGGTTGATGTGTGGTTAATATGCCGTGCCTCTGTGCTGCCCCCTGGTGTTGGTCCCTCAGAGGGCCAGGTCGACGAGCCCGGCTTCGACGAGGACAGTGGAGACGGTCTCTCCCCAGAGCAGCCAGCCAGCCACGAGTCCCAGACCTCAGCCCCCTCCCCTGTGGAGGCCAGGGTCCCTGAGACCCCCTCCCCTTCCCCCTTACCCAGCGCCGTCCTACCACAGGTAGTCACAGCACACCTTCAGGAAGCCGGGGGCAATTCCAACATGAACATTTCTGTCGATGCACTGTATGAATTTTTAATTTTACCGTCTCCTTTTCCTAATTTTTCAGTCGTTACCTGTGGTCACCCATGTAACAGCAGACTTCCTCAAAGGTCTCTCCGCCAATGAGCAGCCAGTGTCCCGTCCTGCTGCCCCAGCTCAGCCTATCACCACAGTCGCTCCCTCCAAGCCGGGGCCAACCCTGGTGAAAGTAAGCAGATTAAGAGACGTCTCTAAGTTTAAAGGAAAGCATGTGTGTGTGAATCTGGCCTCCCCAAAAATCAAACACTTATCCCCATGGTATCCCCATTTCTGCCCTGTCCACCCCCCTCCTCCTCCCCACAGCAGAGCCAGCCCAAGCAGCCCTCAGAGAAGAGTCGCAGTAAGAAGGGGAAGGAGGCCAAGCCCAAAGTGAAGAAGCTTAAGTACCACCAGTATGTTCCCCCGGACCAGAAGGCCGAGGCCAGCGAAGCCCCCATGGACTCGTCCTACGCCAGGATACTGGAACAGCAGCAGCTCTTCCTGCAGCTGCAGATCATCAGCCAGCAGCAGCAGCACTACAACTACCAGACTATACTACCTGCCCCTCTGAAGTATGTTCTTACTGTTACTATACTACAACTACCAGACTATACTACCTGCCCCTCTGAAGTATGTTCTTACTGTTACTATACTACAACTACCAGACTATACTACCTGCCCCTCTGAAGTATGTTCTTACTGTTACTATACTACAACTACCAGACTATACTACCTGCCCCTCTGAAGTATGTTCTTACTGTTACTATACTACAACTACCAGACTATACTACCTGCCCCTCTGAAGTATGTTCTTACTGTTACTATACTACAACTACCAGACTATACTACCTGCCCCTCTGAAGTATGTTCTTACTGTTACTATACTACAACTACCAGACTATACTACCTGCCTTCTGCCTTTCTGACTCCAGGCCTGTCTGTTTGTCTGCCTGACCTTTAGAACATTCTCTGGCGTACATAGAAAGCACTCCAAATATTGTTGTTTCCAGTCATGCACGGGACCATTAGCGAGTTTCCAATAACAAATCCGGTGTAATGATATTAATAAGCATCAGGATGTTGTTCCAGATGCTTCCATGACAGACCTCTAAACACCATTAGAACAGGTCCACTGGAGTGTTCCATTTACTGACTGGGTAGTGAGGCGCAGGGCACAGGAAACTACTTCCTGGCATGGTGTTGGTTATCGACCCACCTCTCCATCTCATTCTCACTCTCTCTGGCTCAGGGTCTCTCTCTCTCCCCCTTTCTTCTTCTCTCACTGTCATTTCCCTGTCCTCTCCCCATCCCCCAACCCTAATCCTGCCTGTACAAACCTGCATTACGTCTGTCTTTCCCCAGGCCAGTGGTGGAGGGTCAGACCAATGGTGCCAACAATCTGCCAACCTCCATTATGGTATCCCTGCCCGCCCCTGCGCCCGTACGACCCAACAACAGTCTGTCCAACCGCAGGCCTGGCGTCCTGCCTGCTAACCTAGAGGACATGAAGGTAAGAGGACAGGCACCCGTAAGCATGATGACTGCTCAGTTACAACACACACGTCCCTCAAGTCAAGCATTGGTTGGTTCAGGGTTATGATTGGTCTACTGTGACCCAAAAGTAACACCTTGTGATCTCTGTCCCATTCAAGGTGGCAGAGTTAAAGATGGAGCTGAAACTCCGAGGTCTCCCCGTGTCAGGAACCAAGACGGACCTCATCGAGAGGCTGAGGCCCTTCCAGGACAGCCCCAGCCTCCCACCCTCAGCCCCTGCTCCAGCCTCAGGCTCTGTGCCCGGCCCCAATCCTGGGCCCTCCACCCTGTCCTCCCTCCATATGGAAGTCACCTCCGCCCCTGCCCTGCTCTTGCCCAACCATCAGGGGGGACCAGAGACCATGAGCCCCACCCCTCCCGTCCCTCCTGTCTCTCCGGTCCCCTTAGACCCCTCCAGCCTCCGAGGGGACCCAGGGATGTCTGAGCTGCCCTGGGACCCCCAGAGGGTGAGCCCTGGTCGCCCAGGCTCCTCGCCCCTGGGCCTGGGGATCGTACCAGGGATGGTACGAGAAGAGAAAGACAGGCGCCTCCATGAGAAGGAGCGCCAGATAGAGGAGCTGATGAGGAAACTGGAGCAGGAACAGGTTGGTGGGGAGAGTTCGTGGGTGGGTGGATAGGAGGATGGATGGGAGGATGGATGGATGCTAAACCATGAAAAGAACATGAATATGGATGGCGATTTCTTTTTTCAGAGGCTAGTGGAGGAGCTCAAGATGCAGCTGGAGGTTGAGAAGAGAGGGCCAGTAGCCCCCACCCCCTCCATGGACACTTCCATCACCTCATCCTTCATCCCCAACACCCTCACCTCCAACTCAGTCAAGATGGAGGGCAGGGTGGCCCCGAACTGCTCCATGACAGCCACTTCCATCCTGGGAGCCCAGCCTCAACCTCCAGCTCTCTCCACGGCCGTGAAGCTGGAGGAGGCTGTCTCACTCCCTCATCTCCAGCTCCAAAACCAAACATATACCCAGCAACCCCAGACCCAAGCTCAGACCCAACTTAACCACCACCACCCCCAGCCCAGTCCTGCTAGCCTGCCCCAGTTCTTCTTCAGCCACCAGGGGGCAGTGTCCCATGTGTTGGGCCAGCCCCAGGCCCTACAGCCTGGTACCCAGATCCTGTTGCCAGTCTCTCTGCCCAGCAATGCCACGACCATCCAGCTGCCCACCACCGCCCTCAGTCTACAGGTACATCATCAATTAATATATAGATATTTATGAAATTAAACGAACCAATTCATCCATTAGCCAGTTAATTAGTCAACCAATCAATCAGTCAAACAATGGTACTGGAAAATGTTACTCCATCAAAGGTTGACATCATGGATGTTGAGTTTCTTTCCTTGTCTTCTCTCTCCACCTGTTCCTCATGTCTCATCCTGTCTTCAGGCTACCATGTCAAATCAAGCCCCAGGCCTGGTGCAGGCCTCCATCCCCCAGATGCACTCTGCCAACATAGAGACCGCCCCCTCTCAGCAGCTAGCCAATCACAACCACTTACTGCAGGTCAGAGACCACAGGAAAAACCTGCTTAGTAGATCATTTAGATGTTATTTTTAGACTGTAGCCACTGTGGAAAAAAAAAGGAAATAAATACTTTAAACTGTAAATCGCTGTGTTTTCCTTCCCTGTATATCCACCGACATTCTTCATCATTCCTACAGAATCTGACAGTGTGCAACAGTACTGGCTCTGGGATGGTGGAGAACCAGACTAGGCCCGAGATGCATCCTCAGGTTTTCCTAAGCAGCTCCCCAGAAAACAACAGGATCTCGCCTCGGGCATCACCTAACCACACTCTCTCCAATGGCCCCAAAAACAAGGTGAAAAATTGCTTATTTGAACAATACATCACCCTAAATGTTTGATAAGACACAATAAAACAGCTTGCTTGGCTGCTGTGTCTAAAGTCCTTGTCCTCCTCCACCTCCAGTCGGCCTCTGCCTCCCAGCCCACCTTCCTTCTCCACCCCTCCAACCTGGTTGGTCAACCCCCCAAGACCAGAGAGCCCCCCCCGCTATGAAGATGCAGTGAAGCAGAGTCGTAACCTGCACACCAACAACCTCCAACAGGTACACACACGTCACCGTGACACAGACCCACCCACCTCCGGCCTAGTCTATAACTACATAGCATTAGTTAGCAGTTAAAACCTTGTAGTTACATGGTAACTGCTGTGTGATTAAATGGCCGTCACCTCAACTTACCCTTTAAGCACTCTCCTCAGGTTACCACGGCAACCAGTCAGCAGATGGACGACCTGTTTGACATCCTGATACAGAGTGGAGGTGAGGATCTCAGCAGGAACATGGTTACCTTCTGAACAGCAGCCTCTAGTGCTCCTGTAGTACGACCTTCAGGCAGCCCTCTTCTGTCTTGAGGCTTTAATGCATGACAATGAAGCAGTGGTTACTGCTAAGGTGTATGGATGCCTGTGAAAAGTCCTATGGACCATGCTAGGATCATAAGGTTTATAACGTTGTGATGATGATTTGTTTTTCCTCTAGAAATGACCCCCTTCATCCAGCATGACCCTCCTCTGTCTCTCACCAAGACGATCCCCCTCCACACCACCACATCTGCTAATGTCACTACCCTCCCTGTAAACACAGCCCTCTCCAGACACCCACCCCAGGTCCAGTCTGCTCCCCCTATCACCCTTAGCCCCAGCTCTGACCCTAGCTTCAGCCTCAGCCCCAGCCCCCACAGCATCCCCGGCCTCATCCTCAGTCCCAGCCCCGACCCCAGCCTCAGCCTGACCTCCCTGGCATCCGACAACCAGCTAGAGGCCTTCCTGGAGCGAAGCCTGGGGGTAGGAGTAGACCCGTCCCCGACCTCGGATCCTCGGACCCTGGGTCTGATGGCGGAGCTGCAGACCCATCTCCTGGAGCAGCCCTACTCTCCCATGGACACCTCCGAGTTGTCCTTCTGTGACTCCTCCTCACCCCCCTCATCCCTCCACATGGGCCTGTCGGACCCAGCACTAGATAACATGGAGTGGCTGGACCTTACCATGCCCACGGGGCCAGCGGGGGGGGTCACACCTCTGGGCATACCCTCTGACCTGCTGGACACCCACGACCTGCATCTGCACTGGGACTGAGGGGGGAGGGTGGAGGGAGTGGGTCTTTGAAGGAAAAGAGGAATCAAGGGATAAGGAGAGTGACGAGGTGGTGCATATCTTAAACCTGTTAGGGTTAGGGGAAACAGGGATGGGACTGAATTCCGAGTCCCCACAAGGATAGCTGTAGACAGCGCCTTTGTGTGTGTGTGTGCAGAGTCTGGAGCTAGAGCTTGGATCTACAGTAGACCTGTACTGTAGCTGATCTGGTCTTAGACATCCCTGCTGTGCCACTCTCAACAAAACATGTTCTTTGTGTACAGTCAATTCTGACACAACACATGCCTTGTTTACACTGGTCTCTGTGCGCAGCTTATCAACCACTCTAAGACATATTCCAATCAGATAGGACTGTTTATGTTTTGTAAAGAGGACTCTTGACAGTCCGATGGTCTTTCCAAAATTGACGACCAAGAACCAAGACTGTTCAAGACCTGGACAAGGAGTGGCTGGACTCAACTCACTCCGTGAGAACTATGCACTTAAGAGGCGGGGTCTCTAGGTAGGCTCCATTGCCTCCGACAAGGAAATGTGAAACACATTAGAGTCAAAGTGAATCAAAGTCTGAATCAAAGATTCAACAATGTATCAAGAGATTCGATTTTTAAGATTAGTTTCGTTTAGGAGAACGGGTGTGACTGCAGGTTGTCTCCACTAGGGGGAGCCTGCAGTACAAGTCAATGTGTCTGAATGTAAACCAGAATGTTGGCAGCTGCATCTACTAGAACTGATACTGAGCTATCAGTGGCGAGGGAACACACACAGTACCACACTTATTTGTGATAATGCTACGTAGTTGATAACCTGTTCTCATGGGGCACAGCCTTTTGAGAGAGGAGCGGGGTCTCTCCTGTGTGTGTGTCTTGGTCTCACAGCTCTGTCCTGTCTGTGTGTCTTGATCTAACAGCTCCGTCCTGTCTGTGTGTCTTGATCTCACAGCTCTGTCCTGTCTGTGTGTCTTGATCTCACAGCTCTGTCCTGTCTGTGTGTCTTGTTGTATGTCAGATGGAGAGGCTTGCTTGAGTGTCTTCCTGTGTCTGTGTTTAACTTAGTGTGGACTGCCTCGCATGGAAGTTCGTCGTGTCAGTGTGCGTCAGTGTGTGTCAGTGTGTGTCTGTGTGTGTCTGTGTGTTTTGTCTGTTTTATTCCGACTGTTTGCATGTGTCGCTCTATTGTGGTTTCTGACTGTCTTGAATGCATGATTGTGAACCTACGTCAAACTCTGGGCCGCACCTGAGACGTTCATTTGTAGCCTGTCAAGAGTCACCAGTGAAATATCTTTGGTCAAGTTCGATATCTGTTTGCCAATACGACCATCATCTCCGACCCTGGTGTTGACATGGTATTGTCTCCCTAGCCAAGCTGTTTGAAGACTGTTCTGTCTTTCTCGTATGGTTTGTGTTCAAAATGCACAGTCCCCTCCTGGAGGTGTGACCAACACGCAGGCTACCAAACCTGCCGACACCCTAAGCCCACGCTACCTTGTCGAGATTGGAGAATATTTCCAATGACGCATGTTTCCATGACACATCATGGACATACCTGCCACCCGGTTGGCTGGTTGGAGTTACTGTATTGCTTTGTGCCGTC
The DNA here is from genome assembly GCA_903064625.1 of Mallotus villosus. Classification (NCBI taxonomy): domain Eukaryota; kingdom Metazoa; phylum Chordata; class Actinopteri; order Osmeriformes; family Salangidae; genus Mallotus; species Mallotus villosus. Next base: position 892,567 of record CAEFZP010001896.1, on the reverse strand, counting down.
CAGTGGCGTTCGATCCTCCCACTGAAGGGAGCTGGGCTTGGTAAAATCACAAAGGTAAAGCATCTGGTTTAGCTACCAGATCTGGTTTAGCTAGCCAGATATTCATTTGATGTTTCAGATCTTGGTTATTTTCATCCGGACTGCTTCGTCTTCTCACTACCTGCTACAGCATGTACACGATGGACCACTGATGTATCTGTCCACATTTCTGATGGGGTTTCTGACCCGTATACAGGCAGGTCCACTCTCCAGCACTTTGGGATCAAGGGGATATTTCTTTCTTCTTGGTCCTTGTCGTCTATGAACAATCATGAGTGAAAGGATCCTGTGGTCTTCTGAACCACTCGGCCTCTATGTGCTGTCCTAGCCATGAGCATTAGAGGGATTACGAAAAGTTAGTGCTAACTTGGATGTGGCAAATGGGACTACTTTGCTTGTCCACTCCAGACCTGTGGCCTGTAATTCCATGTTCATTAAGACCACTATAACCTACTATTGTGTGCACTGTGCAGTGCATCACAGTAGCAAATTCCATTTCCATCCATGTCAAGGAAAGTTTCACCACAAGTTTAGAATAGACATTCAGGCACAACCCTTTATTTGCAAGCTGACGACGACACCTAAGTACTTTAGTTTTCTCAAACATGAATGACATGTCAGGGTATATTAATGCCAAATACAGCACAGTTCATAGCACTGCTTGTTTGTTAAATATTAGGAATCAGTGGCTTGTAAATGGAAAATGACCTGTTGTTTCTGAGCTTGCTGACTTGTTTCTTTACTGGGCCATCACAATTTGTTGTTGCCAAACAAGACAGTGGAACATTATTCCATTGGATATCCTTTTATCGATACGTTTTCTTCTATTTATCATGTTTTGTGTGCAATAAATACCCTTATTTTAATAGTTTGAAGGAGGGATTTTAGTGTATATCTTGGTTTATTTGATATCAAACGTACATATACATTGGGTCTAAGCGGTCAAGACATCAATGGCCAAACATGTCTGTGTAAATTGAAATTATTTCTGTAAAACGGTATATTTATATGACATTTGTCACTGTTGCTTTGTTGAACACATTCTAGAGTTCCACTGGAGGGAAGTGTAGACTTGCATCTCCAGAGCTGTAACTACAGAATGACCTAAAAAATATATATTTTTGTTGTGTAATTGGCTAGCCATGCTAGGGGGAACGGCTAGCTAGCTAGCCAAACATATTTACAGTTTTCAAGTCAGATAAGGCTACTACAAATTGGCTCGAAACAACAAATGGTCATTGAGAAAGACCATTTGATGGGGAATGATTATTGATGATGATTATAGGCCAGAGTAAGTAAAGCAATAAGAAGACCTCTGAGAGCTAATCTCTGAGCTAGGTCAAAGATGCTGGTATTTGCAATCCTCATAAACTAAAAAGTCCAGCTGTTGTATTCCCAGTATTGTATATTGGAGGCCACAGCCGTTCACCTCCATCCTCCCTGCCATCCATGATTGTGGCAACGCTGTTTCTCCATGCCAGCTGTCTCATTTGCTTCATCATTAGTATGCCATATGTTTTGCACATTGTGTACATATTTCTATAGATGTAATTCATATTTTTTATACATGTGTAGTCCACCCACAAGTTCAATTTTGTAAATACTAAAGATGTGTATATATATATGTACTGTATGCCTACATGTCAATAAATAAATTGGTGTATTGTGCAAAGTAATTTGTAAGAATTTACAGAATATATATATATATATTTGTATTTAGAAGCATTAATCAGTGTTACTTTCACTTGTTTAGTTCCAGATTAAAATGAAACACAAGAACATATTGTCAGCAACATTTGCATCTTGGGTGCATTTAGGGGTAGGACGAAGATATCCGATAGGTAGATGGAGACATACAGAGAGAATGAGTTGTCACAGTCTATAGTCCTGTTTGGTCTGTACATATTTGCATGTGTTGTTAAATTAAATAAATAACTGGACATCTACAATGTGAATGGCATAACAACTGAATCACATCAAGTCTCGACAAACATTCAGATATCCATTGCCCTTGAGCAGTCATTACATGTCAACCGACTGGAGGTTTATGTTGAATGATAATGGTATATCTTGCATGCCAAAGAGCAGTCTTCTCTCTCCCAGATTTGTTCTAGACAGAGCAAAATTATGATGAGTTGCTGCAAATGAAATCAACATGTTCTATGTTCTGGATCCATAAGATTCCCATTAAGGCCTATTTAGTTTTGAAAGCACTGTGATCTGATTGCCAATCAACACAAACGATTGCCAGGTGTGGTTCACAAATGAGTGAGTGATTATGACAAAGTGTGACTGTCCACATGCAACTTTTGTGGTTGTAAGGTTGGCTAAATGGTTAGAGAGTATGACTACAGATCAGGAGATTGGGGGTTCATATCCCCCAAGGTGCTTTTAGATGAAAGCTTTCAATTGAACATTGAACTTGAATGTCTTCAAGTGGAATTCATAAAGACATAATTAGATTCTGAGGGAAATTCAGCAAGGCCTTGGTGGCCTAGTGGATATGCATGGGATCTTGAGTCCTGACCCCTCTGGTTCAAATCTGAAACAAAACATCATAGTATCTCTTTAAGCAGAGCACTTTTTAAAAGATAAATACTACCTTCACATGCCGGGTATATGGGGCCCCAGTGGCCTAATGGATAAGCATGCAGGCAAGCAAATCCCAACGGCATGGGATTAAATCCACCCGAACCCATGAACCCAGAGAAATCCTTTGAGCTTGCTCTAAGGTCACCCGCAAGGGTGTCGTAGGTGGCTCAACAAGCTGGGTTCAGATGATGCTCAGGGCGTGGTGCCAATCAGATCCGTGAGCCCAGAGCTCTGTGACCGCAGCGCACTCCCCGACAGCCAGCAGGGATTCCCAACTGTCCCCGTTTGTAAGTACCCGACTGTCCCACCAGGAAAGACAGTTGGGAGAGAGGATCTCGGTAGCCCGGGAGTCCAGGAGCCGGGAAAATAAATTAACCTTTTATCAGTTTTATTTATAAGTCCAGCTTTTTTTCCAAGTCCAAAAGCAAAAATTGAGAGAACATCCTTCAGACAGATTTGAACACAAGTGTGGTGCCTTTTCTGCAGGGAAAGACCATTGCAGCCTTCCATGGGTGTAGAACCCACAACCCTTATCTGTCAGGGTACACATGCTTATCCACTGAGCCATCAGGGACACAAGCATATATGAACTCGTTGAAAATACATCCTTGAGATTAAGTGTGAGGTCATTAAAGAGACCTTTTCTGCAAGGAAAGACCATTGGAGTCTTCCATGGGGTTTGAACCCACAACCCTTAACGCTCATGGTAAACATGCTTATCCACTGAGCCATCAGGGACACAAGCATATATGAACTCGTTGAAAATACATCCTTGAGATTAAGTGTGAGGTCATTAAAGAGACCTTTTCTGCAAGGAAAGACCATTGCAGCCTTCCATGGGGTTTGAACCCAAGACCCTTAACGTTCATGGCATACATGCTTATCCACTGAGCCATCAGGGACACAAGCAAACATAAACATTGAAAACACATTCTTAACCCTTGTGTGGTGTTCGGGTCTGTGGGACCCAGTTTATCATTTTTTATCAAAAGAAAAATTATACAATTAATTATTTTTTCAAACTCCGACTCATTGGCCATGGCTCATTTTCTGTGAAAAACATATATCAGAACACATTTTCAATGACCACACACTGTACACCCCCCCTACACATTTATATTACATACAGGATGTTCGGGTCCACTGGACCCAGGGCTAATGAGAGTGTGGAAATAGTAGGTCCTGTGTACCTTCACTCTTCACATTTTGGAAGAGAGAGAGCTTTTGATGATGATGTAGAGGTATTTCTGAAAATTCAGAGTCTGACAGTGACTTTGAAGAAGAGGATGAGATTGAGCATAAGATAGTAGCAAAACGAAGACAAGCCCCAAGACAACAAAAATTGAGTAGTACTGTAATTCCTAAATGTGATCTAACAAAAGTAAAGGGCAACTCGAGTCAGTCGATCAGCTGCTATATGTATCTGATTATGAACAAACTTGTCTTCAAGATGAACGTGTTCTAACACATTTAAAATGCTAACACAATAGTACATATTTGACCATAATTTTGACATTTTAGGGGAAGCCAAGCTTCCCTTGCAGAAATCGCCTATCGTCATGGATTTTATTGGGAAGGTGACCAAGTCTTACACCGCTTGTGGCAAGTAGAACAAACTACCTCTCAAAAGTAATAACCTACAGGCATTGTCCTCCATTGATCCTGTGCTGAGAGGCCATTTAGTGCCCTTAGAGGTGGCCAGGAGAAGAGGAAGAAGGAGTAAAACCAGAAGAAGTGCTAGATAGTTTAATAATAGTTTATGTCTCGGAATAAAAAGTGAAATTGAATATTACAAATTAGAGTCTGTGTATTTTGATCTTCAGAATGTCATTTTACTCTATGTGCCTATATGGGTAGGACAGGGATGTCAGGGGGTTTGTGGCAATGTAAGTATATGGATATTTGCCGCGGGGCGAGGGCTTCAATTACCATTCTCTTTTTTAACCATACATGTGTTTGCATCCCTGAATGTACAGCTTACCTTCTATTAGGGGTGGGAATCTTTTGGTACCGATTCGATTACAATTCTATTCGCGATTTGTTAGATTTTTAATCAAATTTCGATTCAATATATGCCTACATAATAAATATATTTTTGTATTCAGGTAGCTCAAATTCGAGTCTAAAAAATGCAATAGTAAAAAATCCATACCCACCCGTACTCTTCGGTGATGACACTGACTTTAGTTGAGGAACCTGGTAATGTTATGTACAGAACAAGAGTGACACAAGAACTCCTTAAACACTTTGTCATTGTTTCAGCTGTTTGTGTTGTGCAATGGTGAGAGTGATTCATGAAGAGTATACCTAAATATAAAAGACAATCAAGATTAATAACTACAACATTTAATATGATCATAAGAGAGGACAATTACTCATTTTAAATAGTTCAAATAAATAGACACTAGTCTACTGAAGTCACAGGTAGTAAACAGGATGTGGATAGAACTGTACATTTATCACAGGGAAAGAAATAATTCGACATGTTCAACTAGATTAGCTTATAGCTTGAACTATATTTACTGGATAAAATGAATAAACCAATTTCTTAAAACTTTACAAAAAAAGGTTGAATTTGTCAGCAAAGTTGACACAGAAAAATACAAGGAATAACAAGCATTGAAAGGCCACTGTGTACAGCATGATCAATAAACTAGCAAACATTTACTGGATACTAATGTATATTTTTGTCAAAACAAGTAAATATGTTTTATTAAAACCACAATAATAGGTTATGTACTGTATATGTAGATAGTTTCCTCTCCTGCCCTTTGAAATAAATTAAGTAAAACCTAAACAGCTTTTCTATTGGCAGAAGACACATATGGGCTTTATACACACACTGATAAAGCAGCCAACCAGGGCTACACAATGAAATAAATAACATTCACATATATACACATCACACATCTCTACAAACAAGCTTCAGGAACAGAGAAAGAAAAAACAGACATGGACCATTCATAAGGATCGGAAGATGTGACTTCATTATTGCAAGGACTCACATGGTGTAATTCAGTCCTTTCATCAAATAATAGTTTATGTTATTTCAAATCCAAAGTAGTGTCTTAAGCTAAATACAATAATCATATGGTGCCTTCATCTATGGACAGGGTGAAAAACTAATGTCCTGAGTGGGTTGAAGTGTTCCTCTCGTGCAGTACCAGAAACAGCCTGAAGGGGAGGACTGAAGTACAGCTTTAAGTAATCAGAAATGCCGAACCTTAGTGCTTTCAAAAAAAGAATATGAACTAAATGTTGCTCATCAAGAAATAAATGTTTTGCTAATAAATATAATGAAGGGAAACAATAAAAAAAGATTCACTAACAATCCTTTGAAAGTTAATGATCAGACTACAGTATATTAATATTTTTAATATAACATAACAAATGTGATACTAGAAATAATATCAGTGTCAAAATCAACAACCCCTGAACTGGCTTTTAGTTTTCTGCTACAACCAAGGACAATGACTTCATGATAATCCATGACATGTAGTGACTGAGAAATACATCACATGATTCTTGCTGACTGGTATTGGCACGTTTCTAAACTGAACTCATGTAATGTCTCAGGGAGACATTCCAACTAAAGATCACCTCAACTCCATTCCCCATCTATCTCACTGAAACACTATCACCATCCCAAAAATCTAAAGATACGCTGATAGAAAATACTTATGGACTGTAACAGTAAAAATGAACGACATCGACAAAGTGCAAAACACTCGACTGAAATATCAATAGACGACTATTAGTTTTTTTTTAGAAATTACAGTACTGTGAAGACTGGGTCACATGTAGATGAATCAAACAAGCCAGCTTGTTGGCCAACTTCACTATGCCCTAGTCCCAGGACAAGAGAGGGATGGAGAGAAGGATGGAGGATAAACACCCTCTCTACTCCTTTTGTTTCATCCCTTGACTCAATTCTCTGGCTTCAATATGGCCAATTACCACCAGAAACACGACCTGCTGTCAGATAGACCTGCATGGATGTGGCCAAACATTTACCTCACGGCTCCAAGCTCAAGCTTAAACTCACTCTAGCTAACAAGGCTAACCCCAAAGGGAGGCGCTCCCGTTATGGAGATCCCATCTAAAACAATTAACCAGGCTGGGCTACGCTAGAGTAGCTGCTTCTAGATCAGATCCTCCATGCAGCCTGTGTCAGGGTGTCCAATCCTGCAGGTGGGGTAGGAACCACTGGCTAACCACCACCAGGACCAACCGTCTCAATCAAAGACATGCCACCCCTTCCAAGTTGCGCATCTCTCAGACAGGCAGCCAATCAGAATCCTGTCCTCCACTCAGGTGAGGGGGGTTAGGCGAGGAGCGAATCCTCAGGAGTGTTCCGGAACACTGTAGGTGCTCTGTGGTTGGTTGTTTAGGAGGAAGGGGGCGTGGGTCCAGGATTCATTTGTGGATCTTCCAGTTCCTGAGGAGGGGGAGGGACCAGGTGGGAGGGGTCAGAGAGGTGGGGTCACCCCCCAGGAGTCCCCCCTCCGCCACCCACGCCTTCAGTCCCTCTGAGAGAGACCCTGGATGAGAGAGGGGAGAGGAGAGAGACCCAGTCAGGAGGGAGACAGGAGGTACAGTCAAAGGGGGAGGGGGGAGAGAGACGTACTAAATAACACCAGTTAGTACATCACAACCAAGATGCTGTTTCAACCACTGCACACACTGGGAAGTGCTAACCTCATCAAGCCCATCACCAGCCAATGAATGAACAGATGCTGTTACACACGTCACACGTCATAGATGCACGTTATGGAGACTCAGAACACGTCAGGACACCTTAAATGACAGGACACCATGTCCTTCTTTGTCCCATGGGCGACTCCCCAGAATGTGAGGTCATAAGCTCATCCTTTGATACAGTACACAGTCTCAAACACTGAGGTCCTTGAAAGAATATTAACAAAGTGAGTAGAGTTAAGAGAGACAGGTAGAACGGGAGAAAGACTGAAAGAGAGCGAGAGAGAGAGAGAGAGAGAGAGAGAGCAGGGTCGGGGTTAGGGGTGTGAGTGGCAGCGTACCTGGGGGAGCCTCCATGCACACAGGCCAGGGCGAGGCAGGCTCACTCATGGAGGGTCTCTGTCAGTGACACACAGCATGCCGCCCTCTCATCCTTACTGTGGGCGGAGCTCTCCTGGCTCGCCGTGGCTAGCGTCAGGCTGCCCGCCCCCCCGCTCGTCACGCTCCGGCTGCGACTGGTCAGCTTCTTCAGCTCGCTGGCGAACGACATCCCCTTCCTCTTGTCCTCACGCACCATCTAAGAAAGGAGGCGCACACACAAACATATATATATATATATATGAGCTATGAGGATTGAGATGCACGTGTTTGTGAAACTCATCCTATACATGGAACACTTCAAGTGTGTTTGTGTGTGTCTGAGTTCACTACCTGTTCCTTGAGTTTGAGGATGAACTTGCCCGCCCCCTTCCAACGACTCTGGGCCTGAAAGACACACTCGTGGTCCAATAGGACGCGCTGGAGGGGCTTGGGCGCTGACGACTTCTTAGAGACAACCTCCTTAGCAACCTCCTCCATTAGAACGTAGTCACTGGGGTTGGGGTTGTTGAGGATACTGCATGAGTACTTGGCTTTGCTTAGTGTCTGAAAATACGAGGGAAGGAGGGGACACATTCAATTAAACAGTAGGGAATCTATAGCCTATTTTACTTTTTTATATAGCTGTCTAAAGGCACTGGATTCAATTCAATATCGCATCTGAGAAATTAACCAATCACATGCAGTGGTGTTCTCTGGCTACCAATCACAGTGTCCTACCTGCTGGATGATGTCCTGGGCCGTGCTGTAGCGAGGAGCCTTGATCACCGTGTGAGGCTGCTCCGGGGAAACGTCGTGCACCTGGACAAAGAAGGTGTCGTCCTCTCCACTTCCTCCTCCCACACTCACCTCCTCCACTCCCTCCATCACTGTGTTCTTCTCATTCAGCTTCTGTCAACGCAAGCCAACACACACAGGACTGAATCCCATCCAGGTAACGTGTTGTTCATGACCACAAGAGGACGCTCCAGCGCTAATGTCCACTGAAAATACACAATATCAGCCAGAGCCTTTTGGGAATGTGTTCAATGGTATGGATTAGCCTACCTCTTCCCTGGTCTTGAGGCAAAGCCTGCCCAAGTAGCCTTCCTCTGGCGGCCAGCTGTTCACCAGCCTGACCACATCCTCCTCGGGAGCTAGGGGGCGCAGCTGAGCACATCGCCCTTTACACAGAGGCACCTTCTCCTCACACAGGAAGTAGTCACTTGTACTTCCTGTAGATGACGATATCTGAGGAGGTAGAAGAGAGAGAGGGTGTTCATTGGTTGAGAAGTCATCAATTGGAGACCGAGGAAAATGGTGTGTGTGTTTGAGTGAGGGCTGACCGTATCTAATAGCTGTTTGGCAGTGGTCTGCTCGTTCACAGACAGCACAGTGAAAGGTGTGGGTCCTGGTACACCATGTACTGTGATCCTGTGCTGCTGTGCTGCTCTCCGCTCCTCTGAACTAAACAACTAGAGGGTAGAGATGCATTTGCATTTAGCTTTTAATCACCTACAAGGCGCAATGTATTTACATCTGGTTATAATACACAAATAAACAGAGAGCCTGAGAGCGTTCTAGTCTTAGTCTGACCATGGCTGAGCACTGGGCGCCCCCTGCTGGACTCTCCTCGATCCTGCGGCTGTAGATGAACAGGCTGGACACCTCCAGAGGCTCGTTGTGCTGGGTCCTCAGCTGGATGTGCCTGTACCCTAGAAGAGTCCCAGAAACACCAGGGTTAAACACCTGTATCCAAGAGCCACATCAGAACAAATAGCACCGCACTCCTGTGGTTCACCAGTTACTAGCGCGTACCACGTACACTTAGGCCTTACCGCTGGGAATGAGATTTTTTCCATTAAAGAACGAATAGCATCGAGGCTTCATGCATTTCCAGTGTCGGATCATTACGGGAATTGAACCCCGACCCTCCCAGCGAGCGGCAGCCTACCTGGTTTGAGAGCGAGCAGGGGTAGGGTCCTCTGCGCGGTGGTCTGGGAGCTGTTGTTCTCCACCACGGCGATCCTTATGAAGCACATCTCCTGGAAGTGCACGGAGAACAGGAAGTGCTCGCTCCACATGGGGTTGAGGGTGTTGCGGTGGATGGGCTTGGTGCGGAAGTGACAGCTGTCCACGGGCATGCCCAGGATGTCCACCTCCACACACGGGCTGCCCGCACTGTTGCTCGGGCACACGTTCTGACCAGACACGATCTGAAGCACAAGGAGGGAGAACCCATCAGTCCATGTCTGTGTGTCGGCCTAGCCGTTTGTCTGTCTACCTGTCTCCCTGCCTCCCTGTCTCCCTGTCTGCCTGTCTGCCTGTCTGCCAGGTCAGTGTGACCCCTCTCCTGAGGACCCTCTCCTGGGCAGCTCTCTGTTTACGCCGTACTGCTTTATGAGCTCGGCTCTCATTCAACGGCTCATGTGATTTACTGGCTGCTGTTTACAACAGCCAGCTAGAGAACAGCATGAACACCATGAAGATATCAAAACACTGTTCTAAAGGAGCCACATGGGACTGATTTCAACGTGAGAGATGGTGTGTGCCTGTGTCTTGGAGTGAGTGAGTGTGTGTGTGAGTGTACGTGTCTGAGTGTGTGTTGTGTCTGTGTGTGTGTGTGTGTACTTACTGTGAGAGAGTACACGGTGGGGTGCATGCTCTCTATGTCCCTCTCCAGGGGGCAGAGCTGCTGGTAGAGGGGGCAGCTGCGGTCCCACAGCACCTGGGGCTTCAGGACGTAGCCACAGCCGCCGTTAGCCTCGAACAGCGCCGTGTTCAGCTGCATGGACTGGTCTGCACAGAGGGAGGGAGAAGGAACAAGGGAAGAAAGGCAGGATTGAGACAGAAAGAGAGAGAGAGAAAAAGCAGTCAGCTGGATGATCTCCATCCCAAATCCTTGGTTCGGAACCCTGAAAGGTGGGAAGATTTGATATCTGACAGAGTTATACGACATGGAAGAACCCCCCCCCTTAGAACGTCCTGTTTCACCGGCTTATCTCACATTCCTCCTCTCCGTTTGTGAGAAAGAGGGCTGGCTCGGCCCAGTGGAAAAACCTATCATCTTGCATAACGGCTCCAGAGCTTTCTACATGTGTGTCTGAAAGACAAAACCCCGAAGCACCTCTGTCACATCTTGACTGCGGAGGAGCCAGAGGTCAGCGCGGGTCGGGGTTTAAATCAAACACACCCTTGGGCCGAGACAGGATCTACTTGACTTCCTGACGGCACAGAGCACAGAGGTGAAACGGAGCCAAAACCCAGTCTGACCTCAGAGTCGTCCCTGTCGCAGGCCCAGATGCAAACCTCTTCTCCCTACTCCTGGACCCTGCATATTAACAGACACCCCCCTCCTCCCCCTGCCCTCTGTCTCACCATCTGTCTGGTAGTTGAGCGCCACCAGCTGGATGCCGTGCAGCCAGAAGGGCAGAGGGTTGGGGTTGGCTGAGTCGATGCGCGTGGCAGCCGGGTAGGTCCTGAGGAGCTGGCAGGTGGTGTGCTGGATCAGCTTCTGGGAGTAACGGCGGCAGAGGCGCTTGGATGCGTTCTCGTTGACGGAGGAGATGTGGTAGCACTTTGGAGTGCGGATTATGGCACTCAAGGAGGTGCTGGGGTTGAGGACGGGCGACGTCTGCTCCTCCCAGCTCAGGCGCTGGCCCTCGGCGCCACCTGGAGGGAGGGAGGACCAACAGCAGGGGGCAGAAGAGAACAACAGTCAAATGGGTCGACTTTACGGCTGGAGTCGGAGAGGTCAGAAGCTATGGGAGGTCCGATGTATACCCATCATGATCCACACAAAACACAAGTGTGTCAAAGTACTATTTACCAAAACTCTGCATCCTCCATCATACTTGGGAATTCCCCTAGTCTCTTATAATGCAGTTCTCAGCCTTTTACAATGGCACATTTAGAGGCTACATTTGACCAAAACAATACAGCCAATACAACATTCAGCCTGCACTTACAGTAAGTGAGAGAGGAATTTTCTGAATGGAAAAGTTAACAGGCTCGTTCCCATGGAAAGAGGCTTGTGGGGGAGTCCTCGTCTATGTGGGTGTCCTGTCCTCTCAGGTCAGGTCGTGAGATCCATTAACACACACACACACATCCACCCATACGTACCCTTCCCTTGGGTCCGACCCTGAGATCCCGCCTCCCCGGGGGTGCAGCGACCAGGAGCCGTGCCAAATATGGACTTCCTGCTCTTCCCTCTGTCTTTCCCTCTGCCAGAGCCTGAAGGGGAGAGCGTGGACAGGCCTGTTTCCCACACACACAGAGAGAGAGAGAGAGAGAGAGAGAGAGAGAGAGAGAGAGAGAGAGAGAGAGAGAGAGAGAGAGAGAGAGAGAGAGAGAGAAAGAGAGAGAGAACCGTTGTTAGGCCAGGGAATTGGGGGTGACATCCCTTCTCTTCATCTCCCCCCCTCCTCCTGCCTGTTTGTTCTGGCTTTGCTTGGGGGAATAATGCCCCTAGCTAGCAGATGTGCACCTGAATCAAATTTACCACCTATTTATAGGCCAGCTTTATTCCACTGAACTTTGATTCAAACTGTACTTTGATGTTTATCTCTCACGATTGGAAAACCACTAGAATAGTTTACAATATTCCTGAAGAGAAGAGAAGCGGGGGGCTGAGGGGGGGGGAGGGGGGTGTTTGTGGTTACCCGGGAACTTGACGGCCTGGCAGTAGATAATAAGGTCGGAGAGCTCCTGGGCGATCTGGCGACTCTCCTTCTTGTTGTGAGGGAGGTAGAACTCTTCTCCCAGCTCCATGTCAAACACCTGCACAGAGGACGGGCAGAGACACATGGATTCTTAAATCCCTGTTTCAACTACTCCTCAACCTTCTCCCAGTTTGAAACCTACAAAAGACTACTGTTGGCCTCTTCCTCTGAGGTTTGGCCTTCGCGGCCAGCTAAGCTCCTACTTGGCCCAGCGGTCATTGTTCAAAGGGCGGAGGAGAGGAGTCAGGTACCTTTCCTTTGCTCTGGGTAGCGTTGTCTGCTTTCTTCATCCTCTTGGGCATCTCGTCACTGGGGGGCTCCTCCTTGTCACCCGAGGACTTCGCGTCAGGCTTGTCCTCGAGGATGTTGTCTGAGGGAGTGTAAAAAGAGTTCTAGAAACGCTCAGAGAATTTCCTTCTTTCCTAGAACGTTTCCTTCCCACTTCACTCTCTCATCACGAGGTCAACTAGACACTAATGGATCCAGCCGGGCAGTGGGAAGGAGAGATGTATTTTACTCCATATCTTTCACACTTTCTATGTATGTGTGTACGGAGTAAGGGAGTAGGGAAGGAAGGATAAATAAACTAAAGGTACACAGGAATTTGAAGAGAGACAGAGCGAGGGGGGAGGTAACAGATTTGTTTAGAGTAGACCATGGTCACCTTATAGTCACTTATATAAGCACATCCCTCGCTCATACTCAGTCTTCTGTCTCTGCTAGTACAAATCAATCAGCAGTGGAAGGCTAATCGATGTCAGCTAGCGAGGCCATAGAAAGTATTTCTTGATTGGACAATAGTTTCTATTCTCCCACACACATTCATGCGAACATACTCACACACCCACCACAACATGCACACACACACACACATCATAATAACTTAGGAATGCTACAGATTGTTGTCAATCAATTCAGCCAGTCTTTTATCTCGACTGTGCTAGAATCATGTCTGCTCAGTGTCCTGCTCAAAGAATCGCAAATTCCAAATCCCTCCCTTAACTGAGGGTACTGAAAAGAACTTGACCTCGGAGTCTCTTCCCCCGAGAGCCAGTCAGCCAGCCGAACGTGTGTGTGTGTGTGTGTGTGTGTGTGTGTGTGTGTGTGTGTGTGTGTGTGGAGAGAGGGGCACAACGGGGCCTGAGAAACCAGATGGTTTTGTTTGGGTTCTGTGCCGAGCCTACGCCACCAAGGTCACTGCAGCCTGTCAGAACACAGAGAGTCTGGATGGGGGCGGAGGGGAGGGGGTGATGTGTTTACAGTACACTGGCTCCAGTGTCTGCGTGCGTGTGTACTAACAACACTCGTCCTACTGGATCATTAACCAAAACACACATTGTGTTGCTCTCCTCTAACTAGCCCTGAACCCTTTACACAGTATCCTCCTCGGAGCACCCCAACACACGTGTCACTCATGCTAGCTAGGAAGCAGGCACGCCACCCAGCACACCACCCAGCACACCACCCAGCACACCACCCAGCACACCACCAGCACTGTACTGCACAGACCAAGCAGGCTTTTCAATGACCAAATCTTACCTTTTGCTCAAATGTCATTGATTCATTAAATGTGTTTTTGCCACAGGGAATATAGCTAGCTAGCACACACACACACGCAGGGGGGGGCAGGGAACTAAGGTGGTCAGAGTTAAGGTGGGGGGGGGGTGGAGGGGGTCAGGGCTGGGGTGAGGGGGTTGTGAGGAGGGCTCAGCATGGGGCAGTAGCAGGGCAGTAGTGGTGGAGGTTTACCTTCATGGCAGTAAGAGTAAGAGGCCGTGGAGGCCGTGAGGACGTCGGCTAGAGAGGAACAGGAAGAGGAGCAGGAAGACATGGGAACAATCAAGAGAGGAGAAGTACACAGGAACATGTACCGGAGGGCTTGACTTGGGTTAAAAAGACAGGAACTTTGAAAGGTGTTAGGAGAAAGGCCAGAATAACAAGAGTTCCACCAAAACAGGACCAACGTTCAAGTCAGTCCCGTCCATCATCATTAAGAGTTTTAACTTGGAAAAAAAACTCCAGACCCTATTTAACCACTGAGGAACATTCTACCTTAGTCATACTGTGGCAGTGTGTGTTGTGTGTGTGTGTGCACGCTCGTAGATCTTCCTCTGCTCACCATCAGACAGAGATTCATAGTCGTAGTCATACTCGTCTTCCTCCTCCTCCTCCTCCTCGTTGGCATGGTTGCCAGGGGAGCTTCCCCCCGGTGTCCCGTTGCTAGCCTGGGCCTGCATGTGTGCCAGCTGGTGAGCCTGAGGAATAGTGTTGACAGACATTTTCAATTAACTGGATCTGTGAGTGTGTGTCTGTGTTTGAGTGAGAGAGCGTGAGCGCGTGTGTGTGTGTACGTCTGCGTGTGTGAGAGACGGTGCGTGCGTGACCGTTTGTGAGAGAGCGTGAGCGTGTGTGTGTGTGTGTGTGTGTGTGTGTGTGTACGTCTGCGTGTGTGAGTGTTTGTGAGAGTGTGTGTGTGAGCCCGGACCTTCTGCTTGAGGATGTCTACAGGGGCCTGGTGGGCTTTCAGCTTCTTGTTCTTCAGGAGGATCTTCCCTCGGAGCTGGAGGGGCGAGGGGAGCAGTGGGTCATCTGAGAAGTCGCTCTCAAACAGGAACCTGGTCACCAGACGCTCCCCGAAGACCGCCTTCAAAACAACAACAACAACAAAGAAGATCAACAAACAAACATATCCACGATGGCAGAGGACCAGATGATATGTATCAGTCTTAATGGATCCGTCGAGGGAACGGCATCTCGGAGAGGTTCTCAGAGATTTCAGCTCCCCTGTGATTCAGATTGAAGCCTGAGCTAGCCTTATTGAACTTTGACAATGCTATTAGTCAAGACACACAGTTATGGTTGTGAACGTTGTCTACCTTGAAGATTTCGGCCATCTTGCGTTGCTGGGGAAGGGAGCAGTGGTTTTCGATGGACAGGATAACGGGCATGTCGGAGCAGAGGAACGCGGCGCGGTTCACAGCCTCCACCACATCCTAAAGGATCATGGGAGACGACGGCGGAGAAAGGCAGTTGTTTATAAAATGTGACATTTGAAGTTGATGTTTATGGTCAGATGCATTTGACTGTGAAATAGCACCCATATGATGCAGATTCCATAACAGACTCTAGCACGAAATACAGGCAGTTATTTGTTTTTATTACAAGCTGAGATGACATAAGAACAATAGTGGTGTTATGTAGCAGAAGAATGAGAAGGATAAATACTATTCCTACTACTCGACTATTCCTACCAACTAAGGGAATCTTTCTAGTGTTATAACCTTGAAGGGAATACTGTCAGTGTGCACTAACCTTGAAGGGGATCTTGGTAGTGAGGGTGTGTCCATGGTAGATGATAGGCATCCCATCGTCTCCATCCCAACAGTCCAGCTCCACACTCCGGCAGCCTTGTAGCAGCACCTAGGCGACCACACACACACACAGTTAGACAAGCCCGTTAGAACACACCACACGTCAATCCTCTCAGGGAGAGGCTCTGCGTCTCTCTCACGTGTGTGTATCTAACCTGACTGTAGAGCTCCACAGAGGATTCGCCCTTCAGCTGGTGCCCAGTCAGGTAGGTGTTGTGGGAGGACTCGATGTAGTAGTACGACATGGGGTACTGGAGCTCCTCCACCTTCACCTGAGACTCCTCGTTCCTCGAGGCAAAGTTGTCCTTGTCCATCAGAAACCTGGGAGACGAGGGGAGCAGGAGGGGTCAGGTTCCTCACATGCGGTACATACCTCTCAAAAGGTTAATGTGGTTGTCGTTTTGTAACGGTTCCTCACAGGAAAGGACATTTCGAATGGGAAAGTAAGGCAGTGAAATGCTGTACCTGGCGAATCCCTCGAAGGACATCCAACCCATTTGACGCATGCTTGCGGATGGCTCAAATTTCTGGAGTGGACAAGCAGACAACAAGGTAGTCACATGTCCATGTAATCAACTGCACCATTACACATTTCTCTCGGCAGTCTACCATCAATCCATCCATCCGTCCTACCTGGATGATGCTTAGAATCTCGTCATACGTCAGGTGTTCTCTCTGACAGTTGATCAGGAAGTCGTTGAGCTGGGGGATAGCCAATCCCAGCACACCTAGCGAGGCGTTCTCCACGCCAGTGCCGTTGGTGACGATGCTGGCCGCCGCGATGGCGTCCGAGATCTGCTTCTGGTTTTCGGACATCTGCTGGCGTGTCCTGATAAACAGTCCCAGGTCTGAACCGTTACGAGTCAGCAGGTCTGGAGAGGAAGAGATGAGAGAACAGGATGAACATGAGAGGGAAAAGGGATTCTGAGGACACAAAGGAAAGAGAGAGAGGGGTAGAGAGACAGAGAGGAAAGGGGAGAGAGAGAGAGAGAGAGACAAGCAGAGAGAGAGAGACAGAGAGATGAAGTCAAGGCAGAAACAGTAGCAGAGTTGGCTACAGACCCAGGTCTGGCTGCAGGCCTGTGTCCTTGTCATCGATGTGGAGGCTGGTGTAGAGAGGAGCAGACTCGGGCCCTGAGCGACTGCAGGGTACTGCGTGGGTGTCAAACAACTCCTTGAGGTCCTTCCTGCTCCGAATGCTGCACAGATCCCACAGTGAAAAGAAGTCATTAACATGTGTCTGCAGCTGTGGCGCCACGACCTTGAGAATAATGTGCTTTCTGAAAGCTTTGATAGAGATCCTGAATAGATTCATCATAGGATATATGCAGGGTATAATATGTCATTCGGCCAGGCCTGATGCGTACTACAGACTGCATGTGTTACGATACATGAGCTACTGATCAGCTTCCTATAGACGTTCCTATTGTGGAGTCCTGAAATGGAGAGTGATGCGTAGAGAGACTATGTCCTGTTTACCTGAAGGACTTGAAGAGCTCGACAAACTCGATGAAGCTCATGGTGCTGTCGGAGATCATGAGGTTCTGGAAGCCCTTGAAGCAGCCTTTCCCCCGGCCGTGCCAGCTCCTGCTGCTCCACGCTCTGCACATTTATAAACATTTATTGATTGACTTCATTGAATTCATTAAATCTATTCAACATTCAGGCAAATGCGGTTGAGAAAAACTCATATACAACTTGCATAAAAATGCTTGTGCAGTACATATGTCTGGTTCTCCAAGTTTAAACACACAACTCTCTTGGTAGAACAATGCCAGCTAAGTTTAGTCCATCTTCCCTGGTAACTATCTTACCCTGGCTGGGCCTTGGAGCTACCCGACAGGATGGGAGAGGAGTGGGGGCGGGAGGTACTGGTGCTCCCCATGCTGGAGGAGGAGGAGGAGGACGAGGAGGAGGCGGAGGAGGAGGACGTCAGGGAGGTGGGGGGTCTTACTGGTGGAGAGAGGGAAGGGTCCGGGAAAGCCCAGGGGACAGCCCTCTACACACACACACACGGGTCAGATTCATAAAGGAGCTGAGATCAAACAAACAAACAAAAAAGACATTTTAACAACATGATGTATCATTGGATTTACAGTAAAGTCTTGTAAACCATGGCAGTGGAGCAACTTGCCTGTGTGTGTGTGTGTGTGTGATCAGTACCTGGCTCCTCCTGGTCTATGCTGTCTGACAGGTCCGGTCCGTTCCGACCCAGGCTCTCCTTACAGCTCTTGGTCTTCCTGGAGATCATCTCATCATCAGTAGCATCTCCACTGTCTGCCTGTGGACCAACGCACACACACACACACACACACACAAATCAATACCAATGCCCTCTGATTGCCATCTGGCCTGGTTTACTCTAGGATGGTACAAAATATAACTGCGTCACAAGATAGTGCTGTTCTGCTAAGTCTAGTATGCCTAGTGATCAGAGGTGCTTACCCTGATGGGAGCCTTCTTCTTCTTCTTGGTGTTGGTATTCATACCCAGGGGGCTGTTCTTCTGGGCACCAGCCCTCTCCGAACCACCGGCGCCCATGTTCCACCGACGCCCACCGAACAGCTCGATGGCCTGGGCCAGGGTGGGGCCCTCGAACCGCCCCTCCTCCTGGACGGACATACAGTTACACGGTGTTGATACAGTCACAAACACAAATGCACAAACAGGTACCACCCCTAGCCCTAGTTAGTTTGAACCCTAGCCCAGACGGAGAGCCCTACCTGGTACAGGCTGACATACTGTCTCCTAAGCCAGGTCAGTCTCTGGTCGGGGAACTTTTTCAGCTTCCTCATGGCACTGACTAGCTCAGACAAGCCCTCGTAAAGCATGCGGGCCGTGTGATTGGGCGCCATGAAGTGCAGAAGGCGGTTGTCGGTGGTGGAGAGGCCGTACAGCAGGCTCAGGCCGTTCTCCTCGCAGGTCATGTGACTCAGCTTGTTCTGCAGACACACGGAGTGAACGTCCACCCCGGAGTGGCCGAGGAACACCGCCTGGAGGAGCATGGAGAGTTACATCATACAGTTTTACACTGTTTCAAGAAAGCGCGAGTTTATGAGAGGATATATGTTGAAAAGTAAGTAACAAAGGTCCAAGGCCTTTCACTACCTTCACCACTCCCAGGTCCAGCAGCCCCTCTGCCAACCCACTGACCACTGGCTGTCCCAGGGCTGGGGGCTCCGGGGGGGAAGGGCCTCCACTCTGTGGCTTGGCCCAGGTCAGGGTGACATTGTCTGGCTGTAGCCTGAGCAGACAGCGGGCGGTCAGGTGGCTCTCCTGGTCGTAGTGGATGACGGTGGCGCCCTGCAGGAGGAACTGGTGCACGTCCGGCTGGAGGGACAGCACATACCAGGGGATGAGCTCCGTGCTGTGGCTGAAGGCCTGATGGGTCTCCTCAGTGCCCTGGAACTCCACCTCTGTCTTCCCCTGAGGATCTGTCAGGTCCCCCTCCGAGTCAGACAGGTCCCCCACCACAAAGCTGGTTTGGAAAGGAAGAGATGTGACAGAGCGAAGTGGAAGGAGGGAGATGGAGAGAGGAGGGAATGAGAAAGAAGAGAAAGGGGGGTGACATGGGGAAAGGGAGGGTGGAGGGAAGGAGGAAAAGAAATAGGAGAAGAGGTGATGAGTTTCGGGACAGAAATTGGTCTTCAGGGTTAGAATTTCCCCTTCCAAGCTGCATGTATTCATCACCACCACCTGCCTATTGAAAGTTAGCGAGTTAGCATACAACATAACATCTGCAGCCCCGTCGAATCATTTCATTGTCTTTTCAAATACAGATTCATTCAGTAGCATTGGAGTTGGAACAGATTGTAACAGCAAGGCACCCATGCAATTGTATTTGCAAGTCAACACCTACAATTAAAGCAATGCAAGTTGTTTAAGGACAAGTCAATTAGTGTCAGCTTCCACACGGCAGTCTTCTGGCAACTTACAAAACACGGTTTGAGTCTGATGCACTCCTGAAAGACTGGGAGCTAAAGGAGGAAGGGAGGGATGAGGGAGGAAAAATGAGGAGAAAGGTCAGGATACCATTGAAGACAGATGAGAGGAGGGGAGGATAGGCATCTCTCCCCACTAAACCTTTGACAAATGATTACGTCTACGAAAAGCAGAAAGTACGAGCCAAAATGGCGTAATTTCGTCCTCTTCAACCTCCAAAATGGATTCAGTAACTCTACAATGTGTCATCAACGTCCGTGTTGTGAGGACTAGCAGAGCTTCCTTCCTGTGTGCACAGGAAGCTGGAACCTGTTATCCTGTACTATTATCAGCTACCCTCGCTAGGTGTTTATGTGAGCCCATTATCCAATCCAGTATGTTCTGTTTTCCGGAGCCAGAAGGAATTTGGAACACAAGAAAGAAGAGATGAGAAAGTCCCAGTGTAAACACATACCACCTCTAGACAACCCGCGACACGAGATGGTCTGGAAAATGTTTCGGGTTTCAGTGTTTTTCAGACCGATACAATCTCTTATTCATTTGCAACAAAAACCTTTTTCTCAAGTAGATACCCAAACAAATGGGCAGTTTTGTCATCTTGCCATTTCTTTGAGCTCGTTTCTTAACGGAAGCATCATTTAGGTGTCAACAGCAACTGCCACACTTGTGCAGGACAGAACGTTCAGTCAGGAGACCCATGGTGATAGAATTAGAACTATATGCTAGCCCCTGCTGCCTCTCTGACAGAGTCACACGGCTGGGTCGGTCGTTGCTAAGGGGATAGAAAGTGTCCCCCGTTCTCTAATCCAGGTCTGGCAGTTAGAAAGCCCTCATGTCACTTTAGAAGTCCTGAGTGCCCGAGTCTCCCCCAGTGTCACACACAGGCAGAGAAAGGACTTTATTTTCATACTTTTATACTTCATGTACGTAATGACAGCAATTCAGTGGAGGCTGTTTGAAAGCATTTAGAGTGAAAAGGTTTTGAGGCATTGTGCGATTTGTGTGATTGACGACTCTCGTGAAAGAGAAATTTCCTTCAAAGGGATGAAGGCTTATCCAATATTTTCTGATAAAAACAATAAAATATGCATTTGTACATTTTTGCACAAAAGAGTCATTTAAGAACACAACCAGTTTAACTCTAACCATCACAAATCACATTCTGGAAGTTGCTTAGTGACGCACTACTGATCAAGTCTATCACACTGTCAGACTGGCACAGGAGGAACGCTACTCACTGGTGCTTGCTCCTGTCCCGGAAAGAATTCTTGCGGGAAGCGACGCCATCTTTTAGAGGCGTGTCCTCCCCTTCCTCCGCCTCCAGGCTGCGGTTGCAGCTTCGAATGATCTGCAGGATGTTGCTGACCGTCGCTTCCTTTTCCTGGGTGTGCAGCCCATCTGGCCCCACCCTCTGCATGAAGTGCTGCTGGCCGCTGTAGTCTGTTACGAACTACAAACACAAAGTTGTCAAGGTTCAAAAACACATTCAGGCATTATTGCGTGTGCGAGTGCATGTACGTGTGAACGCATGTGTTCTACCTCCAGCGAGTCGTCGTTGGGATCGCTTGGGGGGCGCAGACTGATGATGCTGGCCGTTCCGTCCAGCGCGTCGCTCAGCTCCTTCAGGAAGACGCCGCAGAACGGCACTACTTTGCACCCTGGGATATTGAGTGCGCGGGTCACCACCTTCTTGTACTCGGAGGAGGACTCGTGCTGCGCCATGGCGTCCTTCAGGCTCCGCATGGTCTCAATGTCCCCCTGGTCCATGAACTGCCACATCTTCAGAACCTTACGAGACCTGTGGACACGGAGGAGCATTCACACGCACGTTAGACCATTACATCCTGCATCCATCTCCAATCAATTGGTAAGGTTGATATCGTTAAGGTGTATCTGTGTGTACACGCGCGTGTATGCGCGCAGCCCTACCTAAGCCCAGCCAGGAACTCCATGACGGCGTTGTAGTTGCCCGTGTTCCAACAGCACTTGGCCACATGGACCAGGTAGGAAAACACCTCCCTCTTCTCCTCCATGGAGCCGGCTGTCAGCACCAGCCAGGTCACCCACGAGCTCACCTGGGAGCACATTACCGACAGGGTTACATCATCGCAGCATCACCATTACTAAACGCTCTCAACGACACGATCAGCGTCAGAGGAAGGTACAGTGGAAGTCACTGCAACATTTGCCGTAGTACCTCACGGAGTTGTAACATGATTCATTTGGAAGTCAGGGCACACCTGTCTCTGACTCAGCCACAGTGAGAAGCCCAGGGAGCCAGGCGGCAGGAGTTAATGTTTTACACACTATGGACACGGACATGATTGATCGTGAGACGGTTAATGTCGTTTCTCTGTGTGTGGACATGAAGAAGACAGCGCATCTCACTGAAATGGAATGACCTTAACGTATACCCCTGGAACAATGTTGACATAGTAGTTCTCGAAATGAGTCATGGCACTCTTTAACGCCATCATGGAACTGCCTAGAAAATAAGAACCGTTCTTATTTTACACCAACTGAACGGCAGTTTCAAGGTCAAACTACTTTATTCAACACTGGATATCACAGGTCCTAGACAAATGTCACTGTCTTGTAACGATTAAACCTCCCCTGACTGAAACAATGGGAGTTGAATAAACAGTTCCACAGGCAGTTGATAGATAAGTTCCCACTGTGTATGTGTGTGCACATTTGTGTGTGTGTGTGCGTTGGTGGGGCTGGATCTGTGCCTCTGGTAGGTTTAGGGGGGAGAGAGGATCTCCTCATTCTCCTATCATCTCTGCTACATTCCCGCTCTCAATTCCAGGTCTACAGTTACACACAGAGAGACAAGCCAGCAGGCCACTGGCTTAACCCCCACAGACACAGACAAACATACATCCCACAGATTCATTTGCTGGACTATGTAAGGCCTGGGGGGGCGACTTCATAGACACTAAATAAAGCAACATGACAATCACAGAAACAAAGATCGGAGATCAGAGATCAGACCGCAGCCCCCAGTCTCTAAGAAGGAATGGGAGAGAGATGGACAGACAGCCAGGAGATGAGAAACCGACCAAACACAGCCTTCTATCTCTGGGGTGTCTAGAATATCATGTCCTGGATGACATAATCGTTCAGAATCCCCCCCGATTTGAACAAGGGCCTGTGTTACATTAGTGTCTGTCTCTCAACATCTGAACCATTCTGACTGGGGAGGTCTGTGGCTTGGCGACGGGGCACTCTTTAAAGCCCTGCGAGACGGCACAGATCAGAAAGACCAGACCAGAGCAGAGCGCATACTTGGCACAGCTTTTGATATTCCAGATAGCTGGCTTTCTCTAGGTGAACTTGATAATGACAGATCACTGAGTCCACAGATACAGTACACCCCAGTACCTGTTTATAGTACCATACTAGTCCAGTACACCCCAGTACCTATCCATAATACTATACTAGTCCCGTACACCCCAGTACCTATCCATAATACTATACTAGTCCAGTACACCCCAGTACCTATCCATAATACTATACTAGTCCAGTACACCCCAGTACCTATCCATAATACTATACTAGTCCAGTACACCCCAGTACCTATCCATAATACTATACTAGTCCTGTACACTGCAGTACCTGTCTATGTTGAGTCTCACAGGGCAGGTTAGGAGGTTAGGTTATATCATCACAGACAGAATCCTGTCTATTGAACCCGATATGTAAACATGATACCTTTACAAGGTTGTTACATACTGTAGAAGAGAAATGAATGGAATAGAAATTCCTGCTGGCGTATTTGATATGACCGCAGATCAAACAAGTACATAATTTTAAAAGAACATCTGATCTCCTGTGCGTGTGTGTGTCTGTGTGTGTGTCTGTGTCTGTGTGTGTGTATCTGTGTGTGTGTGTGTCTGTGTGTCTGTGTGTTCACTCCCTAGCACGATGAGGGTCAGTTTCGCCTTGATGTGTGTGTTACATAATTAAGGTTGACAGAGAGTTATTCCAAACTCAACACATGGACACGTTGTGTTTGTCAGACCTAACTGCTTCAGACAGTCATTTGGGATCAAACTGCTGAACATGTCCATAGCTATAGGTCTCATTCATGGCTCAAAGCCAAAAGCCTCAAGGTAAACTGTATAACTGTGCTCCAGTTTGGTGAAATGGGACACAGCAAAAGCCCACATCACCTATGATCCTGAGGGGGTGCGATCATTGCGTCTCTGAAGGGAACAGTCATTAACTCTGGGCTCATATGCCCAAATATGGCTAGGATGCACATTTTGGAAAAATAAACCTTCTTTTTTCCCTTTCTCTCTCTTTCTCTTTCTCCTTCTGACTAAATGAGAACCAGCTGATGTGGAGGCATGCGACTTAAAGATGACATCATCATTTCCACCCTGCGGCCGCATGGCTCCGTGCCTCTCTCTCTCTCTCCGGCCGGCCAAGACCTTTTTTCTTAATTGTTTATCCTCAAAGTCAAATCAGCGTAGGATCGGTCAGAGAGTCCTGGCAGTGTGTGAAACTCGACACTCACTCACAGAGCTCTGAGAAACAGGCTGGCAGAGAGAGACCTAACACAGCCTGCCACACACACACACGGGTCAATCCTGGGAGGGAGAAACTCTCCATGCTTAAGATGCCTCCCAGATTAGAAGGAAGTCTTTCTGTGGATAGCTGTCTCTAACATGAGGGCTGGTGGATGATCAGCAGGTGATGATAGGCCCCAGCAGAACATCATAGACGTATCCTGATAAGGACTGGTACATGACTCTTGATTCTCTGCTAAGCCCCAAGACTACCAGCTTTGAGGGAGGTTTGGGATGGCTTAACATGATCAACTGGAATCAAAACTGTCCAAATCCAAGTCGATCCAATCAAACCCAGAATCAAAGAAAAAACGGAATCACCTCGTTGAAGCGGGTGACCAGGTCCTCGACGGCGTTGCGCCGGGCATTCTGGGTGGGCATGGCGGGGGCCGAGAGCGAGGCTTTCAGGTTGGGGTGGCGTCGCCCCCCGGGGGGCTCGGGGCTGCCCAGGTCGTGGGTCAGGAAGCAGAGGTAGTCCAGGGGGAAGACGCGGCGGTACAGCCGCTGCTCCTGGTCCGTCAGGATGGCGGCGATCTCCTCCGGGAACTGGACCAGGTGACGCAGGTCCGCCAGCTCCTTACTGATGCCCGTCACGCTGGGGGGGGAGGGCGCTGACGGAGCTCGCCATGCTGCTGCACAGCTGGCGTTCTTGGAGAGACAGAGAGAGAGAGAGAGGGGAGAGAGAGTGAGAGTGAGAGAGAGAGAGAGAGAGAGAGAGAGAGAGAAGACAGAGAGAGAGAGAGAGAGAGAGAGAGGTAGAATAGAGAGAGAGAGAGAGAGTAGAGAGAGAGAGAGAGAGACGAGGACACGAGAGACGAGAGGACAAGAGAGAGAGAGAGATATGTTAAAAGCCACAGAGTTGAAGAAACACCGTCATAAAACAGCCTGAAACCCTGGTTCAGAACCCTGATGGGCCACAACACATTGTCAATACCGGGGCAGTAATGGATGGAACACACACACACACACACACACACACACACACAGATAATCCTGTTGGGGTTTCTGAATGAGACATTAACCTCTGTTTGTGTGACTGTGTAACTCCTCTCTTTCATCATCCTCGTAAGAAGTAAGAACTCCACTCCATGCACCAGTGGATGGGTAAACTCCTCTCCATTTTATTGATCGCTGTTTCCAGGTCTCACACTGAGATATTGATCTATTGAGCATGGGAGCCTGACCAAGAAGTAAACAGCTATATATCAACAAGGAGGTGTTTAGGAGAGCTAAATGAAGATGACAGAGGAGGTGTCAGACCAGTAAGATCCTGTTTATATAAAGATTAAGGGACAATGACTGCATGTGTGTGATCATACTGTGTGTTACTGTATGTTAATACAATGAAAGGAATCTATGGAGAAATACACCAGATACCAGGAATACACCCACTCTTCTAGATTCCAGGAACAAGGCCGCTCCTCTGGTCACTGTCAAACGTCTCACCACGACCAGGAGCGCTGGGTGTCCTGGGTCACCCTCAAGATGTGCTACAGGTAGCCATGACAACCAGAATAACCAGCGGATGAGAGAAAAGTTGCCTATTTATACTGCTTGATTTGTGCATCCGGACGCAGTAGTCACCATGATGAACACACTAACGTGTGTGTGTGTGTGAGAGACAGAGGGAGGGCCGGTGGTTGTGTTTACAGAGGCAGGTGTAAGCTATTTGTTACATTTAGGTCACAGCACATCCTGCAACAGGACTGGCTTTTGGGGATAGGTGCTTCTAGAACCTTCCAACAGAAGGTTCCAAATTTAAACAGAAGGTTCTAGAATCCATATAGAAGGTTCTAGAATTCATACAGAAGGTTCTAGAATCCATGCAGAATGTTCTAGAATCCATACAGAAGGTTCTAGAATCCAGACTGTGGGACATTTCTAAATATAGTGGACGTGAAGTGGACTAGTGGCCTAATAACCCCAGTCTGTAACTGACCTCTCCTCTAGAAAAAGCTAAACAAAAACGACTTTGGTGATAGAAGATAAGAGTAAATCTTCCATCCTATGGTCTGGATCTAGATGACTATTTCTGCTGGGCTTTTTACAAGCTGCCTCCTTTTGAAGTGGAAATGACAAACTGATCATTATTCCATTAACGTAGCAACATAACGCCCAGCAGTGCCCCCCTAATCTTTATGCACAGGCTGTTTAATGAACAGATTGGAGTTTAATCAAATGTGTGTGTGTGTGTGTGTGGTTCTATGGTTTTGTTTCAGCTAATGTTAGCAAAGATCCTGCTTGAGACAAGGGCAGGCTGTTTGAACGAACATCCTGCTGTGAATCTAATCTCCTCCTAGATCACACTCATACTCTCACTCACTCTCACACACACACACACACACTCACACACACACACACACACACACACACACCACACACACACACACTCACTCTCTCAGACACACACACATACACCTGCTCTTCCGACAGATGAACCCTAAACCTCACAACCTGTATGTGAAAACAAGGATCAGTGAGTTCAGATAGTTTCCGTGTTTGTAGCCCAGAACTAAGAGTCATGTGTATCTGGGATCCCTGTGGAGGATGTCCTCAGGGCCACAGAACAGTTATTACACGATTCTCAGCTCTGAAGAGTCTGAATAGACACAGGCAAAAAAATCACAAGTCAACAACAAGCAATCAAGGTAGGAGGTACTGCCTTCCTCCTAGCAAATAGAAGGATGAATCACCAGCTATTCAAGCTTAGCCGGGCAGAGAACCTTGAACATGGTGACTGCAGTTACTAACTCC
The DNA here is from genome assembly GCA_903064625.1 of Mallotus villosus. Taxonomy (NCBI): domain Eukaryota; kingdom Metazoa; phylum Chordata; class Actinopteri; order Osmeriformes; family Salangidae; genus Mallotus; species Mallotus villosus. The sequence goes on along the minus strand of CAEFZP010001896.1, from coordinate 865,516 downwards.
TACTGCTCACTAAGACTCTTAACAGGAGCTCAGACCCAGCTGCAGTAGGTAAACGTCCAGTGGAGGTGGAACTGAACACTAATGGTGTGGAGAGTAAGAGACATATGAGGCTAGGTTACGAGTCAACATATGCACAGTCATTTCATAACTATGTGACTATTTAGAAACTACTATTTAGAGCAACAGGTGTCTTTGTTCACCATTTCAACAGCAACAAGCAGCTAAAATATCATGTCATGTATTCCTTTAAACACAATGTCAAAGTAAATAATATTTGTACGTACTAACAAACGCAATTGTTAGATTATAAACACTTCACTTCACTACTTCCCTTATGTCTCCAAATCAACCTGATTTATAGTCACATAACAATAAAACCTCATTTGTAAACCTCCCAGCCCCACAGAGTCTGGAGCCCTGTGCTGACAGAAATAAAAATGTCATGGTCCTATATGTAAAAAAAACGACAGAACGTAAACAGCCAGTCCTGGAAGACACACAGTAAAGACAGCCCATACAGGAGCCACACATCACCGAATGTTCTGCTGGGTTCGAAGCTCATATTCTAACCACTGGAGGCATCAGGTTCTACTTTCCAACTTGACAGCCACTGACAGCAACAGCAACAAAGCAACAACTAACAAACCAACAAATCAGCTCACCTAACCACGCAGCCGTTTACTTACTGATGAGCTTGATGTCCATCCTGTGGGAATGTTTCATGATTGGTAGCTAGCCTAGCTGGGCTAGCTTGTCCTGTTGGTCTCACTGACAGTCAGCTGCTACGACGGCGAGGTGCACTTGTCTGCAGCTGAGCTGCTGAATGCTCAGGCTCTGCTGTGACTGCAGCTGCTCTCTCTCTCTCTCTCTCCTTGATTTACTCAGCTCTGCTCACTCCCCGCGCCGCTGACACGCATCATACCTCACAGCCATGCGCTAGTCCAGCCAGCCAGCCAGTCATTAAGCAGCAAGATCTAAACACAGGTCAGCCCACCATTCCCCTTACACACGCTGGAAGACACACACGTATACGCGCACACACACACACACACTCCATAACGTTTCTGCACCTACTCACACAATCAACGGCTCTCCAATTCCAACTCCAGCTCCATTTCCCCCCTGCCACACCCCCCCAGCCCTCCCCACTCCCCCTGCCACACACCCCCAGCCCTCCCCACTCCCCCAGCCCTCCCACCTCTCCCTTACATCACCCCAACCCCCCTTCCTTCCCCCTCACTCTCTCAGTTTACCCTCACATGGACAGTCAGTGTAGAAGATCCCTGACCACATCACTGAGTCAGTCACTCACAAATATGATACAGAAAACGAGACATTTCGGTACCATGAGTTTACAGTATTTTGTGTTTTTAAACAGATTTAAATATGTTTACGTAATAAAGCTAGCTCATAAACAATAGACTCCCTTTTAAAAACTCTTCAGTTCCCACTCTGCCTTCAATGTCACCATACGCTTAAGACAATGACACAATATATAATAACCCCAGTATGTTGGAAGGAAGCCAAGCACAATGGCCTCCTCAGCAGAACACAAACACACAGATACACAAACACACAGATATACAAACTCCAACAACAGACCTTCACCTTCCCCCCATTATGAAGCATACAGAGCAGACCTGTTTAACACAGGGCTCCCGCTCATTCATCCAGATATGTACTTTTCCTCCCAGGCCCAGACGGATGACAGTGCACACACACACACCACACACACCACCCCACACCACCCCACACCACCCCACACCACCCCACACCACCACCACACCACACCACACCACACCACACCACACCACACACACACACACACCACACACACACCACACACACCACACACACCACACACACACACACACACACCACACACACCACACACACCACACACACCACACCACACACACCACACACACCACACACACCACACACACACCACACACACACCACACACACCACACACACACCACACACACACACACACACACACACACACACACACACACACACACACACACTATAGTACTGAATAGCCTGACTGTTCCAAACAAGAGCAAATGAACCATTGTTGTTCTGCACCTGCTCTTTCTCCAAGAGAAGCAGAAAGCTGTCTGACAATGAGCTACTTACAGAAGTCTAGCTAGCTGGGCCCTGGGCTGCACATTCAACATAAACAAAATAAACAATGCTATCTGACAGCAGGCACAACCTGGGCATGTGTTCCCAGCCCCGCTACCAACCCCTTACAGTTACAACGCAAGGCTTCAGGGATCTTCCGTGAAACCAAAACAACTGTTTCTCATTCATGACAACCTGCCGGACGACAGTGATCTTTCATATCAAATTTGTCATCTTTCTCTTTCTTGCTCTCCCTCCCTCCCACTAGTTTTCTCTCCATTTCAGCCTGAGATACTTCAATGAACCCGGCTGACCAAGCTTCCAGCAGTGCCACTGCCAAGACTTCCTGAGGAAAAAAAAACAAGCAATCTAGCTTTCTGACACTAGCCTGAACCTATTGGCCTGTCCTGCTCCTGAGAGCTCTCTAAAGCTCGGACCTCCTAGGGGTAAACAAGAGAAGCTGTGGTTCATGTTGTGTCTGTAAAGCAGCAGGTTGGCTACTGCTGAAACACTGTCTTCACACTGCTCATGGTGGTGTAACTTGAAAAGAACTGTTGCCTGTATGCTCTAGATGAAAGATGCAGTAAGACAGAGATGTTGGAGAGATGGGAACAGTCTTCAGTGGGTCCCTCTCTGTGGATAGTGTATGTGTGTATATACATTATTTTTTTTTCCACCACTGCCAATTATTTTTCCGTTACTTGCACTTTTGTCGGGAATAAAAATATGTTTAGATTTGCACAATTCTGGAACGGAATCATGTTTGTTAGGACACACAAGTAAGGAGCACGTCACCTAAGTCATCCCCACTGTAAGCCAAGGGGAACAGTCCCTCATACTCCCTTCCCTCCCTCTGGCCACCCTGACCTGACCTCGACCCAGGTACTATTCCAGACCAGGCCAGAATGTGGGGTTTGCAGGTGCCAGTATTTCATCCTCACCATGAAGACAGAGTGGCTTTGATGTTGCACATAGCGCACAGTTTGGCCCAACAGACAGCCGTTCAAGCCCACATGTCCCCCCCATGTCCTCTGGTGTCCCTTGTCCCATGTCCCATGTCCCCCCCATGTCCTCTGGTGTCCCTTGTCCCATGTCCCATGTCCCCCCCATGTCCTCTGGTGTCCCAGGTCCCTGTCCCATGTCCCCCCCATGTCCTCTGGTGTCCGTCTCGGACAGCCCTCCTCAGACGCTGCACGTACGCTGTCCATGTGAGATGTGCAAGTCTCCCAGCCACGCACAACCAGCACTACCACGTCTCACTCAAGTGAGAGACTAGCATAAGCAGCCCTGGTTTACTGTTAAGATGGATCATTAGGAATGATACCTTGCATAAGAACTGGAGCGCAACATACGTCATGAAGCCCTGCTCGCAAACAACCCCTAGTTCCTACCTCCTAGCCTCCTCATCCCTCCACCAAGGATAAACAGAGATGTTAAAAACAGCGTGGAGTGTGCAGTAGGCTAGCTAGGTGCCTGTGACTCACACTGTAGGATGAAAGGGTTGAATAACGCACATCCGAGAAAACACAGCAGGTTACTGATAGTCTCGCTCTCACTTCGCCACGCTTCCATCAATCACAACAGCAGCCGCGCAATCAACGAGACCTTCAAAAGGCTAGAATAACCAACAGCGCTTTGCACACAGTCTTCAGATGAAACCACTTCCAGGACTCACTAATGGAGGAATGCTCCAACAATTAACCCGGGACAGAAGGCCAGTGCGGGTCTGTCCGTGACTCAGTGTGTCAAAACGCCTGCCTTGGTCTGCAGACGCACTGTCACCTGGCATGCGCCCAGCGGACTCCCAGTCCAGCATGAGAGGATCGGCTTACCGCCGCACATCAGCGAGGGAGCAAGAGAGCCGCCGCCAGAGAGAGAGAAGCCTGCCAAGGTCATATTACTGGGAAGACACTCAGTGAGAGAGCAGAGGTGGAGGGGAGAGAGAGAGAGGGGGGGGGGAGGAGAGAGAGAGACGGGAAGAAAAAGAACCACTCAAACTAATCAAAGGCATATTCTTTTTTTATTTAAATTTCCGGCTGTTTTCCGACGGGGCGTGAGGGTTTTACACCTCAGCATGCATGTGTCACACCACTTAAACTGAGAGGATGAATATATTACTATTTACGTCTGGAGCACGGTTGGCTCTATCTCTCTCTCTTTCTGGATGAGGGAACCCATCCAGCTGTGAGCCATACACACACACACACACTAACCTTTGAGCATGGCCTGACCAGTGGAGCTCACAGGGCCACAGGGCAGAGCGGAGCGGGCACCGAGGGCAGTAGTAGCCTCCAGCAGGGCACCAGTCAGGTGTGTGCACACAGATGTTCTCTGTGAGCTGGCACGGTAGAACCTGGCATAGACAGACCAGCGAGGTCAACTTCACTGTCCGACACACATAACCTGCTACGAGTTGCCTTTGGGATGGTTAAAAATGGTCTTCACGTAAAAATAAATTTTAAAAAGTGTAAAATGTTTCTTTCAAATACAAATGTTATGGTGTGATTGTCTATTTTCTTGTAAAGTTCTGCCTGTGTGTGTGTGTGTGTGTGTGTACAATTTCTCACATAACACTCGTGTCTGGATGTATATTCTTCTACCTAGGTTGAAAGGGGCAGTGCCAGGGTCCGGGGCAGGGAGGTGGCCATGCCACCCTCAGACACACACACCCAGGGGAGAGCGGGAGCGTCCTGCAGGGGTGGGGCTGCTGCTCCTCCACATTCAGCACATGGACGATCTGGGAAGAGAAAACAAACGTTACTATCCAGAGTAACTACCTGTGTTAGCATCGGTTAACAGCAGGATGAGAAATTACAAGACACATGACTGTTCCACCGACTTGGTACAGATAAAAAGTATCTGTAAGTCCCTTTAGATAAAAGCATCTGCTAAATGAATAAAATCGAAATAAAATGTAAATCTGCCAATAGAAGAGCTATATACCTGAAGCTCCCAGAGAGCAGACACACACTCACAGAGGACACAGAATACTGAAGAAGAGAAGATCTTGTTTGAGCTTTGATCTGGATCTGGTGTGGTCAGTTAGAGTCCACTAAAAGACAGTCCAATAGTCTAAATGGATCCTGCTGTATGTAAAACCTGCCAGGAATGCAAATCCTTCTGGATAAGACAGTCCTCTACAGATACACTAAACGTATGGTATTTAAATTGTTACATTTGTCTATGGTCTATAGGTGGTGAAGAAATGAGTTTACTGGGAAAACATGTTGGGGTGCTACATGGCTTATTGCACTCATCAAATACAGATGTCTCAAATTGTGTGGTACAATTACAGCTCATTGAAATGATGTTTTGTTCCTCGTGAAAAGGGATGACATTAAAAGCTATTGCATCATGTATACTTGCATGCCTTTGGTATGTCCTAGAATAAAGCAAAGAGGCTATGAAAATAGATGAACGATTGCTCATTTGACAAATATAATGGCTTGGACACATTTGTTGGTACCTTAGAAAAGATAATAACCCAAAAATGTGAGCACGTCAATATAATCCTCTCTTCTTTCCAGATGTCTGGAAACTTCCGTCGAAACTTCCACCACTGAAACCCACCGAGCAAAAATACACGTACGGCGAAACGACGTCAGTGTCAAAATCCCAATAAACCCCTTCAAACTCTTTCAGGAGACGGAGACAGAAAAAGGAAGCAGAGCTTCAACAGGAGGGTCCCGCCATCTAATTCACTTGCGTCTTGTCTGGAGGGCGGCCCTCCTCACTCTGAACACGCTTCTCAGAGAGACATGATTCCACCCCTGCTGACCCTGAAGCCCTGCTCTCATGGCTGTTTACAGAAAACCATTAAGATTATGTCCTCACCGGGATGGAAGGAAGGCCTCATTACTGCTAGCCTTGCACCGTGACTGAGCTCTTAACTGTGAATGAGTGGAAGTGATTGGTTTCATTCAAGGTCTGAGTACCCCAGGGCACTGTCCATTTCCTGGGTCCCACTTCACACCCTCAGCCTCATTTCCTTTATCAGTGAGTGGTCGATCTTTTCCCCCAACAGATAAGAGTCGAACACACGGTGAAGTAGAGAGTCACAGGGAAAGTCACGCTTGGATTCCGTTCTTTAGATCTACAGGTTTGTCGAGAAGAAGAATAAACGTTTATTGATCACGCGATGACACGCACGCGTGTAGGGAACGGCGACACTAACACACACACACACATATATGCTTGAGTGTCTATACCAATGAAATTCTCTCTCTGTTTTTCTCTCATCCGGTTGTCCTTCCTGTAAGGGTTGTCAGCCATATCAAGTCCAAGTGCTCATCCATGTCCTGGCCCGGGGGAATGGGCAGAAGAGACATTTGTCCTGCATGCTTTTAGGGGTTATTTGAGCATGAGGAAAACCTATATGAGCATGGGCCGAACATGAAACACAGAAAGGCTCGGGGCACCGAACAGCGCCCCAAGCGGTAATTGAACCGATCTCCTTCTTGCAGTGAGCCGACAATGCAAGGAACTGTGCCACTGAACCAAATATTATTTCAAGGAAGTGATCAAGAATGTATGTTTGAATGTGAACCACGATCCAGCAGTGTTTGTGTCTGTCACTGCACTAACAGCCATAGGACTGTCGTCCCCGGCCACATTAAATAAGGCAATGGAACACTATGCACCCTGGGGTCAGTTCACACACACACACACACACACACACACACACACTCCTAAAACACACATGCACACGTCATAGCAGCACAATAGCCAAGTCTCCCTAGAGACAGCATGACTGTTTTGCAATACTGTTCATGCCATATAGCAAGCGTACAGTTTGTTCTTTACACATCTTATGGCCCTTGCTGGGATCAAATCAGCAACGCCAGAAAGCACAGCACTCAACTTAACTCCTCCACACAAGACCCCTGTAGGATCCATCTGAGTCAGGTCGAATGTACCGGCAATGGAACTCATTTGTGACATTCAGTCTGACGCCACATGGTAAATGGACAACATTATTTAATAGCACTATTCATATACCGTAGCGGCACACAAATTGCTTGACATTTTGCCTCGCCCATTCACACGCACACACACACACACGCACGCACACGCACACACACGGCGGCAGAGCTGCCATGCAAGGCGCTGGCCTGCCCATCGGGAGCAACTTGGGGTTCAGTGTCTTGCTCAAGGACACATGGCCTAGGAGGAGTCGGGGATCAAACCGCCAACCTTGCTCTCAGTGGAGGCCCCTCTCTAGCCCCAGAGACACAGCCGCCCATGTGGCTTCATGGGCCACATGTCACGTCCCACCATGATCCGTATGTGGTAAAAACATTAATGATTATTATTATTATTAATAAAGTATTATGCATCAGCATCTCAGGTGTGGTGCCTCAGACACAACGACGGTCTCTTAACAGCAGGGATCAATTCAATCATCACCCCAGCAACCGGGATTAGAGCACTCCGCCGTGCTTAGCAACTCAATTGGTCTCCCTCCCGTTCTCCTCTGGTGAAGTTCGTCAGACAGGAGAGTTACATAAGACAGCCATCAGTGCCAGTGACACTGCTCAGCCTGCGTTTGAGAGGACAGAACTGTGTGCCTGGGTTGTCATTGAATGTGACTGCACAGTTTACTTAGCGATAGCATAAGAACATCCCCTAGAACAGTCTGGGCTTCTTCAACTATAATAAGAAACCCTGAGAGGAAAACAAACTCAACTTCCACTGACAAAAAAAAAGAGAGAGAGAGAGAGAAACTGCATGTGCTTACCTGATATATGGGGTGCAGGTGCACTAAAATGAGTTACATGTGTAAATGGAATGACATCCATACAGTTTTGTATAAAGCCCAAGTCAGTTTCTGCCCCGGGTTCAACTTTTCAGTTTGTGTATCATGACTTCCTGTTTATGATGAGTGCTCCAGAGGTAATGACGCCGGGCTCTCTTGGGCTCTGTGGGATGGGCTTCCTGTCTGGCCTCTAGTCTGCTGCCCGTGTCAGATCTCAGCCCTGGGCCCACGGGATGGGAAATTTACCGGGCCACCCTTTCAGGAAATGGCAGCAGTCAGTGGTGCTAACAGGCATTTAGACGGCCATCTCACAGGTGCTCAGCACCGACACTAGCCATTCTGGTCCATACACACATGGGGGCAGTTTGAGGGCAGCTGTTATTTTTAGATTTGCCCATTTCCACAAAATAATCATACACACCAATAGAAGGATAGGTGCTCTGGCAGAGTAGCAACATGATCCGCAAACATACTGTACTGAAGGTCCAGCAATAGGTCTATGTATGTCCACACGGTTTCTGGGCAGTTCAAGGGGGACTGGAACAAAGAATGTGGGCTTTGAACAGTTTCTGGTCTCCAGTGCTCTATCTGGTAAAAGCCCGGGATAGCTGTCATGCCAGCCTTATCTAGATCGAAGGGGCAGATAGCCAAGTGGAACCAACAAGGAACATTCTCAACCCTTTCAACTCTGGGGTCGACTGGGGACCACTGACTGACAGACGACTATGCTTCCTTCACACTTTGTGTTGGCTACGGCAAACTGGGAGAGTGTGAATTACTTATAAGCGCAGCGCTAGAAACAGAAGACAGATAGATGAGTATTACAGACCATAAACACTTGGGGAGATACTCTCTGAACTGACAGCCACGGTGGCTGGAGTCTTTAACCAAGACCACAGTCTCTTATGACATACACACCGTCAATTTGAGCTGTGCACGTTCTATATACAGTAAAGTGTGCACGCACGCTGTTATATCTTACTGGTAAATGAGGCAGTGAGTTACAGGATGGATTCTGTGAGTTTTCTTAAGTTGTCACATGGGAGAGAGAGTGGGTGAGAGACACTGTGGGGCTACACGTCTGACTGCAGGGAATGTGGGCCCGGAGGCTGACAGACACATGGCAGCTGCCCGCAGCACATCCAGTCCTGTACTGTTCATCCTCATCAACAACACACACACACACACACACAGACACCCTCGCAGACACGCTCGCATGCATGAACACACACGCACGCACATGAGCACATGCACACAGACTTCCAAAACAACGTTAGCACTACGTCCTTAAATAGGGGTGAGCTGACATTTCAAACCTGTTTTACTTGGGGAGGGGAATTTCCTTTCTCCTCTCTCAGGTTTCCTCCGGCAGAGTTCACACTCCTCATGTCATGCTCTATACACTCTGATTTCTAGACCTCAACATCCAATGCATTGCTTCCGAATTGATTACATCAACTCTATTCAAGTTGGATGAGTTTAGAGGCGTTTTATTCCACCACTACAACACAATAAAGCCCAATCAGTGGGCTGCATCAGTCAAGCCATTAGGCCCAAGCTCCAGATCCCTGCTGATTCTTCTGCCTGGCAACCCAACTGTGAGCCATCCATTCTGGGCAGGGATTAGCAGGCGAGGTAGCAGGCTCAAGGGGACCAGAGGGCCAAGAGGCCAGAGAGAAGACCTGCATGATTTACATTCTTGTCAGAGCCAATATTCTGACTGAGCACTATGTGGAGTTTAATATTCTGTTGTCTGTTTTGATTTGTATGACCACTCATCCTTTGTATGACCACTCATCCTTATCATCCCCAACCTCTCGTCTTCCCCAACCCCTCCATCACTCTCACCCTCTCTTCCTGCTTCTCTTTCTCTCCTTTTCTCCATGTCTCTCTCTCTTGGATGCTTCTGACCCCGAAGATCCTCCTAGCATTCCTAGTTCAGGGTCACGTGACCCACACCCACGCAGCTGCCTCTGATGTATGGCAACAATGAGCCTGGCGTGAGAGTAGCCGACACACTAAAGATACCCTGACCCTACGTCACTACCAGCCACGGCAGAGATGTAGAGATGTCGCACGGCCAGGAGGGGCTAACGTTACAGCAGAACACAGAGAAAGTATGTGTGAGTCAGAGGGGGAGAGAGAGAGAGAGTTGTTTTTCTATGGGGGCGGGGGGCATTCTGTAACAAAGTTCAGAGCATTACATCCACCAAGACCTGCCAGGAAATAAGATGAACACCCCTCCCACTTCCTTCAGAGGACACCAGCTGTCATTGGATAATACAACACCGGCAGTAGTATGTCCAGGAACGTAGAGAGCCATCATCAGTAGCAAACCCTCTGGTCAAGGTTCTCACAGCCGGAGGGCGGGGCAGGGTCAGCTGGAGTTGCTACAGCCTGGATTCTGCTGAGGCCACTGGGATAGAGTCACTGTACTGTACCCCAAGCCTGCCTTAAACAGCCCACTGGAGCATGTGGTGTACATACCATGTGTCTACGTGAGGGAACCTCATATTTTAAATATATCAGACATCTGTATTCCCCTGGGGAAAACCCTCTGGGCTCCCACCCACGCACAGTACAGGGTCAAAAGTCCATTTTGAGGATACTTGAGGAGACGCTTGATTTACAGGTAATGTGTCGAGCGCAATGGAACTCATGGAATCCCCTCATGAGTGCTCAACCCTTCCTGGCCCACCCAATGAGCCAGGCGATCTAAATCAACCGCACCTCAAGTATTTACAAAGTGGTGGAACCCAGTGTTTCCCTGAGCAGGTCTACACCACAGCCCCAGCATCTCAGTGACAACACATCTATCCCACCCAACACCCCCCTAGACTGTATAAACCAGCCAAGAGACATAAACAGAGAACAACATGCCAAGCATCTCTCCTCCCACTCCCTCTCCTTCGCACTTTCCTCCTTTTCATCCATCTAAACGAGCTCTTCCTTCTCCGCCTCTCCCTGTCACCCTCTCCCGCTCCTCATCTCGACTGGGTCTGTAGGAACTAGTGGTGGGCCGTTATCGGCGTTAACGTGCTGCGTTAACGTGAAACTCTTATCGGGCGATAACAAAAACATCGCTGTTAATCTATTCTCAAAGTTGGGTTGGGAGCTGGGTCTATACTACGCAAGCTATGATGACTTTCACCTTGAAATTTTAGCGCGGCCGTATACCTAGCCGAATTGCACTGTAGGGGGCCTTGTGTATGAAATTACCACATCAAACGTGACGTGCTAACATGGATGCAGCTATGAAGTCACCGGGTTTGCTTCAGTCATTATTTGGGTAGCACACATATTCTGAAGTGGAGAGAGAGAAAGTGAGACAGAGAAAGTGAAAGAGAGAGAGAGAGAGAGAGAGAGAGAGAGAGAGAGAGACAGAGAGAGAGACAGAGACACAGACAGAGCGAAGGAACCTTTCCTTGTGGTCCTGTTCTCTCTTCCTCCTCCCTCTGACTTCACAAGGTAATGTTTGCCTGTGCTGGCTGCCCGTCTGGACTGTCTCAATGTTGACTGAGTGTTCTGTGTCCAGGCCAGGCCAGCTCCTACCTCGTGTTCATGGAAATGGCTGGCTGTTTATCAGGCTAGATGGCTGGCTATCTGCCTGAGAAGTTGGCTGGCTGGCTGGCTAAAAGGGCTGGCTGGCTGGCTGGCTGAGGGGCTGGTGGAGAGGTTGGGTGGCTGTTTTTCTGCCTGTTCAGGGTCAATCTATTGAACAAATGACCATTTGCTGTGTTTGGAGAGCCTGATATGTGAATACCTCCACCAGATAAAGGAGTGATGGTCTTATCATAACAGAAATATGCTATGTAAAAAGCTCTGCCTTGGTTCATGGAGAACACTATCAGCACAAGGGAGACGGCAAAAAGACAGAACTAGGATAATGAAAAAGTACCCCTACGGTTGCTATCTCTCTATAGAAATAAGATAACAAAGACCAATGCCCTAGGTTTACATTCTTGCGCCAATTTTCCCAATTTTAGTGAAGTCTTTGAGTTTCAGACATTCCGTAGCCTGTTCTAGAACCTATCCAACTCTATTTAAAGGTTCAACATGTTGTAAGCCTTTCCAATAACATGTTGAATGAAAAAATGCCATTACATCTTCCCCATGTTTGCAAGGATGTGTACAGTTACAGCCCTGAGAAAGGCAGTGCCTTTGACCCTCATGTAAACCACAGGAGAAGCTAACAGGTACACCGACACAAGACCTGTAGGACGACACCTTACCTTCTAGTCTGCACCATTCAGCCTGATGAAGATCTAAACACATCTAAACTTCACACTCTTAGATCATGTGACTTCAGACTTGTACTTCCTGCTGCTGTAGGAGTATGACCGTCTGGTGCTCTACTCTGTCTCCCGTCAACTGGTCAACAGGGACACTTCATCACCCAATCACAATGTCCCATTTTACTTTCTCTCTCTCCCTCTCTCTCCCTCTCTCTCCTTCTTTCTCCCTCTCTCTCTCCCATCTCTCCCCTCTCTCTCCCCTCTCTCTCCGCCTCCCTCTCTCCCTCTCTCTCCCCCTCTCTCCCCCCTCTCTCTCCGCCTCCCTCTCCGCCTCCCTCTCTCCCTCTCTCTCTCCCTCTCTCTCTCCCTCTCTCTCCCTCTCTCTCCCTCTCCCTCTGACAATATAACCACAATTTTCCCACCATTCTCTCCCCAGCGCCGGGACGGTAAATCTGTTCTTACTCCCCTTCTCTAACAATACTTGCTGATGGCCTGACCTGCTAGCCCTTCACCCAGCACTTCAGACCACTGAGCAAGACTGAAATTCTCATAAACTCAGTTTGTATTTTTTTACATTCCATGTCTAAAAGAGCACAGCCTTTCTAAAAGAATCATTTAGAAAATGAAAGTTGAGAGAGAAAAGGAGAGACACAGGGGAACAAGGAGTTTTTACTTACATAATAACAGCCATCCGCTTGTGTGGACAAAATCAGCCCCAAATGTACCAGTGATAACAAAACTCTGAATGCGAGTATGGATATTCTGTATCCAGTCCAGGACAAACTCAGTCAAGGTCATGAACCTCAAAGAATTATGAATCATCTAGATGTGGTAAGCTTATACTAGCGAAATGGTCCCTTGATTGGCTGAGGCCAAGTGGGAGACCCGCCCACTGGGAAAGGACATGAGTGGAGAAAAGGGAGAGGAAGAGAGGGATCAGGAGGAGAGAAGGAGCCATGGGGGAGGAGATGGTAAGGTAAAGGGGAGAGGCAGGGAAAGAAAGAGAGAGACCAGAGCAGTGTGAATCAGGGCTGCGGCCGAAGAGGAAGATAAGTGGAGGGAGAGGGGAAGAAAAGAAACATAGAGGGGGAGAGAGAAGTAGAGAAGGGGGGGGGTTACCAAAACCAAAGCTCCTCTCCTAACAGTTTCAGGCCTACGTATGTGTGTGTGTGTGTGTGTGTCTGTGTGAGAGAGAGAGCACACCTGTGTTTTCTGCACACTTCAACTAACAGAGATAAACCGAAAATGTATTTTCTGAGAGCACATACGGCACCAAGAAAATACATGTGAACCGGTAACAGGTTAGAATGACACTGAGAGAAGCAGAATCAGTAGAATTCCATTGCGCTGAAAACAGACAGTTCTGTACGTGGGCTGGTTCCCCCTCAGAACCTAAACCTGGAAGCTATTAACAAAGTGGGAGACCCCCTGGGAACCCTCTGCTCCGCAACGGCAGAACCTTGGTTCTCATGATGTCATCCTACAGTTAACCTACCTACTACCCATAAAGTAGTTAACTAACTACAGTAATTAGCGGTGAATCTCTAACATTCAAGCCATGTGCTAAATGCATTACTTTTTAAAATGTATAGGATAACAGCTACTAACAAAGAGAGCAACTGGCGCCTATAAATATATTAAACTCTTCTTGTTCTGGCCGTTGCCATGAGAAACAGAAAATTACATCTCAAACAGTAATAGTATTGCAGTTCTTCGTCTACTTACTCGTTCAGGAGGCCAGTGAAAGCTGAAGGAGGAAATAGCAGGAAATTAGAAAGAAAAAAACTGATTCAAACAAAATATAAATCTGTCTCAGACAGAGTGAGGATCCAAGAGTGAGAGAGTAAGCTTGAAAATCCAGGGAGAGAGAGTGAACGAGCAGGGGGCGAGAGAGCGAGAGGAAGAGAGATCGACATCAGTGAAGGAGCGAGCGAGCCCCTCCGTTAGCTGTGCCTCAGGAGGGCATCCCATATTTGGCAGGCAACCAAGATGCTATCAGACAAAAGTAGAGAGCCTCACTAACATGTACTACAAACTCATCCAAAAGCAATCCTTCAGATCAGTACTGGTATATTATATATATATATATATAAAGTCACATATAAGCACTCAAATCTTCCTTTCCCTACCACGGGGCCTTGTTCAACTCTGGGAAATCATTCATAAAAACCGCACTATACTCATTCAGGAGTCGGATGGAAGTAATCTAACATCTATCAAGTTCAAACGAATCATGTTTTCTAGTAAGTCACTAGAAGTCTTAGCAAGTGTTCTGCCAGGCTCTAACACAAGACCCGTTATGTCTAGCCACTAGTACACCAAGGACACAAGAACACTGCTTAGAACAGTAGCAAGAGAAACGTAGAAAATAATCATGATCATTCTTTTAAAAAATCTGAGAAATCCAACAATTAATTTGTCCAAGTCCAAGTAAATTCATGAGGTTTCACTAAGACATCAACTGTTACAACTGTCACTTTCAAACAGGTAAACACTAAAAGTGTGCTACAAGTACATCCAGATGGGCCCTACCTAACGAGCTGTAGTCTGTGAGGCGTAACCTCTACGACGGCCACGCCGAGGCCAGGTGACATTAAGATTCTCCATGGAAACGGCGGGGACGGGTGGGAGTGCTGAGCCGAACACAGAGGCACCCTGGGACAGGCACTTGATCTGGTCATTATCCAGCTCCGGACACCGTTGCCATGAAAACCTCTTATGAAAGACCCTTGAGTTTGTGTCTAAGATGCAGAACAGTCTCCTGTACACACACATTGATCTCTGCCACTCGCATTCAGCTTGATCTGATATTACAATTTTATTATCCAAAGGAAACAACTGAAGAGCAAATATATATATATATATATGTAATGTTGAATGAACATGAAGACTATATATTTTTTCTCAATCTACTGTATAGTCCATGCATGTATTTCCTCTGTTATTTTTCCATTTAAATGTTTAATAAGAGACTGGCCATCCTGGTGTCCCTTGACTCTCTTGGAGTTAGGTGAGGAAAACCAGAGCCCTTCAAACGCTTTTCTAAATGACCTTCGTTTAGGTCAAGGAAGGTTTTAGTGATGCAGCTTGTTCTGATTTAATTAAACAGCAGTTTTTTTACCCTTGTACATTTTGATCACTTTGATGTCGTCAAGGCGGTCAAGTTGATTCATTTCCCCCACTTGACCAGATTGCCGGAACCCTGATTTGAATCAGTAAGATGTAACGTGACTTTGGAAGGGATGGTGTGGTTGGGTTTACCAGCAATGCAAGTTCCCAATGCCACTACTGCCATCTAGTGTTCTGATGTGGAGGGTTAGAAAAAACGACTGGGAATCGAACCGGCAACCTTCTGATTAATAGCCCGATTCCTTAACTGCTCAGCCATCTGACTCCTCCTCCTAATGCATAAAACACCACGACAGAGGAATGGATGGCAGCATTAAACTTCTAAACTATGTCAAGTGTGTTACTGAGTGTGTGTACTGACTACATGTGTGGGTATCTTTAGACGCTGTCACACACCTGGTATGTTCAGGTGTATAAAAGAATGTGGGAATGTTCTTGTGAAGCAACAACCACTGTCAATATGAGGTCAACATTTGACAGAGTTGACACACCTAACACCGACTCACACCCAAAAAACACATAGGACAATATGTAACAGGAAATAGCTGATGGATGACATGTCTGATATACATCAGATGAGCCATACGACACACAGAACCAGTCCTTTCCCCGTATCCCATATAAAGTTCACCAGATGACCACTAGATAGAGCCAACAAGCCATGCTTTACCAGCATGAGTGACACCGACATCATGTGATTGCATTGCATCTACCTTTTTTGTATAGAAAATACTGCACAAGACATAGTAAGAGCCGTGCACTGTGTAGCTTGTGTAAACATTAATGTGTTTGTGTGTGTATGTGTGTGTGCATGGGTACATGTGTGTGTGCGTGCTGTATTACCAGTCAGTCATCACATCCACATGAGATGACTCAGATGAGTGACAGTGAGGAAGTCTTGAGTTCTGTGAAAAAGTGTTGCAACTCAGTATCGACTCCTGGGCAGGACGGTAGGATAGGCTCAGAGGGTTAGGATGGGCTGAGAGGGTTAGGATGGGCTGAGAGGGTTAGGATGGGCTGAGAGGGTTAGGATGGGCTGAGAGGGTTAGGATGGGCTGAGAGGGTTAGGATAGGCTCAGGGGGTTAGGATGGGCTGAGAGGGTTAGGATGGGCTGAGAGGGTTAGGATGGGCTGAGAGGGTTAGGATAGGCTCAGGGGGTTAGGATGGGCTGAGAGGGTTAGGATGGGCTGAGAGGGTTAGGATGGGCTGAGAGGGTTAGGATAGGCTCAGAGGGTTAGGATAGGCTGAGAGGGTTAGGATAGGCTCAGGGGGTTAGGATGGGCTCAGAAGGTTAAGATGGGCTGAGAGGGTTAGGATAGGCTGAGAGGGTTAGGATGGGCTGAGAGGGTTAGGATGGGCTGAGAGGGTTAGGATGGGCTGAGAGGGTTAGGATGGGCTGAGAGGGTTAGGATGGGCTGAGAGGGTTAGGATGGGCTGAAAGGGTTAGGATGGGCTGAGAGGGTTAGGATGGGCTGAAAGGGTTAGGATGGGCTGAGAGGGTTAGGATGGGCACAAGCCAACGGCATGGTCATGGCAAAGTTGTCATACGGTCACTATGATAAGGACCCATGATCTCTTCGCCAGACATTCCTGATGTGTCCAAATGCAGATAGCTCTCTCCATGCTCCCAGCGCTATGGGTCTGTGTATGTTTGTATGGTCATGTGTGTGTGTGTGTGTGTGGTCAGGCTTCACCCCAGGGGGTCAGTTTTCTCCAAGGAGCACCACAGGGATCAGGGATATTCTGGCTTATGTTGCTTTCCCACACTCTAACAGAAACACAAGAAGAGCCCTACACAAACAAATAACACACACACACTCACTCAAACATACACACACTCAAACATACACACAAACACACAGAGGCCGGTACACACACCACAGACATTAGTGTCTCACTTGGGAAGCTTGAAAGACATAAAGAGACTTCCGTTCTCGATTAAATGAAGCATACAGGGCCTTGTTACAATGGCAGCTATTGTGTTGAAAATCCTACTAACTGGAAGGTGTTTTGTCTCTGTGCAGACAAAACGGTCATGGGGCCAGTCTGAAAATATATTCATTTTCATTGAGCAGACACGTTTAAGGGCGGGAATTGAACCTACAGCCTCATGATCTGCAGTCAAAGGCTCTACCGCTGAGCTTTCCCTAACGGACCCTGGAATGATCCTCCCGACACTCACGTCTCTGGTGTAGTCTTCTTACCAGAACTCCTAGTGTTCACCTGCTGGAGAGTGAGGTCCCTCAGAGAGACCAACAGACAGGGAGGCACACACTCTACACAGTAAGGGAAGTCACACACACACACACACACACACACACACACACACACACCACACACCCTAATCTCCTGCTAAGCTGCATCACCCAGCTAGGTTACACAAACACGCCTGCTCTGCACATTCCACTGTCATGGCACAACAAGAAGGGAGTCCAGAGAGAGAGAGCTGCTACTACTGGCGAGAGTCCAGGAGATGCAGCTGGATTCTAGTCCCACCACAGACATTCTGAGAGGGATGGAAGGTTGACCGAATGCGTGTGACTGCGTGTGTACGTGAACCTGAGAGCATGCATAGATCTGCATGTTGGGCTGGTTCCTCGATGAGCCTTTCCATCCACTCCAGGATCTCGGTACTCTCCATGTTGTCCTTGGTTCCACAGGCTCACAACAAGCAGTCATGTGACATCCTTCTCATTTCCTTTACCCACATCCTCTACTCTTCACCCAATCACATCTGAGTGGGTCAACAGCACAACTTCCTGGGAAAGTGTATTTAGGGTTTACCAGAAAGTGGCCCGGACCACCCCTAAGGCAGAGGCACCTGCCTCTGTTGACTCCGTTGTCTAGTTAATGAGCTTCAGAAACGGTCCAGTGTATTTACTGGAGAAATGATCTGCGATGCACCTGACCTCAGGACAAACAGTCCTGGATTGGATGGATTGGATTTTAAATGATGTCCTGTTTAATCAGTCAGTTGGCAGTGGAGACACGATAAGGCAGACAAATGTTTGTTGTAGCTCACCTGTTCACTGGCATGAACAGACACAGTTTGAAAGAATGAACTAAACGGGAATACTCCCAGCTTGCTCATTGAAATCAGATCCACAGAGAGAAATTATAGAGGATAGAGAAAAACAGGGGGGGGGGAGGGGATTTGAGGAACATTAAGGGGAAA
The DNA here is from genome assembly GCA_903064625.1 of Mallotus villosus. Classification (NCBI taxonomy): domain Eukaryota; kingdom Metazoa; phylum Chordata; class Actinopteri; order Osmeriformes; family Salangidae; genus Mallotus; species Mallotus villosus. The sequence continues at coordinate 847,091 of CAEFZP010001896.1, read as the reverse complement.
GTTAACTCTTATCAGTAGATGTGTGTTTATCGGGACTGTTGTTTTTGTGACACAAACTGGAGACTACACTTCCTGTCCAGAAAGGAAGTGTCCACTACAATCTGGAAAGCCTCAAATCTTTCAATGTTTTGGGACCAAGAAAATATGTTCAAACCTCACATAGAGAAGGCAAAGCAAGTGAACTAACTGAGAATAACGGATCCATTCTAGGTAGATTACATCCAGTGTTTGTGTCAGAAACACTTTTTCGTCCACTGCATCAGTGTGTTCTGGGGATGTGGGCCTAAATCAGCCTAAGTTCATTTACTGAAACAGCTGTGGGATGTCTGGCAGAGTGAGAGCATCCTCCTTTGGTGCTTCACATTTCTTTTGGCCAACAACACAGATCTGAGACCTCTACTGCAAACATCATAGGATGGAGATCATTCTGATCTCCATCAAGAGCTACGAACCTACAGTACAGTACAGTACAGGCCTAAGCATACACACATGCACATGTAGATGCACTCGCACAAGTGCACATATACAAGCCCATACTCTGTGTGTATACACACACACAGACACAATGGAAATCAATTACAGCGAGCCTGTTTAGGAAGTCCCCCCCCAAGAGGATCAACAAGCCCAGTGGGTCTGGCGTTGTGTGCGTGTGCATGTGTGTGTGTGTGTGTGTGTGTGTGTGTAGAGGGGAGGGGTGGTAGCTCTTCTCCTTTTTCCATGCTTTCCATCCTTATCTTGTCTTGTTGTCTTATCTCTTTCCCTCTTCCTCGCTCCCATTCCTTTTCCCACCACCTTTTCACCTGTCTTGCTCTCTCTTCTTTCTCTTCCTTCACCTTCACCCTCAAGTTGTTTGCTTTCACTTTAACAGTGTTTGCGAAGATGGAGAATGTTGACTTGAAAGATCTTCTTTGACCCAAATGAAAAGGCTCCCTCGACACTAATTGGTAGAGTCCTAAAGACAGGGTCCTAAAGAGCAAATGATTAACATGCTCCTGCTGGTATTAGGTTGTTTGATGCTGGCCAAAGATGTGCGTGTGTGTATGTGTGTGTGTGTGTGTGTGTGTGTGTGTGTGTGTGTGTGTGTGGTTGGTTACGCATGTGCCCCCCTGGTAAGCAAATATATTTGCATTACAGGCAACTCTTATTTATGTTGTACGTACAGTACATATAACAATGATTGTAAACATGTCATGAAGACATGCAAAAGCTCCCAGGTTGTAAAGTTCAGGAAGCAGAAAGAGAACATAATAAAGCAAGTTCCCTTCTGTCTCTCTTAGACCTCACGTATCTAGCTCAGCACCATGAAACACACACTGCACTCCCCTTTCTACCTCCCAAACTCTTCCCTTTCAACCCCCATTCCCCCCCTATATTCTGCTAGGAACTCTTATTTTCCTTCTCTCTCTGCCAGTGTTACTCTGCTAGGATCCCTCCATCGTATAATCCTGTGTGCTTTGGCTTACCTCCTTAGCTGAGGTCATAAACAGTAGGCCAGGGGATACCTTGGAATTTCTCAACTACACCTTCATTACTGCCCACTCTCACACACACACACCTCCTTGTGTGTGTGTGTGTGTGTGTGTGTGTGTGTGTGTGTGTGTGTGTGTGTGTGTGTGTGGTGTGTGTGTGTTTGTGTGTGCGAGCGAGCGTGTAGGAGAGAGAGAGAATGAGTGTGCTTGTGCGCTTGTTTTGAGTACTGAAACACATGTGTGTGTGTGTGTGTGTGTGTGTGTTAGTTGGCCATATAAGAATCAGTGACTATACTATTCTGTGTTTGGTTCCTATGGTAACTCCATAGGCATACTGTGGCTGGTGTTTTGACAGGCGCTGCGACTAGCAGGCTTTTCAATGGTCTCATTATGAGTGGAGCCTGGAGGCTGGCCTGCATACAGCCCGTATCCCTGCACCACAAAGGACTCATAAAACCCACTGCAACCACTGCAGCGGCCCTCACCAGCGGCCCTCACCAGCGACCCTCACCACACACTCTTACACAGAGGCTGGCTCTGTTGTGGCCGACACATGCACATGAGCGGGCACGCACACACGCACACACACACACACACGCACACACTGTAGGCATGCTTAACGGGGAGGTTGTGGTTGAACAAGGCAGTCAGCCATTGGACTGTATTTTCTCAGGCTTTTAATGTTTTGTGGCAGATCCTCTCTGGATGTTAATAAGAACTTTACCATGAAACCTCACCTCAACCTCAATACAACCTCACCTCAACCTCACATCAAACTCAATTCAACCTCAACTCAAACTCATTACAACCTCACCTCAACCTCAATACATCGTAAACCTGACCATCGACAACATCTGGCACCCTCACCAGAATTCTCTTTCCAAATACCCTTTTTCTCTCTCTCTCTCCATTCCTCTCTCTCTTCTCAATCCATCTCCCTTGGCAGTAACCAGAGATGGATTCCATGGTTTGTAACTGTAAGCCAATGCCAGCTCAGTCTGTCAGTTTCACAGACAGCAGAACTAACAGCAGATAAATCACTTTTCCACTGCCGCGGAGGAGAGGAGAGGTGGAGAGGAGGAGAGGTGGAGAGGAAGAGAGGACTGCCCCAGACAAAGAGACGGACTGTGCCGTGGAGTCCCCCACTCTTTTTCCGACACACATAACAAGCGGAACATTTAAACTAAACAGACGAGAGCAAACACTGTAAATGACTTTTTTCCACCAAATTTGCCACTCGTAGTATTAGCTGAATTACAGCAATCTGCGAGGTGGTGGTTCCAAAGCATTCACAGTTGGGTAAAAAATGAAAATTGGGACAAGATGGTGAGGGTGTCCGCATGGTTAGGTTTGGTGTGTGTGAGGGTAGGTTAACACATTCACAGGAGGGGCTACAGTGGGCCTCATAACAGTGGGTTCTTTCATAGAACCTGTAGCATGGGTGTGAAAGACAAACTATCTAATGACCGAGACGCTGACCCCTAACATGTGAGTGTGTGTATGTGTGTGTGTAAAGCCTCTCTTACCTGTGAGAATCTGACCCCAGGGTACCGTAGCAGAGCTCTGCAGACCTTCAGGCTGGTAACAAGATCCTCCACACCATGCTTTCTGATTGGCTGAATGTCTTTCTCACTGGGGCGCCAGGTTCTTCTACAAACAACCCCCCAGGCATGGTCGGAAATGTGCCCCGAGGGCAGAGTCCTAACGATGGCTCTGGTGCCGGTACACACAGACTTCTTCACCTTCTGGTTGTTCCTGTAGAACCTCCGGACCAGAACAGTGGAGCGTTCCTTCTTGTTCCGTACAAATTCACTGTCTGACAGGCCTCCATCACTGTCGCTTTTCGGTGGGCTGACTGTTGCCCCAGGTGATGACCCCAGTGGTGACCTGGAAGCTGTCACGGCTTCCAGGGAAGCCCGACGGAGGAAGAGTTTCTCCACGGAGGAGCCCTTGGGCTTGGGCCTCCTGTTCAGCCTCTCTAAGCTGGAGTAGCCGTCTCTCAGGCAGTGTCTGATGGCCTCATGCCTGCAGAGGGAAGATCTAGTCTTGGGAGAGGTATCTGGGGAGCCTGGGTCTCCCTGGGGAGAATGAGAAGTTGATAACACAGACACGGGCAAGCTGCTCCGACGTTGAGCGGTGAGCTTGAGTCTGGGGCTTAATATAGGTTTGGGGCTGGGGCTGGGTTTGGGGCTGGGTTTGGGGCTGGGGCTGAGGCTGGTGAAGCAGGGGCAAGCAGAAGGGCCAGGGCTGGCACAGTGACAGGAGTTGGGACGAGCGCTGGGCTTGTGAGAGACCAGAGCAGCGTTGTTACATTCCAGTTGGCAGGAGTTTCCCTCTGGGCAGTTCCATGCTGGCATTCCACTAGCTGCTGCCTGAGGACTATCCACAGTCCCAGAAGTAGAACCCTGGGGAATAGAACCCTTAGGAGCACAACCATGGGATGTGGAACCCTGGGGAGTAGAACACTGGGCAGCAGGACCTATTTCTTGACGCACAGTGTCCGGTCCACCCTCGCTGCGCAAGAACCCTGTCCCGTGGCTCTGGGCTCTATTTGTAAGGTCATTTGACCCAAAGGGCTTTCTGGAATACATGCAGTGCTGTGTAGAAGCGACACTGTGGGAGGTTATAGAGCTAGCTGCTCTAGAACGGTAATCCCAGCTTCGACATCCTGTTTCCAGAAACTTCCCATCTAAACAGTCACAAGATAACTTCCTGTGCAGGCGGAGGGGTGGGCTGGAGGTGGGGCTACACTGGCAGCTCACCAACGGTTGGTCAGAATACCGTCTTTCTTCATTGTGCTGGTGCGTACTGGGCTCCGTAGTTCCTGGTTTACTCCGTGTCACGCAAGTCTCCTTTTCTGAAGTCATAGTGTCCCTTGTGTTTCCTCTCTATACTGAAGCCTCAGGTCATTGAGCATCGAAAGGTCAGCTGGCCAACAATCATTTAGTTTGAAGGACAGAGATGGAGGTGTAGGTGTAGGTAGGCAGATCCAGGGGCACCTTCACACCAGACAGACTATGTTGTGAAAACAGAAGCCGATCCAGCTGTGTAAACGAGGATATAAGCCTTGACCCTGGACAGCAGATGAATTCCTGGATACTCCTGTCCACATTCAGTGAGTGTGTGTGGATATTTGGGTGTGACTGCTAGATAGTCACTGTGATGTCACTGGTTCATTTGCTCTGTCCTTCTGGTAAGGCCTCTCTCTGGTTTTGGAAACACACAGACATACATAAATTAGAATAAATTAGCATACATTATCTCTTTTTGACATCTTCTATTTCTCTCATACCCACATGTCACATCCTGTTCTAAAGGTGCCTAGATTAGAGTGATTATTGAGACTTAAACCAGACTGATGAAGTTGCTTCATTAGATATCAGTCCTTCCGTTTCAGAGGTGAGGGTGAAAGATAACATTAGTGTTTCACATTCTCAATGTCAGGGAGAAAAGTTACAAGTGAGAAAGCGAACAGAAAGCAATTATCTTTCAAAAAGGGAGATCTGAGACTATCTCACACCTATACACCTCACACTGCACTGTTGTCTCAGTATACCAGCCGAACTTCTGAGAGAGCCTTGTTATATGTTCCATAATATCTCGAGAGGACAGAAGATGCATAAGATAGTAACCTCATCCTCCTGAACCAACTATACAACCCATTGAGTGGCTTTGTTTTTGGTATAGTAACCTTAGCATCTTGTTGTGACTGTGTACCCACAGCTCAGTGTCTGACTCCTGTCCGGACTCCAGACCTTGACCTTGATCTGTTCCGTCTCTCTCATTATGTGCACAAGGGCATTTTCATCAACGTCACGTGCCTTTCTGTCAACAATAACTAGAAATAGCATGATTCTAGGTTTGCACTGGTCTTGCACAAGCAGTGGGTCTGTAAACAGTTCAGGTCAGAAAAACCCTCAGTCAGACCACGCTGCAGCGCTAGGTCTGCGTGCTGCAGCGCTACGTCTGCGTGCTGCAGCGCTAGGTCTGCGAAGGCAGCAGAAAAGCCCCCTGTAAAAATGCGTGGGTTGCTGGAATGTGAGGCCACTCCAGGGAGGGGGGATTATGTGTGTATGTGTGTGTGTGTGTGTGTGTGTGTGTGTGTAGGGGGGGGGGTGGTCTGAGTCCATTGATTCTGTGTCCCTTTGCTAGCCAAACCCCAGACCAAACTTCCCACACCCACACACCAGACCATACATCAGGTTGTCTGTCTGCTGAAGGAGTAGTCTCTTCTGAAGGCTGAATGTTACATGCATCAGTAGAGGAGAAGAGGGAGATGAGAGAGAGAGACAGAGAGAGAGAGGAGAGAGAAAGGACAGAGAAGGGCAAAGGGAGAAGGATTCAAACTGAATCAGAGAGGAGAAATAAAATACCTCTGCCAAGAAAAAGTGTTTAGTTTGCTGCTCATGCCCCCCTCCCTCCTCTCACATTTGTTAACAATTATCTCTTATCATAATACAATACCCCGGTCTGTCCTTAGATGAAACAGCTCTGAAACGTCACAGATGAAAGGAGAAATCCCCGTGAGGAGGAAAGGGCGGGTTAATCTTTTTCACTCACTTAAAACCTGATCTACAGCTTTGCTGTGGTCTAAGAACAGTATAAAGTATAGGACCTTACATTACTTATAATTACAATAGCTGAAAAACTGGATAATTGCAAAGAAAATCATCAGAGAGATTAGTGACTGAAACTTATTTTCTTCTTGACATTGAATACTACTGCAAAAACAGGTCAGATCAGAAGATCAGACTCAATTAGACATTTGGCCTATCTCTTTCTCCGAACCCATAATATAACAATGAGTCTTTAATCCCCCATAATAACTCTGGCCCACTAGTAGCCTGCATCAACGTGCCACCCCACATTTACCAGATATTTAAAAGCCTTTGCTCCCAAACAGTAAAAAAACTAACCATAAGTGTGTGGTATTCAAACCCTGCTTGGGTCCAGGAGTCTCGTCTCTCGGTCTCTCTCAGGTCTGAGAAGCTCTGAGTGACAGCAGCTCGGTGCTAACACTGGGCTGGGGAGTCAAGCCTCCAAATCAGTCCTGCCAACGGATCAAAGTTCTTCTGTTATCAGCTGCTGTGCAACCCTGACAGGACACACAAAGAGGTCTTGCAGGGCAAATCACAGCTTGAGAACCAGGTCACAGAGACAAGTGCAACGGGCAGCAAACCAGAAAATATCAAATTGTTTCTAATAGACTGAACTTTGAACAATGATTACATTCAATAAAAGGATGGGGTGTATGTATCCAGGTAACTCTAATTAGCCAGTGGCAGTCCTTACCTTATTGGTTGTGTGTTCTTGAGAGAGAGAGGCTGCCTATGGGCATGGCGTAAGTTGAAGTTGAATCAACTGTACCGTCTTTATCGGTATTTACAATGCCTTAGATATGAGAGAGAGAGAGAGAGAGAGAGAGAGAGAGAGAGAATGAGTGAATGAGTGAAAGACCAATAACGAATAACATCTGAGGGAAGAGCAGTCTGACATAACAGCCAATTAGAACAGGACCTGCATGTCTGTTTCCACCATAAAACAATGAGACTGGATGACAGGGTACAGCAGACACAAAAGATGTAGATGTAACATGACATTCAGCAATCACCTGTACAGACAAGATGAAATGAATTGAAGTTAATTGACAGATGTTTGCTGATAAGTCACAAAAGTACTAAGCGTTTAATTGATACTCTGTCACTTTACTGCATACAGCCCTATTGCACTTTAATTTTGTATTTATATGTAAATGTTTTATATTTTTACATTTTTTACCAGTCACATCACACTTCTTGAGCAACGACCTACAAATCAAATCAGGTCACTAAGACAGCAGTGGAGCACGGGATTCCTAATCTGACTAGGAATCTGAGCGAGGCTGAGGGAGTGTCATCACGTCTCTGGCAGCTCCTTCAGAGTTTCAGGTTTGGTCACTCACTCCTTCATAGGGAGGGAGGAATGGCACCTGAGGTTTCATTTCACAAAACTGACACTGTCCTTATCCGGCAGGCATGTGCCAAACCTAGTACACATGACATCAGAACCCTGTGGAAGTAGGAGAACTTCATGGAGTTCTTTGATGGAGACCTAATCAATGGGAGTGTATGTGTGTCCACACTAAATCCTAACCTCAACAACTGAAGATGTGAGGGCCAAACCTACGTCGAGTTGTAACCCTGAGTCATGTGTTTAGATATTTGCTCTGTGTATTGCTCTGATATCCGAGTCAAACTCAACTAGCATCCACGGGTATGCAGTGGATGTCTTTGACCTTGCATCACCAACAAAAAACGGGAAAGGGGAAGTTTAGAACAATTGTTAAATTGGCGTAATGTTCCCTAAATCATCTAGACTTTTTTGTCCCACAGTTAACCGGAGGCCTTCTGGTGGGGTTGGGGATTAGGGGTTATTCATGTGGGATTATTTCTCAACGCATCCAAGTGATGACTCACGCGCTGGTATGTGATTAGGCCAGCCTCACATGGGGTGGCTGCAAGAGTTAGAGAGTGTGTGTGTGTGTGTGTGTGTGTTTGTGTGTTTGTGTGTGTGTGTGGTGTGTGTGTGTGTGTGTGGTGTGTGTGTGTGTGTGTGTGTGTGTGTGTCTGAGTGTCTGATGAGTGGGGAGGAGAGAAAAGACAGAGAGAAAGAAGAAAGAGACAGAGAGAGAGAGAGAGAGAGAGAGAGAGAGAGAGAGAGAGAGAGAGAGAGACCAATAACGAGAGATGCTGTAGTTCTGACTGGAACACGGAGAGCCTGGACAAATCCCCCTCTTTAAGAGGTCACAAAAGAAAAGACATGTCATCTAATAACAATAGATGGACATTCCTTCCCTTGCACCAGAAAGACTTCACATCATTGTGTACACAGACACACAAATTAGACACTAAAGAAGACCACATATTTCCAAAAAAATAAGGCTCATTAACACCAGGCTTGGCCTAGAGAAAAAATAGATAAAGTCGTTTGTTTTTCTTTTTTTTGTAAATTAAATGAGAAACGGTATTGTTTGGTATTTTCATAATGTGTGAAACGTACTTAGTATTGTCCACTTTAGTGTCACAAAAGTAGTCAGAGATCATGTCTGGTTACGAAGGGGAAGAACAGAACCTAACAGGATCCTGTTCATGCGAGGGTCCTGGAGAACATATGGATCTGATTAGCAGGCTGGGCAGAGGACGCCAGTGGAAAGAGGGAGCCTGTGTGAGTGCGTGAGCGTGTGCCTGTCTGTGTGTGTGTGTGTGTGTGTGTGTGTGTGTGTGTGTGTGTGTGTGTGTGTGTGTGAGTGTGCCTGTGCGTGTGTGCGCGTGTGCGCGTGTGTGCGTGTGTGTGTGTGCGTGTGTGCGTGCATATAATAACAAGGGGAGAGGGGCTGACTCAAGCCTCTGGAGGGTCGATGGTACTTGCAGACTGTGGACAAATGCTGTGCAGATTTCTATCTCGTCTATTAGAACATTTGTGCTTTGTAATACCCAGACTTAATGAAGCCTATCATGTATACCCCATAAAGAGTGATAGAACAGTATCCTTCTCTATGCATCTTTATGCTTTCTCTTGTTTTATTGACTTTGGTAAATACACTCTCGCCCTACATATACAGTAGTCGAGCAAAATGTACATACTGCTTAGCTAGGTAGGAAGTTTTATTTCAACCGACAGACGCCTCATTATCTATACTGATTTTGCATAATTATATAGGCCTGTATACATCAAGTTTATACTTTTATTGCACCATACTCTTGTTTGAACAGCTTGGAGCATCATCTGGACACTTGGGCTGAGTAATCATGACACTACATATAAGAGATTAACTATTAGACACATTATAATTGAATGCCAAAAAAGGAGTTGACATTGTGACAATTTGGCAAGGACAACTTTTACCTGTGAGCCCAAATATATTGGGGGCTAGAGGTCACGCAGACAGCTTTGGGAGACTTAGCAAAACATAAACATCGACTCGTACACGCACACCTTTTCTCTGAAGTAAAACACGTGTGTGTTGTGAATATAGTGTGCACAAATCAAATTAGAAAAGATCCATTTGTCATATAGTCATGAACTGCAAGGATGCTCGAGGAAACACTTGGATTACCCTGTCAAACGAGTTGTCAACAAATTAGCTTTGATGATCAATTTGGAGCTGATGTAGGCCAATCGATTGACTTGTTATCAATTTGTAGGGTTCTGAATTGCCACAAAATATTGGGTTTACAAACCGACACGTGCATTTGCACCCAATGTGTCTCCAGCAGAACCAATTAAAGTACACAAACATTACTCACCAAACAAACTTTGCATTCGCAGCGAATCAATCCAGAAAAGTCCGAATACTTTCCGATGATAACTCTGTAACACGAGTTATGGGCTATCGAGATCGGGAAGAGAGTTGCTCGGCTTGATGAGATGAGGAGAAGAAACCCAAACACCGCCTCCCCGGCAGCTGGGACTAGAGGTGCTGTTGGGCTTGTAGTGGCCAGTTCGCGGCAGCTCAGGAGGACAATAGGCGTTGCAGGGCTGGTAATGATAAGCAGCCCGAATGCACAGTGCACTGTCACTACATTGGAATGTCTGGCAGCAGTGTGCCACTAGTCTATGGTTGCCTTTTGTTTCACTGTAGCTGTGGATGAAAGTTTAACAATTAAATAAAAGAGAATTAACTATTTTGATTTAGGTGGCTCGACAGACGGCTGCGATTTATTGATTTGCCTTTTTACTACGGTTTATAATACCTGAATACATTTGTTAGGAGAGGCGACCCGAACACATGCTCAGAAAACGGTTCTATTATCATTTACTTCCCATACGTAACAACCAATGTATTTTGTAGTTTAGGCTTCCCGCGCCCGCCCCTTGTCCCTCGGCCACTCCCCTTCAGGGTGTGTGTGTGTGTGTCTGTGTGTGCGCGTGCGTGTGTGTGCGTGTGTGTGTGTGTGTGTGTGTGTGTGTGTGTGTGTGTGTGTGTGTGTGTGTGTGTGTGTGTGTGTGTGTGTAGGCCTAGCCTACTATTAAACTTAACTATTCAACCTGGAAAATGAGAGATTATTTTCCAATTCCCTGCCGTTCTCCTGATGGTCTTATGCCATCCTGCAAGAATGTTGGAGACCTCCGCCCTTAAATCAAACCAAGTAACGACGTCTAAACTCAAGAGATGGATTTCATCATCAATAATTGTATCCTCACTTCACAAATAGTTGTTTTCCTATTTTACATTTGTAATACTAGTCGTCGTCCCTTAAATATTATCTTAATCAAATGATCTAAGGATCTAGTACCCCTTTGTCTGAACTGTATCTAGGTAGTTTGGGTAAAAACATTTTTTAAGGCAGCTAAAAAGACGAGTGTATTCTGTTTAATGTATCTAAATAACATGCAACACTTCAGCACTTCACAACACACTTCACCATATGTAAACCTAGTCAAAATACGCCCTCTGCTGAGTATAAGAGGTTGTTGTAGTTTGCGTTGCCCACTGTTTGTCAACAATTACTGTAATTACAGAGGAACGGGGTAATACATAGGCCTATCTTCATATTATAAAAAACGATTCCATGTGAACTGCATAAAGTCTGTTTAAACTAAGCTTTTAGGACCTTGTTTTAATGCGATATACTCATTGTTCACAATACATGCTTTGTTTATCAATGCAATGGAAGAAAGCTGTAGAAAAGGCATGTCTAACTGTCTAAAGCCCCATACAAGGGAACATGATAATGGTTGCCCCCCCCACCACCACACAGGTAGAGAGACTGAAAGCACTGACAGCTACCTGACTCAGTGGTTTGTGCAAATCAATAGAGAACATAGACTTGTTTTCGTCCGTTGTCCTCCATTGAGTTGTTAGTTTAGCTGGATCACAACAATGGCTGTGTGTAACAATAACAAATGGATTTCTGAATCAGACTGTATTATGAGAAGGCCTGAGTCCTTAAACTCAGAATGGGCCCCAGCTGGCAAGGGAGAAACCAGTAATGAGCAACATGATTTGTGGAGTTTGTCATCACACACATTCAATGCAAAATACAGAGACAAAATATATATTGTTTATCTGCAATTTATTTCAGAATCAACTCACAAAATATTTAACATTTTAAAGAATACTTTCAAATACTCATTGAAAGTAATATTGTGTAAAGCAGTTCTTATGAGTCTAATGTTTCAGTACAAATGTAATCCACTGGATTAGCGTTATGCTCAAAGGTAACACATGTAATTGCTTAATTACAACAAACGGTAAGAATAATAAGAATATTCTTGTTGTGCTTTGACTAATATTAGTTACGCTAATTTATTCAATCCATAGCAAAAATAAATACGCTTTTATATGCCTTTACATCTCTGACCACCTGAATTCAAATATGGTCCCATGAACAATGGTGACATGTTAATATACTGTTTATAAACAATATATAAAAAGACATCATACAACCATATATTTAAAAAAGGAGGTTTGTATTACTATAAGAGCCCTAAACAGTCATAGTTGCATATGATTGTGCAAATTAAGTAAGAGTATATATATTTACCACAGCAAGGTAAATACTAATTCAAGTCTTAGACTTTCTTTTTTAAATTCTGAAGAAAGTGCTTTTATAAAGTATTCACAAATGAGTTTGTTTCCTGAAAAACAGGAAGATACCATATAAAACAGCTGTTTACATGAATAAGAAAACTACAGAGTAAAAGCTTAATGATCACAGTGGTGTCAAAACTCATGTACTATAACAGAGTGTGCCAACTCAAATGCTTCATTTCTAATAGCTAGTAGAAATATGAAAGGAAGGCAGTAGGTTTTTAAAAGGTGTTCCACAGTCTTGCCATGAATGCCTGAATGACCATCAACCGACCAAGAGTTCTTGTTTTTAGTTTTCAAACTTTGATATGATGTATATGCATCATTCTGTTTTACCAGCAACTGGTTTTCTCCCAGTTTGTTACTAGACATTAGTTTTATTGGTAATGTATATTACCACTGAGGAAATAGAATGGAGATGTGCATTTGATCACACTAAATTTTAACCCTCAATATTTCCAAGTGCAAAAATGTTTTTCAAACACCTTTCATCTCAAGTCCACCCTGTCAAACATTTAACCATTTCCAGACTATATGGGGTACAAAAAGATTGTATATAATTAAATGCTCAATACTAAAAGTATCAATATGCATCTCTCTGAGAATGTAAAACCTTACAGTAAAGTTGTGTAAGAAGTTTCTTTGGTTTACCTCAAACATCAGCATTATACGACATCATCAAATGACATCTTCTAAAACATATTGTATGACACATCAGGTGTCAGGTCTATGACATCATCATTAAATACATTTACGTTTAAGGTTTTCTCATTTTGTATGGTTAACATTTAATAACTTAATAATAACATTTAAAAAATGCAACCCTTATTAAGACAAGGGTTTTTCTTGTGCATCTTCAAGTCAACTCTTCATCTTGTTGGCATACAACTTCCTGAGGGCCACTCCACTGGTGCTGACCACCACACACAGAGCCCCTCCCAGGCTCCACCAGGTCGGCTTACGGTCGAAGAAGAGGAACTGGAAAGTGAAGGCTAGGACCACGTCCGCAGTCCTCATCAAGGCCACGGGCCCGGCTTTCTCTATCTGCAGAGCCTTGGTGAGGAAGATCTGCCCGGCGATCCCCAGCACCGCAATCAGCATCAGGATCCAACGGTCCCGCCCACAGAAGGGAAGAGTCCACTCCTCCATCACTGACAGAGCGATGACACACTCTATGAAGCCCATGACTGCGTAGTACCACACAGAGAGGTAGTAGTGGACACTCTTCCCCATCTTCCTGAGAACGACAAAGACAAACGCGGCAGCGATGGCGCCGCCGAAGGCAGCGATTGTCCCCTTGAGGTGATTGGTGTAGTCACCCTCGATCCCCTCCGTACGCTCCCCGAAGAGGAAGGGCGGCCGGGCAATGAGGATGACCCCTGCCAGGGTGAAGACTGTGAAAACGCAGTCCCAAATGGTGCACCTGGAGAGAACACAATAAGGTCAGTGACGTACTTTGCCATGGCCCAGTTGCTTTCACTGTTTAAGTTTGATTATTTGTATTTGTTAACTTGTGAGAGCATTTTGAAAACTGCTTTGAAAATAAATTCAGTAACTGGTAGCTGTATTAGCAGCGCTTTTACTTCTCCTTAAGAAAAATCCAGGCGAGCAGGGAGGTGAAGACAGGGTTAGAGAACATGATGACTGTGGCATCCGCCAGGGGCATCTGCTGCACAGCGTAGTAGAGCATGATCATGGCGTTGGAGCCCAGGAGGCCACGCAGCACCAGGTAAACACGTTTGTCCCTCGGGCCCAGGAATCCAATACTGCAGGGGAGGGTTGGAGACCATGAGACGGAAGGAAGGAAGGAAGGGACCGAGAGAGAGAGAGAGAGAGAGAGAGGGAGGTGCTGCAGTTCTGATTGGCACACAGAGAGCCTGGACAAATCAATCAATTAGACACGATAAAAGCAGTTGACAGATGTTGGCTGATAAGTCACGAAAGGAATTTAGTCACAATTAATATAATTAATAATGAAAGAGGCCTCTATTAGCACTTTGAGATTTGTTTTCAAATGAAAAGTGCAAATAAAATGTATTATTATTATGGACAAGCAAAGTCAGAAGCTTTCATAATTCTTTACAAGTTGCATTACACTTCTAGAGCCACGACCTACAAATCAGGTAATTAAGACAGCAGTGGAACACGGGATCCCTAATCTAACTAGGAATGAGGGCGTGTCATCATGTAGCAGCTCTTTCAGAGTTTCAGGTTTGCTCACTCACTCAAACGTGCCAAACAGAGAGAGAGAGAGAGAAAAGGGTGTGTATATGTGTGTATAAGAGATACATAGTTTGTGTGTGTGTGTGAGAGAGAGAAATGGCTTGTGTGTATGTGTGTGCTACGTACTTGTGATAGAGCAACAGAGGCATGACAAACAGCATCTGGAAGAAGCAGCGAATGGCGCTGATCTCTATGGCATGGATGCCCTCGATGCTCTTCACCAGAAGGGCGATGACAGAGAAAAATACTGTGGATAGGAGGCCGTAGAAAAGACCCAAGCCTGGACACTTACGCTTCTTCTCTGGTTCTGGAGACGGACAGAGGTAGAGGTTATTACAGAGAGAGAGATACAGTAGAACGGTATGAGGTACGAGCTGAAAAGATCAAGCTCCACAAAAGAAAGTCTGGTTGTCAAGGAAGCTCTCTAGGAAACCAGGAAAGGCAGCTTCACCTTTTGTAAGCTTATTTGTACACCATGGGGGGCTAAGCTTTAACAAAGGACAGCACAAAGACAACATGACTAATGGATAGATTACTGTCATGTTGGCTAAAATATTAACGTAAATCTGATATATCTGAATGATTGTAGTTTTTTATATGTATATACAAATATATTTAATGTATTTCTATAAAGGTTTACTGGTCATTCTATCTCTATGTTATCAGTGCCAGCATAAACAGACGTAAAACTAGACTATACTAAAACTCGAAGGTCAGTAAGAGGAAGGCTCATGTCAGCCTGACACAACAATATTTAATAAACAAGGAAACTATTGTCTCTTCAACGAGAACCTTGACTCAGCTAAGGGAGGATACAATGAGGCTATTTCCTTGTTTGATCATTGTACAATATGCAAAATGCTTTGGCTCGGGTATTTTGGAATGGGCCTATGTTGTATGGAAATAAAGGGGTATTTACGTTTTTATATATTAGGCTAATGGTTGGAATAAATATACACATGGCTTCTACTTTTGAGTTTGAGGAGAACTGCACCGTCATACTGGATGATATTTAGACGATAAACCGGATTATCAGACCATTCAATAAATACATAATTCTACAGCTCACGATTCAGAAACTGTTTGAATAACGTACACGAGTTTGAATTACTATCAGGACTATATTACTTGGGAGTAAATGCTACACTGTACAGAACAAGAGATTACGTCAGTTACATAACGTGCTACGAGAGAGGTCATTGGCTCTCGAAGTGCTAATCATTTTTCTTACAATATAATTTTCATCTCAAAGTTAATCATAGAGGGACACGGATCCGGACACTTACATCGACGAAATATATATGATGAATGTAATATAATACCAATAATAATTTAAAAATCACTATGATATTTCAATGCTCAACTACCTTTATCAAACGGGGTTTCTCCCCCGTCCGGGGTGGGATTCCCGTCGCTGCAGTCAGTTCTACAACATGTGTACCGGGAACAGAACCGAAGAATGGCATTGGTGTTGTCCACTTGTTTTGTGGTGCTGCCTGCCTTTTCATCATCATTGCTGATACACGGTGAATCATGACTGTTACTTTGTAAGTGAACCCTCTCTGTTGCGTGTACATCGTCTTCCTCGTCTTCGACATCGGCAACTTTGTGAAACACTACTCTGATATCTTCCTGTCTACGTGGAACGACCGATAAAACTCGGTCGTCTATAGAAGCGCTACTTTCTGTCATATCACCCTTCGGAAAGATGCAACAGGTGGCATGCCTTGAAGTGTGTGTTTCCCCTTGTCCAGAGTGAAACAGAGCGATTAATATGTAACCTTGGTGTCTACAGAGTAGCATGCAATGATTACTTTAACCACAGGAGGCAGAAAACCCCGGCTGCGCAGTTGGACAATCAAAACGTTGCCCAACGTTTAAAACTGAGTTCCCATGGGGTCCAGTTACCTCTCCCACCACACCTTATTATCCAAATGTGTAACGTGTTTGACAAAAAAAGGCTTTCATTTTTGAGGTTTCATTAAACTGGTTTATTACACAAAATACAAATAAAGATAAAGACCATGAATGAACATAGGCCTACAATAAGACACTACCCCAACTCAAGATTAAAATGACACAAGCTTGGTTTGTGTGATTGGCTACTAGAACACTAAAAGTAAGTTCATCAATTGAAAAAGTGTTTTAAAATCTAAACTAAACTACAAAGCGCCATATGAAAGATATAGCATTGGAGTGGTCCCCTCTAAATACAAAAGGTTGTGTCATATAAATTACTTTACATAGTATTGTAAAAACGTAAACATTTCATTTGGCAAGTAGATGTCAGTCAAATGTTAGTTGTGAATACCTATGTTATGCGTATTTGCTTTACCTTAGAGGTGGATTTTGTGAAAGCACAAGTGCTAGATTCTGCATAGTGCAGGGCTTAGTGTTGCAGTTGAAGTCAACAATGGCTTTGTCTACGAGGGAGAGAAGAGGCAAGAGTACAGGGAGAGAGGGGGAAGGGTAAGTGCAGTGGGTATTTCTAGCAAGGCATTCAGCAAAAATGTTGTTCATTATTCATTATTAGTGGACTATATATCATGCATATAGCCTGACAAAATCTTGTAATCCTTACAGACTACACTGCATCAATATAATCCCCTTCATGTTGCTCACAGTGCTGCGAGCACTACATAACCCTATCATACTGTATCATCACACCTATAATTGTTTCCCTTATCAATTACTCTGGTCTGTCATAAGGTACCTTAACTTTAGAAATGTTCTCAATTACTCAGGTCTATCATAAGATGCTCATAGATCTGAGATTTCCCTTTGAAGCTGGAAGCCAGGAGGAACTCCCTGTTGTCGATGGAAAGCAAAGAGAAAGCTCGAGGTGATTGAATGTTGAGCTCCTGGGCGTGAACAAACAGGCCACTCTTGACATCCCACTGGTACACCTGCGTCAGCGAGTAGTCGCTGCCCAAGATGGCGTATTGCCAGTTGCCCACGGCGACTGGCTGGAACACCATGGAGCCTCTGGAAGGCACCGTCTGGACCTCCTTGAACATGGCGCCATCCCAGCGCATCACCTTCGAGTCGCCGATGAAGCGGGTGAGGCAGATGAAGAGGTCGCCTTTGACCTTGAAGTGCTTGACGGCGAAGACGTCCTCCATCTCAGGGATGTCGGTTCGTCGGTCAAACTGCTTCAGGGCCTTGTTCCACTGGTAGACCACAGGCCTCTGGGAGCTGCTGGAGAGGATCAGGTGGGGCTTGGTGGAGATCTCCAGGTACTCCACATCTGTGTCCCTGTACCATGGGTGGAGTGACTGGTGAGAGTAGAACCCATTACCGTTCCACTTGTACACGGTGGTGGAACCGGCCTTGGAGCTGTCGGCTATAACAAAGAAGGACTCGCCATCGATGAGGAACGTCTCAATGTCATTGGGCTTCCGGATCTTCAGGATGTCTATGTCTTGTATCTTTATGAACTTATTGGCGCTAGTGTCACGCTTGTAGATGTGGGAGCCAGCAAACAGCTGGGCCACGATAACGAACAGCTGGTTGTCGATCACCATGGGTTTACACACCACGGTAGAGGTGCCTGGGCAAGTAGAGGAGGCAAAGGTTTATCAGGTTTTAATGTATTAGACAAAGGTTGTTGATGGATCAGTACTCTGAAACGATATCAGAATTATACAGTGGCTTTACTATAGTGCACCCTCCCACAAACGTCTTCTCAGCTTTGGATAGTATTACTGCTCGATACATTTAAAGGAAATTATTCTGTGGGACTGGAATGAAACAGTGTACTGTTGTAGTTTGTTAAGGAAACTGAAAACCAGCATTACTCACTTTCAATACTATCAAAGGTTCGAAAGACCATTTCAACATGGTCCCATTCCTGGAAGCTGCACGTTCCAGTGAATGGTTGGGCAAACACAACATATTGATCTTTGCCAAAAGTAAAGTCCTCTACGGAGATGGATTCAAACTTCAGGGACTGATAGGAGGCAAACTCTGCAACAACAACAAAAAAACAAAAAAATCAGCTTAGACACACAAACAGCATGATCTTTATCTCACACTGCCAACTTGGTAAGAGCAAATTTAAATCCTAACAAACTTCACAAAGCCAGTGCTGAGTACCATGAGGTGGACATAGTTAAGAGGATTAGAAATTCTTGAGAGTCGAATACCAGTAACCAGACAAGTCACCTGCTGCGATGCAGTCGAAGGACTGTGGCAGGAGATCATTGATCTTCTTGCCCTGGTAGACAGGGGGACCACTGCAGTAGATCTCATCCACTGTGGCATTGGTGCTGTGCATCCATTCAACCAGCCACTTCAGCTTGCAGTCACATACCAGGCTGTTCCCCCGCAGATCCCTGTGTGGCCACAGTGTAGTGTCAACAAAAAACGGAAACGTTTATTTGACTTACAGAAATTGATATGAAAATAGGTTTTCCGTCCCCTCTGTGTCATCATCTTAAGAGTGTGTGGTATGTCATCATCTTAGGAGTGTGTGGTATGTCATTAGAGGAAAGTACCGGTACTCACACTTTAGACAAGGCGTCCATACCCTTGAAAACATCTTTGGGCAATGTTTCTAGGTTATTGTGGGCTAGGCTCCTGAAAAAAAATACATTTAGAGAGGTAACTTCTATCGCATTTATATCTAAGTGAAGGGTTCATTTTTTGTTTTTTAAGGTCCAAACAAAGGTTTCTGATGAGGGGTGTGATCCTAAACACTTTGGGATTTATCAGTTGCTTAATAATGAGTGGTCAAGGAGAGAGTCTTGCGTCCAAGGGACTGGGGTAAAGAAGCGTTTAGGGTTACAGAACACATAGTATTTTTAGGTTTGACCTTTATGCAGGTCAGCTTGTTCTTGGTTATGTTTCGAATCCACTGTACTCTCTCTAACATTTCAGAGTTGCAAACAGTGTGTACATTCCACAAAAATATTGTGAAAGATGTGGATTTTATTGACCCCAAAGGGTGAATATATCACCAATTCTGAAGAACAAAATCACTGTACCAATCCACTTCTCCTCTCATTCCTCTTTCCAATTTGAATAACAACATGAACATCAAACTGAAATGAAAAGACTGATATAAAACAGATATGCAGCCATTCCACAGTGATGCGAAGCGATGCCCAGGACAAGACAGGCAGCCAATCATTTGTTTTGGCAACCTGATCTGGCAGACAAGGCAGACTCACCTTGGTCAATATCACTGGGATAGCATAGCTTGTAGCATTTCTGACATTGACAAAGATACTGAAAGGGACAATGGGACATTGATGTATTGGTGTACTGTACTGGTACTTACAGATGTATCAGGGCTTTCAGGCCTCGGAAAGCAAACGGGGAGATAGATTCTATCTTGTTGGTTTCGATGAACCTATTAAATTAGGGAATAACAGGGTTATACACAAATACAAAGCAATGCAAATGTTAGTAGTAAACGTACACAATCTAAATGTTGCAGATGAGTTACTTACAGGTACTCTAAGTGGGGCAGACCTAGGAAGGCATCTTCATCAATGAAGTCAAATGAATTAGCAGTGAATAAGCTGTAAAGAAAAAGACACAAATAACTATGTGTTCTCTAGTCTATATAATGCATCATTAATGGCTCACCAGATGACGACCACATCGTAATCGTAAAGTGACAATGTGGTCCTTCTTGTGAATGCCGGAATTAGAGATTCCGTATCCAAGATTTTTACATAATCAAGGGGAGCCAAAGCTTCGGGTCAATCATTTCCCAAACAAAATGATTGACAATCAGAAATCATTAAAAAAATAAATGCAAGGCAATCCCATAGATCAGATGATTTTTTATTGCCCCTGATTCTGTTCCTACTTAATGTTTATTAAATCTGATGCATCGATTTGACCATGTCTCCCAGCAGTCACATAGCATTCCAGCCAGTCTTGAGAGGGCACAGCTCCAATGACAATAATAACAGATCAGTGGCTCCCATCGTTCTCATCAAACAGCGTTGATATTTTGTACACGTTCAGACTCATTTGGCCCCAAACTGGAGAGGAGCCATGCCAAGATAAATGTTTTGCAAGATTGAATGAATGCTTTGTGACACATTTTTATGAGGGCAACTGAAGTACCTGTATGGAATGTCCATTTGGGTAACTGTGAGTACATTGTTGAGCTTGGGGGCGAGTTATGAACATGTTTTAAGAAATGGAACAAAGCAATGAACTCACTGTTAGAATAAATAATGGAACATGGTTTTTGTTTAAGGAATGCGTGATGTTACAAACAATTTATCAAAGACATCAGAGCGTTTGTGGTGCTAAATACATTGATGGAACAGAAGCCTATGGTTATTCCTCCCAGATGCACATTGCATAATCGCAACACCAAGAGAGAATACCCCTTGAAACCATCACGCATACAGAACAGTCTAGCCATGAGGGAACGCGAATCCAATGGGAGGCCACTGATCAGGGCTTTGTTGATGCAAATATCAGACCCTGGGGAACATAAAGATGGAGACGTGCATGAGGAAGACGGACTGCATATTAATAAATATGGAATATAGAAACTTACAGAAGATGAAGGGCCGGTGTGTGAACGAAGCTACCACCTGTGATTTCATTGAAGCCTGACTTGACAAAAGACCTGTATAGTGGCATGGGACAATAAACACATGAGAATGTGTGAAAAGGCCAATAATCAGTCAGTTGTCTTAACATGATGCGAAATTCAATTTAAATGCAATGTATTGATATATGCACCATAAACCCACACCTTAATAAACATTCTAAATGTTGAAAAATATTGAACAAAGCGATATATGACCATCCAATTATGGTCTATGTTCACAGGAAAAAAAATAAGAGAAACAATTAATTCTGTTCCAACTTACAATGAGACGACGTCGGTTGGGAAACTGTGCGGGACGGATCGGATATTCTCGCACAGGGCATTATCTTTAGTACAGGTACAAGATGCAGGACATCTGGGTGGCTTCACTCTTCTGCTCTCCGCTAAGAGAACGACGCTGGCGACCAACAGAAACACCGTACATCCTTTCACGGCTCTGTTTGCATATCCCATCCTTTCGGTCTTCTCTGGTCACAACCAGCTCGTAAAATATCCCTAAACATGAAACTCTTTTTCAATATCCAATATCGGATATTCGAATCACAGTCGAATTGACTGAATGTGGTTACATTTGATCCGTGAGTGTCCGTTGAGACGTGGCGAGAATGCCGCTTGTGTCTCAATGACTAGACTAGGCAGTAATCCAAGAGATTCGTTCTGCAAGGCGATAAGAATGAGAAATGCAGAACGGGAGATTAAATAAAAAGACAAAGGTTGATCGTTGAAGATTGAGTTAAAATGTCATGGCAAAGCGATATCCTTCGATTCTTCAAACCTTACCAGCGCACACAATAATAAATCAATGGTTTATCTTATAATTAGACATAAATACGTTTTATTATGGGTGTGTGACTGCCTCGACCATAAGAAAAGATGAAAGCGTGAAATCTCAGGGGACAGGGTTAGAGAGAAAGCGAGAGAGAGAAAGGAAGAGAGAGAGAAGCGCTTATTTTATGAGCGACGAATGCTGTTATTTATGCGCGCTCATGAACCGGAACGGTCTATTCACAAGGATGGGGAAAGCCTTATTATCACGGAAAGTCTGGCGTCTGTTGCCTATAAGAAGTTTATATTAAACTGAATATCTACATATATAAGTAGCCTAAGCAGAACAATACGATTGGCAATAGATCATTATCGTTCAGTTGACAAAGGAATCACTGGACAAACATTATGACATTACATGTTGATCATTTTCTGATTTGTTCTGGGGATATTTCTGGGGATATTATTGATCAGTTGTTATATGCTTCAACAAAAATAGTCGTTTTCCTGTTGCTCATGCTCTCTCTCTCTGAAAGCACATTGAGTCAAATGTTGTGTCTTTGTTGGGTTCAATGGGGAGTAGAGTCTTCAAAGCTGAGCAACAGTGGAGTTCTGTTCAAGACCGTGGAACAGTTTCACCCCTGCCCACCCTGATTTCCTGAAGAGTTCAAATACAGTATTCAAAAGAATAAGGGAACTATTGTTTTCAGATTGGAATCTTTGCATTCCAGTAGATATGGCTATGACAAATTATGGGCAATCTATGGTTGTGCTTTATTTCCCGTTGCCATATAAGTCCTACAAAAATTCAGTGTATGACTTAATAGTTGAATAATTGCTATGGTTGCCTACAAATAAACACATCCCATAATACACTTCTTTAATCATAGCCTATTTGAGCATAAATGGAACACAGGCATATGCCTATCTATCCTATATTATTGTGTACCATAGTCTACAGCTCTTTAACAGACATAAAGGCGCAAAAACAACTTATATTAATGGAAAATAATTTCAGTCACATCAAAAATCACGTGATCTACTGCATTTGTCTGTTACATGGCTACGTCATTCATATGAGACTATCATCTTAATTGTATCTTCAAACTTGTAATCCTTCTCTTCATAGCCTACTTATATGTATTTTTGTATTACAATGTATAGCCGTTTCCCGAACCTGACAATACACTGCAAATGAGTCATTTAGAGAATATCACTCTCATTCGTCCACCACTTTTTAACGTCGTCATCATTCCGCGTGTTGTAAACAGAATAGTTTCTCTAGCTTGCCCATCTGGCTAGCAGATATTTTGTGCACAATATGGACAATCTCGTGAAGGTAGTCACAAATGATTTTATGTTATAGATTAGACACAGTTGATAGCATTGTTTGCTAACTAGTTTGCTTGTACAATGGGTTTCCTTGTCAAAGCAGTAAGGGGAATAACGAATGCTAGTCGACAGCAAATGCTCGATGTCTGTACACGATAGCATGTGCTACTAATCTTATAAATGATTTGTATACAGGTATAAAGCTCCATGTGATAATGGCATTATAATGCAGTATTGCTCAGGTGGTCACTATGTTAATTCAGTCTGCCATATCTTAGTCTGTAATCGGTAATGGTATGTGGAGTGTCCTTCAAGAATGAGGACAACACTGATACTGCATGGCTTAGCAGTGCAGTATTGCGTTTCCCTATACCGCTGATGAGACCTTTCATAAAGCTGACTACGATCATAAACGTGTTTAGATGGCAATATGGGGACAGCTAGTTTGCCCTTCTTTTTAGACATCAGGCGATACGATACGTACGTTAGCCAGACAGACATATTCAGATCACGATAAAAGAAGAAGCCCAATGCCACTCCAAACGCAAAACACTGAAAAGGCACAGTTGACACATGTAATGATGTTCCCAATGGACAGCAGTATTAACAGAGTTCTCCACCTGCAGGTGCATGGAGGTGGGGGCTATGACTCAGACTTCAGTGACGAGGACAGCCAGGGAGAAACCTCTCAGCGAGGGGTCAAAAGGTGAGTTGTGTGTGCATGTGTAATGGCTTATGCTATACCAAGACCTTACTTTGCTTTTTAGGTTAAATGCTTTTGTGTATTTATTTCTGTACGTATTTATGACATGTTTTGTCTTTACTATTGTTGAATGTCAGGAAGCGCGAAGATGAGCTGCTGCAGAAGCCTTTCCAGAAAGGCAAACACACCAAGGTGGCACCCAGGACGATGGCCACTGATGAATGCGATCGGTTAGGAGACCTATTTCACCGACACTGTCAAACATGGTAACCGGGTGGCAATGGGGATGACTTTCAGCATGCTCATCTGATTGTTTTGTTTTTTTCTCACAGGGAAGAAGCCAGAAACAGGCGACACCACTTGATATCAATGAACGCTGTATCCTTCTCACAGGTCTCCGTTGTTAGTTAGGGAATGTACTGGATGCGGTTTGGTAACTCATGTGTGGTTAAGGTTTTCCAATTGGGTGTCATAGGGCTAATGATAACCTCTCCAGAGACCTTAAGGTCAAATAAGGTTAACAGACGTTCATATTCATTAACACAACTTTCACCAGTTTGAGAGGCATAAAAAGTTTGTCGGTGACTACATATTGTACTATGGAGGGAGGATGGACGATCTCAAGCGGTCCACGTGAGTTGCATTCCCTTCACTTCTTTTGTTATTGTTTAAGAATAAGAGTGGTTTGTTGTTATATTAGTTTGTGTATTTGTATTTCTCTCCTTTGCTCACATTAGGGCCAATGATAAAACAGATATGGATGTGGTGCGTGAAAACCACCGCTTCCTGTGGAGAGACGATGACGAGGAGGATATGACATGGTATGTCTTCAGAACTGGACACGGAATACCCACTAAATATGTATATTTATAATGTTAGTTCACATGTCTGTTGACCTGAATGTGTGAGGGACTTTTACTTTTTTCGTTGTCAGGGAGAAGGAGTTGGCCAGGAAGTACTATGACAAACTTTTTAAAGAATACTGCATAGCTGACCTTAGCAGATACAAGGAAAACAAAGTAGGTCATTTTACATTATTTTTCAATGTTACCTATTTTACTGGTATATAGAAACTAATCAGAAAAATGTTCATTTTTTATTTCAGTTTGGGTTCCGATGGCGCGTTGAAAATGAAGTGGTCTCTGGCAAAGGTAAAGTGGATGTTTATAGCTGTGGCATAAATAGTTGTGTTCCATCAAGCAATTTGCTTTTTAAACAGTTTGGACTATCTCCACTAGGTGGCAGTGGAGATTCAGCCAAACTCTCTTACAACTACTTATCCTCCAGAATGTGTCACAGTTTCACAGTTGTCACTTTCCAGTTGGTGACAGATTCATTGAAGATAAATCAAGCCCACCCAGGTATTTGATATTATTAGCAAGTTAATTAACTCAGGTGTGGTCACTTATCAGAGAAATGTAATCATGTACTACACTAAAAAAGAATTACTAATCTGCATTTGAGCTAGTGGATTAACTCATTCTCAGCACTTTCTCTTTTCCTCTGGTTGTGCAAAAGTACAGTAACACCTTGCAGAGACTGTTGATCATCCATTAGTGAATTAGGAGACAAACAGCACTGCCCTACTATAGATGTGTGGTGTGGGATAAAGATAGCCTTTAATGGGAAGTCTTAGTCCCGAGCGAGAGAGTGAGCGTTGACACACTTTGTGTCCTGCATAAAGAGCACTGCTCTGATCTGTTTCCTCTTCAAGTCTGCCTCCTGAGAAAGCTGAATAAGCCAATAGGGTGTACCAGATTAAGTCCCTGTAATCTTAACCTCTGTTAGTTTGTCCCATGCCCTAGAGATAGTTTCCCAGGATTAAGAACTGACAGACAGATCAATGAAGAGCATTGTGATGCCACTTAATAATCATAAATGTTCTATGTTAACTAAAATAATTCCTCTACGATTGAGTCTCATGAACTACAGAGCTAACTGCTATACTCCACCAGAGATAATACCTTCAATATGAAAGAATGGACTTACTTGGCGGACAAAGGTGATTCTCATTCTGATCTAGTACTCTGATCTCTATAATCATCTTATCCATCACGCCCAGACCCATAAGCCAGTGCTGCACCAGGCCATAAGCAGGAGGTGTTGCATCACGGCAGGGTGGGGTTGAGTCCTGACCCCTGGGTATTGATCTGATGGTTACAGGGAGACGATGTACCATGGGGCATATTTACCCAAGTTAGATCATTACTGTTGCTGACCCAATAAGGAAGATATAGATGTAAGTTTTCAGTACAACGGTTAGTTTACTGTAGATCTCCTCTCTGTTCTATATGTGGGTGTCTCAGGACATGCAGTCTCCATCCTGCCTTTGCCTTGTAACTGTATCTACCCTGGCTGTGTGGATTGTTTTCTTCCCTATTACAGACCCTGAGACTCCCCAGCCTTGCTTACACAAGTGTCTTAGCACAGCACAGCCTTATCCATAGGTGTGCTAGATTTGATTTGCTCTAGTCTGAAATGAAATGTAAACTGGCATAACATATGATATTACTGCTGCTATATTAGTCACAGAGACCACTAGTCAGTGTACTTTCAGGTTCCCTCAGAGACACAACCTTCCCAGAATGCATTGAGGCAAGTGTGTGTGTGCCATGTGACTCAGACCCGTGTTTCTGGAGCAAGTTCAGCTGAAAGGGACCTATTGCGTCATTGCTGTGACGGCATCCTTCTGGCAATGGTTGGTGTCACCTGGGCAACATGACACTGGCGGGATTCCCAGTCACACTTCAGGGCTCGTGGAAGGGTGTAAAATAAGTCCTCATTACATCGACAAGGTGTCAATAATGTTGTTTGATGGTGATGAACCATTGCTTAAGGAATGTTGGGTAAAGATGTCTGTTATCAGTCGTGTGTTTCAGACACAGTCTGTTTGATATGAGTTGGATGCGCTTCGTTCAAAGTCCCAGAGAGATAACCGCTCGTCACTGTGTGCTAAAGCCTGTCCATCATTGTGTTGAAACTTGGGAAGACGAGAACCCAAAGGACTATCAGGACATGATTGCAACGTTTTTTGATAGAGAAACACTGACCCTGGAGTCTAGCCAAGGGCCCTTTGACCCAGATCTAGACCTGTTCTCCCTCTGTCCCTGCATAGGATCCATGAGGCTGAGGGCCAAATATCCACTGTGAAACATGAAAGGCAGCAGCATATTGACGACTCACTGGGATCAAAAGCAGAAACGTCCTCTTTCGCATATGAAGTCATGATGCTGACTCCACTCCACAACCTTCCACTGCTGCTCTGTTTCTGTCCTGTCACTACAAGGTGTGGGCTGGTCTGCTCTTGTGTAGAGATTACATATTACCAATATTGGATTGGTGTGGGAATCCCTCATGGCGTTCCCCTCGTTGTCCTCACATATTCCTCTGTATGTGTGGTGGATGACGTGAGCTCATCCTAATGATAATCCAGGAGGAACCCTGCTGACGTAGCCCAGGACGTCAGAACCAGCAGACTGACTGACAGGTGGGAGGCAGGCCCGGCCACCTCAGGCTCATCTGACCTGGTGGCACGTGACAAATCTCCCTTCAGGCAAATCAAAATCTCCCAGGCCTTGAGCTGGAGGTCAGAAGAGGAGGCTCCATGTCGACCAGGCAGGGGATGATGAGAGACCAGCCCATGACGCATGACCCTCCCTGGGCCTGCTGCTCGCTGGAGAACTCCCCCTTACTCCACCTCCCTCTGTCCAAACTGACATTTGCACGGACTCGACCCTTCTTGGCCTGTGCCATGCCCTGCAGCCAGGAATAGAAGCAGCACCTGGCTGCCGAGGGCTGGAGGACGGGTGGCCAAGCAGAAGGAGGGGCGGGGAGAGCATGGAACTCCAACGTGATTAGCTCCAGGGTGGGAAGGTCAACTAAGCTGCCAAGCCGTTGATAGGAGGGCTGAAGGAAGGACTGGCAGAGGAGGAGGAGAGACAGAAAAGAGGTGGAGGGGAACGGAAGACAGATAGAGATTAGTCAGCTGGAAAAGACAACAAAGTCAGACTACCGGCCGTGACCTCATGGTGGAGTGGCGTGGCGGAGGGAGAGAGAGATGGAGGGAAGAGAGAGAACATGGTTCAGTGGATCGATGCTGACGGTCCCATCTGGACCATGAATGTTTTCTTTAAGGGACATAAATATATGTTATTAAATATAAATAATGCCTGTGTGTGTGTTTTTGTTTTTTTACAGGTCAATTTATGTGTGGGAACAAGCGCTGTGAGAAGCAGGAGGGCCTAAAGAGCTGGGAGGTGAACTTTGCCTACGTGGAGCAAGGAGAGAAGAGGAATGCACTCGTCAAACTTAGTAAGCTTTGTGTGTGTTGGTTAAACTGGGGCAGCTACAGTACCACTATGGCAGTGCGTTCACCCAGTTGTTTAACCAATCCTCTAGTCAGTAGTAATGATCCATACAGGATCACCAGTATCATGCTGGAGCCAATCCCATTAGAAAACCCTGGAGAGGATCAACTAAACTGGATTTACCCTGGACATTCTACCTAGATCCCCTAGTTACTCTGGTCAACGTGCCTTTAGGCTGGTTAGATTCAAGAGGTTGTCTCAGCAGTTGGACAGACATTACTCCAAATACAGTGGCCTTGCCTTAACCTCTGAACAACAGAGAAGCCATTTGACTGATTCCTCATGAGGAAAGTGATGATGACGATGGTGATGACGATGGTGATGATGGTGCCCTACTGTCTCTTGTGTCTTTGTAGGACTGTGTCCAGAATGCTCCTTTAAACTCAACTACCATCACAAGTATGTTTACCATTCTTTACATAAACCCCCCCCCCAAAAAAGTTGGTTCTTCAGATTATTGATAACCATACACCCGTATATCTCTGATCCCTTGATTGATAACTCAGATTAGAGGTGTTCTGAGGGGGGTTAAAATCGTTCTCCCATTTAGCTGTGGTAGCTATATTTTTTCCCACAATCCTGGCAAACATGGTTGGCTCAAAGGTCATTTCTGACATCACTTCCAGGAGGAAGGAGGTGAAAGCCAAGAAGAAGGTGAGGAGGTCGTCTCTGGAGGAGGCAGGTGAACCCCAGGCCAAGAGATCCAAGTCGTCATCTCGCTCCAAGAAAAACAGACACAAAGACAAACGGGGAAAGAGGAAACATAAAGGTAAGATTTCTTAGTCCCATGAAGGGAGTCAGATGGCTGAGTGGTGTTAGGGATTTGGGCTATTACTCAGAAGGTTTCCGGTTTGATTCCCTGCTCCCTGTTGAACTGCTCTCCACTGTTCTTCCTTACAGAAAATTCCTTCTCCAGTGACTCTGAGGACTCCCAGCACTCAAACAAAGGTGCCTTTCACACACACACACACACACACACACACACACACACACACGCACACACGCACACAGGCTGACACATACACACACACACACACACACACACACACACACACACACACACCACCACCTAAGAGGTTTATTATCCTACTCCCCCAGGGCAGTGGAGAATTCACTGGCCTCACTGAAATATAGCTGTGTCACACACACGACCACAGGCCCCAGTGTTAACTATCCGTTAAGAACCCCTAAAAACACACAGACCAGACTCCTAGGAGTCTCTGGTTTGAGAATGTGTTAGAGCCGTCAGCCAGACTGCACTCAATGTTTTCGCTGCGTTTCTAGAGCTGAGGTTTAGTTGTTGTTGTCTTCTTGAACACATGAGCACGTATCCACACAGATATTTAGCATGACATATTTTTATAACTTCTCCATCATCAGATGTATGATTTTCAGTCCCAATGCCAATTCCCCTCCAGATACTAAACGATGGTAGAAATGGAGTAGAGTAGGAAATGGTACATGATCACTTCTTCATGTTGGTGACTGCTGGTGATTGACACTTTTCTTAACCTCTCATAGCAGACGTTGAGGGCGGGAATGAGGCAGAGGGCCCGTCGGAGGCGGAGCACTGGAGCGGTCCCGCCCCTGCCGTGGAGGAGAAATCAAGGTAAAGATCTTCAGTGTGGCTGGAACAATAGATCCAACCCTCAATCTACAGACGGAAGCATCTTTAGAAACGTCTAATAGATTTGAACTGGATAGTATAAGCAAGATGGCCGTCATTCCCTTAAGCCTGTCGTGAGAACACAAAGGGGACTGTTGGCAAATAAATGTATACACTACAGGTTAAGATAAGCATGGCCTGTTTGTCTCTGGGCCCAACTTGTGTTCTACAGTGATATTGTGTAGAAGCTTCTGACTTCAAACTCACTCAGTAATGTTGTTTTTCCTGTCTTTTTAGGGAGGAGGAGTTTGATGAATATTTCGAGGACATGTTCCTGTGAGGCCACTGGGCTTTCTGGAGTCCTCTGGCTCAGTCTGTGATTTGTATATTGTATATTTTTTGAGTTTTGTGACAGAATAAAATTATTGTCTCTGTGAAACCCCTCTGACTCTAAAACACTATAATCAAGTTTCAAGTGTGAGAATAGAACTCATTTCAGATGAACAGCACAGTTGGACCTAGGAGACTCCTAATAAAAGGTGAATCTTAGAGGCAGCATCTGCAGATGGACAGAGAGTCGTGGAGGTGGTAGTTACCTTTCGATTCCTCCAGATCCTCCCAGCAGCCTGACAGGAGCGTTTTCCTAAATCCAAGGTCGCTGTTCTGCCACAGCCGGAATGGTGCGTGTCGTTTGGGCCCAGATTAGCGACATTAGCGTTTAATCACTTCTAATTACTTTTTCTCCTCCCTCCCTCAAAGACTCCTTCTAAAGAGTGGTACGGTGTGAGGTATCTCAGTGCCTGTCAGTGTGGTTGTTAGTAGCTGGCAGTGTAACTAATTGAACAGGTATCTATTGTTGGATCAAGCTCATCCATATCTGCCCTTTGTCTGAGTGATGATGATTGAGCCAGACATTCAAAATCCCACTT
Organism: Mallotus villosus; assembly: GCA_903064625.1. Classification (NCBI taxonomy): domain Eukaryota; kingdom Metazoa; phylum Chordata; class Actinopteri; order Osmeriformes; family Salangidae; genus Mallotus; species Mallotus villosus. The sequence continues at coordinate 816,541 of CAEFZP010001896.1, read as the reverse complement.
TCCAGTCACTGAACACTGTCAATGTCTCACTGTCTTTGTCAGATGTACAATTTTACATGTGGTTTCACTGGTTGTGAAGCCACTCTTCAGACTAAACTAGCTGACAGTTGAGATAAGGTGGAGGACACGAAGGATGTAACACACAGAAACACACCCTCACCTACAGAACAATAATCAGAAGCGGAGAGTGTATTGTGGTCTTGGTCAGCTCCGCCTGATCGGCTTGTCCAGGGAGATGATCCAGCTTAATCCCACTGTAATCCCACAGCACGCCACAGGAGTCAAGGCAAGGACTGTCTTCTTCTCAGCCTCCAAGGAGCCTCAAGTTCACCCATCTGTGTGTGTGTGTGTGTATGTATGTGCCGTGGGACCTACAGCAACATGCTGCAGTGGCAGGGCTAAATGCTTCTCCTTTGCTGCTAAGATTGTGGTGTAGTGATATTGGTATTAGTCGTTGCGTAGTAAGGTACGGGACAAAAGCATTGGTATGGTCTCACAAACATGAGACCCTGATCCATTTAACTTTATTTAATGCTTTTATTTGTTTACGGAGTACTGCTTAGGACACATACATACAGTAAAGCTCATTTCACAGGACATCAAATGTTACATTTCTAATTTCTCTCAATGACAACTCAATAGAATTAGCAGATATACAATACATCCTTTAGAGTCCATACAATCATGAAACATGGGATGAGACCTATCATGCTCTTTGTCCTATCCCACAGTTTGTCATGTCCCTGATTGGCAGGGCCATCATCCGAGATGTCTGCCCAGTAACTCCAGGAACAGAGTTTCAGTGCTGTCAAATCCACTCTGATTGGATTAGAGCTCTTGAATGATGTTCCATTGATTAGAGGAGAAGACAGGTTGCTTAAGATAGTCAACCTTTCTAGTTCCTGATTAGTTAGATGTCATGGTTCTAATTGTGTCTCAAAACAGATAGACATACAGACACACAGAGAGGGGTCTAATTAGCTAAAGGACATTGTTGGTTAAAGGGAATTGTTCAGAAATATTGTAGACTTTTAAGACACTACTCTTTCATAAATAATGAACCCTATGCGCAAAGTGTCTATCATGACACATTCAACCTGTAATAGAACTTGGCCCATTCTGCATGTACAGGATGTTAGTTTGTGTTCTCTCATACAGCACACACACAATGCCCATTTCACAGAAGATAGGATGAGAGGATTTAAGAAGTCTCCGCTTGATCTTTGGTAAGCAGGGTATTTAAAATGTATAGCTGTGTGAACCTTTGAATCTGGCTGGAATTCAAACTCAAATCTCATCAGATCTGCTTAGTCAGGTTCTAAAGATACCAAAGATTGACTGGGTGATTTAACACCTAGCAAGCGTGAGAGAAAACATATTTTACATATAGTTTACACGTCAATCAAGGACATTTCATTATTTTAAATGTTTATGTATTATTTAGTTACTAGGTGATAAAACTATATTCCTTTGGAACTTGTAAGATGTATGTCATCACCTTTGAACGATTATTTAATTACATCATTGCTCAATCATTGCTACGGATCAAGTAGGTATAAATGTGATATTATGTGTATGTTACAAGTAGCAATAATATTCTTAGTTCATAGATCAAAAGTGCAGTTTACAGTATTGTTTCCAAAGTTTACAATACACACATGCATTACCTGATGTTTGAATTCAAGTCAATCAATACTGAGATTGTACACACTAGAATATTGTGTGGCTTAACTCTGCTCTTAAAACACAAAGTAGAAAATATCTGACAATCAAAAAATATAACTTCTTTGCATATTAACATTAACATACCCTTACAAGGCTCATAAGCGCTTATATCATCGAGACTATCATCATCAGCCCAGGTTGGTGGGGCTGCTTGTCTCAAGTTTGGGTAGTCTTGGGTACGAGGAACCTGAGGATTGTACAGTTTCTATCTCTACAGATTTCCACTCTGTAATATCTTTTGTTTTTGATGTTTTAATATTACTGAGACGTTCTGTAGTACTCAGACGTATCAGACATGATTTCTGCTCTCCTCTCAGGAGAGGATGATTACCAGAGGTTTCCTCGGTTGCGTGGGAGGCTCGATGGGCGTGGACCTTAGGAGATGATGCATGTTTTGGACTTTGCTCCATCTCCTGGATCATCTGTATACAAACACACACACACACAGGAAGGGAAACGAGGTGAGAACATGTTCATGTTTCAATCCCTCTGAGATCGTCACCTCATTAAAACAGGATTACTGATAGTACTAGTCACAGTATAACTATTACAAACTGCAATGCTCTCGTAACTTACTTCCCAACTACACCATTGTCTAACTACTGAGATGTGAGTCTAAAGGCAATCTCTATGAACTAATACTTATAATACTTGCTACCGATACCCCTCTACGTCCTGGAATACACATGTGTGTCCAGCCCATGTCCTAGTTACCTTTCTTATCTGCGTCTTCCAGTTTCTGTTTCTCCTCCGCAATCTTGGCCATCTTGGCTGCGTGGACATCGGCCTGCTCCTTCCAGTTCACCCTGTTGTTCTTCAGGCCATCAAACATGGGAGTGATCTCTTTATGGAACCTGGAAAATTCCTGTCACAGAAAGAAACAGGGGCCCCGGTTTACAGCATGTAGATGCTAGTCCTGAACCATCCTTCACCCTGGAGCACACACACACACACACACACACACAGCTCCAGGGGCTAGCATTCCTGCTGTTGAGGAATCATGTGCACTCTTGCATTTATTGTAATCTAAGAATCTATGTCTGTCACTCAAAAGGATTGATTGTTCTTTAGGAACCTGTTGTCCCTTTTGGTGAGGAAAGATGCTAAAATAAATGTTTCTATACAAACCTTGTACACAAATGAGCAGACAAAGTCAATGAAACCGCACTGCATCTTGGGTAACTCAGCTGAGCAGTTCCTGTCCATCATGGGCTGAGAAGAGAGGAAACAGATCCTAGGAGTCAACATGGTTTTTACATAAAAAATCTATAAACTGGGATCTGAATGACCAAACTCCTACACTGCAAACGCGTGTAGCGTATCACGTTAGAACACATCTCTTATAATGCAAAGGAAATGTTAATAAAACCTATTTACCACATGTCCGTACAAACATCCATACTCCATGCTCTACACAATATACAATATAACCTGCTTCCTATGGGACTCACGATGGGCTGCTGGTCCAGAACGCTTCTCTCCAGATCTCCCTGCTCCCAGAACTCTGCAGCTACCATCAGAGCAACCTGGAGACAAGCAGAAAGGGCATAGCCTTAGTGTGCAGAACTGTCCATCAAAAGACTGGCTTAAGATTGAAGGACTGTAGTAAATGTGAGCCCACCCACCTTACTCTGGACCTCCCAGGGCTTGGTGATAGCAGACAAGTCACAGCCTGTCATCATCATGGCCCTGCAGGAGAGAAGTAGAGGGAGAAAGGGAAAGTTCATATTTGTTAATATTAAGGTGTAACAGTGACTATAATTTTAGTTTTCAGTTTCATTTTAAATGATAGGCAGAGTCATCATCACGAACAGGACATACATGACAATTTCCTTTCTGATGGCGTTGTTGGCAATGTGGGCAATCGCATCCGCTTCAACCATGGGCTCAGTGGCATCAACAATCTTCTGGAACATTGTTCTCTTTCTGAAGAAGTGACACATACATGAAGTTCAGCTATGTATATGAGATGAACATGTATATGAGACACACAGAATACTCTGACAACAATGGCGTGTAATGAATGTGGTCTCTGGTTCTTGATGCATAGTGAACTGTCCATAAGAACAGACTTTTCTTAGGAGGTAGTAGCACATGAGGAAGCATAAAAAACCAAGAGACCAGACAGACATGAGCAGAGATGTTGGTGTGAACCCACTTAAAGTACAAGGCCAGATCTGTGGCAATGATGCAGACGTCAAATAAGTGCTGGACGGTCTCGAACTGGCGCTTTTGGAGGTTGCAGAAGATGTTCAGGTTCTGGTGGGCGGTAGAGGGTAGAGGGGGTGGAGGGGAGGGGAAGGAGGAGGAGGAAGGAAGAGGGAGAGAGGACAGAAAGATGTTGTGCTGAACATCGACAACCACTGAGAATCCAGGTTGTGTTGTGTCTTCTGTTCTATCCGTACCTCCTCAGCCATGAGAGTCTTACTGTACTCCAGATGATGCCTCTCCATGATGGAGGAGCCATGGAGACGGAACAGGGGAGAACCACTCCTGGAGGTCAGACGGACAGGAGAGGGTCAGGGGTCAGGGGTCAGCATGTGGAGCCTCCTCACAATGCTGTGTGAATGCTATGATAAACTAGGAGAACTTGCTTAGTCTGGTAGAGATTGTTGGTCCCTCTGTGGTCAATATCGTGGCAGAATGCAGCGGCCACCATGGCAAAGGCATCCAGGTCGGAGTAGTACCTCCTCAGTTTCCCTGTCTGAAGGGCGACAACAAGAGGGATGGGTTCATGGTGAGCTTTCTACATTAGTAGTTGACCTCAACTGTAGCTTGATGCTAATGGGTGAGCTGTGCCCTGCTAACTGTCCAGGGACTAGAGAAGGATAGACCACAACTAAAGTACATAGGCCAGAGACAAGGAGACCCTGGCCAGCCAGACCAGGCTTACCTGTAGCAGACAGAACATAGTCTGGCCCACATTGAAACCATGCCTCCAGTTGTGGTAGGTGATGTCACGGTAACCCTTTCTGACAGTGTACATCCATCGTGTCAGAGTCTGATTGGACCAGACAGAAGGGAGAGAGAAAGGGATAAACAATCTGATATGAACCAACCAAACATAGTCATCGCGCCACAAAGATGTGGCTAAACCAATGAAGTGTGAGACTTAGTAGGAGAGAATGCAGCACATTACATTGATATACATAATGCAGATGGTAAAAACAGCAGGTCTACTGACCTCTGCAGGCACTTTGAACTTCTCCACAATGTTGAGTTCAAAGAAGCAACGGATTCCACATTTAATGAGGTCGTGCTCTGTCACAGGGAAGTCACTGAAGTGAAACTCTAACAGATCCACATCTTTGGCCAGAGGACAGGTGGCTCTCTACAAGCACAACAGAAAAGAATCAAAAGGTAAAAGGTCAGAATGGATGGATGTACATACAGACAAGCAGACAAGCCATCAGTGTATAGACAAACCTACCAATAGTTTGTACATCTCCTTCTGGTCACAGTCTTCAGGCTCCTGATCAAACTTTTCCTTAGTGTTCTGTTTCAGAACAGAAAAGGTTTAGGAACACCTTGAGGACACGGTTGATGCCAAGCAAAGACATATTTTACATGATCAATTCAACACCTATCTCCTAGTTCTTGGTATGAAATCACAGTTGGAAAAGGGTTTCGATGTTTTGAGTTAGGAAGTAGATGAAAGTATTTATTCTCACCAGGATGGATTGCATCTCAGTGTTGGTGCACCTAGTCTGGCACAATAGCATCTCCTGGGCAATATCCTTCCTGTTCTCCATCTTGTTCAACCTATCATATGTGTCACAGTTCAGCACCGACCAGCCCAGGAACTGGGTGAGGGCCTGGAACAAAGGACTCAAAAATGTTACATACATACAGTACATTTGCTAAATATCTGAACGTCCATATACAGGCCACAAAAGAAAATGATAATGAAAAAAACAGAAAGAGAGAGACAAGTTCACCTCAGTGATCTGTTCGTCGTGCTCGTCAAAAGGTTTGCCATCCTTCCTGTTGAAGAAGGTGGCAATGCCGACTATTTCTTCCTTTTTGTTGACGATGGGAAGCGACAAGACGTTCTTTATGATGAATCCTTTTTCGTCAACAGCCTCTTTCTTGAAGACAAACATCAAGATGGAATTAGAGACATGTCAAAGTCTTATATGGAGAACAATAAAAACCTGTGGTCAAGCTTACCTGGAAGGTAAAGTAGTCATCAGCAGCCACGTTCATCATGTTGCAGATCTGCATGAAGGGGGAAAACAGATGTGAGTCGACATAAACTCATTGGATACAAGTGCTTTTATCCTGGGGCAATGACATACGTGTTGCACTATGAACTTACAAAGCCATTCTCAGACACATAGGTCGGGAGCCCACTGACAAGAGCCCAGTGGTCAACTGGAGGTCCTCTGTAAAGAAAGAGAGAACGGTTGGTCAACAAGAAACCCCTGCTGACCAGTGTGTCCCACAAGTCATGAAACTCACGGTATGACTTTGATTTCCTCTTTCTCTCCCTCCAGGAGATAGTCGATGATCTTGTAGAAGATCACTTCCTGTTTGGGGAAAACGAAAGTATAAACATCCATCGTCACCTTTTGGTTTTTCGTTCTCTTCCTTTTCATCGTGGTAATACTACCAATGTGAATGTGAGGAAAGCAGTACTAGGCCAGGATCAGATCTTACCCTTCCATCTGGGGTCTTTGGCCCCTTGTATGGCTCCACATCTCCCAGTTTTACAGGCCATTCATCGTAGAATTCCTACATGATGATGAACAAACAGCTATTAGGAACTGGCCATTGATAATTATAATAATGTTAGTCATTTTCAAGTGCGTCTCTGGAAACTGACCTTCTCTTTGGTCATGTCCAGCAGGCCAACGGAGTAGCGTTCACAATTGAGGTAGACTCTCACAGTGTAGAGGGCTTTGTGGAACTGTCTCTCAATGTCTGTCAACTCCTCAAATACCTTGCTGGCAGACCACAGAAGCACCTGGTGACAACCACAGGACAACAATGGAGAAGAGTGTGCACCCCTTCACAAGGGTATGGTAAGGTAATGGTTTGTTTATGTCTCACTGAATTTTACCAAACACTCCATTCTCTCTCTCTCTCTCTCTTTCTGTCTCTCTCTGTCTCTCTCTCTCTCTCTTTTACACACACACACACACACACACACACACACACACACACACACACACACACACACACACAGAGTTAATGCTTGATGGTGATTTGTTTACCTGACTCCTTCTAGACTCCACGTTGAACATGTACATGGTGTGATGCTGCAGGGCTATGACTGTTGCAAAGGTCATGTACTTGTTGAAGAGCTAAGAACAAAATCAGATTAAGAGGTGTCGTCATTTGGCCATACAACAACTGGGAGGATTCCTCCTTCCGGTTTTTTTTCTTTATTTTCTCTGGAGAATCAGAAATCGTGAGGTATTCCCACTGTTCTGATGGAGGGCACCATCAGAGGAAGGGGACACAGTGGAAACAAAGGTTACCAAGGCTGGGGGCCCCTTCTCTGTCTGTCCCCAAAACAATGCTAGTGGCAGTGCTGTCCTTTAAGTCCCTCTGTCAGGTCATAGCACTAATACCCTGTCTCACACTATCATGACAACCTTTCTTTTCTGGCCCAGATTAACGGTTTCCACTGTCCTTCCTCTGCCCCTGCAACCACTGAGGGGCCGATTAACCAGGCCAGGACAGAGCAGATAAACCTGTCTTGACTTGGCTCAGTTCAGTGTCGTGAAAAAGGTGTAAATTGTCAACTAATGTAAGAAATTCTCCTTCTTCTGGAATATTTCACTATAGAGGGAGGTGGAGGATGAGGAATATTTATATAGAGAGCTGAACGTTAGACGTGAATATCTCAGACAGGGAATAGTGTCAGAGTGTTGGCAGAACCTTACATCTTCATCCTGCTTGCTGAACTCATTGGCTCCAATCTTGTTGAGTATCATAATAACACCCAGGCATTCCTTTTCAGCCAGGATGGGATATGTGAGCATGTTCTTGGTCTTGTAGCCTGTCTGCTTGTCCACAAAGTCACTGAAACGTTTGTTCTGGGTGGAAGCATTTGGAGAAAAAGATCTTACTGGAATGATCACTGACTTCAATCACAGACAAGACAATTTAATAACAAAGGGCTCTGTGCCTTTGATTATAGAACATTACATGTATTCATTTGACATTTCTTTGTTCTACGTATTTATACATCTACTAAAAATAAAAACTAGATCCTGCAACATAGGCTAAATGAAACCTGATGGGCCTTATAGTCTACTGAAATCATGATGTCCGTTTTCCATTTCCATTTAAAAACTCACTCTGAATTAAAAGTCACAGCAAACAGGTTTGTTAACTAAAGATTTTGCTCTTGTATAAAAACAGAATTATGTATTAACCCAAAACATTAACAGATACGCTGACTACTACATATTTTAGGTCGATATAACAACTGATCCTATTAAAGTGGTCAATTAATGGACAATAAAATATAATAAATAATAAATTATACAAAGGGTAAAATTAATAGTTAAAAATATATTTTAATGTATATCTGACAATTATTTATTCAAATTAAGTCAAAATAATTAATTCACAGTTAGACGTTTTTCAAGGGTCAGATCGACCCGCCAGTCATTTCAAAGCACTCTTTTAAGCACACACTGGCACTTACCTGTGTCACGTCGGGAACGACAGATGGCTTTTTGGAGTGTGCCGTATACCCTACTATACCAATGTCGGTGGGGAACACTATCTCAGTCGTAGGGCTAACCAAATTCGATTCATATTTGGACGTTGGGGTCACGTCAAAAAGCAGTGTCGTAAGCTCAGGTATTCCATTTCTTGCTCTGCATATAAAAAAGCTGCACCTGTCGCCATTTATCAGCATGCAAACTCTCTGCAGGACCTTGTGCATGGCCTTTTCCATAACGGCGACAGTCTGCATCTCAGTGATCAGGTCAAAGATGATAGCGGCCTCCTGAATTTGGGAGACATCTTTGAACGAAGCCGGATCTTTGATCTCAAGCTTGTCTGCGAACGCGGCCGCGAGGGCTTCGGGGCGCACCTTCTTGTCAAAGTACTCTTTTGCAAATTGGGGATTATTCTCCAAGTACTTCTCCACACTATCCTTGTCTGCCATTTTAAACTGTTTTACCTTTCCCTCTCTGTGACTCTTATTGAAGCATCACCCGAAGGAAGCTACAAGGAAAGCAGCCTTCGACAGGTGTCGCTGGGTTTCTAACGGCCTCCGTTCGCGGCGCAGACGTGCATCCTCCGCTGAGGTCCCTGAGCAAATCACGAAAACCTCCTTCACTGTCAGACAAGCTGGCAGAATGCAGTGGCTTAGAAGCTGAAAGGATCAAAGTGGCCGCTAATTAATGTGACGTCACGACATTAAACCCCCTAAGCTTCCTTAACCTGCAAATCCCGAGACTGATTATTTTATATTGGACAATCCCATCTGAGGGAGGTAAGGCAGGTTGGTATCTAGAGGCTGTCTGTTTCTCACACAGTAAATCTATATGGTTGAGAAGGTGTGTGCTACAGATCGTAAAAGGCTGTCAACTCCCAATGAATTTACTCTTAAAAGGACTAGAGATATTGTGTAGTCAAGACAGTGGACACACTGTCACTGTCACATATTTAAATAATAGACTAAATGAAACCATTTAATATCTACTTCTGAAGTGTATCTGTTACAGAAGGCAGTCTGAAGACATACGAGTGCCACACCTTTGGTGTAAAAGGAAGGAATGAAACCATTCCAGTCCCTCTCTAATTCTTGCTTAATGGATTAAAGAGGTCTTTCCCCGGCACAATGTTTGGGTATGTTACTGGCACTGACTGTCATTGTCTATTATTCAATCCAAACTGGGCTTCTAACTATGGAGCTTTGCCCAGGGATCCATGAGACAGTTCGTTCTGTGAAATGAGAGACTAAACTAAGGTAAGCTATTATTAACTAGTCACAGCATGTGTCTGTCTGACTGGCAAAACCAGGTGTGCCACCGTATTTTAACCACAGAGATTACCAAAGATTTAACTGACATCACAAAGGGTTTGTGTGTATGTGTGTGCATGTGTGCGTGTGTGTGTGTGCGGCACAGGTGCTGAATCCAAGTCAGACTATAAGGCAATAAAAAGACCTGCATCATTAGGACTTGGCAGCATAAATCCCAGATTAAGTAAAAGTGATTACTGGGATGTCCTCCCAGAGAGAGAGAGAGAGAGAGAGAGAGAGAGAGAGAGAGAGAGAGAGAGAGAGAGATAGAGAGAGAGAGAGAGAGAGAGATAGAGAGAGAGAGAGGAGAGAGAGATGAGAGAGAGAGAGAGAGAGAGAGAGAGATCGAGAGAGAGCTCTCTAGAGCGAGAGAGAGATAGAGAGAGAGTAGAGAGAGAGAGAGAAAGGGGCACCGAGAAAGAGAGAGGAATACACAGAGGAAGCGAAACATAGCTTGGCAATTTGGGTAAGCACATGGACACAGTGTGAGAGATTGATCTGATAAGAAGAGCCAGGAAAGCCACGAGATGGCCCTTTGTGAGGTAACAAGAGGACAGCTTTGGCCTGTGTGCTATAGTGGGGTGACCATACTATGAGCGTCTTGGGGTAGTCCTTGGATATAATATGAACATGAAGAGTGTCTTAAGTCTTGTCTTGTCATAGAGTATGTCCAATTAAACTAGAGAATCTCAAGTATCTAAAGTAAAATGTCAAAAGTATTAGGCCAGAGACCCTATTTGCCCTGACAAAAGAAAATTGCATGGTGGAAGCTCAAAGAATTGAGAATGTGAGAGAAATATAAAAAGAAAAACTATTGAGGACTAAAGCCCAACAAAAGTTAGAAAGAAAATGTGTCGTTGTAAAGTACTAGAACTGAGCTCTGCCTCAAGGAAGAAAGGAAACAAGGATGAAAGGATGTATTTGGACAAAAAGCTACTAAGATATCACCGCTGTAACATAATTCAAAGACACAATCTCATGACCTTTGAAAGTTTTGTATTTTTTGCGGATGTATGTTTAGTGTATAAAATAATGAAAGATTTGGCTGCTCCTCCATTAAAGGAGTTTGTGTCACTGCGCACAGACAATAGGGTAACTAGAACGTCTAACAGAGGGGACTGTGTAGTACAGCACAGATCCACTGAGTTTGGCATGTCTGTATTTTCAGTGAGAGCCACTAAATCTTGGAACCCAATACCAATTGAGATAAGAGAGTGGAACACCTTTGCTGGTTTTAAAAGTAAAATGAAATCATGGCTGAAATCAATCCAAGCATGCACCCATCATCCATAGATTGTTTTCTTAATGTTGTAACGTCCTGTTGTCTTGGAGTCTTACTGTTGTGATGTTGTTGTTGTTGTGGTGTCTAAATGTTGTGATTTTAATGTCGTATTGTGTTATGTTTTACTGTTGTGAAATTGTGTGTTATTGTTTTTATACTTAGGTTTCCCTTTTTGACAGAGATGTATTACTCTGTTTCCTGTCCAGGGACTACAGATGAAAATTAGCTTATAGCTAACTCTGGCACTGCTTATGTGCTGTGCATTGTCCCTGTTAAATAAACAAATAAATAAAAAATAAAAATATTTGGTATTGGACTTGGGCCCAGGCCTGCCTTGGCACGGGCCCAGGCTGGTTAAAGCGCTTTTAGTCGTCACTTAGAGAAACCAGTCAGATGCGTGGGTGAGAGGCCATGGCCTCCATCCTCCTCCTGGGGACGCCAGCCAAGGTAACAGGAACCCCAAAGGTGCCCGTCGGGGGCTGTTGTCACAATGCCATGTCAAATCTGAAAAAGTTGCCTCCCCTGGTTAATGCATTGCAGTATGGTATGCTTGGTTATGTCTGAAATACATTACGTTTATTATTTCATGAAAATAAATGTTATGTAGATAACAGAAATGATTTAATATGAATGCATTTTCCTACACAAGGGCCATGAGGGCAATATTTAAAGGTCTGATGTGGATGGATGGACCCCACTGGTTATGCCGTTTTGGGGTACTTCTTTCAGAACACTCCACAAACTCATTACTGTATACATACAGTACATGTTTATGTTACATAGAGTTTATACAACCTAGGAAAGGCATAACCACATTTATCATGGAAATATTCATGCAAAACATGTTTTTGCTGTCAGCATGACAGCCATTTCAGGGGCTATGCTTTTTTCGATTAGCCATGATTATATAACCGGCAGATGTTTGGCCTCTAGTCTGGAGGTGGTGTTTACTTTACTGAGAAAGTGTGCCCCAGGGCTGGGTTATATACACGATCCCAGGAAGCAAAATGGTTCCTTTGTAAAAAATAAAAAGAGGACTTTTTTGATGCACAGATTTACTTACAAAATAGAGGGTAGCTGGGTTTAACATGTTAATAGAAGTACACAAGTAAGCAATGTGGATGGAAGATGAAGATGGTCCAAGACAAACAACAACCAGACGCTTGATGAACAGAAGAAAGTGTCAGTGGACATAGGCTGATCTCTGTCTCCACTGCTGCGAATTGACAGTGTTACTGGGAATCAGTGCCCACACAGCCTGATCCTCGCAGCCCTGCAGAAACTTCAGCAGCAACGCTGGGCTTGAACCTTGCTCTTGTTTATACACTCTCCAAGTGTTTCAGGCTGAAAACAGAGTTGAAGAAATCTCTTATCGTTGGAAGGATAGAACTACCAGTGTTAAATCATTCATCAACTTTGTTTGATCACTGCACAGGGTTTTTGTTGTTGTTCCACATCATGCTTGTGGGTTCAAATCACACCCAATGGACAAAATAGTACTGATTTAATACATTTGAAGATTTGGAAGGATTTAGACTTTGGGTCGAATTACAATGTTGTCTGTTTGGTGATAGTAGCAGACAGGCAATTCTGTCAATTCTCCCAGATAGCACAGTAGCTGAAACTCAAGCAAGAGATTCTGGGCTTTGCAGAAGGTAAGGAAGTAAATTAGCTACAAAACACAAGTCACAATGCCTGGGAGAAGGTAGAGACAGCAAGCTGAAACATGCTCCATTCTCTTGAACTTTTCGCCTCTTAGAAATAATGGGGGCTTACATAACCACTCACTCACTCCATCTCTCACTCTCTCACTCTCTCACTCATTCACTCACTCACTCACTCACACTCATTTATTCACACATACTCACTAACTCACTCGCATACTGCCAGGCCAAACAACTGTGATTTATTAATCCCTTTTGATGCACGGTGAGGTTCTCGGGGGGTAACTGCACTCAACTTGTCATATTCCAGATGTTTCTGTCTGCATGCCTCATAGCTCTTTCATAAGGCCTCCGTAACAGAGACTTTATACAACTTTGACTTTGGGGAAAAGCACATTTTTGAGCCAGGGGTGAAATGTGCAGAGTGCAACTAAAGAACTGGGACGTGCCAGAGCTGAGTTACGCAAATATCGGGGGGAGGTAAAGAAGGTGGTGAGCAAGAGCGAACAGGAGAGGAGAGGCTGGATTTTAGGGGCCGTCCCAGGTCTCCAGTTGTTGTTGTTATGCAAGTCAGTCTGTGGTATATAAAGGCTGACTTGGTGGTGAAGCCCCACAGTACCTCTGAAAAGCATCTCTTCCACCTTTTTCTTTTGAAGGTATTGAAACAACTCTCGTGCTGCACAAACAGGAATATTGTGACGTCCACATATAGCTGTACTCTGTCAGGATTCTGAGAAACATTTATTTTCCCTCGTCGTTCACCTTTTTGAAAGCCTATGCAATCTTTCCTAAAATGCTTTTTTTGATAGCTGATGGAAGGGTAGGAGCATGATGGGTGTGTTGCCGTTCTCTGCCAGAAAGTATTTCCTAATGTCTGGCTCTGTCTCCACAGATCTGCTGAAGATTGAGGCAGGATGCTGAGGATAGCTGTGGTTCTCTCTATCCTGGCAGTGTGCTTGGCACAGGACTGTCAGGTTGCCAACATCAAGGTCGTGGAGAACTTCCAAAGGAACAGGGTGAGTGGCCATTGGCAAATATTGAACTCTCTAATTACAAAAAAAAACGCTTCTTGAAAAACATACAACGTTTAGGGATTCGATTCTGAAATATATTCCTGTGTAAAATACTATGAATTGAATGACGAAACTACAAAATAGTATGTTTAGCTAGCCACTGATGTGAACTTTGCTCCGTCATTGCAGTACACTGGCACCTGGTATGCTGTGGCCAAGAAAGATCCGGTTGGTCTGTTCCTTCTGGACAACGTGGTCGCCCACTTCAAAGTGGAAGAGGGCGGGAAGATGACAGCCACTGCCCAGGGCAGGGTCATTATTCTGAAGTAAGGCCGGTTTTACACTCTACTACATGCTCACTCTTACCTCTCAGGGTCCAAACTAAGGATTTAAGCATGAAATGAGAGGTATAAAAGCTACCTGCAATTCCAAGTCATTTGCATTGATACATTTTCTTTCAGACACACTGATAACCTGTGACTCTTTCCAGATAAGACTGATAGCTAAGTCCCAGCCGAGTAAAACCACTGATGCATTCAATATCATTGCCCCTCCTGTCTCTACTCCACTCCTCCCCTCTCTGCTTTCCTTTCCTGTCTGCCTCGTAGCAACTGGGAGATGTGCGCTAACATGTTCGGCACCTTCGAGGACACTCCTGATCCCGCAAAGTTCAAGATGAGATACTGGGGGGCTGCCTCTTACCTGCAGACTGGATGTAAGTAAGCAGAAACACCAACCAACACCGTGACACACCTCACTGTACGACAGCTAATTCAAAATGGCCTGATTTCCATGTTGACATGTCCTCAAAATATTGGGGTTTGTGTTGCGAGTTATAGTAGAAGGCTATGGTAATATCCTCTAATATCATCATAATTAACTGAATACCTGACGTCATCTTGGGCAGTAGTTATGTTTGCTAGCTAGTTAAGTATTTGATTTATAGTAATGTCCTGACTGATTGGTGACAAGATGGAGATATCTTGACATCCCATCCTGAGGGGTTGAGACACATATTTGTTCACCAGTTAATCATTCGAGTCATTTTTGCCTTCCCCTATTCTTCCCACCCTCACCACCCAAACACAAAACACACTATTCTTTCTCAAACCCACACAGACGATGACCACTGGGTGATCGACACCGACTACGACAACTACGCAATCCATTACTCCTGCAGAGAGATCGACACTGACGGCACCTGTCTGGACGGCTACTCCTTCATCTTCTCACGCCACCCCACCGGCCTGCGGCCCGAGGACCAGGTCATCGTCACCCGGAAGAAACAGGAAATCTGCTTCCTCGGCAAATACAGACGCGTGACACACACTGGTAAGATGGCCATGACTTACACACTGACCACCACTGCCATGGTTACTATCAAGGGGTGGTTTTTAAAAGTCAACAAGGCATTCTGACACCCAATAACATCCAGTTAAGTAAGAATCTATTGAGCAGTTATGTAAAACGTGTTCAGAAAACTGCTTCATAATTATAGAATAGTCAATATCAAATGTCAGGGTCACGATTCTTGTTGTCTCGGATACATGATTGTTCTCTTCTTCTCTACAGGTTTCTGTGAGAGCAGTTAATCTGGCAAACAGAATGTGATGCATCATGGGAGTAATAGTCATCTACACAACATGATCATTACATTGTAAATACGTACAGCACAATGTTATTCAACCCACCAAATGTCACTGATCTGGACCCTTCCACGAGAAGCTAATGACTCCATGTAGCAATGATCAGATCAGAGATGCTTGATGGAAGTCACAGACATTACAATGGATGTAAAGCCTTATACTGTGATTATGACTATTTGACCCACTTTTTGAAATAAAATATTCATACAGTACAGGTTGACTAAATGTTGCCATAATTTATTTCTGAAATCTTGACTTGAGGACAGAATGACAAAAAGTGTAATCATTTAGACAATGATTTCAGAAAAAACCGAGGACTAAGATGGAAAGGTCATTTATTAGGAGAAAAGTTCAATTGCATACCCATCATTATTGACATATCTTAAAAACAAAAAAGTGTTGACAATGAGAAAGGGTTACATGTTTATGACAATGTATAGTCTATAAGCATACGAAGAGGCCAAATACTCATGAGAAACTAAACTAAATACACTTTTATTGGGCAACCTAGTCTTTTTTCCAGAAGGTGAAAATCAGTGCATTAGCTTTTCCCTGACTTGATAGTAAATCAAGACGAACAGGTTTTCATGATCTTCCCATGAGAGGCAGTTAATCAGCATCATGTCAATGAACCACCAGCTCAGCCTAAACCACAAAAGGCTGAGATGGCTACCGTCCCACCAAAGTGCCTGTTGACACATCCCTCGAATAAAGGCCTCTTCACTTCCTCCTCCCTATCCAGAGGAGCTTCACTAAGCTTGGGCCTTAAATAGTTTGGTACAAGGATTTACTTATGCAATCTCATTCCAGCTTTAGACATGCCCATTCGTAAAGTTAGGGTTGAGTCGGAAGTGAACCTTGTTCCAATACTACCAATGCCAACAAACACTGCAATACTGACATGGAGGGATTTAAAGTCTTAAATAAAAGGTAAACTAGAGCGCCAAAGAACAGTGGAGAACGAGGACGTCTTTGGTATCAGATCCAAAGAGCTAGATTAAGCCTTTAACACCTTAACATCTCAACCCACAACAGTACAGCAAGGTACTTAGAATCCCATAAATAATTATACAACTTCCATATCAAAACATCACACAACGTTTGTAAATACTTAAACATATCATTCAAATAAATTCTTCAGAATAGCTTCATTTTCAATTAAAATGGTCATCGATTTATTTCAAAACAAATGACAAGTTACCAACTTGGGAATCTTGCAGCACTGATATTTTACTTTTAAAATACTATCTGTTTGTAGCCTACTCCTTATTTAGGAGAAACAATAAAACAGGCATATAAAAACAGCATGAAAATAAGCACAAACCAAAACAATATATTCCTCTTATATTTGTATAATAAAAACATATAGCATACAAAAGACCAAAACCGGCAGAGCTGTGACAGAGCAGTGACAGACATATTCCCTTATGAATTTCCCAAGTCCACACCGTGCCCAGAAACAGCCCACAGGCCTGATTGGAGCGTGTTTCCAATCCAGCTTGCCCATAAGAGGGCACAAACGGACTGCTACCATGTTGGAGTCCAACATGTGCCAAGGCAGGAGTGTGGACTGGCCTCAAATAGCACTCAAAATCCTTTCAAATACATGAGCTCCCTTAATTGATTGATTGATAGACCCGATAGGGGAGAACACCACACACAAACCAATAGTGCACTCAATATCAGCTTGAGCCAGCATCAGGGTTGGGTTTCTTAGATCCAGGCATCAAGTAAATCTGAAGATACTGCATCTGGGCCTAAACGTATGTAAAGGGATTTCTAGTCTATTTAATTGAAGCCTGGTGTGGACAGGATGGGGCCCTGTGTTAACATTTCATCCTCATATTGCTTCAACCAATCTCTGATCAGATATGCGTCAACTGGTGACAGCGGTCATGTTTCTGTGGAGATTACCTCAAGGAGGAAAGGAGGTATGGCTGGACTGAGGACAGAGCACACAGGGCCTGGATCTGCCTCAGTTGAAGCAGTAGTCAATGTGAGCCAGCAGCTCCCGATGCTGACTGGTGGCGTACGGGGCGCGGCACTTCGGGCATTCCAGGAAACTCTCGTCCAATTGGCTGGAGGGATTGCTGGGCGAGGAGGGCGCGCGGTCATCAATGGACAGCCTCTCAAACTCCAGCTTGTTGTACGAGCTCGGCTCAGAGAAACGGCTCTGCTGTTTCTGAAAGACAGCCAGAGGAATCAATCAACTGACAACCTGACATTCTCTTATCAAGATAAACACATTCTTTGGCTTTTCCCCCCTAACGGTTTAGATAAGTCAGTGCATGTTTTTACAAACGTGGCTAACAGAAAACCAAACTGGTTTTTCCCCAAGAAAACGTACAGAAGACTCCAGTCTGGTGATCTGGTCTCGGGCCTTTCGCAGCTCCTTCAGAACCTTTTGTAACTGGTGCTGCAGACTCTGGCGATCGAGCTTCTCAGTCTCAAAGTCTTTGGCAGAAAGCTGGACCTGGGGGGGAGAAAAGACAGAATACAGGAGGGAGAGAGAGAGCGAAAGAGGGATATTTCACAATCTACCGTAAGGAATGTTCTCTGTGGGCAAGCACACATCATCTTGCAAGCACTACATCTCAGAGGGCGTTTTAATATCAACTGGAGCGTGTAACCACCTGCTGTTCCAGCAGAGCCATTCTCCTCTTCTCCTCATTCTGGCTCAGCAGAGACTTCTGAAGGAGATTCACCTGGAGAGGGAATGGTGCCATTAGCTTAGAGGATGAGGAAAAACAAGAACGCCAGATTGTCAATACCTCTTCTTTTGTGTGTGTGGAGTTCCTTCCTGTGTGTTTGTGTGTGGTGAAGTTCCTTCCTGTGTGTGTGTAGTGAAGTTTCCTTCCTGTGTGTGTGTGTGTGTACCTGTAGCAGATGCTCAGCAGAGCGCTTCCTCTCCTCCTCCAGCCTGACGTCCATACTCTCCAGCTCCACCCGCATCCTGTCAGTCCTCTCTGTTGAGCACTTCCTCTCCTCGCTCACAGTGTGTCTGACAGGGAGAAATACAACTTTTTGTCATCATGAAAACCTTGTAATAGAAGGTACAGAAATTCCAGATACATTGGGAAAAACCTACGGAAATAATGACACATATTTTTAAGATAAATACTCAATGTATTGAGCACTCAGACTGAAATGCACGACCCTCTATTGAAATGCACCTCCCATTCTGAAGTGTGGTCCTACGGTGAAGGGGTTAGGGTCACCTGTTGCCGTGGCGTTCAGCTTGCAGCTGCTCCCTAGTCTCCTCCAGCTGGAGGCTCTTCTCCTCATACCTCCTCTGCAGCTCACCCAGCTCAGCCTGGGCCCTGCTGGCCTGCTCCCGCTGGCCCTCCGCGTCCCTCTTGGCCCCCTTGCAGCAGCTGGTTGCAGTGCTCCTGCATACGGGCCTGGGCCTGGGCTTTCTCTGGGGATTGGGGAGCACAGAATGGAAGAATGCCAGACCCGTTTGAATTAGGAGCCACTGGCAAGCTCTCTCACATCTGCACACGCTCACAGTGCGCTAGTGGAAAAACTAAAGCTGTGAGCTTTTTAGGGTTGGATGTGAAACAGTGCATGTACTTCAGAATGTTTAAGAGTTCCATGCCCCGAGCTGCCACAATAAATCTTTTAGAACAGGGAGTCCCACTCTTCCTCTGCTCTCTTCCCCTTTCTGTGGTACCATCAGTGCTGGCATCTGAGTGCTGGGTCTGCTGGAGTGCCTGCAGGGCTGTGTTGGCTGTGCTGAGCTGCTGTTCCAGCTCCAGGGTGCGGGCTAAGACAGCCTTCACGTAGGCCTCTCTCTGATGGTCGTAAACAAGCCACTGCTGGTTCTTCTCCAGGGCCTTTTACGCAACCACCACAGAGTGGGAGGGGCACAAAACAGGATTAAGCATGAGCTCGATGGTGAAATACAGAAGTATTCCCCCCACAGCACACATATTGGGTTTGGAATAGATTCACATAGGCCTTACGCACAGATTCCATATTATGTAAACGGTGAACTTGCACTCACTGTACGATCACCATATGCGAGTGGAGAAAGATAAGACTCTCAGTGATAGTAGTGTTGGTAAATGGTTAAACTCACATCTCTCAGTTGGTCGTGGACCACTACTAGGTCCCCAGATGGAACGTGGCCGTTCTGTCAGAGAAACACACTGGTGTTAATGTCACACCTTTACAGACCCGGTAAGGAAGGCCATGTGTCTGAGGAAGACAGCCCACAAGACATGGTAGAGTCACCCCTCCAAAAGCTGTACTTAAAGGTCAGACCACAGCCATTCCACAAAAGAGACTATCCTCCATCTAAATAATCTTGAGGTAGCTGGGCCATGACCCTGTCGTAACCTGAGCTTTCCCTCGACAGTCAAAACATCCATGTCATAATCATATCAGCTCTGACCCCGAGTGACTGTCTGATCCCTGACGAGACCCGGCATAGCCGCTCACCATGGCTGCAGGTGGACTACCTGCTGATCCCCCATAAGGCTGGGTGATCTGCTCAGGGCGAGAAGGCCAACCATCATAAGCTTGTCAACGTTTTCCACATGATTTAACCCCATGAGGTCATGACTAACCAGTTCAGCCCACACTAGAGATGAATAGGGGCTCCATGTGTAGGGTAATACCCTAGATAGGGCTACAGGCTTTTCTCTTTAGGGGCTTTATCAAATGCTACCTCATTGACTGTTTGATGAACCAGTGCTGAAGGGGTACCAGAGCTATTGCAAGGAAACATCTATTAAAAGACCATCAAGAGTCTGACACTAATTGTTCTGATGAAAAAAGGATTAAGGCTTTAACATCAATATGCTAGAGGATTACAATTATTTAATTTTATTTATTTTAGTATTCCTGTTTGGATTGTCCAACTGGATAAACTTGGTTATGTCAGACAGGGAAGACATACAGAGATCCAACACTGCCATCTAGTGGTTAAAAGTAAAACTAACTCTCGAGATTCAATTGACTCATTTAGAGCAAGTTTCGCAGAACATACAAAAAGGTAGGAATGCCCCCCAATTTCTCTCTCTTTCTTGATCACACACACACACCTGTAAAGCAACAGGGTCCTGTTTCTCCAGGGCCTGGCATCGGGCAGAAATAGCCGCAAACTTGTTCTTCAGGTTCTCCGTCTCCTCTGACAGAGACTGATAGAGTTTGTCTTTTTGCTCAGCCTCTCTCCTACGCTGCTCCAACTGCGACTGCAGAGATGCCACCAACTGACAGCAGAGAAAGAGGTGCCTTCAGTATGTGTTACTCTACAATAACTCAACACTATATTACAACACTATTTTCATAGACAGTTCATTAACAGTAATATTGGTAACAGCTCATTTTCAATAGGACTCCCAAATTAGTGGGAGGAAAGACAGCGAGATAACATTAAGCTTTAAGACATGGCACATACCACACCGTTATGTAGTAGGCTACAGAATGAAGTATTGCTTTGCTATATGATACAAAACAATTGTATTGATCCCAGCAAATAAAGTTAAAAACACAAACATTAACTAGTAAATTATTACATTCATAACATTTGACTGAGCACAGGCTGTCTCATGGAACCTAGCCCTCTGTATGTGTGTGTGAGAGAGAGAATGGGAGAGAGAGATTCACCTCTCCTCCCTTAGAAGATAGTTGCCGTCTGAGGGCCTCCATCTCTTGTTCCTTCACTAGTAGCTGTTGGCTGTTCCTCTCTCTCAGCGTCTCCAGGGACAGAATCCTCTGGAGGGGAAAAAAACATCACAGAGAAAATACATTTAGAGTGGAATAAGACAGGAAAGGTTCTCTAATATGATATAAAACTGGACATACTGTGCACTGTGTTGCTGACGCTGATTTACCCCATGAACTTTGTAAAGGGAGTAAGGTGGTTGAGCGGTTAGGGAATTGGGCTAGTAATCTGGGCTAGTGATTTGAAGGTTGCCAGTTCGATTCCCAGCCGTGCAAAATTAAGTTGTGTCCTTGGACAAGGCACTTCACCCTTCTTGCCTCGGGTGAATGTCACTGTTCTTACTGTAAGTCACTATGGGTAAGAGCTTCTGCTAAATGACTAAATGTAAATGGGAGGTGGAACCATTCATAGCTAATTGATAAAATTACAATCCGTTTTGAGTGGCATGCCATAGTTGAATGACAATGACACTTGCACAATGACGTTTAGTGTTTAGCATTTTGTGTGAACACAATGAGAATGAAAGTGTGCCAATTGCGTTGTGAGGTTTTGAGAATGAGGTTACACATTTGGTAATTGGGTCTAAGGGATTGAGATTGCTTACCTCCAGAAGTTTGCTTTTGTCTGAATCTGGAGGTTTGGCAACTCGTTTGGATACCTCGTCCACTTTCCTCCGCAGATGAGCATTTTCCTTGCGGAGTCTGTCCATCTCCACCTCAGCCTTGGCGCTGTTGGACTTGAAGCCCAGCTTGTTGACGATGGCCGCCATGTCTGGAGTGTAAACTGGACATGCAAAGATTTCCTTGTTATGTTATCAAGCAAACAATATCACCTAGCGTTAAGTAAATCATGTTAACCAGCTAGCTAGCTCTAGGCTTGCAAAAAACAACTAGTACCGCGTCTGGGTCACAAAGTTGACACTAACAAAAGTAAAATAAACAACTTACGGTGGAATATTTTTGTATCTAGCTAGCAAGACAAGCACAATCTTGAGCTTTCGTTTTGACAGTATCTTAACACAACGGCTATGAGTTGCTTCCTTGTTGATTTCAAGTTTGAATACAGCGCGGTTTGCGTCATATCCGCCATGAGGAGGGTTGTGCGATCAGATGCATGGCTTGAGGGGCACCCCCTCGTGGGTATGGAGGACCAAAAGTGCCACAATGAATTAAATAAATACACCATTAAATAAATAAATACACCATTAAATAAATAAATACACCATTAAATAATTACATAAATGTGTCATTAATTAATTAAAATAAGGATTAAATACATAAATGTGTTATTAAATGTGTCATTAATTAATTAAAATACCAATTCATTTTATGTAAAATACATATCAAATGCAATACATTTACACTTTACAAAACGCTAAACAGCGCCCCCAGTCAACAGGCTACAATAGACTCAATTTGATTGGTTGACAGCACCAATGGTGGGTGAAGACCAGTTATCAAAAGAGCATATGACTAGCAGTTCATTTGCATACGCTAGTGACGACACTTCAACCCCTATGCATTCTGGGTATCATCAGAGCTAGCGAAAGGCCAAGAGCGGTAACTCAAACTCCCTCAGATAACCGTACTATGAGCCAGTTACATTGAGTGACAGTTACCTAGCTAGCTAACAACAAAGCAGCAACTGTGGATGCCTGTTTAATATTGAGCTCCCAGTAGATTTTCCTTCTCTTACTTTTAACAGAAAAGGGAACATGGAAGCGCATTGATCATATTGGAAGTGACAAGGCATCCGTTTTAGAAAGGTAAACTCGAGGAGTTTAGGTAACATTATTTAGCAAGCGAAGAGAATAATATATTTTCGTTCAGCTAATTGACGGCAAATTTGTCTGGATAGATTCTGAGTTGGGATACACGTGCAGGTATGTAGACAGTCATTTAATTTACCATACAATGCAGCAGTAGTTTTAACCTTTGGCTAAAAGTGGTTTGTTTCTCGCGGCATCTCGCCCACTGTTTATTACCATTGGGTAATGGCATGCCACCTCCCATTTATCCACATGGCTTTGGTCTGACAGGCCTTGTACGTGATGTACCCGGGTGTTAATTTGTCAGATATGGAAGCAAATCAGTGACACAATGTTTTGGATTTTTAAAGGAATTGAATACTTAATATTGAAATTGAAACACTACCGAATTTGTTTGTTTAGAATTCACCTCTTTAAAATGGATGTAAAAAAATTCTGAGCCCAAAATTCAAGGTTCAGAAATTCAGGTTGCTCAAATTGGAACAGTACAATTCAGATCCCCAAAATTCATTCTGAGGCCAGCAGTATCCAATGTTGCAATCTGAATTTTGGGTCACATTTTTTGGGTTCGAATTTTTTGGATGTGAATTTCACAATACGAATTTTGTTCAATTAGAATTTCTGAACCTTGAATTTTTGGGGATCTGAATTTTACAGTTCTAATTTGTTCAATTAGAATTTCTGAACCTTACATTTTTTAAATAAAATTATTGTGATATTGATTTTACTGTTTGAATTTGAGCTACCTGAATTCAGTTATATCAGTGCCAATAAAAGGGGCAAAAGTAAAATGAGCTAATCAGTCGAGACAAAACCATTGTCACTAATTTGGTCAATTTAAAGTGATGTGTTGATAAGATTACTATTCTGTCAGGTTGGTGTTTTCTATAGAGCACTTAGAATGTTTGTTTTATCAATCTGGTTTTTGGAACACCTGTTTAGTCACGCATGCATACACAGGATTCCTTTGTAGTTCTCCCCTCTCAGTCATTCCCTAACCAGCTTCTTTTGTTGCATGAAGAGCTTAACCTGAAACTGACCTCAGCAGTCGGTACAACGTGTAAAAGGAAAGGACTGATTTCAGCGTTTGAGGGGCAGACAGAGAGAGAGAGACAGAAGGAGGGGCGAGTGAGAGAGGGAGGGGTGTCGCTAAGCGGCTCCCCTCTAACAGGAAGCAGAGCACGCAGCAGCAACACCGCTCAGTAGTGCTAAGTTGCCTGATCTCTCTGGCGCATGAGCACGTATGTCTGTGTGTGTGTGTTTGTGTGTGTGTGGCAGGGATGTATGTCCATGGGGCTTTTCCCTGGGATGAACGTTGTTGACGAAGGCTGGAATCTGGAGAGCTGGGGCTGGACAGATCTGTTTGTATTCCACTTTCTCTCTCTCACCTCTCTTTTAGCTTATTTGTTGGTGTGCTGTACGGTATTCAGACTGAAAGGTCACTTGTGCTTGTATGTGTGTCATTAGGCTATATCGGCGTGTTGGTGTGTAAATGAGATTAGCTTGCAGTGCTCTAATAGGACTACAGGCCTAACTATCTTGTAATAGCTTCCTTTACGTGAGAGGCAACCTTATTGTAATGAACTAGTCTAGCTAGAAGACTCCTTGTTGTTATGTTAGCCCTCTCCTTTCAGTCAGGGCTACATGTGTAGCAGATCCAAAGTCCAGCTGTGAATGATAGGATTGTTACTTCAGAAATGTTGGCCTGCTCAGCTCTGTTGAAATCTGGGCCAGATCTTGGTACAGCTGGGGCATATGGCTATACAGATTTCTGTGTCTGTGTCTCATGTATTGCAGGTGCCATGATATTTACGTCCCTAACCTTGGTTGTAATGTTTCCATGTTTAGACATGGAGTGCCCATCATGTGACTGGTTGCTATCAATATCGTCTGGCTTCCTGTGTTCCCTGTTGTTTATTATTGGGAACATTATCCAACTTCTGTGTTCGCAGCTGTTTATTGTTGGGGACATCCTCTTCTTTCCTGACTGGGGGGAGTTGGGTCTGTCTACCAGCTCAAGCTTCATCATAACCCATAGTACAATAGAACAGGCTGATTCTAGCAGGAGCCAGCTGTCCCCCCTTCCTCTCTGTGCCATAGCAGCTATGAAGGAAGCCAGACCTCAGAAACCTGTCATCCATTTGACCTATGTCAGTTGCATGTTCAGTGCTTTTGAGCCAGGGTTCAATGTATTATTACTTGGGGAATCTAGATGGAATTGGGAGTGTGATTAATTTCCTGTATTGTTTAAAGGAGGTGTCTTGTTTGGCTTGGTGCTTCATCCCCGCCCCCCCGCCTCTTCTCTCTAACAGCTCCAGCTACTGGACATCTGGCCTGGACTTTGACAAGGAGCAGTGCGTTGCCACAGCGCTCACATCCATATCCGAGGCCACCACAATGTCCCGGCGTAGCCTCCGGATACACTCTACCACGGGTCACTACGGCGATGACAGCCTGCTGGACTCAGCCCCCAGCCTGGGCTTCAACGCCTCCTACAGCGCTGGAGGGGCGTGTCGCAGAGACGCCATCCAGTCAGTCACTGCACCGGGGATTAGTTATAGGAAGTCACACATTTGGGTTTGGGTTTTAACCATACAACTTCCTCCAGCTCTCATACTCTTGTTCTTATTTTGCTCTCCCCCTCTACCTCCATACAATTTTCCCTCGCTCCAGGGCAATTAAGAGCAGGCGGTCCCAGTCTCTGCTCCAGACCCCCAGGAAAAGTGTCCAGGGCCAGGCCCACAACAGCAGCCTCCACAGCTGTGCTGCCAGCGATGCTTCCCTGCTCTCCTCTATGCTGGACGAGTCCTGCATCCAGGAGAGGACACTGGTCGACAACTTATGGGGTCAGCATACACATACTCGCAGACACGCTCACACACAATGAAATGGAAGTGTATCCTCGCCCACGTGATTGTTTCACAGTGTCACTGTTTCCCTCTCTGTCCTGTAGGATTGGATGAGGAGGCTGAACTCCAAGGTAATAGACTTGTTTGCAGGCTGACATGTTTTTGCCTCCATCATACAATGTTAACTTATTAGTATGTTTGCTAATGATCTTTCTCTCCTCTCTCTCTGACTCGGACCACGCTAGACCAAACCATAATCCTTCAACCTAACGGAGAGACCTCAGCCCAGACCCAGACGTCCATGGTCAACGGTTACTTCTGTACTGGCCACACAGACAGGCAGGAACCCCTCACTGCCTACCCTTCTGCTTCTTCCAAGTACATCACTTCCTCCTCCTCCTCTAAGGCAGCCCTCGTCCGTCCGGCCATCGGTGAGCATGCTCTGACTACAGGCCCCGCCTCCTCAGTGTTGGCCCCGCCCCCCACGATCTACAGTAGAGACAAGAGCCGCAAGACCAAGACAGGTGAGGGGGATGGGGGACGGGGGAGGGTGCTTGAATCAGAAAGAGGCCAGTAGACTGGCTCAAACACTCTAAGAGAGAGAGATATTCAGAAATAAAGAGAAATGATTTGACTCGGGTGTTTACTGCATTGGAAGTTGGTTTGATTCTAGTGTCTAGCTGGGTCTAATAATTTGTCCTCCTTTTACATGTTTTATACCGGCTTTAAGACGTGCACTTATGAACACAAAACTGCTCTTCAATGCTACCATATCTAATTCTTATCCAGGACTCATCGTAGCATACGTGTGGATCCTGAGTGTGTACATGTGGAAGAGGGCAGCAGCCTGCATGGTTTATCTCCTCTCTCTGCTCCCTCTCCTCCACCAGCTGACCAGAGAGGGCACAGGTAGCAGCCCCGGGGCCAAACCCTAACCAAACTCTAACCCTTCCTGTCTCCTGTCCTCCAGCACAAGCCTCAGTAGGACCCCATCACAGCACTGGCCTCTCGCTCTCCTCTCTCTCTCTCTCTCTCTCTCTCTCTCTTTGTCTGTCTGTCCTGCAGCTCAGGAATGACCTCCACAGAGAACTTTCCAGAACTCTTAACTCACAGCCCGCCTTCCACTGTTCTGTAGCACCTGCACTGGTCTCACCTTAAAGGCACATTCAGCAATATTCACTCACTCTTTTCAGGTGTTGGTGTGTGTTGTTCCGCGGGTACTGGTCCTGCAGTATAACTTTGTCTGGGATTTAGGCCCAGGGATATCACTTGGTGTGGGTCAGCAAATCTCCACAGTGGTTATCTCCTCCTCGTCAACACTGATAACTCAACTTAGAAAGACCCACGCTGTCTTCTTACTGAACATGGTTAATGTTACATTTCTTTCCTTCATCCTCTCGCTCTCTTGTTCTAGGTGTGCTGTACGCTGTGTGCTCCAGGTGCCTAAAGTACAGCAGAAGAGCCGCATTCTCCACAGCCTCAGCGTCGAATGTAGTCTTACAGTCGGCAGTGGCGTTGGCCTCTGCTGCCTTGCAGGCTGTTGTGCTCAGGTGGAGCCAGGGGGCCCAGACAGGGCCTGGCACAGTAGTAGACAAAGGTAGTCGTCTAGAATATACTAACCCCCCATTGATGCCTCTCTCACGCTCAGCTGGGTTATTCATGGGTCCCCATTCATGGTGTCACGGGGTCATGACTTTGTGGTGAATGCTTCAGGCCAGGGATTGTCTCGGGTCTTCTTCCTGTGAGCAGGAGTCTAGAGGAAGGTGTGGAGGTGGTGGTTTCACGCTGCACTGGCATGGTTCTCTGGTCCTTTGCACAGGAGTGGAGTGTGAACTCCAGACACTGTACCCTGTCTAACCCTTTCGGTCTTTTTGCCTTTGCCTCCCCACTTTCTAACTGTTTAGTATTTTTGATGTCTCTTACTCACATGTCACACCAGCTGGGTTTCCCTACCAAACAAATGGACGCCTTTTACTTTGCCTGTCGCCTTGGTAACATGCAAATGGTGTTGCAGCATTTGTTTTCTCTCCCTACCTTTGAAAATCCATTCACTCTGTTCATCCTCAGCACAGGTGAAGAAGGGGATACTGGGATTTGACTGGACTTTTAAACTTGGACTTAACCTCTCTCCCTCTCTCTCTCTCTCTCTTATACAGACGCTCACAGCCGTTCCTGTGGAAGTATGAACGTGAAGGAGCTGGAGGCTGAAGGGGGAGACCTGAATCTGAACGGCTCTCTGTGTAAGTGTCCCGTGTTTGTCAGCCGGGTGATTCATGAGGGCTCTATAGGCTGCTGTAGGGTTTGACACCGTGGCTAAGAGGGAGGGAGAGAGACTATATACATTTGAGATGTGTTCACTATGAGGGATGTGATTGGCATCTGAGCTCTGGTGTGTTTCATTCTGTCCTGGCTGTGTGTCCCTGTTCCTTCACTGTTGTTCCCCACAGGTGATGACTGCAAAGAAAAACACCGCATGGATTCACATGCAGACCTTGCCTCTTCATCTTCCTCTATATGGTTGTCCAGGTCTCTCTGCCTGTTGGGGCCATTGTGGAGCCTCATTGCTTACACAGGTCACCAACCTAGACTAACCCCCTTTAGCCTATCCTGATGCACTTTATACAAATGCACATTTTGCTGTCGGGTCACTTCCTGTCACTGTTGAAGAAAGAAATGACTGGAATGTTTTTGCTCACATCATTGGTTCCCCAGGGTCCTGCCTGCTGTGGATGGGTCAAAAAGTGGGCACTCAAAGACTGATGTTGGCTGCCCTGTCCCCAGGTTATCATCCTACAACTTATATAACCAACCCCTTTCATACCCTCCAGATGGCTGGCTGGGAGACTCTGCCCTTGTGTTCCCCCTTTAACATCTTCTCTGCATGTGGAATCTTGCCTGCTTGTGTCTGTATAACCTGTAAATGGTGCCTTGATGAGGAACTTTCTGACATGTTTGACATATGTTTTTCCAGTCCCTCTGCTGGACAGTTTGTGTGGTTGTTCTTAGTGAAGGGGGGCTTTCCTTGGAGGTCTAATGTGCTTGAGCATGCCCTGTGTCACTGTCTCTCCCTCAGTAAGTTTAGGTTGACCCCTCAACATGATCCATCTATCTAACTGGTGTGTCCCTCCCCCTTCGCTGTGTTGTGTGTTATTCTAATGCCTTGCACTCCTTGCTTTATGGTTCGCCTACAAATGCTCTAGGTCTACACCATATTACACATGTAGGTTTATAGTGATATTGCTGGGTTAACATGACTCTTTAAAAACACAATACAGTTCAACAGGAAACTCGTCAGGGTTTAGCTTACAACTTACTCAAGCAGCTCTGCATCTGTGGGTTTAATCAGAGGCTCACCAGGAACATAAGGCCTCCTTATCTCCCTGCTTCAGAGGGCACTTTAATACTCTGATTCCTAAACACAGCCTTCTCCCTTCCCTGAGTAATCCCCTCCTTGCCCTGCCTTTACCGTGTGTGTGTGTGCCCACAGGGAAGGCAGCGACGGGGGTTTTCTGGTGGCTAGGGACCGGATGGTACCATCTCATCATGCTCATGTCCCTTCTCAATGTGTTTGTCTTGACACGGTGAGTCCTGGCCTTCACATACACCGTGCTTGATTTTTAAACCAGCTAGTGACCGTCACTCCTCATTCGCCATGTTTTTTTTTAAAGAGCTGGTGCGTTTTGTTTGGTTTTGTCAGGTGTCTTCCCAGGCTGCTTAAACTGCTTCTGCTGCCGTGCCTACTACTTCTGGGTATGTGTCTTACCTGCCGCTATCCAGACTTGAAAGGCTGCCCCCGTAGCCTAACAGTAGCATACTGTTGACTCGCTCCCTCTCTCTCTGGCTTTCCTGCTCCCTCTCATTCTCTGTGATATACAGCTCGTATGTGGCTCTCTCTACAGCTGTGTGGT
Source organism: Mallotus villosus (assembly GCA_903064625.1). NCBI lineage: Eukaryota > Metazoa > Chordata > Actinopteri > Osmeriformes > Salangidae > Mallotus > Mallotus villosus. Next base: position 787,025 of record CAEFZP010001896.1, on the reverse strand, counting down.
GTTGGGGACCCTCAAACCTGCTGTCTGGCCTGCCAGCCTTCAGCATGACAGAGTGGGTGACATCCAGCCTCTCCGTCCCCAGAGACGGACACACACCCAGGGCTTCCCTCTTCACAGCTCCCCCATCAGAGCCACACGTAAGGGTCGTTGTGTTACCAACATGCATGGAGGGCTGTGCGATGTCATCTGGGACATCAAGCATGTACGGTATCAAAACGGCATATACAGTAGATGTATGCATTAAACCCCTTGTTGAGGTGTGTGTGTCTTCTGTCTTGGAGCCTGCTTGAGCTGTGTGTCGCGTTTCTTTGCACGCGTTCACCCCTCCTGTGGTGGTTCTCTCCCAGCAGGAAGAGGGCTCCGTCCCCTCCCTCCACTCTGAGCGCCTAGCCCGGCTGGAGGAGAGCCTATCCAAGCTGTGGGAGCACGTGGAGGGGGGAGGCCAGAGGCTGGAGCAGCAGCACAGGGAGGTGATGGGGCTCTACCAGGTCCTCCAGGAGCAGCTCCCCTCCCAGGCAGACGGGGGCAGCCTGGAGCCCTGGGTGTCCAGGCTGCTGGAGGACCGGCTGGTGAGACTCAGGGCAGAGATGGCGGAGGAGGAGACGGCCCACAGGCAACAGGTGAGGCTGGAGGAGCCAAATACAATCACTTCAGCAAACATGGGTCATATTTGATAGTGTCTAAGCAGTTATATCTGTGAGAGTATGTTTTCTCTTTCATAGCATTACCTGATCTACTCCTCCTTTTTCCCCCCACCCTCTCTTCCTGTCTCTCCTGCCTCTTCTTGTCTCAGCAGCAGCTTGTTGAGCAACAGGAGGTTAGGAGCTCTCGTCTGGATCAGATGGAGCTCCTGCTGCAAGCCCTCAGTCTCAAAACAGAGGTACATACACACACACACACGTACACACACACTTTCAAGTAGTCCTGGAATTAAATCCTTGACTCGTAGTAATATGTTTGCTGTCAATTGTTTTTTTTTCTTTAGGAGGTACAGAAGAGACAAGAGACTATGACACTTGCTCCAGTATCTACACCATCACCTCCACTTGTACCTGTTCCAGACATGTAAGTTAGTAGAACTTTTGATTTTCTAAATGTATCTAATCTAAGTTATGATGGGCTCTGGATCTGTTTTACCTTTTTAAAGCGTGGGTGTGGACCGCGATTCCCATGATGCTTTGCTGGCAGAAGTGCAAAGGCTGGAGCTTGTACTGGTCAGCATCAGAGAGGACCTGCAGGGGGTGATGGGATGCCAGGGCAGATGTGGCCAGCTGGACTCCCTCCAGGACACAGTGAGTTACAAACACATGCAAGGTAAATGCCAGGTGGCTGACATAGACAGCAATGGCTCATCTCCATCTTCTGTCAGGTTTCAGCGCAGGTGTCAGACCAGGTGCGTCAAGAGCTCCGGAGCCTGTTCTACGGCAGTCAGAAGGACCCTCTTGAAGAGCCCCACTCTTCTGAGCCAGGTTCTGGGGAGACGGAGCTGCCCGACTCCCTGCTGCTGTGGCTGTCTGAACGCTACGTGAGCGGGGCTGACCTGCAGGCCTCGCTGGCCTCCTTGGAGTTGCGCATCCTGCAGAACGTCAGTGTGCAGCTGCAGCAGGACCATGGCAGCCTGCAGGGGCCCTGCACACAGAGCCTCACCCAGACCGTCCTGCAGACCGTGGGAGCTGCAGGGGCCACCGAGGTGACGGAGGAGGTGGGTGTCTATGGCGATCTCGTGTCACCTTTTGAAAACTTGAAGCTTTCATGACCACGATGCATTTTCTTGTCTTTACTGTACTATGGCCTCTGAGCGCACACCTTCTCCTCTTACCCTAGGAAGTGCAGCTGATTGTGAAAAATGCCCTGAAGTTATACTCTGAGGATCGGACGGGCCTGGTGGACTATGCCCTTGAGTCTGGAGGTGAGCTGACTGGACCCTGACCCAAGTGACTGCTGAGATGGGTGTGACCTGCTTGGATTGTTTGCATTCATGTTTGGACTTTGAGATACCACAGGTTTAATGTGTGACACGTTAACCACATGACCATCTAGAAACATTGCAACAATATTTTTGAAATGTGTGTCTGTCTGCAGGTGGCAGCATCATGAGCACTCGCTGTTCGGAGACCTACGAGACCAAGACGGCTCTGATGAGTCTGTTTGGCCTGCCGCTCTGGTACTTCTCCCAGTCTCCTCGAGTCGTCATTCAGGTAGCGCTCCGCTCGACGTGACCGCCTGGTAAACGGTTTCAGTGCTTTCGGTGTTTGGTGGCGGTGCCTAATACTTGTGACGTTCATTCTCTGTAACCGCCATCTTTCTTTATCTCCATTTCTCACTCTCTCTCTAGCCTGACATCAATCCAGGGAACTGCTGGGCATTCAGAGGCTCCAGTGGTTACCTGGTGATCCGCCTCTCCATGAAGATCCGCCCCTCTGCCTTCTCAATGGAGCACATCCCCAAAGCCCTGTCCCCAACAGGACGAATCAGCAGCGCCCCACGCCAGTTCACTGTCTACGTATGACTCACTCACTCACCATTCTCTTTTAAACTCTTGTTACATGACAATAGATCATTGTGATCATATTTGAACTGTTTAACACCGCTATTGTGTTGCTAGGGCCTGGATGATGAGAGCCAGGAGGGGGGGAAGTTACTGGGCAACTACACCTATGCAGAGGACGGAGATGCACTGCAGACTTACCCTGTCTCTGTAAGTGTACAAGCATTGGCTTGAGACCTATTCTGTGTTAAGTTCACTACTCTGCCTTAGTAAGTACTCTCTGTTGTCAAATCTGAAATGTACTCTCGGATTCTTAACTGAATGACTGTTTGTTCTGTCCACAGGAAGAGAATGTGGATGCCTACCAGATCGTTGAGATCCGGGTGCTGTCCAACTGGGGGCATCAGGAGTACACCTGCCTGTACCGTGTCAGAGTACACGGACAGCCCGTTTAAAACGGAGCAGGGCATAGACTGGTATTGGTCAATCTTTTGGTGTTCCAATTCTAATAACTGTCATGGGTGCCTAGTATCTGCCTTCGTGTTCATTATGCAAACAAGTAATGTGTTGAAAGAGGTTGGGTGAACACACTGACACCATTGGTTCTCTAGCTCTGTAGATAAGATGCACTGTATTTTTAACTGTATTGGTATATGCAATGTTTCAACCAAACTTCCCTCTGTCTTCATTCAATTAGAGTTGTGTAGGAGACCAAAAATAGATGGATGTTGTTGGGCCCTTAAAGCTCAATGTGAAGGTATTCTTTACCATACTATCCATTTGGACACAAAAACCACTGGAGGAATGTAACTTGAACACTGTCAGTTGTTTGTCTTTTAAAAGTCTACAAATATCAGTGTTGCTATAAATTGTACATTATGCTGACCTTGTAAAATGTAATTTTACTTTAATAATTTGTTTTTAAAGGAATGAATTGCACAAAAGTAATAAGAAAATGTTGCACTGACTGTAATATTGTTCATTGTTTATCACAACCCTATATAGATAAACTGCAAGTGCCCAGTTATAAATATTTTATTTATTTCTGTATTTTTCAGTTATTGAAATAAGAATCTGTATTTTTGTACATTATTTTCAGACAGTTTAAATGTATTGTAAAGATACGGGTTTTTATATTTTATTTTGTACATGGTTGCATTTGAAAATGTTATAATAAAGCTCTTACTTTTATGACTTGCATAGTTATTGAATACTATTCTTTATGTGCCGTATTTGTATAGACTCAGAGGCCTAAGTTAAGATAATAGTCAAATAGGTTGGGATAGATGGCAAAAGTATAACGGGAGGCATAGAAACATAGTTTAGGAGTGAAATAAATGATTTTGGCCACAGAAGAAACAACGTGACACCATGGTAACCACAACTAACTACGGCAAGCTGAATATGCCAAATCAATTTCAGCACATTCGTTTCCTATCCTGTCAACGTTTGGTTGGGCCGAGAGCTGCTTCTGGGAACAAACAATGATGTCGGAGCAGGAGGCTCTGAAGTGCTCCAGCGCAAGGAATCGTGGTGGTGTGCAAAGAGTTGAAGGGAAACTGCGAGCCAGTGTAGAAAAGGGGGATTACTATGAGGCGCATCAGATGTATAGGACGTTATTTTTTAGGTAAGTTTTGTCAATTTGCTGTGGTTAGCCCGTTTAATGTCTCAGTTGGCTTCAGGGCCTGCCTGTTCCAGATCATTCTGCTTGTCAACACAACTGCCTGTGATTGGTAGACTCGTGGTATTGCCCCACCCTCTTGGACATGTTCTGCAATTTGTTTGGGCAGTCTGCATGTCAATGACTCAAAGTCACCGGAGAATGCTAGGCATCGACGTTTGAGCTAGCCAGCTAGCTCTAGTTAAAAGCTAGCTGTCAAGCTAGCTCATAGCGATCTAAACACAACGATATACTTAAGGCAATTATGTCCGTGATGTTGAATATGTAGCCAGCCCATTTTAGCCAACCCCAGTTTATGACAAACTGGCTGGTAACCTTTGTGTTTATCGTAATTAGCTAGCAAGCTCAGCCTAGAAAGCTGGTAGCAGGATATGGTTTGCCAGTCCAGTGGCCCGGCCTGTGCATAGTCATTACCTAGAACATTGTGGCTTTGCCTTTGTAGCTGATAGCCATCGTTGGGATAGTTAATGTGAGTGCTAGCATCAAGCTACATTTGAAAATTGTCATAGGTACTGACTATCGTATTTACAGGAGTCTGTTCGTTAAGGGATATTTCCTTTAACTAGTTACAACTAACTAGCTAGTTGCCTTGCTTACAACATGATTTGATCCAGTACTAGCTTGTCAGTGACATGTTATGTGTCTGCAAACAGGTATGTGTCACAGACCAAACATGCAGAAGCACGGGAGTTGATGTACAATGGCGCCTTGCTCTTCTTCAGCTATAACCAGGTATTTAAATTCGCCCTAGTTTTGCCGAATAATTGCCGAATAATTGCTCAAGTTTAATATGATATTTAGCTTACCAGTAGCAGATACAGTCAGATAGTACATTACTAATTACTATTGTAGAAGGAAAGCAGACCTACAACGCATTGCAACTTTATAAGAGGTGTCTCTCACTCACAGCAAAACAGTGCAGCCGACCTGTCCATGTTGGTACTAGAGTCTCTGGAGAAATCTGAGGCTAAGGTAGAGGATGAAGATTTAGGTGAGTTGCACCACATGGTATATGTTAACTGATGGAGGAAATGGGGGCCAATATGTGGTTGCATTCTGTCGTTGACTGTGTTTTCATCATGATTATTTGGTCTTGTTTCAGAGCATCTGGCAAAGCTGTTCAGCTTGATGGACCCTAACTCCCCAGAGCGAGTAGCGTTTGTGTCCCGTGCCCTCAAATGGTCGACAGGAGGCTCTGGAAAGCTGGGACATCCAAAACTACACCAGCTCCTGGCTGTCACTCTGTGGAAGGGTATAGACCAGCAATGAGCCACCTGACTCACCGACATAAATATATCAAATACGATGCACAATATTCTTTTCAGAGAATTAGGAATGGTGTTGTTGTAAGAGTAAGTTTGGCAAGACTAGAGCATGCACTGGTGTAGGACTGGGGTTGATTGCTGTAAGCTAAGGCTTGTTAACGATGTTCTACCAAAGACCATGTTTTCCATGTGTCCAGAGCAAAACTACAGTGAGTCTCGCTACCACTTCCTCCACTCGTCTGACGGGGAGGGCTGTGCCAAGATGCTGGTGGAGTACTCTTCATCCCGGGGCTTCCGGAGCGAGGTGGACATGTTTGTGGCGCAGGCCGTCCTACAGTAAGTCTGTCTGTCTGTGTCAGCAGCAAGCAGCCTTATAACCATCCAGCACGATCTGTTGTGCTCTTCTGCTTGCTAACAGGCTTTGCCCTGTCTCCTCTGTTTCCTCTGTGTGTCTATCCGGTCCTCCTTCCCTACAGGTTCCTCTGTCTCAAGAACAAGAACAGTGCATCTGTGGTGTTCACTACATACACACAGAAACACCCGTCTATAGAGAAAGGCCCTCCCTTTGTCCAGCCTCTGCTCAACTTCATCTGGTTCCTCCTGTTGGCAGTGGACGGGTAAGACGCTGGCCTCAATATGTCTTCCTCCACCCCACATACTTTTACCTCTCTTCATCTCCTATACCCGCCATCTGAAATAACAAACGGGTCCTCCAAGAATCCCTGTCTCAGGTTGGTAGTGGTGGTGAAAGTATGGTGTCCTTTGTCCTCCTAACTCTTCTTCTGTGGTGTTGTGTTGCCCCGTACAGAGGGAAGTTAACAGTGTTCACGGTGCTGTGTGAGCAGTACCAGCCCTCCCTGAAGAGGGACCCTATGTATAATGAGGTGAGTTGAGCTGGAGAGTCTGCTGTCTGTCATGGCCTGTCTCAGTAGCAGGAGCTGGTTGATTACCCAATTGGTTAACTGTCATTTTTGTCTATTTTGTTTTTTGTATTGCTGCTGCACCAGTATCTCGACAGAATAGGACAGCTCTTCTTTGGGGTGCCGCCAAAACAGTCCTCGTCATATGGTGGGCTGCTAGGTGAGTGCTTTTATGATTTGGTTGATTGACAGATTGTGCTTCTTTTTCTTTGTGCAGACCATCAAAAACATCAGAATAAGTCCATAAATAGTTAGCGGTGGCTTGTTGGGATCTGTATAAACTGGTAAAGATGTGTGTGAACTCGGTCTCTCCCTTGGCCTGTCTGCCAGGTAACCTGCTAAACAGCCTAATGGGATCAGGTGAAGACGAGGAGGGGGAGGAAGCACAAGAGGACAGCAGCCCTATCGAGCTGGACTGAGAGCATCGGAGCATCAGAGGCAGGCTGACCCCCTCTGACCCCCTCTGCCCCCACCCCCGCCTCTTCCCGGAGGTGTTACAAAGGCGTGCAGGTTCCCCCTCCCTCAACACTCAACCCCAGATTCCAGATGGCCCGACCATCCCATCACAAACAGAACATTCAGCTGCCCAAACCCCTCCCTCCCTCCTCCCAGTACTGCCTGGACTGCGCCAAATTGCAAACTCTTCTATTTCCGTTTTGAGCTAGTATTATAATATTATATTTTTTGTTTTCATTGTTTTGTTTCTTTTAGCTTTTTTTTTGTGGACATTTTCAGTGTAGGGGTATGGTTTCAAAAGTGGCAGCTGCCATCCCTCTTTCCCTCTTTCCTTTTTGGGCTTTGTTTCTTTCATTTACACGGACAGAGACACACAATGGCTCCATATTCATCATTTCTGTTATTAATGTACTCGGTAACCCTGCCCTTTTTGATTCTTGTAGTGAAGGCTGTCTATGTCTCTGTGGCAACCATGGCAACCACCATGGGCGCTGGTGGAAGTTTGTATTACTGAGTTATTATTAACTTGTTGTCCATGTAAATGTTCAATAACAATAATCATTGTGCTAAAACGATGGGATGAAACGCATGGTCGAGAGTCTGTGGAAAGACTTCATTATCTATTGTACAGCCGTCGGCTTGTGTAGAACTGGGCTGCTTCCAGGACGCCGTCGTGTTCACAGGGGATCACGTCCTGTAGAAAGTCCTGACAAACCGGACTGATCACTTCACATCTGTTACCACGCGGGAGACTGACGACATGTTTGTTCAGATACACACACGTGAATATGTATACAAACCAATGTTCCCATCGTATACGCTGTGTGCGTAGGAGTGTATGCGTGTGTGTGTGTGTGTGTGCGAGAGAATGTGATAACGAATGTCAAAGGCATGATTATGTGAACGCAAGTCTGTTTGTCTTTTACAGAGGATGCCTTCTACTCCCTTAACATGACATTTTCACTTGGTTTAAAGCAGTCGACTGCTCTATTGTTTTCGATCCAAATGTTAGTTAAAACCAGAATGAACAAATTTAACTCAATAAAATCATCCCCTGTTGTATAACGATTTTGTATGAAATTATCCCAGGAGGGTTGTTCATTATACCTGCTTTTGATTTCATGTATATTCCTTTATTCCAACATACAGTAGAATTGTTTTGCAAAACATATTGTATTCTTCAAGCCTGTCGTCAGACAGTATCCTGCTTATATCTCAGTGTTGAGTTTTCAGAAGTCATAACCTCATGGATTCACATTGACGAGGGGGGACAGTTGTGTTGTGTGACGAATACAAGTTTTCCACATTTGTGTTGGTCTGTCTTGAAAATAAAATTACTTTAGAAGTTCTGGGTGAATCTCCCAATAAACAGCTTACATCGTGTGGAGATTTTGTGACATGACATCCATGTCAAGATTAGGGTATCGTTGTACTATCTTACAACTACAAGCATTGGTTCAATGCACTAGTTTACCACCAGACAAAACAGGTAGCCTGACAGCATTAACGAGCCCTGAATGTACAAGTCCTTACTGTGTGTGAGCTGTGTGTGTGTGTGTGTGTATGTTGGGTGTGCAAAATGTCTAAGAACAGAGTTGGTGTACAAGTCTGACCAAAGGCTATTAGAACTAGGCTCTGGCTGAACAAGCCAGCATGTTGATCAATCATACCACTTTGTTTTTGATAATTTCATGTGAATGCAAATGGGGGTTGTTTGCCTTTGAAATATCACTACTTGAGTAAATAAACACAACTAATGAAATGTCTTCTGTCTCCATGTTGGCTCTTTCAGCCCCTCTGCTGGACACAGTGGGGGATGCACCACAACTAAAACATCTGCCCCGAATAATCAAGTTTCATTTGTTTTACTGATTTACATCCAGACTTGATCATTTAGAAAATGTTAGTGCAGCATGAAGATACATCAATTCATACAAATACATAAACAAGAACACTGTTATAACACTGAAATACAAATAAGCTTAATGGCACGATATGAATCAGCAAATATTTAGAAGGCTAGTATATCTTCAAATACAATGACAATATAGCAGGTACAATCGCCGTGCTAAAATGTTTCTGTGAACCGTCAGTGGGGATGGATGCAGCTGAAGGTCATCGGGCCACTAGAAACCCAGGTTCTAATCTGGGAAAGGCATGCCAGGAACCAGCCTGCCCCCCAGGAACCACAGCCTGCCCTCCCAGGAACCACAGCCTGCCCTCCCAGGAACCACAGCCTGCCCACCCTCCCGTGCTCAGGTTCCCGGTCGTTCAGGTGCGTGTCTGCAGGGTGAGTCTCTGGACCATGTCTGAGATGTGGGCCATATCCAGCTGCTGGCCCTGGTGCTTGATGAACTCCAGAGTCCGCACCTGCCCCAAACACACACACACACACACAGCAAAATCAAGAAGAATCGTGGAAACAACAACGTCTGCCAAACCAGCAGAGCTGGAACAACCTACTGTAGAAACAGTACACAGATGACGCCAACTGTAGAACCAAGAAGTCCTTTCATGTGTTTGTTAAAAGCGAGGCTTTCTCTGAGCATAGGTGCGTGTCTTACGGAGGTGCGTGTGTCGCAGTGGCCATGCTTGTGGCTGAGGTTCCACAGGTTAACGGCCAGCTGGTTGAGCTTGTTGTTCCTCAGGTCTCCATGGGCCAGCAGGCAGCCGAATAGGGAGAAGGCCAGGCTGCCCTGACGACGAACACCCTGGACAGAGTCACCACAGGAAGGGGGGTTAGAGGTCGATAACAATTATTGTAGTAGAAGGATAAAAAAAGTGAAGAGCAGACATACAGGAAGATAAATAGAGGAGTATAAACAGTAAGAGATGGTCCAGGGAGAGCAGCATTCCTACCTCCTCTCTCCCCAGGGTCTTCAGGTGGTCCAGCACCTGGCCAATCAGAGTCTCACACAGCTTGTTGATCTCAGCCACAAACTTGGGGTCTCCTCCGTACAGGGTCTCATTAGAGTCCACTGAGACAGAGACAAGGTAGGTGTTAACTCAGATATCAGTGACCTCCCTGTGTGATTGTGTGTGTGTTGTGTGTGATACCTTTTGGGATAGAGTAGAGGTAGCTCTCCTGGCTCATAGCCGCCAGCAGGGGAAGAGCACTGATGTAGATACGGATCTTAGCATCACCGCTGTCCTCCCAGGTGTAGTCCTGTACCATGTTCAACAGACCTCGCACCAGATACAACACCCCCTGCTCTGGGTGGTCCTACACACACACACACACACACACACACTATGTGTTTAACTATTGTTTGATATTCTCAGTTACAATGTCTCTCTCTATTAACACGACGTGTCACTAAGCTGATGAGATGAGGGACCCTGCTGGGTTACCGGGACGACGAGAAGCGTGGACAGGAAGTTGTTGATGAAGTCGAGCAGGAAGCTCTCGGAGGAGCGCTGCTTGCCCTCGATGCTGATGCTGCGCGGAACCTCAGGAAGCACGTTCACCGCCGCTTTCAGGAACGCGTCGGCTGAGAGACATAAGGAAAGAAAGAAGAAAGGATGAGAGAGAGTGAGAGAAACACCTAGTGAGTGATTAAGAGAGGGATTAAGATAAGGTGTGCCGAAGGGAGAAGACACCATATCATTCAGTCGCATGCTCAGCCCGATCAACTCACCCTGGGAAAAACACTGGTTGGCCAGAGCCACCTGTCCTGACAGCTGGTAGAGGTTGAGACGACTGAAGATGCTGGTGAGGGATGGAATGGTGATAAAGCTGTAGGCAGCACATGCCTGACAGAAAGAGAGGGAAAAAGAGGGAGAGGGAGCGTGAAGGAAGAACATGCTTCAGTTACACACATGGTCCAGTATTTTTTGAGGAGACCATAAAGTTGTCAGGTACGGTAGGGATGTAGCAGAGTCTGACCCTGACAAAGGCAGCTGTCTTGCGGGAGTGGTTCCCCCTCATCACACGCCTGGTCTCCATTGCCAACTGGTTAACCGTCTGAGAATAAAACACACACACACACATTTAGCTTGATGTCAGTACAGTAACTTGGTTACACACACACACACACACACACAGGTCTGCAGTCCTCACATGTATGAGCTGCACCAGGACAGGCTCCAGGTTGCAGAAGGTAGCTCTGGCCTCCACACAGAAACTCAACTGCTGCTCAAAGTCCCGACCAAACGACACCTGAGGAAAGAAAGAGACGATTTGAAAAAAGTCATTTGAAAACGGGAAAAGCAGTAAAGATTGAAAAAGTAACAGAGTAGTGTGTGTCCAGACCACAGGCAGCAGAGAGAGAGCAGAGAGACTCACCATGCGGATGAAACCATTGATCAGCAGTGCCAGAGATCTCTTCTCATCCTCCAGAGTCAGAGCACTGAGGGACAGAGACAGTTATTTGGTCATTGATAACACAAACACACACACAGCCACACACACACACACACAGCCACACACACAAGGCTGGACCTACTTGACCGAGTCGTGCATGGTCTTGCAGACGTGTAACAGAGCGTTGAGAATGACCGGGTCTCTGGTGGGCTCCAACTGGTGTCTGATTAGACAGAGACACCAATCACATGGTGTTGCCGTGCAGAAACACTCGGGAACATGAGGTGTGGCCCAGGGCCTAGATCAGATCCTATACCTACACATTACATGACTTTGTCTAATAAGTCTATTGTACTTGTGAGTGGTTGGATGTGCTGTGCTTTAGTGTTAGGTGAGTCTGCACATACTTGATGAAGACCTCCATGATGGACCTGCAGACCTCCACCCTGACGCTGTCCTTCTGGAACATGTCTAAGAAAGGCAGGAAACGCTCCTGAAGGTAACAGCAGGTAAACAGGAAGTAAACAAACAAACAAAACAAGGTCACAACAGTATCACGCCTGATTGTTTAGGTCAACAGAGAATACAGGAACCAGACAAGTTAGAGCAAAGCTGCAAAAATAATATGTAAAACTTAAGCTGATGTTTTACATGATATCTTACCATGGAGAAGAGGACCGAGAAGTCCGTAAAGTAGGTGAGGATCTTCCTGATCACAGACTGCAACTGTGAACCCACACAAACATGTATGATTGGTCAGCTCATCATCAATCAATGGGCCACACTTTAGGTACAGTGTTTACCTGTGAACAGGTACAGTGTTTACCTGTGAATAGGTACAGTGTTTACCTGTGAATAGGTACAGTGTTTACCTGTGAATAGGCATCCTCGAAAGCACGGTCTGGGGTCATGTGTCTGATGACGTCAGAGAGAACTGTGTTGACCTCACGTTTCTAGGGACAGCAGGAGTATTGGCTGTTATCATATTACGAGTTGACATATTATGAAGTCTGACTCTTCTGCTCTCAATCTTGGATTCCACTCACAGTAAAGTTACGACAGGTAAACTCCACCCAGATCTCGGCACAGTTTATGTAGTCCTGAGGAGAGAGAAGAAGAGACACACATGAAAACCATGCATGGATGGTCTTCACTCACTATAAATGTTTCCTTTGCACAGTATTGTATATTTCTGTGAAACAGTGTATCTGGGGACTGTGAAACAGTGTACCTGGGGACTGTGAAACAGTGTACCTGGGGACTGTGAAACAGTGTACCTGGGGACTGCGGACTTTAGTGATGACCTTCCAGGCCTCGTTGAGGATGGGCAGTCTCTCAGGCTCCGGAGGGTCGGCACAGGCAAGACTTCGACCCAACGAGCCAAACAACAGGTGCTGTGGGACACAGAGGATGGAGGGATGGTGAGGAGAGGGGAATGGAAAGAGAAAAAGAGAGAGAGGAGAAACAAGAAGATAGAATGTAGCTTGTAGATACATGGGCAATATTTGTTGACCTTATTTAGATTCTAACCCAAAGTATGGGTTGGACCCTGTGCCTGCATCTTAACAGTGATGTCACTGACCTTGGGGAAACCCGCCTCGTCACATTCTTTGATCATGCCGATGAAGTCTGTTGCCCTTGTCGCTACAAACTCCGCCCTGAACGCCCACATCACAGAGTTCAGAAGCAAGGCGCTGTGAACAATAAGGATATGGATCAGACATCATACAAACCCTTTCTATTACGCTATTCCGGTCACAGTCCCTCTTCTACCCTAGTATCCTCACACCCGGCCACCCAGGTCCCACGACATCATCTGAAACTCACTTGTTTCCCAGCTTCTTGCACCTCTCCATCATCTCAGTCAGCAGAGCCTGAAACACAGCAGCTAGTTAGGAGGACGAGCAGCATGGAGCAGTTGCATCATGTGTTAGTGTGTGTGTGTGTGTGTGTGTGTGTACCTCTGGTGCCTTGTAGGCAACACACTGGAGGATCCAGTTGATGGCTGGTGAGTAGAGGGTGAGGTAGACAGGGACCTCCACCCTCTGCAGAACCAACTGGTTCTGAACACTGTCCCCGTGGATCTGACGGAAGGTTTCCAGGAGATCAAAGAAGTTCTTGTTCAGGCTGTCCCTCAGGTGAGGTGCCACTTCCATCCCCACCTGACCACACACAGGCAAGGGGTTGGTCAGAATGAGCAGAACATGGAATATGTGGAGTTTGGAGTTAAACGGAATTACAGCATTACGTTCATTCTCGAAGGAGATGGAGAGACCAGTCTTTCAATGCGTCCCAATACCCTTACAACCATACCTTTCAGCTTGGTAAACACTACATGCTAGTATGGTAGTGTGGGTATTGGGACACACCCTGTCTTACCCTGCAGAGGTAGGCCCTAGCATAGACGGCCACAAGGGGGTCTCCTATCCCCCGGATCATGGCCGTGAGACGAGGAAGCGTCTCTTGGATACCCCTGAGGAGAAAGAGGGAGAGTTAGACAGAAGAAGTCAAGAGAGAGTGAATAAGCAAATTCATGTTAAAACAACTCTTTAGTAGAAAGAATATGCCTCGGATTTGAAAAAGCATCATCAGGTAAAGGTAGATGACCAACTCACGATTTGGTCAGGAAACGGTTACATTTTAAGATGGCCGCCTCCACATACCTGTTCAAGCACAGTCAAGGATTCATCTAGTACATTCAATTTGGTAAATGTTTATGAATAGGAGTTGTGTGTTAGGGCGGTGGAATCGAATTCAGCATGTTAGAGGATACAGTCGAGGGATGAGTTCCCTTATGGAGGCAATCTTGAAGAACCAGTTGAGACAGGTCTCCTTGGCAGTGTCGTTCACTTCATCAGCAGTGAAAGAGTCTGGAAAGTACAGAGTAGGATGAGTAGATGTAACAGATGGAGAAAGAGAGTCAGGGCTACAAAAGACCAAAAAAACAAACAAAACAGAGACAGAAAATATGGCTGGTGGGTCAAACCTGACAGGGGTCGAGGGTCAGAACACATTGACAAGATTCTGTCATACACCAGCTTCCCTGCAACAGAGAATGAACATTTAGTCAATCTCTGTTTGATGACAATCAGCAAACATAACTTTAACAAATTCTCTGCTTTGACAAATGAACTGAAGGGAGGTGTCAGTTCTCACCAAATGTGTCCAGGATGTCAGTAATGAGGACAAACTTGCTGGGGTAAAACTGGATGACTGAGGTGTCCGAAAGCAGCTTGGAACACTGGGAAGAAATGGCATTGGCATATGGTTGCCAAAATACTACCGCATGAGTATTAACATCTAAAACATCTAATAAAGTTGACTGTTTTGGAACACACGAAGAAGAGGTTCCAGAAGAAACAATACATCTCAACTTAACATATGTCAGGATAAATGAACATTTAACAAAACTTTAGGTGCGATTCACACCTGGATAACAATCTTCAGGGCCTTGACCTTCTGGTCTGAGGACCAGGCCTCCTTTAGGTTCTGGTTAAGTTCTTCGATGCGGTTGACATAGTCCTGCTGGGACAGGTTCAGAAGCTCCCTCTGAGAGCCCTGAAATAAAAAACACATTCAACTCTGACGCCTCTTCTCTGTCTGTATCGTCTGCCCTGTTTACCATGTTCAACCCTCCCTCCGACTCACTTCTTCCAGATCATCCAGCTCCTCAAGACGAGTGCGCACCTTCTCTGAGACGGCGGAGGAGCCGGGACTAGGAGCCTTACCTGGGAACCAAGACAAGGAAGTCAAAAGATGGATTATGGCTACAAGTAGGCGCCATCAGAGAGACTTAAATGCAGGAAAGCCTCTTTGAAATGAAGTTATGGAGTGGGTTATGTGACTTCAGTTCGTGGCCTCACCTTTGTCAGAGCCCATGAATAGATTCTGCAAGAAAACAAGAAAGCATGTTTCCATTGTTATGTTTTCATCCCAGAGATGGGTATCTAAGTATCTTGTTCTCTATAAGGTGTACTAACCCATGTAATATCTAGACAGACTCACAATAGAGAGCTTCTCATTGGTGGTAAACCTGGCCAGGATCTCTCCACGTTTGGATGACCAGGGCTCAAAGTTTACGCCCGCATCTTCCTCTTGTTCATTCTCCCTCCTCTTTCTCCCCAAATCCTTAATAAGACACAGATAGCGAGGTTGAAAAGCAAGACAAAGTGATTACGTTATTTTCATCATGAATGGCTAAGGACCTATGAACCATAACAGATGTGTACAGGCTAGCTGTCTTTATGCGTGTTAACTTGCTCAGCTGTGTATTTAACTGTCTGTCTGCCTCAACTGATCAACCAGTCTTTATCAGCCTTTGCCTCCATGCCCTTCGAGGCCAGTATACTCACTCCAGTGGAACTGCTGTGCAACAGGGTGGGGGTCTCACTGGCAGCTGCAAACATGGACAGGGGGTCTGTTCCATCCAACATGGAGCTCAATGGATCCAGGACCACAGAGCTGGAGGAGGAGGAAGAGGAGGATGTGCTGCCTTTACGCCCCCCACGACGTGACTTCCCTGAGTCTGTGACCTGAGTGGGGAGGAAAGAGTGAGCTGTTGACTGCAGTGTCCGTTTTACGAAGGTCTAAAAACCTTAACTGTCTGTTCTTAGCTGGAAATGATTCATTGATAATCATCGTAAGTAGGCCTAAACAATTTCCAAAAGGAAGGTAGATTGACATGGTGCTGTGTACTCACTGTAATGGGCTTGAGGGGATGATAGTCGCCGAACTCCACAGGCAAGACCTCCAGACGACAGCTCTGTAGCTCGGCGTCATACTTACGGCTACGAGAATGCCTAACGTAGAAAAAAAACAAAACTGCTGTAACCACAGTATATGACAACAATTCACGACAAACTATATTTACGTTTCATAGCTGCCCAGTAAAACGTCGTTTGCAGTGGGATGAATTCCTATGTAACATCAATTTCGATTACATGTACATAGTGCTTTACATGTATACAAATGCACTCCATGCTAAATATATTTTAAGACTACATTTACAGATTTATAATGAGAAAAGATGTACATACCACTGAACCGCAGCCATTTTTATTCAGTCATATGACGACTCCTGGTCGGGTAAACTTCCGGGATTGGGTTCCAACTTTGGGAAAGGTGATTTTTCTATTATATGTTGGCCTATTTAACTTTGAACTTTCAGACATATACTTTTAAGGAGACACAATAATGTTTTGTACATTGAGATAATGAAGAGATGATCAGAATTAGATAAGGAGATATTTCAGGATATAGATGAAAAACGACATGTCCCAGAATGCAACGCTCATCTGTCAAAGGCAAGCAGAAGCAAGAGCAGGGCTGGAGCTACGGCAACCGCACTCAACAAAAAAAATATTGGATGCAGAGGAGCCTGTATTTCTAATAACTTTAGTATCCATGCATTTTATTTAACTGGATCCTTTGGTTTTACAAGGTATGTAGCTTGCCGCTAAATAATCACATTGTTTTTGATGACAGCTAGCTCACTAGCTATAGTAGTGCTAGCTAGAAAGCCAATGTGGCAATGTTAGCTACCTATTGCTCTACCTAGCGAGTAGCTAGGTAGGATGTGTTGGTCATATCTGATGTTGCTAGCATCTTCACAAGATGATAACATTGCATCCATGCATGCATGCATGCATGCAGCAAGCATGATTGGGCCAGTTAGAATACAGAAAACCACCCCTGAAGGATTGTGTTGACTTGACTGCACAGGGCTTGGCACTTGCTTGATGTAGCTTAGTATTTAGGGGAGATGGCTGGAGGACAGAGAAAAGCTTATTACACTGGTGAGCAGCAGGGGACGATCACTTAACTGCGGCTTTATAGTGTTGTTATGGAGACTGCTTTTCTCAATGCCATCCTCCTCTCATTCTCTGCTCTGCCACCCCCGCCAGAAAAAAAATCTTAAACTAAAACTACCAGGCCTCTACCTTGAAGGGTGGAAAATACAAGTAATGGATTCAGTGCTGACTGATTTTTGTTTTGTTAAAGTGTGATTTAATTTACATTACTAGTCTAGCACAATAGACCTATTGTGAACCTGGCATGAGCCAGAAGGAGACTGTGGTGGTGGAGAGTCAGTTGGTTTAACTGGATGCCTCTCATCCCAGTCAGGCTGTGGCATGCTGTCACATCATGCCAGTCAAAGCTAATGATTATTCACTGCCATGGCCTGTAGACGTTCTTTAATTTCTGTCATTATATCAGAAAGTGAGTAACTGTTTCTCTGCCCTATTGGTAACATAGGGGGCAGTGCTGTTGACCTAATGCCTGCTTAGTAGGGGTGGGAAATCAATTCACATATGAATTGTGATTCAGTCTCCTAGCGATTCACATCGATTCACAAATGTCGATTCACATCGATTCACAAAAGTTTTTTTATTCTTGTACATTTATTTGTTATTTTTGTGCAAACTAGTCATTCCATTTGTCTCAGGGCTGCCTTGCTTATAATAACAAGACTGTCATATTTTGAATGGTTGCAGTCATCTTAAATTCAATTGCATTTGTTTTAACAATGAGTTTACTAAACTGCAAGAAAAACAATACATTTTAAGGTTTTGATGCAGTGTGGGATTTTTTTCTTCAACCTGCCTATCACAGTCAAATAGAAACAAGTAACACTAAACGGCAAACTGGAATAAAATCAAAAGCATATATTGAAATTTCATAAAAAAATCGAACGTGACCCCAATATTCGAATCGCATCGTGAGGTACCAAAGGATTCCCACCCCTACTCCTTCCACACTGCGGTGAAGGCCCAGCTGTTCTCACTAATAATTGATACTACTATTCTGGAGAGTGTAAACAAGGCACCCGTTTTTATCAGTGAAACCAATACTCACTTTCATCAAATGATGCCTGGATCAAGTAACCACATATTCCTCTTCTAAGAAATGCATCCCTCCTTTTCGTTCCGACAGGGTTACTTGTTTTGCATCTCCCTCTGCATTTGTAAGAAGATGTTGGCCACAGAACCTGTATGGCTAATGTATTATTGAAGGTATATGTTTTTAGAGAGTGGAGATGTTATCTGAGAGCCCTTGTCCTGTTTTCGAGGCACATTTGGGACACAGTCCTGCGCTGTTTTCAATCACCATGATGACGAGGGTGGTGATAATGGGCAAGTTGATGTGTGTGTGTGTGCGTGCAGATGCATCTCCTGAAGGCTTCGGTTCCAAGCCAAGTGTTTGCCTTGTGGAAACCTTGGTCGCTTTTGTTCTCTCGCTCAGGGGTCCTTTGACAGGTGAGATGGGCAGGCTGCGTGGCGAAGGGATTGTGGGCAGGGCATCTGGTTCAGGTTCAATTTAAGGTTGGCAAAGCCTGGGCGCCTCGCCAGTCAAGTCTTCCGTTCAGTTAGAGTTCCTGTTGGAGATGACGACGGTCTCCTTTCCTGAAGGGACAGACTAACCACCATGGCATCATCACCAGAGACTGGGATCAAGCTGCGCCATGACGAGCTGCTGTTCCTGGCGGCATGTGTGTGTAATTTCTGGTGTGTGTGTCTGTGTGTGTGTGTGTGCGTGGAAGGCGGCAGGGGGATGCGTAGCAGCTGGAGGTGGCAGTTCTCCAGGGCCATGCGTCTGCTCCTGCGCTGGTGCCGTCTGTGCCCCAGGAGAAGGGTCGGCGGTGCGTCCAAGCCGAGGAGGAAGCTCCAGGAACTGTGGAGCTACTTCAAGCTGCTCCTCAAGTCCCTATATTTCAACAGCCTGTCCAACTCTGACACCCTCCTGGACTGTGTGTTTGAGCCTGTGTACTGGATAGTGGACCATGTCACTCGCTGGTTCGGTGTGGTGAGTGGACTTGATTTATTTACATTGGAGTTGATTGTACTTTCTACCTCTCAAAAATGATATTCCTTTACTTTAGCTAGCAAACTAGCTTTATCTTCTCTATCATCAATAAACGGGACACTCCCAATTTTCTAATCTTTTCCTCGTTCCCTCCCCTTTCTCCTGTCCTCCTCCTCGTTTCTCTCCTCCAGGTATTTGTAACGTTGGTGATTCTCCTCACTGGCTCTGTCCTGGTCATTGTCTACCTGTTTGTGTTGCCCATCATCGTTAGCACCTACCCTCTCCAGTGGATTGTCTGGCACCTGACCTACGGCCACTGGATACTCACCATGGTCGTCTTCCACTACTATAAGGCCACCACTACCTCTGCAGGACACCCTCCTAAGGTGCCTTTCCCAATGCCTGCTGGAAATAAACTCCTAGGCAGGAGGATGGATTAAAGTTTTCCTTGAGAAGCCTAAGCCCAGCTATTTTACCTTCAGGATTGTTCTCTTGTTGCTCCAGTGCCCTTCATTGATAATAAACTGTTTCGAAAACCTTTTCACAAATCAAAGGACCATTTTGGACCATTTTGATTGTATTTGTACAAGGAAATACCAATGAGACAGGGGACTGTGTGTACGAGATTAACACTTTGTTTTGTTGTGTTGCCTCTTAGGAGAAGACTGACATCCCATCAGTGTCTATCTGTAAGAAATGCATCGTTCCCAAGCCAGCTAGGACCCACCACTGTAGCATCTGCAACACGTAAGGACCAAACTCTGATCATACTCAATTCTAATGGGCAAAAAAATCAATTTGTTGTAGTTCTGTGGGGGGGAAAAGGTAAAATGCTGATGTTTATTATTCTATTGTACAGGTGTGTTCTAAAGATGGACCACCACTGCCGTATCCTTATACTGTAAAGATCACAGATTCAGCACTTGAATGTTAACGCACTGAGATGGATTGCCCTGATGCTCTGTGTTGCCGTTGCCTTAACCATGAACCCAGCCTGGCTAAACAACTGTGTAGGCCACTTCAACCATCGCTACTTCTTCTGTTTCTGCCTGTACATGACACTGGGTTGTATGTACTGCAGTGTCAGCTGCAAGGAAATGTTCATAGAGGCTTACAATGCTGTGGAGGTGAGTGGTGATATTTAACAGCAATGAATGACAGGGTGTAGTAGAACACAAAAAAGAAAAAAAATCCCTTTGTGTACGTACATGAGAGAAACTGTTAACAGCTGGAGTTTCTGTATGCGCAGTGAAAGAGCTCACTGTCCAAATATATTTTCGACTTCATGCCTTGTTATTGAATGCTCAACATGAACAAGGTATTTAGTTATTTGACTATTTGATCAGGGTCTGTCTGACACTTCTCTGTGACATTCCCTGTCCGGACTATATGCAGGTTCTCTCTCTCTCCATCTGCCTCGTCTCCTGTTAGTTCCATAGAGCAACATGAGGAGTTTCGTATAGGCCAGTGAAAGGCCATACATTCTGATCGTGGTGTGTGAAGATCAAGAGATCGTTAAAGCCCTTTTCTCAGCACTGCATGTTATTTTATGTTGATGTTTCAGTTCCAGTCAGTGTTTATCTTCAAGTGGCTAGACTGTTGGTATGCAAACAACTGGAGTCTTTGGACACACAACCAGTTAAACTGTTAGTCTCTCAGAAAGCCTCCAAGCTACAAATAACATCCTCTTGCCCCCTGGCTGAACTTTAACAATGAAGGGTTTACATAGAACGTTGTGGTCTGAACAGAGATTGATATTGTCCATATTATATTGTTCATATTTTCGTCCAACCTTCGACTTGCTCTGCCGTTAGAGCCACAGAAGTGTAGAGGCGGAGCTAAAAGGAGAGACCGTGACTGGGATTGGTCTGCTCCTTAACCTGATTCACACACAGGTAGTGATTGGTCAGGTAGAAAAGCCGTCATAGTAGACTAGTAAACAAGTGTCAAATGGCAGCACTTCTATAAACTCTGTCATAGGCCATAGGCAGTAGTCCAGTAGTGTACTGTAGTGCTAACTAGCTGTAGCTTTTAATCACAACCCTGTTTGCTCAACCATCTGTGTTTGTACTTTGCGAGATGTGTACCTCTAGAACAGCTCTCATCATTCTCCTGTCCTCCACAGACCTACTACCAGACCCCGCCCCCTCCTTACAGCTTCAGGGAGAGGCTTGTTCACAAGTGTGTCATCTTTGTCTGGGTGCTAACCAGGTCGGCCATTTTGTAGTGCTGAAAGGCTTCATTTTATGCACATGTAATAATACAGTATTGTAAAATAGTGCTGGTGACAATATTATTATGAACATTTTACGTACCAGTATCAACATGGTGGACAGGATGTTTGGGAGAACATCATAAATTCATCATTAGTTTCCAAGACGAGAGATTGACCTGCACTGTGTCCTCCCTGCAGCTCGGTGTCAGTAGCCTTGGGTGGACTGACCCTGTGGCATGCCATCCTCATCACCCATGGAGAGACCAGCATCGAGAGACACATCAACCGCAAAGAGGCCAGGCGCCTGAAGGAGACCGGGAAGGTGAGGTTCCCTGGGGCCTGTTTGAGGAGAGTCCTACTGCTGTGATGTTATCTGATTGGAGTCGATCTCACCTATCCAGACGTGCTCATTTGGCATTCTGTCTGATAACTTGCCTTAGCAGGAGAAAGCTTGGAAAATAAGGCTCGATTCAAGCACACCAGGAAAGATTCTTAACCTCCTTTTCTTTACTTTAGGTGTTCAAAAATCCGTACCACTACGGCAGAGTAAACAACTGGAAGCTGCTGCTTGGAGTGGAGAAGACAAGGTATGTAGTAGAAGTTTCGTTGTCTTTCTACAAAAGCCAAGAGGTAGCTACTGTAGCTATCCTTTCCTCCTGGTTATCTTGCAGCATGGGGAGTAGGAAGACATGTTGAAGTCAGAAACTCCATACCTCATTTCTTCTTCTTTGTTGGTTTTCTTTCTCAGTCATTGGCTCACCCGGGTCTTCCTGCCGTCCAGCCATCCTCCCCATGAAGATGGCATCGTATGGGATTACACTCCTCTGAGGAGAGACCCCATGGCCATCTGACCCCCTACATGAGCTCTCCTATCAGACTCTGTTCCCACACCTTACTCTCTTGAGAGCTGCTGGTCAGCCTTGGAGGCCCACACCGTCTCAGCCTCATGTCCCAGGCCCTAACAGGGAGGCCCGCTGTGGGGTAACCTAGGACTCTGCCCCCTGGGCACATCATGGTTTTATTCTTTGCACTCCTCTGACTATCGTCACGTCAATGTGAACCACAGGTCCTGTCTTTTCAACTAGTGTAAGTCTGTGTTGGTGGAATCTTGACCCTTTTCAGGGTTTGTTTTTTTGTACTGGTTAGATAATTGAAAATGTAACGTGTTTTAAAATGTACTGAGTAAACTAAATTTGTTTTTTTTGACAGAAGGGTGCCAAAGAAGAGCTTTATCCACAAGGGCTTACTTAAGACAGGATGACCCATTGGATTGACTTAACCATTAATGCATAGCTTAGAGGTTTACTGTATAGATGATGAGCCTACAATAGTTTTTGGGTGGTGCTGTAATCAAACAAGATCTTTGATATGTGCCTTTTGTCATCAGAGATTGGTTTATCAGTTGAATATTGGCACTATCTATAAGTTATATTGAATTAGTCTTAGAATTTTTGGAACATTATGTACT
Organism: Mallotus villosus; assembly: GCA_903064625.1. Taxonomy (NCBI): domain Eukaryota; kingdom Metazoa; phylum Chordata; class Actinopteri; order Osmeriformes; family Salangidae; genus Mallotus; species Mallotus villosus. The sequence continues at coordinate 764,426 of CAEFZP010001896.1, read as the reverse complement.
CATTGCTAGTGTAACTTAAATCATGTCTTAACCTTAACATGTCTCTGTACTGCAGCCAGCACAAAAGAAAACCACTGAACATCACAAGGCAATTTGTTGAATTATGAGCATACACAGTCAAACTTGCCAGAATGATGGTTAAGGTTGCCATAGTGATGTGGGACAGCTGTGACTTGATCAGAAGGAGCTGTGCTCCGCTGTTTGACTCAGCATATCTGTTATCATTGCTTTTATAAACATATTTGATATCTTAAGTTTTCTTACAACTTTTTATATTTCCCATGTCATTTTTATAAAAAGAATCAACCACAATGTATACAATTACAAACAATGTTTTATTGACAGGTTAACTTAGATATTTAAATATTGTCCACATATATCCTTGGCATAGGTTTTTGTGAGGTTCCGATCTTGGGATCAGTGAGACTGAAAGACAACGAACAACGAACCCTTGACCACCTACAAACATCTATCGTTCTTAAATTCAGAATACACGTCTCAATCCTTCTGCAAAAAGGGGATTCCTCCGACAACTCTAATCAAGGCTTTTGTTACAGGAAGTCATCCAATGAACAATTGTAAATAGTGCACCACTTTGGACGATTGGCAAGTTCGTAGTGGCATTCATTCTGCGTCATCTTCATTCTAAACACGACGTCGTCTTCAATAGGGTTACATATTCAAATCAAGTTAAAATGAACTCATCAGAGCTTTTGAACAGGTTCAGACCTCAAGGCATACACACTGTTCATAAATCATCTACTCAATCACACATTCAACCACATGAGAAACACTCATCTGTGTAAATCAATACATTTCCTTTTCCTTTTAAACACACATGTACCTAAACAACGCCCAATCCTGCCCCTTCCTCCAAAGAGAAGCTGGGTCAGTGTCAGTGCTCTGCTTGGTTCAGTGCAGCTCCTAGTCTTGAGGTCGAGCTGGCCATCATGCCGTCCTGCAGGTCCAGGCCAATCAGAGCTCACCGAGGTCGGACCTTCACGGCCCTCCAGACAGATATGCGATGCATAGAGCACACGTGACACCTCTAGTCTACATCACAGACACTCATATATACAACCTAGGCAGCGCATTCCTATCTGAAGGTGCCATGAGGGCCGTCTCTCCTGGACTCCAGGCTCTTGGTCAGTGGGACTCCTCTCGCGTTTGTGCGTTTGTCAGGGTAGAAGCAATCCAAAATGAGATGTGGAGAAGCTTGTGGCAGGGGGGTGTGAGCTGGAGGGTTTAGAGGTGGTGTTGGGGTGAGAGGGCCAGAGAGGGCCATGTTGCCTAGGGTCTTGAGTCTAGTTCCTGGGCCACCCAGCTTGGACACAGGGCTGTCTCTCCCTCCCCACCACCTTTGGATGTGGTTGGGGTGTGTCTGGTGGGCTGGAGGGAAAGGTCCTTCACCTGCCCCCTGGACTTCCCAGTAAGAACCTAGAGAAGACAGACCGTTACCTGATACAGGAAGTCTAGTGGGGTGTGAAAAAGATCAACAGCAACACGTAATCCACCATTTCTCTCTGTGTTGATCTACCTTATCACTATCGATATATCTGCACCCCCTTGCCTAGCGCCGGCCTCTACTGCTAACTACTCACCACTCTCCACGGGCCTTTACAGCCTCGCTTCTGACCAGCCTCTTATTGTCACCAAGGGGGGCTGCGAGGGCACGAAGAACCCTGGTACGGAATGGCATCACCTGGCACAAGGGGCAAGATGAGGAGCTATTAACGACTGTGTCATGACCCGCCGTGGGGGCGTGATTCAGGTGAACGTGTGACATCAGGAACGACCAATGAGAGCGAGTCTTACCTCATGTTCGGGGAAGCGGGAGACGGCATGGGTACACCGCAGTGAGGCGATACGCACTTTCTGTGATAGGACAGAGACAGTCAGAAAGGCTCTTCCATCCAACACAGGCATAAAGAGTTAAGTGTGTGTGTGTGTAGCCCCTACCATGGTCGGGCTGGAGGTGAGGGCCAGCAGGCGTGAGACCAGAGCCTCCAGCTGGGTGACCAGGGCAGTGGGGGGGGTCGAGGAGGACAGGCTGCAGGCAGGACAGGGTGGACAGCTGGACGCCCTGGTCAGGACACGACAGGGCCTCCAGCAGCAGGGGCAGGAGCTGGGAGCACACAAGTCAATTCATCACGGAACAAGCACAACACATGAAAAGAAACCAAAGCCACTAATCAACAACGAAGAACGTTGTGTGTTCTGGATCTTTTTCTCCCCCATGTTGTACTTGGTAGTCGTGTTTGAAAGCAAGTTCAACAACTCTCCAACCAGCGCTACTGTCCACTCTGGTCACTCACCGCAGGAAGCTCCGAGAGCTGGACCTGTCTGGGCAGGTTGTTGACGATGTGGGACAGAGCCTTCAGATAGCAAGACTTCTTCTCTGGTGGAGTGAGAGATTGAAATACACAGTGTGACATACAGATACAAATGGTGTATTTCTCAATACGGGTGGATGGTATAGGTGGCTGATGGATAACGCCTGTTTGCTGGTACCTGGTGGGGCAGAGTTAAAGCCCTGGACCAGCTTGGCAGAGTTCTCGGTGAAGAAGCGCTGGCGGTACATGATGCGCACGTCCGCGTGGCACCCGCGGTTCAGGACGTCCACGGAGTCGCTCATGAGGAGAGAGAAGCCGTCGGCCGCCAACGTACCCAGCTCAGAGTCACTGAGCAGGGAGAAGAGCTGAGGGCGAGAGACATCGAGTCACTGTACCGAGAGTGTGTGTGTGTGTTACACACTGGTTTGTGTGTAACTGCGAGTCTGTCTTAGCATGTGTGTTTAGGCCTACGTGTGAGTGTCCTGGGTTGCGGGTGTCTAAGCGTGAGCGCATGCATGTGTGTGTGTGTGTTTCGAGAGCGAGTACAGTGAGCCGCAAATCCGTTACCTTGTCCGTCAGGGTGGTTGACAGAGGGTGGTATCTCAGCAGCAGCGCCTTGGCCACCTGGAGACAACAGGAGCATTCATACACTGGGATGAACCGGGCCCTAGCTACAGCGGCAACGCAGCACAATGGACAGCAGGCCCTCAGAGAGACGCTCCCAGGCTCAGACACAAGGTCAGTTCACAGCGATGAAAATCTCTGTTCCGCTGCCAAACGGAAAGGGATCCTAATGACCTAGCTGGGCATTGTTCCATTTCTGGCCGTGCAGTGGTAGTCAATGATGTGTCTGTGCAAGGCCACACAGAGGGAAATGGAACATGACATATATATGAGTTTATAGTGGTGTGGGCTGGTACGGGTCCGGAGGCCCAGAGACGGCACTCACCCACAGCAGCAGAGTGAGAGCCTGTGTGTGCTGAGGAGAGGAGGGGGAGTCCAGCTCTGAACACACTCTCTTCATGGTCCTCTCTATCAACGACTCCAGGGACTCACCTGTAACACACAGAGAGAGAGAGAGAGAGAGAGAGAGAGAGAGGAGAGAGAGAGTATGAAAGTGAATACAGAAACAGCTCAGAAACCAGAGATCCCTTGTTTCTTCACAGCCATGTCACAACCTTGAGACTTGTCTCTCCAGTTTCAAACGTTCAAGACACGCGACGACAAGCCGCAAGGCCCCGACTCCCAGCCTCCCGGACAGTTACCTGGGGGGGTTTTGTTGACTAGGCCTGCGTAGCACTTGGCAGCAGAGGTGTAGGACAGAGGGTGATCGCTGCTACAGCTCAGCTCCTCCAGCTCAGCCAGCAGTCTGTCCACCTGGGGCACCTCCACCTGCACACACACACACATGAAGGACTACGTCTCCCAAGAAACAAGTTATAAACTGCCTTTGTGTCATGACACAGCATGTGTGGATGGAGGCCGGGAGGCGTGTGGACTCACACTCTTGGGCAGAGAGCAGACACAGGCCATGAGTAGACACACCATCTGGGACTGGCTCCAACACTGGCTCTGTTTCTGGAAGACAATGGCACCATGCATCATTCAGTACCATGAACACGAACATGCGGACGAGAAAAAGCCCCCGAGCGTGCTCACCTTGAGGAGCTGGATGTGGTCAGGGAAGGCATTGTCAGGCAGGAAGGAGACGTCCCCATCCAGGAAGAGAGACACTGCCCTGGATGCCGTCTGACTGGCCAGTCTGTTGACATGGTCATGAGATCAAGGCAGTCAAAAAAGGAAGGAGCGATTATGAGACAGAGAGAGACACACAAGTGTGTACTTACACGGGCTGTAGCCTGGCACAGGTGGTGCTAATGACAGGGACCATTGCTAAAATAATAGACTCCTCCACCAGAGGACTACGAGGACCAGCATGCCCTTCACCTGCGCACAGCAGAGGAGGTCATTGATGTTAGATTCTGATTGGATTCAAAACAGTTTACAGCTCAAACGACTCCCTTGATCCCTCTTAGTCACTCCTTATATAAATGCATGTGACCCATAAACCTATTTCCCCTCTTTTGAGAGGAAAAGGCGAGGGCAGAGGACGAAAAGAAGAAGGTTCACCTTGCAGGGCTGCTTGCAAGGCCAGTCCCAGCAGGCGCGGAATGATGATGTCATGGAAGACGTGACCGGTCTCCTCTGTGTCCTGCGCCTGCTCTGCTATCCTCTGCAGACTGTGACACACAGACACCACCTCCTCTGACGAGAAACAGCCAGATCCTGGAGGCATCGTCATCGTCAACAAAATCCTCCTCTTCATAGTTATACTGAATCGCACAATATGTCGTGATGTGCCTGTATGCGTTTGTGCACGTGTGTATTGTAGATACCTGTGTGGGCGGAGCTTAGAACCTGCAGCAGGACTGGGGTGCTCTCCTGGACCACACTGGGCTGAGACGACACCGCTGCCAGCGCTGAGACACACCGCTGACGCACTGCATGCTGGGATGGCTCCGGGGACAGAGAGGAGGCATCACCAAGGGACATGGGCTCTAAAGGCAGGACAGGGAGATTTATTTATCTCAGTTATTTATCTTGTTATATGAGCTATTGTTGAAACAGGCTTGGGGTTGATTGCAGCAGGAAGTGAAATCAATTTGAAGGCATTGTCCTTTTATACAGATTTAACCAGAAAACAAGGAGAGAACCTGTAAATATCTGGTCCTTTAGACGAGGCACCATGTTGGTGATGAAGGCAGAAGGGTGGAGCTTGGCTAAGGATCCTGCACAGTCCAGCACTGCCACACTGAAAGCCCACAGAGACAGGAAGACGGTGTGAGAGAAGAAATAGGAAAATAAAAGATGTCGTAACGGTGTTTTGTCATCAGAACCTCTTCCAGAACCAGAGCCCACACACACACACACACACACACACACACACACACACACAGACACTAGGTGTCTCACCTGACTGTGGCATCAGCTTCCTCCAGAACAAGCCTGGTCAGGTGAGCTACAGCCTGCTCCACGTCCGCCTGCTGCAACAGACCTGGGGGACAGGACAGAGAAGAGAGGGAAGATGGGAGAGAGAGGGAAGGGGAGAAGAGAGGAATAAGGGAGGTTAGGCGAAGGATGGGAACAAGGAACAGCAGGGTGAGAGGAAACTAATGAAACTAATGAATATTCCCTATTTTTAGCAGGGAAACAGATGTGGTCTATTTAGCGGCTGTGTTGGTATGAGCTGGTGTAAACGGAGGACTAGTCACCTGTGTGCTGGGCCAGTGCAGTGAGCACGCGTGTGCCTGTGACCTGGAGCCCTGCGTTGCTCTCTGTCAGCGCTGAGAACACTACACTGCAGAGAGACGCACGGAAGTCACTCAGTACACTCTCATCTACGAGGGGAGGGAGGGAAGGAGAGGGAGAGAGGGAGGGATGGGACAGAGAGGGGAAGAGACAGAGAGACAGAGACAGAGACAGAGAGAGAGAGAGAGACAGGAACGGACACAGACAGGAACGAACAGAAACAGGGAGGGAGAAAGGCAAAAGGGGCAGAAGACAGGTTAATGCAGTAAACAAGTCACACAGCTACAAATCAGAAATCTCTGAGAGCCTTTGGGAGAACAAGCTTAGTTATAAAGAACAGAAAACAGTGCGGCATTTTTATCATTCCGAAAGGATGATTTGCGATTAAAAGTGTTCTTATGTTTGGCTGGGCAAGTTGTAACAGTGTTCCCTTCATGCCCAGAGAGTTCTCTGAGGTCCTGCCACATGAGTCACTGGTAAAACACATCACACAGCCAGAGGCTTCTCTAAGGCTATGAAGAGGGAAAAGGAACGTGATACACGGTTATAGGAGAGCAACACCACCCACCTTCCGTGTTTAACTGGCCAATCTTGGACGGCTGGACAAAGCCTTGTACCACCTCCAGCAGGGTGCGCCTATGAGCGCACTACAGGTTGGGGGAGTCACATGATTAGCATCAGACAAAGCCAAAATTGTCACTGGTTTAACCGTTTGAAACAGATGTGTTGCCCCTACCTGGGTGCGGTTGTTGTACTGCTCGATGAGGGAGGGCATGACGGCGGCGACCACCCTGAAGCTGGCCCTGTAGGAGGCGCTCGAGGCAGCCTGCAGCAGCTTGGCACTGGGCCACACCAGCTTCAGGTCCGGCTCACTCAGGTGGTGCTCGCAATCTGCATGGAGAAGACACGAGACGTGTGTGGGTGGAGGTTCTGGTGGTCTGGCACGCAGGAAGGCTGGTTACTTTGTGTTAGCATGATCCATCTGCATTCAGCCGCCACTGTAGAGGAGTCGTATATCTCTCACTTCCTCTCAAAGTGCAAAACCTCCTCTGCAGTACACAACGCGTCAAAACCACATCTGGTGCAGACTCGTGTTTCCTCCCCCCCGGTCTCTGTGTCTGGGACACAGGGCAGGGAAAGACGCTAGCTACCTTTGATGACCTGGTCCAGAAAGACGTTGAGGGAGTCTTCCGAGTCAGAGTTGAGGACGGAGCGAGACAGACAGGAGGTCAGAGCGCTGAGAGCTGATAGGCCGGCGGACTCCACTCTCTCACTGGCTGTCTGGAACACCTACGAGGAGGGGTAGGGGAACCGATCACAACCCAGCTGCACGGAGGTCAAAGATGCTTTAACCTGACACTTCTAACGTAGACCCACAGTTCCTGGATTGGTTTGCACACTGACAGTTGTTCTTAGAATAAGTGAATAAGAATAGTGTGGTTCTTCTGAAGTGTACCTCTCTGCGTAGCGACGCCCACAGCCCTGGGAGGAACTCTGCCAGATCCTTATATTCATACACAGACGCACAGGTGCTCTGCAACACAGATACCAAACACATCACGAGCCTCATGGGCACCAGAGACATACTGTTGGGTGGTGTTAGGTGGTTGGGGTATAGGATGTTCAAGGCTGAAGCTCATTCTCACCAGAGTCTGTAAGGAGTCCAGTTTGGCACTCTGAACGTCGGAGTCCAGCTTCTCGATGATCAGGGGCAACAGGAACTGGAGATGCAAATGGTCAAAATACAAATCATTTCTATGCAGCTCAAACCCACAAGGACGCTGGCGCGCACAATTGCACACCCTTTTTCTTTGCCTTGTTTAATTTCCTGACACACACACATTACACATCAATGGCTGTATTGTTGATTCATATTCTATAGATCTCTTCAGCTGGAGCAGCTACTGCAGTCTTGGCTATAGACTTTCTTTCTTCTCTTGCCCTTCCTCTCTCTTTCTCTTGACCAGTCTCTTTGGCTCTGCTTTTCACTCATACATAGCTTGTATCCCATTGACATGTCTATAGTCTGGGCACTGTGTCCCTGTCCTGACCTCTGCAAAGCTGGGAGTCCCGGTCAGCACAGCCCTCAAGGTCAAAATCAGCTCCTCCTTGGTGATCCCATGGGGGTCGTTGGGAGGCTAGACACACACAGACAGACACACACAGACACACACAGACACACACAGACACACACAGACACACACAGACACACACACAAACCTGGATTGTTATCGTGCTACAAGGCATGAAAATGAATGTCCACTTCAAACCCAACATCACCATTTACAATTTAAAGACAGAGTGGAAATTCATGAAGTCACGATGAATCTGAGGCTTTGTGAACCTGAGGAGAAACAGTTTCAAGCCATTTTTTGAATTTCAGCCAAGCGGTAGTCTGTTAGTCTACCGGTCTACTGGAACACACAGACAGAGACAGACACAACGTCATTGGCTGATCTGGAGTTAGTACCCAGCAGCTGAGTAAACATTCACTCACAGGGCTGAAGTCAATGGGGAAGTAACAGGACGTCACTTCAAACAGCTCCTCTGTGAATTTACCTGGGAACACAGACGCACACACGTCACATTACAGCAACGTCCTTGAATATAACCAACACAAATATATTGGTTCAGCCACATCGCATGTTCCAATTTGAACTGTGCTTGGCACGGTGTGTATGTGTGCATGCTCATCTGTGTTTTCACCCATATCGTAGTTCCTTTGGATGATACTCCGGGCAATCTGAAAGGCTAGCAGGAGGTTGCGTGGGTCCCTTTCCCCATCCATTGATTGGACGAACCCAAACACAAAGTCTGCCCCCAAACCTTTCAACTCTGTGGAAGGAAAATGGGAAAACAAATGTGAACTACAGCCCCAAAAGGAAAAGATTCATGAAATATGACTTCCCTTTCAATAGCGGAATATGAATATACCTTGTTCTCTGGATCCCATGAGGTTGATAAGCATGTTGTAGACATGTGCTCTCTCAGCCAGCATCAGAGACTGAAAAAACACACAGAAACATCATTTTGCTACACATTGCTGTTTTACAGTTTGATTAAGTTGACTAAATATGCTTAAATCATCTGCAAAAGTATTACTCAGCATTGCACTGTGTGGAAACTCATTGTTGTTAGTTCTAAACTATATCCTACCCACCAGGGAACTATAGGCCAGTTGAGCCAGCTGTATGTGTGAGCCTACCTGCACATGAACGTCCTGAAACAGGGACTTCAGCATAGACACTGCAGACCCGGGAGGCAGCACTGTACATTTGGTCTGAAAGAGGGAAATTCAAAAATGAGCACGAGCATGTTATTCCACACATCAACTCTTTTCAAGGACATTTTTGCAATTATCTTGATGTCAAATTGCACATATAGAGCGACATTATTCCAAGGAATGAGTTAGTGACTGACCAGTGCTTTCAGTCCCTGTAGAGCATGTGGTGTGATGACGTAGTGGTCCTTCAGTCTATTCTCATAGAAGGCTATAAGAACCTCCACTTTGAGTAGAAAATAAATGATGGTTAACATTTTCAGTACACGGGTTCACATCATTTAATGCACAAACAGGTAATTGCATAGGTTTGACATATTTAGGGAACCAAATGTGTGGGCACAGAGCCTTTCCATTTGTGTGTGTGTGTGTGTGTGTGTGAGGGATAACCAAAAAGTAAAATACAAGTATAATACAGTATAGGGTTTAGAAGCATAAGGCATAGTACATTAGAATATAATAGAGCAGCAGACCTTCCTGCTCTGAGAGGTCTGCAAAGCACTCCTGCAGGACCTGGGAGAGGAGCTGGACTGCCCGTGCTCGTGTCTGGGGCTGGGAGCTGGTCAGACTTATTCTACACAGGGAGGAATGGAGAGGATGGACACGAGACGTTTACAGATGCTCAGCCAGACCTCTTTAATTACACATCAACATACTGTATCGTCCATGGAATATCATAAAAGCCTGGTTTAGTGAGAAGCATCATAGAGAAGCTCTCCCACTGACATTCTAGAACAGGGTTGGCCAACCCTGGTCCTCGAGAGCTCCTGTCCTGCATGTTTTAGTTGTTTCCCTGCTCCAGCACACCTGATTCAAATGAATGGTCATTACCCGGTTTCCACAGAGCTTGATAACGACCCATTCATTTGAATCAGGTGTGCTGGAGCAGGGAAACATCTAAAACATGCAGGACAGGGGCTCTCGAGGACCAGGGTTGGCCAACCCTGTTCTAGAGAATACAGAATGCAAATACATCAGTAATGCATAGGGACTGTTACTGAATATTTAAGAGGCAATGACAATAATATATATATTACCCCAATGCTTCCACCAGCTGTAGTATTGTGAACTTTCCAGCTTTGATCCCTGATGGAGAAACGTCATTTTAATTTTAGAATCACTAAAAGTCCTAAATATGTCACGGTAGAACTGTTCAGCAAGTCTAGGTAAGAGAGGTCTTGGGGATGTAATAAGATAAGGGGTCGTGGGGATGTAAGGGCCAATAGTCCATTGACAGCTCATTTCTAAAGGCTATAAAGTTAGCTAGCTAGCTAGCAAGCACACAGGCATGGAGGCTATGAAATCTACAGTCAAACATATCTAGCTGGCAAAAGAATCTTCCGTAGACAGACTAATATATAAACGGTGCACGTATATATGTAAAGCTTAACAGCCCGACGTTAATGTCGGTGGCTTTGAAGCATGCGGTTGCATACAGGATGTAGCTTGCTAGCATGCTAGCTACATAGTTTAGCCTGCAGATGGCTATGCTGGCTAGCCTGGCAGATGTCATGCTGGGCTGAGCCTAAATGAACATCACTCATGCGGCATGTGCGTATAACTGGCACTTGGCTCTCCAAATCCGACCCTCGAATGAAGTGGCTGGATAGATTCGCTACCTGTGGATGTGTCTTCTGCCTTGCTGTCCTGTTGTCCCGATACAAATTCTTCTACCAAGCCCACTAACAAGGCACTGTCCGCAGCCATCATGAACAGCCTTGGTGGTGGTGGTTCAAACTGAATTGAGCATGCGTAAAAAGTTGTTGCAGTGAGTTTCCCAGCTCTATGATATGATGCTGTTCTTAATAAGCAACATTACAATGTAACGGTTCTGTGTGACAGTTATTGTATGCTCTTTATGTTGACAATGCCAATACAACATTTAGCCTATGTCTGATTTTGATTATTATAATAAGTTATTTCATTATTCATCTACATTTCTTGTAATGTATTTCATCAAATTAATTAAAATATGTGCTGATATTATAGCGACATATAAACGTGACTGATGTAATTTCATACGATATTTCCATTTATTACCGAGGATGCTTCACGGTACATCGTGACGTAACATAATTTGACACTTCCAGCCCTGGGCACGCGCAAGCGTGAAAAGTTAATATTACCAGATACCCTTACCAGGAAGGGACCAGGTGGAAATTAGAAAGGCTTGGAAAACTTTCCTCGACTCATGGACATTTTGCATACAATTCTAAAGTCAAATTTGTGTTTCACCGGGTGTGCCGTTTTCAAGGTGGACGCCAGCGCGAGGAAGTTTGTTTACTAGCAGTAGCTTTCCCTATGGTGCGGAGTGCGGACGAGACATAGGTAGCAAGGGAGGTAGCATCATGCTAACGGGCTAACTTGTCTAGTAAGCCTGTTTAGAAACGGTCTTGTAAATTATTATGACATTCATTTCATAGCTGGTGTTGTAAATGTTTCTGTGCTTGCTGTCAGCTCGTTATTCAGCTTGCTCATTGTTCTGCACGTGAAGCTCGGGACTTCGTCTTTTGGAATGTTGGATCGCATCAGACAATAATAAACCACTGTAGCTAGATAGCATTTGTCTGGCTAGCGAGCTAGTTGTAGCTATTTATCATGTTCTTAGCTTGGTGCTGAAATCACCGACAACCAATTCCTGTTGTTAATACAAACACCTTTACCGGGTGTTTGGACTTGGCGATTCTAGTTTATATATCTGGCTAGCAGCGTCAACCATTCCTTTTGGAACTAGTGCTCGCTAGCCAGTGGTTGGCATATGATGGGGCCCCTAGTAGCTACATAGCCAACTGATCTTTGCCAGTTAATAATATGGGAGGATGTGTAGGGAGAGAACGTGAGGACACACAGGGCCATGGCTCATCTCGGAGTGGTGGAAGGGGACACAGGAAACGTGGAGGTAAGAAATTCTGCTGTTTGTCGTCTTATACAAGAAAATTCCCCGGCTATACTAACCAGACCTTCACCTGAGCCTGACTGAGCGGCGCTTTGTTTCAGAATGGGGACGGCGGAATTTGCCAGTTTGCCTAGCAACAAAATCTAACACGTTGTATTTTAAAATATTTTCCGATTGTAGGCTACTGCAATGTATAGTGACTTTACGAGGATTTCAGCCAGCTACAGGCCATCCATTCTTTTTCTCTGAAGTTTCTTCATGCATGTCGGGGTCTGTGGCTGCAAAATGGTTAATCTCCCCTCCCCCATCGTGCAGGACAAAAATGAAGCATCAGTGCCTTGTTTCCTGTTAACTTATTACCAAGTGCCATCTATATAAAGAATAAAATGGGCCGAACCACATGCATGCGTACTGGTATGCATACACGTAGATCGCTACGCACACAGACACATACCTAGGTAATGGTTCTTGAGCAAAATTAGATTTCAGTTTGTGTTCAGTCAGTGCAAGTACATTACCAACAGGGCTGAGCTCAGTAAGGATAACTCTGCAAAGATAAATAGTGGCTGTCAGCAATGTTGTGCTCCTTTGCTTTTGTCATGACTGATGACATCCGAATAACATCTGAAGCACTTAGTGTAAAATGTAAATCCATCAGATGGGTGGCACTATATCGTTTGAGAGTGGGCAAACATTCTTAAGTTGAGCCATCATTCATAAATAATGATCCAGGGAACCTGACTGAACATCTCTGACATGCAGGCTGACTTTGGTTGCCTCTGACAACCAGTAAAGCTCTGCACTATTCCATTCCAATGTGCCCTTCTGGAAGCTGTGGTGATAGTAAAAATAAATAAAGCCCACAAATCATTACCTCTCTTTGAAGGGTAAACAGACTGATCTCAGACCAGGGCCAGTGGATATTGTAACCCAGCTACCTCTCACTGCTAGTGCCTGGTACAGGCAGGTAGAGTAAAGGCACTCCCAGGCAGCGGTAATGAGAACAAGTCACATCATGTCCCCAGCATAGTGTGCTCTGCCTGGGCTCGGTGCACAAGGCAGGTAGACACACAGACCTAATGTACTCAGTGTTGAAGCAATATTAATGATATCGTTTTATAACAGAAATAAGTCGAGACATTTCATAATGCACCTCCCTGTAGACTTTACCCTGGCAGCATACCATTTTCATTGTTACCTGGCTGCAAAAGTGAAAGAACAGGCTGTTGCCTGTTTGTTTTAGCCTGCGTGAAGCAGAAAGTTAATTAGATGTGTGGTTTATTATTCGCTTGTATCATACATTGTCCCTCAGAATGGTTTATAGAATGCCTATCGATGGCTAGCCTCTCATGGTGGAAATCTACTTGTGAATCTAATAAACATCGTCCTGCTCCTTCACATTGAAGTTGTATAGCAAGGCTGAGACGTAGGCTAGGTCCATCAGTGTCCAGCTCTTTGAGGTGGGGCTAGCCGATATACAGTAGGTCTAGATCTAGGCCAGCCTTAATTTTCCAAAATAGCTATGTGGTTGATGGATATTGGACAGGCAACACACAAAGCAGAGTGTGGCTAGGCAATCTGTATCACCAGAATGTTGAGGACCAAGACTTTTGGAGTGGTTATGAGATAAATGACTGAAAAATTGCTAGTGACAGATGCCTGTTTTCACTTAAGTTATTCCATTTGGATACAGTTATATGTGGAAGTTAGAAATGATTTACTTAGACTAGTAACAACATAAATAAACCTAAAAACGTCCCAATCAATCCTTCCCTTGCTTTGTTTTCAACCCATGTAGCCTAACCCTACGCTAAATATAGGCTCCAGTGCAAGTTGAAATGTCCTAGTCTACTTTAAGGTTTAGTTTAGCCTACATTGCAGATGTAGGCTAGAGGATGGTGAGTGACTGCCGACACTTGGAATTTTTGCGCTCTGGTGAATAAGGCCTAAGTCCTGTTATTTAAAATGGTAAATGACAGCATTTTATGATGCTGGAAACTGTAGGCCTATTTCACAAGCATTTCAGTTTTTCTGTTATGTTCTCATAACCTCAAAACATGTAGCAACTGTTACTAGCTCTGTATGACTAACACCCAGCCCTGTTGTTGCTTCATGTCTGAAATGTTCCTCTTCTGCAGCAAACTAGAGTCAGTAGACCACCATGGGTTGATAACAGCACTTAAACACAGCTTCTCATACCTACAAATGCAGTTTCCATTTGAATTGTAGGGTCATGTTGACTAAACACCACATTGACCCAGATCTTATGTGCTATAGACATCTTCTTTTACCTGTTGTATACCATTGTTCGGAACCACTCGATCTTGTCATTTCGAAGGCTAGCATATTAGCTACAGCATTCCTTATAGCACACAAGCCCCCTTAGCCGCCGCCCAGCACTCTTCTCTGAGTGTTACCAGGAAGCCCCAACGTCAGACTTCTATCCAACTCTCCCTGCAAATCCTACACCGGCGCATGTCCTCCCGATTACTCCCTGTAAGCTGCCTGCACTATAAATAATTTGTTTGGAGGAAAGGTGACCTTTCAGATACTTGGCAAAGTGTCTCTAGGTTGCGTCTTTCTGTTCCTTAACGATCCCTAGTTGTGTATTGGCCTGGTTGTCAATGGGCACTGAGCAGACTTCCCCTTCAGAGGTTTTGTCTAAACAAGGCTCATTAGAATAACTTTGTGAATCAGCCATCCTTCTCTTTGAGAAAACACTGATTTAATCACTGATGACTGGACTGGTTCCAGCTTTGCTGACAAGGACATGCTTCCAGTCACATATAAAGAGAGTAAGGAAGTTAGGATGTGTGTTTTCGGGGGGGTCAGATGGCTGAGCGGTTAGGGAGTTGGTTAGGGAGTCGGGCTATTAATCAGAAGGTTGCCGGTTCGATTCAAGGCCGTGCAAAATGACGTTGTGTCCTTGGGCAAGGCACTTCACCATACTTGCCTCGGGGGGGAATGTCCCTGTACTTACTGTATATCGCTCTGGATAAGAGCGTGTGCTAAATGACTAAATGTAAATGTTTCGAGTGTTCAGACAGGGCCCCAGGCCTGCTGTGCTGGATGGAGCTGCAGCTCCTTGAGACCTGTTGTTGTTCTAGCCTGGGATGGTCAGGGCCAAAGTCTCACTGTGGTGTCGACTGTAAAACTCAGCTGCTTGACTTTAACACCTCATCCACTCAGACCCCTCCTTTCATAGCAGCACTGTTAGAACTTTGCTTGTTTCGAGTGTGTCCGCGTGCCTGTGTGAGCGTGCCTGTTAATGTGCCCGTCTGTGCCTTCCCCTTATCTCTCTACCCTATCACTTACCACCCTTCTGCAGACAGATGGACGGACAGACCCACAGACCGAGCCACCAACTACCAGAGAGACTGACCAAGTGCTTGGAGAAAGTTCTGTTTGTCTCCACTAGAGCAGTGTGACTTGTCAGTTTAGGTTCTGGGTTTATACGTTTAGTAAAAAGCAGCTGATTGTAGAGAACATACAAGTCACCAGTTCAGACACACCAGTACTCTCAAAGTCTCTCTGAGGCCTGAAGGTCAGAGGACGAAGTTTATAGTGAAAAAAACAAGATAACAGACAATGTTATGTGTCATATGTCAGGCAGACACATGACTGCCATCAGCGCACAATATAGAATACAGCAGGAACACAAGAATTAAAATGTAGATATAATACATGACCAAATATTGGTCATGTTGATTGCGATTAACATAAGCATAAAGTAAATCCTTGATTTCCCCTACACACACTGAGAGCCAATACACCATCCTCGTCATCCAGTAGTTGTGAAGCCCAAATTCAGCCTGAATCAACAGATGAACTGTTGCACCTACAGCAAAAACTTGAACGACTTAGAATTCTGTCATGTCATGGACTATGGTCTTGTATACAGTCACTTTTAATGTGACCGTAATTTAGCTTTTTGTTTTGTAGCCTGTTACAGTAATTGCAGTGGGCTGACAGGTAGTTTGACATGCACTCGACACACCCAGATGGTAGAGCGATCAGTGACTGACAGACCCTGGCTTGTGGCAGACCCTCCCCTCCTATCTGATGGTGGATTACACAGGCTGCAGTGTCTGCTAAACCATGTGTGTTATAGGCACACTAGACAGCCATGTGCAGCAACACAAGTATCTATCCCAGCCATCTACCGTGACAGTACACTGAAGTGAGCCTGTTTGTCATATAGGGCAATGTGTCTCAGGGTTTCCTGCAGAAAATGTGTTAGTTAAGGTGGTAGGGTGGGGTTTGCCATCAGACGGGGGTGGGGTGGGTAGTTTGTGCGATAGACTAATGCGTTCTGCAGAGAAGGGAGACTGGCGTTGTGGAATGGAAGGGAGAAAACAGGACAGGCGGATATCACTATAAAATTTGCTCTATATATATATTTATTCTTTTTTACGATGTAGTTAAGGCGGCAGGCGTGTGTTGCTTAGGCGGCCGCCTTTAACTGAAAAGTGCTGCGGGAAACCCTGCTTTTAAACATGCCTGTTTGACATGTATAGAATCTGACCGTCTTCCACTGTTCACGAAGATGTAATTACTGTACTAGCAGAGTATGCAGACCATATGTTGTGTAAGCTTTACTCATGTATACTGACCCATACGAATGATGTTAAAGCCTCCAGTCAGCGGAGGCCTAGACCTCGCATCTTACATCTGGGAGTCTGTGATATGTTAGACAGACACTAATGGTCTGCTCGTTTGCCCCGTCCCTCTCCAGGTCGCAACGAGCCCTTGAAGAAGGACCGCCCCAAGTGGAAGAGTGATTACCCCATGACGGAGGGCCAGCTGAGAAGCAAGAGAGATGAATTCTGGGACACGGCACCCGCCTTTGAGGGACGCAAGGAGATCTGGGACGCCCTGAAGGCGGCGGCGGTGGCCCTGGAGTGTAACGACCACGAGCTGGCTCAGGCCATCGTGGACGGAGCGAGCATAACGCTGCCGCACGGTGAGCACACGCACGCCTCTGACCCTGCTCTGACACGGCTCTGACCCTGCTCTGACACGGCTCTGACACGCCTCTGACCCTGCTCTGACACCGCTCTGACCCTCTGACCCTGCTCTGACCCGCCTGACCCTCTGACACGCTCTGACACGCTCTGACCCTGCTCTGACACGCTCTGACACGCCTGACCCTGCTGACCCTGCTCTGACCCTGCTCTGACCCTGCTCTGACCCTGCTCTGACCCTGCTCTGACCCTGCTCTGACCCTGCTCTGACCCTGCTCTGACCCTGCTCTGACCCTGCTCTGACACGCCTCTGACCCTGCTCTGACACGCCTCTGACCCTGCTCTGACACCGCTCTGACCCTGCTCTGACCCTGCTCTGACACCGCTCTGACCCTGCTCTGACACGCCTCTGACCCTGCTCTGACCCTGCTCTGACCCTGCTCTGACACCGCTCTGACACCGCTCTGACACAGCCCTAGCACAGCTGTGGACACAGCGCTGACACAGCTCTGCCACAGCTCTGCCTCAGCTCTGACACAGCGCTGGACACAGTGCTGACACAGCCCTAGTACAGCTGTGGACACAGCGCTGACACAGCTCTGCCTCAGCTCTGACACAGCGCTGGACACAGTGCTGACACAGCCCTAGCACAGCTGTGGACACAGCACTGCCACAGCTCTGCCACAGCTCTGCCACAGCTCTGACACAGCGCTGGACACAGTGCTGACACAGTAGACAGAGCTGCTTTAATGCTGACATACAGTGAGAAGTGTCCACACACACACACTCACTCTCACATGCCAATAGCCCATATAACAGCTTTTGACCCTTGACCCGTGCGTGTCTGTCTCCAGGTACCCTGACGGAGTGTTATGACGAGCTGGGGAACCGCTACCAGCTTCCTGTCTACTGCCTGGCCCCTCCCATCAACTTAATCTCTGAGCGCAGCGATGACGACCCTAGCGACAGCCCCGAGCCCCCTGCAGCCCCCAAAAAGGAGTTCCAGCTCAAGGTGCCACTCAAACATTTACACTGCTGTTGATGGGTCCTATTTCTGTTACCTATGTGATGGACAGAGCTCTGTGGGAAATACAGTATGTGTATATGCTTTGTCTATTCTGTATTTGCCTTTGTGCTTGCTATGTGTATTTCAAAAAGGGATGTGACTACCTGGTATAATTTGAAGGAATCTTTGAGGGTTGTTCTCGTCCTGATCCCGGGGGTTTGTCTCTGCTGCGGGTGTTGTCCCCAGGTGCGTCTGTCGACAGGGAAGGACCTGCGTCTGAGCGCCAGCATGTCGGACGCCATCGGCCTGCTGAAGAAGCAGCTGCAGGCCCAGGAGGACATCGACGTGGCCCACCAGCGCTGGTTCTTCTCTGGGAAGCTCCTCACAGACAAGACCCGGCTCCAGGACACCAAGATCCAGAAGGACTTTGTCATCCAGGTCATTGTCAACCCGCAGGCCCCCATCACTCACCCAACCACCCCCACCACGGCTACGACCCCCACCACAGCTACGACCCCCACCACGGCTACGACCCCCACCACCGCTACGACCCCCACCACCTCTCCGACCCCCACCACCTCCTCGACCCCCACCACCTCCTCGACCCCCACAGCTCCCACCAACTGAGCCCCAGAGGAGGAAAGGAGGGATGGAGAGGGTGGGGTCGGAACAAACCCAGGATAATACAGTTGTATTCATGTGGTTCTTGAAGAAGAGACTCTCTTTGTTTCTTCTTTTTGTAAATCTATAACTAAATGAACTACACTTATAAGGGAGCAACTCCAATGTGCTGCTTTTTATTCAAGTGTCCAACTGAACAATTAAAGCGTGTCCATATGTAACTGTAACCGATCGGTTCTGTGGCTGTTCAAGTAATTGGTTGGCCTATGGAACAGCCAAGTTAGTGATTTTTCAGAGGGGGGAATTCTGCATTTCTTCAGGTTGGGACTGCAACCCTTGCCCTCAAGCCCATCCCCTTTCAAATTTACCAACCCAAATCACAACAGATCTCCTTTCTGATTGGACGAGGGCCAGCGGGAATCTGCCGCCCTCCTGCCTCCCCCTGCTCTACTGTCTGCACTGATGTTAACTAGCTAACTAAGTGCCAATAGAAGGATCTCTGGCAGAGTCGTATGCGTTGGTTGTTAAGCACATCTTTGTCCTGGACTCTGCACTGGGACGCCTTTCGACCCCGAGGACTGGGGAGAGGGGAGGAGAGACGACTTTCTCCCTTGAGGCGGATAACTCTTTGTTTTTCTCTCTCTTTCTCTTATCTCTTTTCTTTCTTTGTTTTGTAGAGAGAATCTCAACCAAGCTTTTTTGCACACTCAATTTATTATACTTGCGTGGTAGTTTGTGTGCCTTTCGACGACAGAAAAACAGACTAAATGGAATCCCTGGATACGCTCGTTTTACTGCTCCGCCTTCTGTCACTAGATTCAGGAATCCGCTGATTATATAAATATTAATAATGGGTCAATCGAAACTCTACTGCTGCCTTTCACAATGGTCTATCTGTCTCTCTACCAGGTTGTTGAAGATGTTTAACTGATGGTGTTCGTCATTCCTGTGGTCACATCCTGCTACGTGTCCTGCTATATATACGAGAAATACGATTTGGAATAATGGCCAATTTTCACGTTGGTGCTTGATTGTTCATGCCTGACACAATATAACACATGATAGAAAAATGCCAACTCCACCCACCAACACTCCAGGCAGACTTCCTCAAGGCAGAGGAAATGCTTTCAGTCATACTTTGGCCTGCTCCTCTCTTCCTCAGCCCTATCAAGTTCCTTATGTAGCGCACAGTGTGTTGTATGTGCCCGGCCTCCTTTTGACATCAATGTTTTCCACATTTACACGTGAAGCTAAACGTTTGAGGGACGAGTCGTCCCTGTTAATCAATCACTGATAAAACCTAACTGTACTCGTAGGTGCAAGAATGTTTCATTCACATCCGAAATACCTCTCAAAGGAGCTCTCTCTCTCGCCCTTCTTCTCTCTCTCTCTCCCTCCCCCTCCGTCTCTTGTTCTGTTGTAACCACGGAGATGACAGGAGAGCAGGGTCATGTTTGCAGTTGTGATCTCTGTGAGGTAGCTGGTCGTCTCCTCTCCCTCGTCACCTGTAGTCCAGGTAGTGAGAGGCAGACAAAGAAGCGCACACACACACAGAGAGACAGCGCTCTGTCCACCTCGCTGTTTCACATTCAACTCTAGTATATAAGAGCCTGCACACGTATTATATAACCAGATATGACTGGGGTCGACACCAGGAGCGTTCTGGTCTAAACTCATTACTTTTCGAGTCGCAATCAGACACCATGGTCCAGGATCACATCAGAAGATAGATATTTGCTCTGCTGTTGAGAACGCATCTTCCTCACGTGATGTCAGCCCTTCTGCAGTCCTCGTCGTCTGTCGCCTCTGTAGGTTATTAGAAAAACAATTTATTCAGCTAAATCATGTTGTGGGAATGTTTGTTACTGAAAAGAAAAAAAATCAGACTTGAATACTTATTTCTCTCAACTGCTATGTATGTGCAATACAAAATAGACCTCATACTTGTTTTTTAACTCCATATTTCTGATTGCATTAGTTATTACTATTCTCTATAAGCTAGAACTGCAAAACTATATTCCTGTCCAGGACAATCACATCTTTCAACTGTTTTTTCTATGTCAGTTTATAGCCTTTGTCTCTTTTTTGGTATATTTAGAAAGTGTCATCACCCCGCAAAACATTGAATTGGACAGTGGTTTTGTTTTAGGAAGTGACTTGGGTAGTGATACTGGAGCCTGGCATAAAAATAGCCACCTCATTCTAATCAATAAGAGAGATGGGAGGCTAGACGCTGGCTGCATCCCAGTTCGCCAACCCGATTCCTGGCCTGTGCACTTTCCCCACTCCCCAGTCTGCATCGAATCACATACTGTAGAAATGGAGCTGACACGGCCACAGGACTGCTGTTAGCGAGCCTTTGTCGCCGGGGGAGGACGTAGTCCTTGCAGAGAGTGAGTTAGGACAGTGTCAGGAGGGAGGGGGTGGTCAGACTGGTCCGGTCTGCATAAGGGAACTCAAGTCTCGTCTGTGTTTTTGTTTCTTCTTGTTCAAAGTGTGTGTGTGCCTGTATGTAAATGTATCGTCTGTATGACAAATGTTCAGCTTTTTGCGGCGGGGGGGAATTTACATGTCATGTCGTGTGAATGCTCTCTTTCTCTGTCCATCATCATATCAGTTATATTCAAGGTACTGATATGGGCTCTCCAGACAGACCTGCCATGGACGTAACCTTGGTACAAAAAGCCATAAGGCCGTGGATATTTATTCTAGGGTTTTCTTTTCTTCTGGAGATGACTAAAGGACACTATACTGCTTTTCCCTCTAACTTCAACATACCCAGAAGCCATTGCAGATTAATAAAGCGTTTTCAACTAGGTCGGTTGAGGACGCTTCCTCTGCCCAACACGGGCGACTCAGAAGAAAAACATGCAAATGTGTCTGATGAACGTCCACAGGGGTATACATGTATAAAGATCTGTATATTTAGTCATTTTGGAAAATGAATACGTGATTATTATATTGAGATTTCTGATAATTAAATATGCCTACAATTTATTTTACAAGTGATGTGTACATTTATATGCTGATTTCATTTTCAACCTTGTTTTTAACTGTCAAATAAAACTATTCGAGAAACGTTTAGTAGTTTATTTGGTTCCTTGAAGACCCTTTAAGATGTGGTGGATATTGTAGGTGATACTGCCCCCTTCTGGATATAAAACAACTGCTTTACTTTCCTGTAATTGCAGTCTGAGTCCACTGAGTGGCGCTATGACCTAAAGGTACCTCCTTAGTTCACACTGCTCCATGTGAAGTGTTGGGAGGACGAGTGCTACATTTCTGGAAAAAGGTTGGTGGAGACTTCTTTCTCTTCATTTCTCTTTCTCTCATCCACCTCCATTCTCTAACCAAATACAGTCCTTTGGGTGACTGAGAGGACAGCCTCCTCTGCAGTTTAAAGTACTACAGACCCAGA
Source organism: Mallotus villosus (assembly GCA_903064625.1). Lineage (NCBI taxonomy): Eukaryota > Metazoa > Chordata > Actinopteri > Osmeriformes > Salangidae > Mallotus > Mallotus villosus. Next base: position 742,599 of record CAEFZP010001896.1, on the reverse strand, counting down.
ATGACCCTTGCAACACACATGCACAGGTACATTATAGCAGGACGATCCAGTTGGATTGCTCAGAACTTGTGTGGGTGTGAAAATCTTCTCACCGTAATTTCCCAAACTTCCACTATAAAATGATTTCTGAAATTACTCAATTTCTCAGAAACACAGTGCTCAGCTTCCTCTAACAGCTTGCGTGTTGAACGAGACTTACTGTAAATTTAGGGTCATAACAAAGGAGATGTACTTTATAGTAATGGTGACCCCCTTATGCCTCCGTTCTGAAATTACCCTTCTTAACATTCCCTCTCAACAATCTAATCCTTAATTCTAATCTGCAGTGCAGCTCATTTTTAGTTAAAAAAAAAGTTTGTGAAAGCAATGACAGGTGAGAGAACCGGCGTTCATGGAGCACTCCAGGTCAGAGCGGCCAGGGTAGGTGGTGGGTGGTGGGGCAGGGAGGAGGGTGGAGTATGCCCAGACACACAGGATCTTTTGCTAACTGAGCAGCTCTTTGTCCGGAATAACAGAAAGCTCTGACCAGAATAGACAAAACCAAGCAATCCTCTCAGCCAGCCAGGTGACCTGCCACTGTGTGGGTGTGAGATGGTGGGTGGTGTGTCTGTGTGTGTCTCTGTGTGTGTGTGTCTGTCTGTGTGTGTTTGTGTGTGTGTCTGTGAGCGCGAGCCAGGTTCAGAAGGGGGGCTTTAATACTAATCTGTTGGCGAGCCGGCTGGGTTGCTAACCTGACGATCAGCCACCTCATCTACTTACCTAACGCTCACCTGGTGCTGACGCTGGCTGCCAGGCGTAAACAAAGCAGGCAGGAACCTGATGAACTGTGGGATGACCAACATGGGCCGACCTGACGTCACAGTGACTGTGACAGCTGGACAAACGCCAGTGACCTGTAAATGAAGGCTGGTCGGTACAGATGGATCTGTGTCCTGTGTCTGTGTCCTGAGTCTGTGTCTTGTGTCTGTGTCCCCTCGTCTCACTGCAGACACACTCTATGTTTTTCCTCCCGCTTTCTCCCTCCCTCTCTCTTTCTCTTCCTCTCTCTCTTTTCATTTTTCTCCTTCACTCAAATCCCTGGTTGACTGAACACCTGATGACAGTTTGAGTCACCACACTCAATAGAGGAGCTTTCCAGACACTCCTGGCAGGCAGCTGCTGCTTGTCCCTCCACTGACTTTACCCTGCATGTGTCATGTCTCCCTTAAACTACCTATGTCTGCCCTCCTCACCACCACCCCCCTCTCTCCCTCTCTCTCTCTCTCTCTCTCTCTCTCTCTCTCTCTCTCTCTCTCTCTCTGTCACACACACACATTTTCTCTGTCTTGTCGCTGGCCATGGAAAGGTAAAACACAGCCAGCTCCATGTGTGCGTGTGTGCGTGTGTGCTTGTCTGTGAGACTATTCCTATCATGCTGTGTCCTCGAACCATGTGCATGCTGTGGAACCGTTTTTCTGCTCACAAATGAAGCCAAGCCTCAGTCTCACTTCATCTCAGTAGAGGCTCTCTGAAAGGGTTTCTAAGATCCAGGCTAGTTTCAACGTTTTAGACTGTTGTTCAATGATGTTCAATTTGTAAATGGAAAAAATTGCATCTTAATTTGCAATACATGGTTTGTGGGGGCGCGCCTCTTCCTCCCACCAGCAGGGGTCAGCCTGTTTTGCTTCCATTCCAGTGACACAGTGAGCCTCGGTTTGTGCCACACAAGTCGCCCCCAGAGCCCCCGAGGTTGGCTTGGCTTGGGCAGCACAGGAGGGAGGACGTGAGCACTGGAGAGAGGGGGAGTAGAAAGAGTGGGATACGGAGGGGGAGAGAGGGGAAGGGAGGGGAAAGGAGGGGAAAGAGGGCTGAGGGCAACAGTGGAGGGGGCTTTGCCACGTTTGCATCACATAACTGTAATTCTATTCAGAGCAGGGCAGAGCGGAGCTGTTACCTTCCACTGCTGGACTTGAAGCTGAGTAAACCTTGACGCAATGCAATATGTACAGCACAACCTCCCTGACTGGAAAATCTCGATTTAAACGGATGAAAAAGGAGGCCTTCTCATCTTGCATTCGGGACATTCTACATGCATTCTAACTCATCTGAGGGAAGGGGCCATGTTTCCAACCCTGAATCTCACCCAAGAAACAAGAGCAGAAACAATCGTATCCAGTGGTATTCATACATCTTCTCATGAACCATTGGTCCTCCCTGCCTTCTAATGACTCCCTGACCTGTAACTCTGGAGTGGTGGATATTACATTTAGTTGAATCTTTCATTTGTGTTGAACACTCGACAAATTCCCTTACCTTGGAGGATGTTGCTCAAAGATAAAGCCTTCTTTCTCACACACACAATCACATGCACACACACACATAGACACAAACACCCACACACGTCCCTGCTAGCAGACCTAGGAGATAAGCAGAATATTGTGTGTTAAGCATGCATAAGTACAACCTACAGTTCCCTACTCTGCTTACAAGACAGCTTTCCATCCCACTGTTTGGACTTTCCAGTTGCCCTGGATACCAGAACAACCAAATAAAGGCATGATGACAATACTAGCTTAGCAGGGCAGGGAGGAGACGACAGAGAGGAGAGGACAGAGAGGCATAATGAGAGGAAGATGAGGGGCCATGATATAGGGAATTACCAGAAAGCATGACTTAGGAGGCAGGAGTTAGGAGACATGGGCCTGAGGGGACAGGAGGCAAGATGTAGGGGATAGGACGACATAGACAGGAGACAGGAAGCATGAGACAGAACTGGGTGAACAGAGCAGGAGGCAGGAGGCAGGAGGCAGGAGGCAGGAGGCAGGAGGCAGGAGGCAGGAGGCAGGAGGCAGGAGGCAGGAGGCAGGAGGCAGGAGGCAGGAGGCAGGAGGCAGGAGGCAGGAGGCAGGAGGCAGGAGGCAGGAGCAGGAGGCAGGAGCAGAGGCAGGAGGCAGGAGGCAGGAGGCAGGAGGCAGGAGGCAGGAGGCAGGAGGCAGGAGGCAGGAGGCAGGAGGCAGGGACATAGGACAGGGGTACAGGAGCCATGGAGAATGAAGCATGACAGGGGGACAGGAGGCAGGATGAATGAAGCATGACAGGGGGACAGGAGGCAGGAGGAATGAAACATGTCAGGGGGACAGGAGGCAGGATGAATGAAACATGACAGGGGGACAGGAGGCAGGATGAATGAAGCATGACAGGGGGACAGAGGGGAGACATGACAGGGGGCAGGAGGAATGAAACATGACAGGGGGACGGAGGCAGGATGAATGAAACATGACAGGGGGACAGGAGGCAGGATGAATGAAGCAGACAGGGGGACAGGAGGAGATGAAACATGACAGGGGGACAGGAGGCAGGATGAATGAAACATGACAGGGGGACAGGAGGCAGGATGAATGAAGCATGACAGGGGGACAGGAGGCAGGATGAATGAAACAAGATGCAGCAGGCAGAAACCAGGACGTAGAAGAAGGAGGGGAGAGGGGAGAGGCATAAAGCAGGAGTGTTTAGGACTTAGGAAAGTTAGGAGAGTTAGGAGTGGGTCAGGGAGGTTCAGTCTGGGTTGTAATGTGAGATCCAGATGAAACCCCAGCCATCAGCACATTCCTCTGGGCCTGCTTTTTTCACTGACTGCTCATGTACGTGGTTTTCTCTTTGCATAAACAGAAGGCCAGGGAATTTACTGGTCTGACTGCTCTTAGACCGCAGAAGAGAGAGTAAGGGTGGGGGGGGTGGAAGAAGGTGAGAGGGAAGAGGGGAAGATACACCTGGGAGGAGGAGGTGATGGTGGTGAGAGATGAGAAACAGAGAAGGAGGGGAAGAGAAAAGGAAAGGTGGAGAGGCTAGGGGAGGGAAGATGCAGAGATGTGCAACCCAAAGGGTTATTTCCCACAGTTCCCTGCTGTTTCATCACAGCACCACTTGGTCATTATGGTTGAAATGAGACAAGACAGAAAACCCTGTCTTATAGAAAACTGTAATCAGGCAAAACACAGGAAATGGGAATTGTTGTTTTGGACACTGTCAGGAAAAGGAAAAAGTGTGAGAGCAAATGAAAAAGAAAGAGAAAGAAAGAGAAGGGAGTTGTATGTACACCACAGATACTTCATGGGAAAAGCACTATTTGTGGATGCTGGTCTAATAAACAGTACATGATAGTTTGATGTAGTATTTTACTGCACATCGTAGCAACCTTATAAATCAGTATCCTTCTGCTGTAAAAGCCCCTGGTTTTAAGAGGTAGAATCCCAAGGCCTGCACTGTTGGTCCTGGATATAGTGTTGCAACAATTAAGACAGACATACTGTAAAGCCACAGACAGAGATCGGAGTTGGTCAATGTTCTACCCTTCTCCCCCCTCTCTCGGTAGACCCATCTCTCTCTCTGTGTGTGTCTCTCTATCTCTCCCTCTCTCTTTCTTTCTCTGTCTGTCTGTCTCTATCTCTCTCTCTCTTCTCTCTCTCTCTCTCTCTCTCTCTCTCTCTCTCTCTCTCTGTCTCTCCCCCTCCCTCACCAGCCACAGCGAGTACAGCTGTAGAACAACAGTAAGCGGTTTGGTTTGTCTGCATGGAGGACTATGTGGTTCTGGGTTGTGATTTATGCTGATAGAGCTGCAGGAGGAGCTGATGGTATCTGGGCAGGAGAGCTGGGTCCAAAACCTCAGAATCCCTTATCGACCATGTGTTCTCCCCTGGGAGAGGAGCAAAGAGGGAAGGAGAGATGGATGGAAGGAGAGATGGATGGAAGGAGAGATGGATGGATGGAGCGGAGAAAAAGAGGACGGCTTCAGCCCAGACCTCAATCTCTCCCCCTTTCTTAGAAAGGGAGCAGCTCTCTCTCTCTCTCTCTCTCTCTCTCTATCACCAACTCACCATCTCTCTTTCCCTTTCTCTCTTTTGGTCTCACTGTCTGTTTCTCTCCGTTTCTATCCCACATCCTCATCTCCTCTGTAAGGGCAGGGGAAAATGGAATACACAGCAATTATACAGCTGGAACTGCTCATAGCAGCTATTCTGGGCAGCTTAAAGTCATTACAGCAAAAAACATAAGAGATTCAGTTATGATGACGGTATATCCTTCAACCATCATGAATAATATGTTCACAGTAGTGCTGTTCTCCAATCCCATGGTAGATCTCCAATCAGGGTGTAATTAGTTAAGGAGTAATTACCTATCATTATGCTGAACACCACCTTCTTGGCTAATTGTATTGCTTTAGTACGACTCATATGTCAGATACGTGGTTGCATAACAAGTCTGGTTGGCTTAGATGGAAAAGAGGATACTGTCTGGTGACAACTGAAGTCACGATGACATGAGGAGTGCAGTGACCGTCACAACAATGACAAACTGAGTTTAAGTGACCACTGACAACCAGACAAGGGTTATCTACAACCTATGGTTATACAGAGGTCATAGACACATCTGTTTAAGTGTGTGTGTGTGTGTGTGTGTATGTGTAAGGGTGTGTGGTTCACCATTCTTGAGGGAGCTCCATTAGCTTCCTTTACTAGGTGGAGCTGCAAAAGGAAATTCAACATCCTATATATTTCACACATTGGCAGACACACACGCAGCTCCTGTAGACACGCACGCACGCACACACACACACCACACACACACACACACACACACACACACACACACACACACACACACACACACACACACACACACACCACACACACACACACACACACACACACACACACACACACACACACACACACACACACACACACACACACACACACACACGCGGTCACATATACGTACAGATACACTACCACCCAGTCTCAGTTAGAAGCTTGGAAGTCAACCTTTATTAAAACTGTTTAAAAGGCAAGTCAAAAGAAAACATTGTATATGTCTTTCCATAATAACAGTACCACTGTTCATAGAATGTACAATTACAAGGATAAACATAAATGCATCTTTGAGCTTTTTTGGATCAGAACACAGCTCAGGAAAGGTTCTGGTGATGGGCAAACTGAAGCAGGAATGTTAAAAGGAACATACATGAAAAAATGTAATGGAGGTTTATTTGACACTGTTGCTTCCCTAAGTCTGTTACTGGGGTGAATTGTTCTTCTGAAACAATATCTGTTCATATCACAAATTAAGGCTGTTGATCGTGGCATAATCGCATGTTGATATACTGTGTAGAACTTGATTTGTGTGTTTCACTATTACCAAATAACAAAATTACAAAAAAAATGCACGTCTTCTCATCAATAGCTTTCAGCAGTGCTACAAAACATCAAAGGGACTAATAGTAACACTATGGTATAAGACATAATGGAATGTAGTACAATATACAAACAGAGTATAAAAGTATGAAAGAAAATAGGCACTGTGTGAAGAATAGCACTCCAGTGTTTCTCAACCTCTTTCTGTAACATCATTTCAATTCATTCAAACTGCTAACAGATGATTCAGCTCTATCCGTGTGTAGTCACAATAATAACTGTAATTACTCCAGTAATTACAACATTGGCACAATGACGCTGACAAAACATCATATTGACACAACATGGTAATTACACGGTCATGGACAGTTATTACACAGTTCGAAACGGACCAACGAACCTTACTGACTGTCTGATCAGTAACGTTCCAACCACATATAGACTGGAGCAGGACTATAGACTAACAGGGGTTGAGGAACTCTGGGTAATGTAGTTTTGTGGATAGTTGTGTATCTAACTTTGTGCACAGTGTCCGTCTTGGAAGTTGGACACCTTGTCGTATTTCAAGTACCCTCGTCATGCCCCCGGGGGTTAATAAATTAGATGCTGTGAACTGCCCTGCAGTTGCAATGTGACCGTTGATTTAGTTGTAAAAAAAAAGGTAAACAATACAATGCCATCATAGTACAGTACAGGTTTGGGAATGTGTTTGAGAGATGATGACCTGATTCTGGTTGTTTCAAAAGCGATAGAAAAGAGAATTAACAAAAGGAAAACAACTATAATATTATCTATGAACTGCATTCTATGTGCACAGATGCCAATATTGATAAAGATATACCTGCAGGCTGTATTCTATCGGAACTAAATAAAGGACACATCCAAAGCCTCAATGATATCGACCACAAAATATTTGGTGATATCTCTACAAACATCTCCTTGCGTTTAGATTCATCCCTGTTCGATTGTTCAGGGGACATACATGTACCTAGAGGAAAGATTTAACTCCTCTTGTGTTTCAATCCTGAGTATGAGACTAGAGAGAGCCGGGGGGGGTGTCATAGCAGAGACACAAATGACATTTGAGGACGGAGATACCTTGTGTTCTCTTGATTTTTTAAGACATTTCAGCAGAATAGTTAATCGTTTAAGCAATCATATACCATACAAAAAATTCATGACAAAAAGCTCCAATTCAACTTCATTTTCAATGGTTTGTCAACACCCGATATGCCAACATCACTGGATGATTTAAGACGATTCTGATTTGAATCTTAGTAATGGAGAAAATCAAATTCATACTGCCTTGAAAATAGACTGAAAGAGATTCACATGCAGGTCTACTGTAACCTTGACCTCTTAACACCATTGGATACTCAGTAGTTGATTAAAAAAAACAATTTGTTCATTGCAGTATAGTATCTTGTTTCCCTCCTATTACTACATACTTTGCTGTCCAGCAACAAACCACACATTTCCAATCACACCCCAGGCTCCAATAAATACTTGTAAAGTGTGAGGGAGCATCTTTGGTACTTTGGCAAGGTGGACTGTGCTTACTGGAGTGGGGTGCCTATCTCTCTCTCTTGTCTCACGGCTTGTTGTTGAGGGAAGGTGGGGGACGTGAGGGAGGGGGGGCAGGGGGGTCCAGGGGGGATACGGGAGGGAGGTGGTCCTGGGGGAAGGTTGTTTCCGGGCGGAGACCGTGGGGGAAGGCTGGTCTGAGGAGGGGGCGTGGTGGGCTGGATCAGAGGGCGGTAGTCAGGTGGAGGAGGGGTGGGGCTTGGAGCCTTTGGGGCAGCTTTCGCTGAGGCAGCCGCCTCCTCTTTCACTCTGGTGAAGTTGATGCAACGGCCCTGAGGGAGAGGGAGAGAGAGAGAGAGAGAGAGAGAGAGGAGAGAGAGAGAGAAGAGAAAAAAATGATAAAGCACAGATAAAAGCACACTTACACACAGACACACACACAGGTGTCCAACCTCCAGTCCGTCTGAGAGGGATAATGCAGCTGACCCCTGGGTCAGAGGGGGATCACTGCCTGCACTCTGAGCTTGGCCAGCTGGGTCCACAGATTACCCAGAACATCCTGCTGGGACATCACCACACCCCACCGCCCTCTTAGTCCAATGTTCTGTCTGGTGACCAATGAAATCATGGCTGCCTTCCAAACTGTGCATGCTGTTTATGGTACCAAGCGGAGGGAGAGATAGGAAAAAGAAAGACTAGAAGGGTAAGCTAGAGGGAGAGGAAGAGAAGGAAAGAGAGAGAGAGAGAAAGATCATATCGAAAGATGGTGTAGATGTTATTAAAGTCTTAGGCAAGTTTTTTATGGATCTGTGTTTTTTTTTGCTAAACTTTTGCCCCTGACCACACTAACCACTATCCACAACCTCCATCTTTTCCCACACATAGCTGAACCCCCACCTTTCACCACAGCCTTGCTGTGCTTCAAACCCGCCTGACTGAGAGTCTGGTGGTAATCGTTGGTACAGAATAGCAGTCTAACTGATTTATGAAGGTGAGACAGATGACTAGTCAATGGTCAAACTTTATTTCCCTACCCCATGCAAACAGAGAGAGGCATGGACATACATGGTCAGAATGTAGAGGATTTCAAACATTAACAAATGTACACACGGGTAAGCACACAGACACACACACAAACACACACACACACTATACACTCAGTGAGAAGCCACACTGGCAAAGAATCAATGAAAACAACTGTGGACACATTCCAGTCATGGTGACTTGTAAATTATGCAGAGGAAAAACAGAGCGGATTCCGCTGGTAACCGAAATCACGTCTCAAAGCTAGGCTGACATTCCCTGAAGTAAAAAAGCGTTACCTCCCCAAAAGAAGTATCTAGAACTACAAAAATGACCCTCTTCTCTGGTGCACAATTTCAAAAACATTCAAGATCCAATCCAACGACCGGGTCACTTCCCCAGATGTTATAACAAGAGCTGAATAATCTTTCTTTGACCCACACACCTGATTCTTTATCCTATCCAACAAACACAAAAGACCCAAAAAACTAAATCTGTTCCAAGTCATCTGTCCGGCCCCACCAGAGTCTGCAGCTCTCTGCTGGGCCTCGACCCAGAGCAGCCAGGGTACTTCACTGCATTTGATGTGGCCTGACTGGCTGGATCTGCTATGGCGTCTTGTCTCCGCCGGGTATTACCTCATGTTCTCTTCTACGGGCTAACCTAGCGTCAAGGGAGACATTAACGCCAACCCTCTAATTCAACCTCAGACTCCAGCACATGCTGTTTGACGCAGGAGCTGCGGTGCCAGAAGTCGCAGAGCAGAGCCGGGCCTTATGCATAGCTGAGGTCTTATGTAGTGGTGTGAGCCAGGTTAGATATGCTCATATGCTACACTAGGTTAAGGTACTCTGGCCAGGTTGGAGCCAGCTAGACCCATGTAGATAATGATAGTCTATAAACCATCATAGGCTAGGCCAGACCAGGCTAGACAATGCTTAAAGACAATGCTTAGAGATGACAAACCGCCACAGTAAGATAGTAATGGCCTGGTCTGTGTTCTCAATCACACACTGACTGAACCTTCACCTATTTTGCGTAAACAACAGCTGCATAAGAAGTATTAGTAGTCAGGAGAAAAGAGGGGTGATGGGATAGACTGGAAGAGGAAGGAGAAACAAGGAGTGGAGGACAAGAGGCAGAAAGAATTGTACAGAACAGAAGAGACCAATGGGGAAATAAACAATGAGAATGAGAGGCAGAAAGAGAGGAAGAGCGGTAAAAGACTAAGATACAAGAGAGGGGGCTGTGGAGGGAGTGAAAAAAAAAGCTCAGAAAGGAAACTTTTGCAGCTGCAGTCTTTCTATTTGTCAGTGTCGTCATGGCAGTGGCTCTGCTAAGGCTGGGGTAGTTTGGAAGAGACTAATGACTCAAAGATATAGCAGCTCTATTGTGCAGTCAAATCTAAGGAATCTGGCCTTGATATCCCAGGCCTTGAGGATATGAGTATGTTACAGTCTAGTTTGACAGGATAACACAGTAAAAGGCCTTAAGCCAGACATCTCTCAATAGTAGCATTCAGGCGTCGCCATAGCAATCGCCATGGTGATAAAATGCAACGTTCCAACAGGGTGACAGACATCTGTCAGGAATCCGAAGTGACCCTGTCCAAAAGGGCTCAACAATGCACAGAGGGCCTGTGTGTGTGTGTGTGCAATTGTGTGTATATACGTGTGTGAGTGTATGTGTGTCTGTGTTTTGATGCTCTTAGGTCAGTGTGCGTGCATAAGCACATTAACTTCCACAAATAGGGCCTAATAGCCATGATAGTGTGTTCCAGGGGACAGACATTTAGAAAATGGTTCCAGACAGGTTAACAGGATCTCCTCAAGTCCCAAAGGGGACATGAAGGAGCAGCCATGCCCAGTGTCTCTGATCTCTCCTGCAGGAGCAGCACCAAGTCCATCCGGCCTGTCGTAGCCTGGCCTGGGAATGCTTTTGCTCTGTAATACACCGCAAATTACTGGAGTAGGCGACGCCATTACATCGAAAGACGTAGACGATTCCTCTGGAATAAGCATTGAGTCATGTAACCTTTCGCATGTGGAGATCGTTAAAAGTTTTCCCTGGGTCAAAATCTCACAGAAGAAGAGTCTCGATCAACAGGATCAGGCACAGAATGTCGTAAAGACTGAAACTCACTCGGACGGTTTCTCTTTTCTGGTTGATGTACCCTTTTTTGTTGAAAGTTGAAAGCTTATCTAGCAGTAAACCCCTGCCATTCTCTTTCTGGGCCAAGAAAACACTACTAAATGTGGAATTCCAGTAAAATAAATTAAGGTTATAGAAGTTTTTCTGCAAATAACACATGATTTTTAACAAGCACCTGGATGGGAGCCATCTCTGCAGGCTATAGCTGGGGAGGGAGGGTGGAGACACAGGGGGAAAAGAGGGAGAGCGGAGGGGCAGATTAGGGGCATATTCAGGATGAAGAAACCTAACAAGCTTTGAAGAAAAAGCGTTGTTCAGAACAAAGAGTTAAATAAGTAAATGGATACTGGTGTTGATGTTTGCTGGTATGGCATCACCATACCACAAAGGGCATTGAGAAGTATTGCACACAATTGTGAGGAACCACTTGGTTCACTATGATCCAATAAAGAACGTTGCCCAATGTTTATAAAACCATTATTTACAGAGGGTTCAGTTGGGTTCATCCAGCTGAATCCTTCCTATTCAAAACGTTGTGCGATGTTGAAGATAGCCCTGACCATCTACAGCACAATCGAGCCCCTCCAGCAAGGCACATACTTAGTCGGAGGTATTAATCAAAAGAGTCAGGGTGACAAAGTCGAACCACATGCTTGGTCACACCAGGCGGGCGGGAGAGGTTCTAGAGCTTTAAGAAGATGCCTGGAGCTGGTCCAGAGTCTGGGGTTCTGGTTTATATCTGTTTTTGATGGCGTCTGATCAAAAGCAGGTGTGGGGCCAGGCCAGGTCTGGAACAGATCAGGACCTGACCCAGCTGAGGTGTCTGACACAGCAGGAGAGGGCTTCAGACAGGAGACAGGATGAAGGGATGGAAGCAAGGAGAGGAAAGGAGTGAAGGAGGGAGGATGGAGGAGATGGACCGAAGGTGAGGTGTGATCTTGAAGGTGTGACACTAAGGAGGGAGGAAGGAGGGAGAAGTGGGCCTGATGGAGCTGGAATGGAGGGAGGGTGTGATAAAGAGGTAGACTGGGTTCTGACAAAGTGAGGGGTGGGGCTGCAATATTCTGGTGTGCTGTTTTAAAGCAACTCTGTCATATGTTTCTGATTCCATGACTCTCTACTACATAGCTCTACAAACAAAGCACAGATTTGCTTCCCGCTATTTGGATAAGCTTTTAAACTCATGTGGTAGGCCAAAAAACGGCATTTAAAACCCATTTGAACCTATGTGACAAACTTTGACCAAAAACTACTAAGTGAACGAGTTTATCTTTGAATAGGGCCGACTAAGCATAACAACTAAATAGCACCATTGATTACACGATCATTTAATCAAAATGATCGTGCGTCAGAGGGCATAACGAGAACATGACATATTTAAGAAAGAGACAATTAGCATACGAAGACAAATCTTCCATTGAAGGACCCTGAGTGGGTCATACTGACACCAGATAAGTACGATATTAACTTAACAGCAGATAGACTTTGTGCGTCAGGGCTGATAAGAGAGTGTCTTTTTGGGACAGAGGCAAACTGACATACACTGTTTAGATCGATACCAGAGAAGTTGTTCGCACATTCTAGGGTTCAAAGGTACAAATGATGGGATGTCCGATGGTGTATATAATGACTATGGAAATCATGTAGTGGTAGATTTTCTCTGGGCGGAGAGATCTAACCGAATGTATCCTTTGTTCTTGTAACAATAAAACAACCTGCATTTAAACTCAGACTCAGCCTTTCCTCTCGCCTTCCTTGAGAAAGCAACCTGTTAGCTAAAAGCTGACCACGACACTCATCTGAAGTTTGCAACTTACATGATCTCCGGGCTGGGGCCTCATCAGAGAGACCTGGTCGTAACCACGGCGAAATAGAGCCCAAATGGCATCCAGTTTACCCTACAGATGACAGAGAGAGGCAGGAACAAGAGTACAGTTAAATATACAGTTATAACACACAGAATACAAACGAGCCACAGAAACATGCTAGCTAGAAATCTGTACAGGATCTGTGGAGTCTACTGTACAACATGCAGCAACTCTAGAAAATGTACACACAGCCCAATGAGAAACCCCTGCTACAGTAGCTTCATAAGTACGTATGTCCAATGGCTTATGTCATGCTACACAGTGGCTTATTAGTGGCTAACCGGTTCAAATGTGCACATAGTACTAGCAAACTGTTACAGTCATGAAAAGCCACTATGTCATCTCACAGAAGGCTACTGTACACCAGATGACAAATGGTGGCTGTTTTTACCTGTATGGGCGTGTACCATTTCCTGTCCTGAGCAGGCTTCCTGTTGTGATTTTTCTTGGGTTTGGGCTCGTAAGGTTCAAACTCCTGGTCCGGCATTTTGACCACGGCGTTCTTAGGCTTCTCCAGCTTAGCCCCCTCCTCGGTCGATCCCTTCCCACCCCAGCGCACCTAGAGATCAACAATGTACGGAGGGCGAGTTATCTGGGGAAAGGGCCTTAGGTTTACTGTAACAGCGTTGACACAGGGGCTAATGCTAGCTCTCGAGGTGTAATGGAGTTATTTGGAGTAATTAGAAGGTGGGTTTATGTTTTGGATTCCGAGTACAGTAAAAACCATTCAGCTCTGATCCTAACGATTGGTTCTAGCTTACCTCCATCCTCTTGATGCCCCCCACCCCTCTCCCTCCATAGTAGGAGGCGTCCACCGTGGGCCACTTCTTCTTGGGCATCCCATCCTCATCATCAGACTCCTGACACACACACAGTCACACACACTTTAAAGAACATGAAGACCAACTGTTTCTTTCAAAATGTCAGAGAAAAGTTCCCTGTGTGTAAAAAAGTGTGTGTAAAATGTGAAAGGGTGGAACATATGCACTTTTAAAACCTGATTGCCAAGCAACCACTACAACACAAGATCACAACACATTAGGCATGCACACACACATACACACATACACAGCTACACACACACAGTTACACACAGGGCTGTATCAGTCAGCCCAGTATGCCAGCCCAGTATTCAATATTCCCTGAGAGGATGAGGGCATACGGACAGGGGAACACTGAGAGCCTTCTTCTGACCATGCAGCCCAAATGTAACGCATAGAATGAGATTGGTGTACAAGGAATCAGTGTGTGTGCCACCCAGCTGTGAAACCTAGGGAAAGTCTAACAGAAGCTCTCTATGTGGAGAAACGCTCGTTTGAACTCTGACTTCTCTCACCGATAAAGAGGAAGAGAATAGTCTGCATTGATATTCTTTAAGGGCTATTCTATATTGAACAGCTCTGGCTACAAGCGTGCATGTGTGTTCATGAGTGCAGTCTTTCAAGAGTGTGTATGTTGTCAAGGCAGATTTAAGGGGTGACTTACGGGCTCTGGAGGGGGAGGAGGAAGGGGTTCTTTGATCACCTACAACAGGAAGTTGACACAGAAACATTTCATTACTGTGCCCTCTGGGTGGTCACATGAGGAGTTCATTAAAACTATCATAAACATATCGATCATGAAGTAATGGCACCAAAAACACTGGAATAACAAACATACATGTAGGTTCATTTTTTAATATAATTAATTCACTGCATTGTGATAACACGACCAGGAAACCAATAGGTGAAAAACTACTGGATATCTTACGTTTATACCGACAGATTTGAAAGAAAGTGGCTAGGACTACAGCTGTTATCTGAACATTCTCAAGAACATGCAGTCAATTTATTTGAGATTATTGTGAATTACATGCATTATTTTGATGCTTGCTGTCTGAAAATCTAGACACATGTTGTCCAAGTGATTGTTACTGAACTGATCCATCATCAGACCAGCGTTTGTGTGGTGTGGTAGAGAGTGTGTGTGGTGGCCCAGAGTGTGTGGTGGGGTGGACTGTGTGTGTGGTGGCATAGAGGGTGTGTGTTGGGGTGGAGTGTGTGCGGTAAGTGACGTACCACTGTGCAGCACAGCGGCCAGAACCACCACATGAAGAGCATAGCCAGCAGCAGGAACAGAACCAGCAGGGTGACCAGGAGGATGGTTCCATCAAACTGTCAGAAGGGAGATCAAACCCAGTCAGAACCACCCACACACACACGTGCCAACCCACACACCTTTTAAAAGAGGGTGAAACTTGAGATATGCTGCTGTCTTTTAAAAGACTTTAATTGAAAAGTGAAACGGTGGGGCTTAAAACAGGGCCGGTCTGGTTCCCATCAGGCTCCAGAGATAGGAGTTGATGTGGTGGTGTTTTCCCCTATCTGTCTTGTGGCAGGATGGGGTGGGGTTATGGGGAAAGGCTTGCTCTGACAAGGGCTTTGGGGGGCTTTGAGTGGATCGGGTTTGAAGACCCTGTGGTTTGGCTCCCCAGAAGAAAAGCAAGGCATCTTATGAGGGCCTGTGGAGAGCCATAGTGCTGTACTTACACACTCTGTAGTTGTGATGTGGACATTACTGCTGATGAAAGACAATCCTTCATTCATGCTCACTTGGAGATAGATAACCCTGAAATTACACAAAAAACAGACATTAATCAACTTTATTATCATAATAATAATGAATCAAGTAGCTAACATTTTGTGAACATGAAGGTTCTGAGGTGCAGTATATTCTAAAGGGGAAAGGTAATGTTATAAGCAATTGACCTGAGCTAGGCAGTAAGAGATCTGTAAAAACATATGGAGAGTCTGTTTTCACATCTGTGAATAAGATGGATTCCAGGATTGGCATTATAGATGCCTAGAAGCCAACAAATTACACTTCTTTTGATCTGTTTCCTGGAAAGTGACCAAAGATAATAAATGGCACGTTCTCGGAAACTGACCTTGGGTACCCTGGGAAACCTCTAAGATGTTCTAAACTTGACCTCAAACTTAAACCCTTGAATCATGTTTCAGGAGTTCAGAGCTCCTGGCTGTCAAAATGAGCAGAGTGAAGTTGAGGTTGCTCAGGGTGGATGGGTGATGAGCTGTATCTAGTCTGGCTAGGAGGGTGATAGAAAGTGAGATACTACCCAGACTGGAGACAGGGTATGTAGGTTAAGTTCATGACTAACATACCTAAGCAGCTGGAGAGCTATTTGCCATGAAGAAGTCTCAAGTGTGCGTGTGTGCAAGTGTGTGCGAGTGTGTGCGAGTGTGTGTGCGAGTGTGAGTGTGCGAACGTCGGTCTGTGTGCACCCTTAAATGTGAGGGAAGATAATACATCCATTTGGCCTTGAGGTGATAAAATCACTTTGCAGGTTAAAAGAGCTTGAAAAGATAAAGGAAAAACAACAGTGGGAAAAGGGGAGGATGAAGTGTGGGAAGGCAGAGGAGGGGAGCTGGCCAAAGCAAACTGGGCACTGCAAATTTGAGGATGTTCGTAAAAAAAACAGGGGAGGGGAAGCGTCTGTGGTGGATGCGTGGTGTCAGACATCTGTTAAGCAAGCACATCAAAGAGCCGAGGCAGAAACTACGCTGCTTTGATCACTACGACTGGCACGGAGAGAAGGGCTGTGGGGAGAGAACAGTCGAGAGAGAAGAAAAGCAGGGAGAAGATGGTGAGGACAGGGAGATTTCGATCGAAAAGGGGGAAAGGGGGAGACAAGGGAGATGACAACATAGAGGCTGGAGGCCCTAGATAGCATGAGAGAGAAAGCGAGAGAGAGAGATGTGACAAAAAGGATGAGAATGACGGACGGGGTGGGAGGTTTGGTTGTGGGCTTGGGGTACATGATGTCGCCTCAGTTTTCTCTCTCTCTCTCTCTCTATCGCTCTCTCTGATATTAATAAAAAGGTTAACATATCTGTCAGGGTTATAGACATAGGCGTTGTTCCTGGTCAGAGGCAGAGCAACCTGGTTTAGATCCTACACCATGACCCTTTCAGACCCCTCTTTTTATGACCTGGTGAACTCTGGTTCTCTTTAAAGCAGTCTGGCGGTTTGTTGACATTGGAAAGGAGAACCAGAGGTCAAATGAAGTACTGTAGGAAGACAGTCTGATAGGCTGATGTTGTGGGGTATGACTGTTTGGGGGATTAAGAGGAAGCTGAAGCACTATCCTTTTTCTGAAAACACTGAACTCAGTGAACTCAAGAGACCAAGAGCAGGAAGGGTAACACGAGGAGACGGAGAGCGATGAAGATAGAGAGACAAAAGAGAGAGGACGTAAAAAAGAGAAGTAAAAAAAGAAAGTGAAAATAAATAAAAATAAAGTGAGAGTGAGGGAATCAACATACTTAAAGAGCAGAGCTGGATAAAGAGAGGAGGAATGTGGACCTCAGCTGGGGTCGTAAAGAAACCTAATACTCAGCAGGCCTGTGTGTGCATGTGCGTGTGCATGTGTGTGTGCATGTGTGTGTGTGAAGACAGTTTACTAAAGAAGACACTCACTTCCCGATCTCGTCTATGACAGGGGCGGGACACAGCAGGTACGTGTCCTGAATAGTAACAGGCTTCTCATCTAGGAAGAAACACACAATGTTCACACACTGGCAGGCCAAGACTAAAGGGTTAGGGTTCATATATGTCAGGTATATAAGACCAGGTACTCACTGATGGTGAGGGTGTCGTTGACTTTGAAGCTGCACAGCACCTGCTCAGTGTTTCTGGCATGAAGGAACCCGTTACCCCGCACAACCACCTGGAATGACTCTGCAAAATACCAGGGTAATACTTTTAGCTTAACATAGAGATGAGTGGAGGGTTTGAAATATAACACATGTATTTCTTTTACACTGTTTGACAGAGTATACGCATCAGCTGGTGACCACAAATAGGCCAATTCCAATAACTCAATTTAGTCCTCACAGGCCTGTTTCTCTTAATGGGGGACAAACCATTTATGAAATTGACTCTTCAATTTAGCCTGACTGCAGCTGAGGCATTAGAGTCACTTAATCAAGAACATATCTATTAAAGCCATTTGTTAGCTAGGGGCAGAGGGGCTTGACATCCATATATGGTTGTGTTCCTGTCAGTACATGGTCATGTGATGGCCCAGCTGAGCCCCAGTTGGAGGGTAGGGCAGCAGGTTGACCCCTTAATATAATGAGCAGAGCACTTAGAGAATGACAGGAGACAGGGGGCTGCCATGGGTGTGCTCAGGCCCTGGGGTCAACTGTCCCCAGTGCCCCACAAAAGAAAGGAGAGTGGAAAACATCAATAGTGTAAATCACTTTAAGTCAACTTAGAATAGTCACAATGTATTGTGGTGGTACTGTAAGGCTGAGTGTCCTACTGTTGTGATGTATCCTACTGTTTATATCAATGAAACAGCTTGAGCTATCTGGTTAAAAGACACATCTCTATGGGACTCCCCCACCCACCTCCTGCACACACACTGGATGGTTCGGCTGCTAGGATCTCGATGCAGGACTTCTTGATGATCTGTGAAAGAGAAGGCATTGATGATGTTAGGTCTGGGAAACAGATAGAGAGACTGGAGGGAAGACCAGGTCTGTTTAGCTAGCCGCTATGCTAGGCCTGTCCTCGTCTGTTTTCCTAACTAGAGTTTATTTACCGAGTTGATTACTCCTTGGAGAGCACGGAACCCCCCCGTCACAGGAAACACATGTTCAATCGTGTCTGCGATGGTGGCCAGCTATAGGACGGATACCAGGAAGAGAGAGATACAGAGAGAAAAAGAGAGAGGACGGGGGGGGGTAACGGGAGTAAAATAAGTCAGTTTACAGATGTAGAGATGTCTTCATGTCTCTGCCCTCCCCAGGGTATTTGTCTGGTCTGCTGACTGCTATGGGAGACCAGGAGAGACCAGAAGAGAGATCAGAGTGGAGACCAGAGGAGGAGCAGAAGTCATGTGATTTATTTATACAGACCGAACGAGCTTCCTCCAGACACACAGTAACAAGAGACAAACTATACAGAACATAACTGATTCACTGAGCTATTGAAATAATGAGGTAATATCCTGCCTGAATTTCCCCTTTGGATCTGTAACATTTTAACTGCCGGTATTTAACTCCTACATGCATTATATTGGGAAATAAAAAGGAGAGCACTAATATAATATACACACAAAATCAAGTTTAGTTTCTGCTCTCACTCAACCATAAAATAAGGCCTAATCAAGCTAGAGGGATGTGGACATACAGTCAGGTCTGTACTTGCTCCAGTCCTGGTGGAAGAATTATATGACTTTTAACGATGTCCAGACTCTGAGGTATCGTCCTCAATAGGCTGATGGCAAGCATGTGTCTCCAATATTTTCATTTCAACAGTCCAACCTGCCCTATCAGTCCGAGTCCACACCTCACAGCCAAAGCATTTAATAACTGGTTTAAAAAAAAATCTTACCTGAGTCTCATTGAAGTCTTTAACTCCAATACAGTACACAATGGCTCCCAGAGATCGAGCTTCCACTGCCTTATGTGGAGAAGCAAAAAAAGAAAGACAATATTTGGGGTGGATCAAACTTGGAGTTGTTACCTAGCTATACTGATAAGAGATTGTGTATGGGGCCTGAGCACGAGGCCTAGCTGGTCCTGCTACCCATCCCATGACGCATCACAGAGAATCACAGCAGGCCTCACCTTCTGCTGAGCCGTGTCCAGCTGATATTCGTTCAGCTCTCCGTCAGTCAACGCGATGATGACACTGGCTGTCCCTGGGAACAAAGAGAACGGCCGTGAGACTCAAACATCACAAAGCAGCACAAACTGTCACTGTCAGCAGGACCATGTCATCATTGGTAGGATTAAAAGCATGTTTATATTTAAATGACCAAGCGAGGGACAAGTTCATCGAGCACTTACTAAAGTTTTCCTGCCGGATCTGCTCATTTGCCTTGGAAGAGAAAGATAAATGTGTGGTGAGAGAAAGAAATGTTAGCTAGCCTAACTCTTACACTAATCATATTCAAAATATCTCTAACAGTAATGATTTGTGAGCTAATGCTAACACTAATGCTATGCAAGCTAACCCAGGCCTACCTGCTCCAAACCCAGGTGCATGAAGGTGTCTCCCCCTGGGATCTCTTTACTCAGCACATTCAAACCCTTCCTTATCTCCTGTCTGAGAACACGCACACAAATACACATATATACGTTAAGACTACAATTTGACAGTATTTCTTGTTCACAAAATATTCCTGGCACACACGTTCCCTACCTGTTCTCTGTCAGTTTCATGATGGGGTATCCTCGGGTTGAGAAGACGATGAATGACATCCTGAGCATGGGGCTGTGGTAGGGCAGAACAACAACAAACATCACGCACACGCACACGCTACTTTCTGCTTTTGTTTTCCCTGTGGTCCTTTTGAATTGGTCATTTATTGGGCAACTCTCCAGGGGCTGAAGATTACAATGTTTGATTTTGGACTTTCTCTGTAGACAAACAATGAGGGCACGGACCATATGACAGATTTACACAAGCAACAGATTCAATGTTTTCCATCAGCGCCAATGCGACTTGAGACAAACATATGCATGTGCGTGTCAAAATATGTCACGAAACTCTCTCATGTGGAGAACGCCCATGATGAATGTTGTCCCATCGCTTGTTTACTTTAAACTGTTTAGAGAGGAACATCTATCACCCGATGCTTGGAATAAGACCAGACTTTGAAAGCAGATTGTTTTTGCTGGTCTATTTATTTCTTGACTTGACTACGTGAAGTCGACTGAAAACATGAATTAATTGAGGCCAGAGTTAAGGGGACAAAGAGATTGAGCCGTTCTACAGATGAGGTCAGGCATCAGGTGCTGTTGAGACTATGGCTGCTCGATTTCCCCAAGCAGTCACTCTGTTGAACTCTCAGATCTCTCACATCCTGTCGCTGAAGGTCCATTAACACTTGTGTTGTACCTCATGTATATTTTTCAAACTCAAATATTGTTAACACTACCTCAGCACTGATCTGCCTTGCACTGTACTTATATTTTTATATTTATTTTGTAATCTTAAATCTGACCGTGTATATATACCATATATATATTTATATTTTATCTAATTCTTAATCACTGACTGATTGCACCATTTCTTCCATATCTTGAATTGTTGTTGTGTACTTGTTTTTGTTCATTTGTAAATATTGTTTAATTAACAGTATTTTTAATGTTTTTAATGTTTTAAGTGAATGTTGTATTTGGAGAGCAAATGGAGCCGAAATCAAATTCCTTGTTTGTTTACGCAAACCTGGCCAATAAAGCTGATTCTGATGGCTGGGCGTCGAGTCAAAACAATACCACCCAAATTGATATATGGAGTCAGGTGGCTGAGCGGTTATGGAATAGGGCTAGTAATCAGAAGGTTGCTTGTTCGATTTCCGGCCATGCACTTCACCCTACTGTAAGTCGCTCTTGATAAGAGCGTCTGCGAAATGTAAAATGTAATTTACTGATTTTTACAGGTTGCTGACAATAACATAACCCAAAGCTGCTGTTGGTCAGATGACTGATTTAGCTTGCTGATCTTACTTTAGGTGAGCTAATACGTCTTATAGTCTCAGATTGAGATTAGGCACCTCCTCACATAAACAGTGTCTGCCAAACCATGCTGCCATGTTCTGTTTCAAGTGTTTAACAGGATTTTGGTCAGGTCTGGTCATCTGCAACTCAGCCCTCACAAGGTCTGGTCATATGCAACTCAGCCCTCACAAACCTGTGTTGTTCATGACTCATGCCTTTAACCAGTCTGCCAAAGTGTGTTTGCAAATGGTCATGTTTCCTGTCAGTCCACCGTGGGAGACGGTTTCTCCAGACGAAGTCATCAAGTGTGGCTTTCTCTTTAATCTGTCCCTGGTCCCAAACCAGGCATGCACAGATCAAGGTTTTTACTTTGTTATTTTCACCATCCATTTTGCTTTTGTTCTCTCACCTGATGAACTTCATAGCCAGACGCTCCACGAAGGGGTAGATTTCATCTTTCCAGTGGTTCTTGACACTGCCAGATCTTTACAGAAAAAGAGAGAGAGAAAAAAGAAAATCCTCAACATCTAATTCAATCCAGAAAGGACATTTTGTCTTACTATTCAATGAGAACAATATTGCAGTTAAGCAAGAAACAAGGTCTTTTGAACAAATGGCAAAATCTCTTTCAACTCAAAACAGTTCAATTCATTAGAGCCCAGTGGGTGAGGGGGGAAACATCAGGGCCTACTGGGGGTGTGTCTGATTTAGCACCCTGGTTCCCCCTCAGGGCAGGGGAAACTGCACCGGCTCTCCCCAGGGGGTGGCAACAATTAACCTCTCTGTGAAACCTCAAAACACAGACCTCTCTCTTAAACACACACACACATGGAACACAGGGTAAATTACACGTGTGTGTTTGTGTGTGTGTGTGAGAGAGACAGAACAATAGCAGGGGCCAGGGCCAAATGTCCTTAGCCATGGATGACACATGGGAAATGATCTAATTGTTTGTGGTGAAGCCCTAGTCCCTGTTAAAGGATGTAGTGGCCCAGAATAGGGCCACAGTGCTGAGCCACCCCCACACACATACGCACACACATGCTGGCTGATGACCAGAATAATGTCAGGGAGTGGGAGACAGACATACTGACTGTTTTTTCCAGTTTAGCATCAGTAAGCTTTTTCTCAAGCGTTACATATATAGTAGTATTTATAACATGTTTGTAAAGACTACATCTCTGCAGTAGTGTTTGACTGTGTATTTATGTAAGTATGTCAAGTGTATCTGTAGTATGGGAACTCTCAAGTTGGTGTTCTTTAAAGCTCTCCAACGTTTATATGATCAAAAGTACGTCTCAACATAACATCCATCTTGACCCTGTTTATACAGTCGTTAATCCTTTAGTGCCAAGTTTTCAGGACTGCCTAATAATTTAATCGGATTCTCTGCTAAGTGCTGAAAACAAGGACATTAGGAGCATAAAAGCAGAAAGTGTTTCGCTTAGATTTTGGAAGACTGTTGTGCTGAGTAAACAGAAGTGATGCGTGTTGGAGGCCAAGGCCTGACCTGGTGGAAGAGAAGCCAAGCGTGTCATGGATGTAGCTTGTTCCATTACAGCGGAGAGGAAATATGTTTCTTCCTTCTTTCATGTAGCCTACCAGTCATACTGGGTTATGGTTTCAGTATTTATACAAGTCAGGGGTGAATCTAAGGACCCCTGTCTTGGTTTTTGACTGCTGATGGTTTTTCTTTACATCACAATGGATCTTGTTTATGTTGGACGGGAGCAGAGGAGCCTTCGTGGGATTGAGGCCTAGCTTGCACTTTCCTCACCTGTGCAAACAGCATTAGGGTAGGAAGTGGGTTCTTTTCTCGTGAGATCCTCGATGAAAACTTTTCTTGCGGTGACATTTCTCTGATCTACTTTTATAGACTCGAGTCAAGCCCCAAGCCCTCGAGTTCAAAGTAGCTTTGGTTTCCGACGAGGTTAAAAGGTTCTATAAGTTAGTTAACACACATTTTTACAACGTGTTGACAAAACAGCCCCTGGCGACAGCCCCCTGGCAACAGGAGTTTGTAATGGTGTCATACCGACACATCCAGCCTGTGGCGTTTCACAGTGACTAATCGGTACAGCACATGATAAATTGTACTTGATAGCCCATGTGAATCTCATTTGAGAGACACAGAGATAGTGAGAGAGGTAGAAAAAATGATTTTGAAGGAGAGAAAGTGCAATAAGAAGATAGGAAGCAGTGACAACTGGAAGCAGCCTGATTAGTGAGAGAAAGATAGAAGAGAAAATAGTCAGACAAAATCTTTTTTATATTGAAATGACAAGAGATGATTAAATCAATGTGTGGGCTCAGTAAGCAGAACAGACCTATGACGTGTCAACCACAAATCCAGTTCCCTGCCTGTAGGCCCACACAAAAAAGGGCAGATGGGTTTAGAAATATCAACTCCTACAAGAGTTACAAAATCCAAGGTAATGTAAATGTAACTTTCCATGGGAATTTTCAGGAATTTTCGGTAACATTCAGGCTTTTTCAGGAAACATACTCGACCACTGAAAACTGTTGTCAGTAATGTCACTGTGGGTTCATATTCCCTTCTTGTACAGTGTAAGCCTTGTGCTGTCTTCTGGTCACATGACCCTAAGGTTCACACGAACATCGTTGTGTTTGCGACAACTTTACCCAATACGAAAACAAATAAAAAGCATTTTATTTTAACCTTCGCAATGTGGGGGGTCTGAGACAGCCCGACGGTTAAAAGAAAATGCTTCACTTTGTTATGCTGTAAAGTTGTCGCAATACGACAGTGGGTCACAATGACTGATTGGTCAGAATGACCCAAAGATAACACAAGGGATAAGGCAGCAACTTGATTCCAGGGACAGGAAGACACATCCTTTTCTCTAGGACTTTGATACCCTGTCTCCAGTGCAGATGTCTGTGCTGTGCTTGTATCATTTCCAGATACCTCAGGGCACTCTGGGAGGCAACATGCATCATTAACATCCAGCAACGCCAAGCAGACCATGTCAGGACTGCGCTAAATGTCACAGAGTAAATCCATTCCAAACACATGAAAGCCACATGGCAACCCTACAGAGAATATTTAATCATTTTTATGCTGACTGGGTAAGAATGAGAAAACAATAAGGAAGAGTGAAAGAGAGTGGAGAGAAAAGAAAGACGGGAGGATTGGGGGAGAGGACAGTGAGAGGGAGAGAGTCTTTGTAACAAGACGGTGTGTTTTCAGAGGCACCTAGAGGGGCTATGACATGTGGGAAAAAGGTTCGTCAGACCCTCAGTTAAAAGACCATCAGCTTCACTCTCACACTTCTAAGTGTTGAGGGGAAAAATCCAACACCAGGAAGGAGCCCAGTCTCCCATTCCAGCTGGGCCTGCTGAGAACCACCCCAGCCGGCAACCAATGATCTCGCTCCAATTTAACTGACTAGGCACAGGGATTTGTCGAAGAAAACCACTAACCTACTTTTAGCTGGAGGCCCTTGGTATGTCTGGGAGTACCAGGCCTGCATCCACTACAATCCTTCCCTCTCTCCCTGCGTTCTTTTTCACAGTCTCTCTTGTCTTTGTCTCTTTGTGGAATACATCCCCACCTCTCTCTTTTTATGTGTTTCCTGTCCCCTCTCTGCTCCTCTCGGTTTCAGTGCTCTCTCTCTCTTGACTGGCATTGAACCCATTCAAAGATGTCTGCCTCGTTCCTGTCTCTCAGCCCTCCAGGGACTCTAGACAGTGTGATAACATTTAACAAGGCATTCGGCCCTGCTAAACACACGGGATAACGGCTTCTTCTGGTCCCTCATATGGAGGCTAAAGCATGGGCCCTCCAGAGAAAAGAACATTCCAATGCTTGAAGGTTCTGACACGTTCAAAATATTTATAGACGCCAGCTGTGGTTTGGGTTGTGTTGGCCTCGATGACCTGATGACTACACGCCATACTGAAACTCTGGCTCCAAAGAAGAACAACAACCCGCTCACGATTAACACCCTGCTGAGAAGAGAGCTACATACAGTATCAAACAGGAGATGTTGAATGTTGTTGATGGCCACATCCAACCTGACTTCATGCAACGTCGACGTTGAACACTGCAGGTTGATTTGAGATCGGAACAAATTACAGCACAAAAAGGCTGTGGAATAAGATGAATGATGACTGTTCCCATTTGGGACAGTGAAACTGTCAAATCAACATGAATTGTTATCACTTACCACTGGACATACAATGATCCTCATAGCAAAATGGGACAGAGGTGTGAACTACTTTATAGAGTAGGTGACTCTCAACTATGTACCTGTTAGCTGTGTTGTAGTGTGATCCATCAGGCTTCAATAAAGCTTTAGAAATAAAGACAAACAGTGAGAGCAACAGAATATTTTTCTCTTAATCTTCACAGCTGTTCTGCGGGGAACACGTCTTGTTGTTTTGTGTTGCTGTACCTTATAAAACAGCAGGTTTGAACCTAGCAGCCTGAGTCAGCGCAAAGTCAATCTCAGAAAGCAATGTGCCACAACACAGACACACGACAGCCTACTGAAAAGCTAACATGCCACAACACATGAAAGGACTGAATGTTCATCGAGTATTACTTGGTCAGCTCTACTGAGTTATTTGATTCTATGGAACAGGCAGAATTAGAATGTGTCTGTGATCTCTTATGGAACCCTCGTTCCTTCTTTGCACACGCACATACAGACAGCTCTGAGTCAAGTCCCTGACTGTGCAGAAACAATCCCGGGGCCCTAAGGTATGTCTAAAGAACATATCCGGTTGTTTGGAGTCATCAGTATTAACACTCCAGCGCTGATGGGCTTTAGTCACTGAAAAAAAATGTTTGTAAAAGTTCAATTTACATGAATGTATACACGCCATGGGATTGCTTGTTAAACTCATGTCTTCAGAGAGATGTTTTTAATCCAATGCTTTAGGCTGATATGACGGAAATATATGAAGACTGCAAAGAAATACATGGAACCAGTCCTTCTACAGGCTCTCTGAAGGCCCATACTGAGATGTCGGGACCACATTTTTCCAACGTGGGCGGATGAACAGGAAATGAATGATTTGGTCACTGTGGAGGAATATAGTGAAAAAGTTCTTCTCAAAACTGACTACGCTCCTGAAGAAGCTGTTGTCCCACCATCTTGTAAAAACAATCATCTGGCATGGGGAGACTTGCACGATTCTTATGTACAGAGAGAAGTAAGAAAATGCCAAATGATCTCTCATCATCGTTGTGCTTATTCAGCAAACTTTCCCCTGAGAGTCAGCCTATGGCGTCATCACCCAAGCGCACGAAAAGAACACGAATGCACGCACACACATGCTTGCACTAACACACACACACACACACACACACACACACACACACACACACACACACACACACACACACGTTTGTTAGATGAATCTTTAGTTTGAATCTAAAAATTATCCGTAAGCTAAATTTGTAATAATCATCATAATCACGAATGTAATGCAAAGTCAGAAAAAGGGTCAAATTGTGCTTTAGTGGATGCACTCACTGATGAACAGCAACAGCTGCAGCGTGTGCGGTTGCACAATTCCGAACTGTCTGAACCTTTCAATTAGGTTTAATATCACAATTACACTAAATATATACTTGTTATTACTAAGACTGTAGGCAATACATTTGGGTTTTTCACAGGCATGATTATGTTATGCGTAAAAACTTACTTGTCAAGCACAAAATACAAGTCGAAAGCACCTTGACAAGTACTTTCCTCCTCTTCGTCTTGTACCTCCGTCTGTCCTTTTGCATAAGGTAAAGTAAAAACCAAGAACCCCACAAAAACAAGAGCAAGAGACATGCTCTTCAAAAACCTCGCCATCTTTTTCCACCAGTAAAAGGTATATTCCTTCGAGAACCGAAATGGAAAAACTAATTCAGTGCTGTCTCACATTCCCAAATAATTTGAAATGACTTCTCTACACAGTAATGCCCCTGGCCAGACAAAACAAAAGGGTAGTCGGATGTTGGGTAATTAGTTGTTGGGGTCAGTTTCCAAACATTCCCGTTGAAAAAGTAGTCTGATTCGGGATGCGCCGTCACATTGAGGATGCGCAAGGAGGATGCAAATACTGAAAGGTTGTGGACCTAACTGTCCTACGGGAAATTTGTGGTTTAAAAAGTTTTCTGTCAGAATATACTATTTGGTTATAATCCGCCCGTCGTTAAAAAAGAAAAAAGAAAGAAAAAAAGTACGCTACTCTGGAGAACTGCATCTAAATCGTTACATTTGGAGTTTGAAAAAAATCGTTAAACTTTTTTGTAAAAACGCAAAATGCAAAGGCAATGAAGAGTGAAGTTGGCGTAATGGGTACTGTTAGATCGACGACACGCTAGACTGAATTGAACCAGGTTTCATATTTCAAGATGGGTTAAGATTCCATCTTGCGCCTCCCTCTAAAGAAAAATCAGGGCGCAGCTACAGAGGTGAGCACATGTATCTCAGATCTAGCATAGATGGGATGCTGTTTTTTTTAGTTAACGTATTATATATCCACCAATCATTTTGGACTTTACCAGACAAATAACTTAATTAGTTAGTTGGTCATCGTCAGTCATCAGACACACAAACTGCTAATCTTTAGTTTAGTTCCATAGGGGTCTTGAAACAGACATTAGCCCCCGTTCTGCTGCTGAAGCACGTGTTGATATACGCGGTGTATTTTACACAGCTGCCTGTATTGAGGTGTCCTACTTACCAGAGTCTAGCGTTGTGTGTACCTAGAATAAACACACTTCACCTTGACAATAAGAACGTGGTAGGTGTTGGGCTGTTTTGATTTGTCATTTCGACAAGAGCTGGTGAGATTTGTACGGATTTTGTTTGAATGCCCAGACTGTGGATGTTGTTTTATGAAGACTTGGTATATCTAAATTAATTCATAACATCTCTTGTGAAAGACAACATTCAAACTGTAATTTTTTATGTTCCCACTGTATTTATTGTGTCCCACTGTTGGAATTGATACAACCCAAATTGCCGTACATGGCACATCATTTTGTACAGACACAATACTAGCCTTGAAAACAGAACCCAACCTCAAATTGAGACAGTTCTTCCCAAGAGACTTGTTTGTAAATGTATTCCAAATTAAACTACATGACAATATGATATTGTTTCAAGAAATCATCCAACAATTTGAATCAACCTTATGACTAATCTTTAAAATTTTACTTCCGTTTACCAGGTTGGAATACCACAGAAGGTTCTTTTTAACAGCCCAAAATAAAAGCTGTTCTGCATCAAAAAACAAAGATCATTAACACCGTTCATGGCATTCAAAACACTTCATCAACAGCCACATCTCAGTAAAAACTTCTTAAAACATTCCACTTTCCTTCAGTCCTTCTAAAATCACATTATTAAATGTCAAAACTATCAGTAAAAAGCAACAACGGCTTAGGTGCAGGGAATTTGAATAACTCATTTCACAACTATTGAACTGTACTGTACCCTACACACTAAACTCAACTAATCTGCCACCCTTTGTCTGCCAGCAATATCCTGCTTAGGGAGTCACTTTCTGGCCACCAAAGTGCTTGTTGAGGATACCCTTGGCTGTGTCGAGGGCCGCCCCAGCGGGCACGGGGATGTGGGGGGGCAACACCGGCCCCCTCCCAGGCAGGCCCCTGGGTGGTGTCGGAGTGGACGGTGGGGATGCTGAGGAAGATGTCAGACTCGCCCACGCGGAACGTGTTGGGTGGGTGAGAGCTGCCAGAGGTGGTCTCCCCGACGATCATGGCTCGGCCGTGCCTCTTCATGATGTAGACGAACTCTTCGGCGGCACCGGCTGTGGCTCCGCTGGTCAGGATGAGCAGACTTTTCTTGGTGCCGTATCTCGTACCTGGTGGGGGTGAAGAAGAAGAAGGAGGAGGAGAGACTGAAAAACAATGCTGACTAATCTTAAGAGACTCATTGAAGAATACAGAGCCTGGCAAACTACAAGAGGGCAAATACTTTGTTTCCTACCAGTAAGTTCAGGCAGGGTCCAAAGTTCCTTAGTGGTGCCAGATGGTCTGTCGTACAGCTTGTCCAGAAGGACCTGCTTCTCTGCATCAAAGAAGTAGGAGCAAAACCCTGCGATGGCTGTGGTCGGACCTCCAATGTTGTTCCTGCAAACATACAGTTAATACGCTTACTTGTGTACAGAAATTATAGTCCTTGTCAACTGGTACTAAATAACATGCCACCTCTCCTAGACCAATGATCTTTATGAACAAAGTCTAACTAAAATAAGTTTGACAAAATGGAAAAAACAACCATTCAGTAGCTTCCCCTTACACACCATCTTATAAACGGAACATTTTACCTGAGGTCAACAATCATTCCGTCAGTGTTGACTACTTTGTTCCATACGTGTTCGACGATGATTTGCGCGATGGCGCGGACCTCCTCGAAGTCCCCGAACATGTCGAAGCGCAGATAGCCAATGTTATTCTCAAACACGTCAGTTTGGAATGACACCTTGATCAGCTGGATAAAAATCTCAGGAGAATAGTCCTAAGGCAGACACACATGACAATCAGCCACATACATAGAACACATACGTACATGTATAAAACATTAATAAATTACATTTAAAACATTTCGGTGGAAAATTAAGTAGGTTACAATACGTATACCACAATTTCCCAAAGACTAAGATGACACAGAAGATACTTATTCCTTACCATTGGGGGCAGGGCTGGTGTGTTGTGGGTGGTTTTCAGACTTTTGTCCCCTGACAAAGTCTTGAGATCAGCAGTGAGTTTGACCTCCAGTTCTTCCTTGGAGGAGACCATGCTATAGTCTCCACTGGCCAGGATACCATTCAACTTCTCCGCTACATCAGCACCCACGCTCTCAAATGCGTAATTATCTGCCACCAGTGCTCCAGCTCCTTCAACGATGGCAGGGATCTGGCCACGGAGGTTGATGATCTCAATTGCTTTAGCGAGGGCATCTTCTGGGTCGACCTCGATGTCGGGGGTCACTCCTGTGACTTCCCAGGTGTTTCCAGTAATTGGGTTGATGGACTTGGCACTGGGGATGGCTAGGTAGAAATCGCTCTCGCCCACCTTGATCTTGTCAATCTTCACGGAGCCTCCAGCGGTTTTCTCTCCCACAACGGTCGCCCGTTTGAGATTCTTGAGGCAGTAGGCAACATCTTCGGCGATGCCCTTAGTGTTCTTGCTGGTGAGGAGCACCAGGGGCTTCTTGCTGCCATAGCGCTCTCCCAGGAGAGCGGGCATGGACCAGAGCTCGGTGGTGGTGTCGGACGCCCGGTTGTAAACACTGTCGATGTGAATCAGGGGTTCTGAATCGGTGAAATATGACACGATGTAAGGGATCCCCGAGAGATCACCACTGCCGGTGTAGCGGAGGTCAAAGATGAGGGCAGAAGTGGGCAAGATCTTATTCCAGACCAGCTCCAGGAGCAGGGGGCCGATTTTCTCAGCCATTTCCTCCCCAATAATGTGGTCAATCCTCAGGTAGCCGATGTTGCCCTCCAGGACCTCCAACTTGATGGAGTTCTGGAGCATAGCAATCAGCTGATCCGGGGGCAGAGGAGGGAGCTGCGGAGGGGCGACCGGGACGTAGTTGGGCTCGTAGGAGATCACCAGACGAGGGTCGTTAATGGTGCTCTGGACCCCGGAGGTGAGCACGTTGGCCAGGGTCTCTGGGTCCGGGATGCTGAGGATCTCTGTGTTGCTGCTGGCTGCATCGATCGCCTCCTGCATCCCGGTGAGTTTCTCAGGGGAGCAGTAGTTGTCCATGAGGATCTTGGCCATGTCCACAATCAGGCTGGGGGCGAAAGTAGCCTGGGTGATGAAAACATTGCCCAGGACAGCCAGGGAGACGACCAGGAGGAGAGCTCTTGCCATCGTGTCCGGGTTCTAGACCACAGATGAAACCCACAGTTGGAAGTTCTTTTAGCAGTTGTACCTCCGTCTGCAAAGAGGTCCCTTGTCAACTGAGATCGTATCCACTGGAAGGTTTCTGTTAACACACCCGTAAGAGGATTTTCCTCACAATAAATCCCTAATCGCATTATCCTGAGTGCTTTTGTAAGCACAATAACAAGTTAGCCAAATAGGTGCAACATGTTTTCCCAGATATGTTAAATATAAACTGGTGCTTATATTTGAGTGAGGTGACGTTCTACATAGAAAATATATCTGAACAGATTAGGCTATTCTACTTGGAACAAATAAGGTATCACAAATACGTAGTCATTTGAGTCAAATAAGGTGTTTTGAGTATTTTCATAGAATTTGAATGTGATTGATGTCGTACGTATGAAAATACAGTTGAGACATCTATATGGGACTGACAACTGCTGAGCATGGTTCATTGGGTTTGGTGGACTGTACAGAATGTTAGATTTACTGATGTAAAAGCTGTAAACTGTGACCTATAAGCTGGAGAGTGTATTTCAACAAGGTTTTACCTATTGAGGGATTGACCTTTTTCAAAACTAAGAATGCTTATGGTTGCTGAGCTCTGTATTCCACTTATCAGACTACAAACTAGCCCTCACAGTGTGGTATGCTAAGTCTCAGTCAGCATTACTCCCACAGCTTACATGAGCGCCTTC
The DNA here is from genome assembly GCA_903064625.1 of Mallotus villosus. Taxonomy (NCBI): domain Eukaryota; kingdom Metazoa; phylum Chordata; class Actinopteri; order Osmeriformes; family Salangidae; genus Mallotus; species Mallotus villosus. The sequence goes on along the minus strand of CAEFZP010001896.1, from coordinate 710,763 downwards.
CTTCTCCCACACATGGAGCAACATTGGTTGACCACCAGAATTACATTTCAGTTTTATTTGACATCATTCTTTTATATTCTTGACAATATTCTTTTATATTCAATTCTTTATATATATATAAAAAAAGAAACATAGTGGCAAACAAATTAATTACAACAGTAACTTTACACCATTTGAGAAGTATGCAGAGGTGTTGCCACTGTTTCACCAAGAGTTTGGTTCTGGTTCTGACAACTTCCACCACTTAAATACTTACAAGATTAGTTTTCTAAAATACATCCCGACTCTCCTTTATGTAATCATCTCCAAGCTAGGTGAAAGTATATGCTTTTACACACTGTTAAATTGGATCAGTGATTTTCCATCCATTCCATTTTCCAAGTCAAAGAGGGCCTGTCTTATGAAGTAAGACCACTCAATGGTTGGAAATGTAGATTTATGTGGGAATTGCTCCCTCTACTGACTGACTGTTGTTTGTCTTGATAGTGAATGCCCTCCTGACACAAAACACATGACAAATTAACATACAAGAAGACATTCATTTCACAAATGTAATCAAAACAATTAAATCAATGTGTAACTCACTGAATAATAGACATGTTTGAACCTTTGTAAAAAAAAATCACATATGCCTGGCTACTAATTCCACCTAATACACAAACATAGATATGTTAAATAGAACATAGAACATAAATAATGAATCAAATTGGTTTATTAATTAACCAAATCAAATACTGCACACAAAATAACATATAGCTATATTGGTAATTCTGTAAAGGCAACTCAATTAATCTCAATCAGTCTTGCAGTCACAAGGGATGTCTTTTTTGTGCAAAACTGCGGTTTTCTTAAAGTGACCAAATTCATCATAATGTGCAATCTACTATTTGTTTGACATAAAATAACATATACCTTTTTCTACGGTAGGCTAATTGTGTTATGTAGTCAGTTGGATTTTAGCTTTACATTTAAAGCATTTATTTTCAGGGAAATTATTAAAATAGTAATTGAGTCTCCATCGGAAAACAAACATCGATTACCATCTAAATTGAAACGACCAACTACACATGAAAACGTACAATCCAAAGACAAACACATAGACGGTATCTATGTCCCCTGTTCTCTCTTCAACAACCTGGCCGTGATGATCCTCTGGGCCACAGCCAGGGCGTCAGAGGCTTGGGCTGCCACATGAGGCTCCACGCCAGACACACTCCACACCTTCCCTGTGACGGCACTCAGGACCAGCTGGTTAGGGACCGAAGCGTACAGGATACTGTCCCCGATCCGATACGTCCCGCTGGAGAGTGACCCCCCCACGGTGGGTTCTCCGATCACCGTGGCCCTGTCGAGGTCCTTCATGGTCCTGGTGAAGGTCTCAGCGGCCGAGCCAGTCATGTGACTCGTCAGGATGTAGATGTCTTTGGAGGAGCCGTACCGTTGACCCGTGACCTCTGGCAGGGTCATGATCTCGGTCATGGTGGTGGTTGAGCGGTCAAAGACAGTGTAGAGGTGCCTGAGAGGTGCAGCGTCAAAGAAGTAGGTGCACAGCAGTGGGATGGCAGTGGGGTAGCCGCCCGTGTTGTACCTCATGTCGATTATCAGTGTATCAGTGTTCACCAGTTTGCTCCAGATCAGTTTGATGAGCTGGGGGCCGATGGCTTTGACGACCTCCACGTCTACCATCATGTCAAACCGTAAGTATCCCACATTCCCCGGCAACACCTCACTCTTGAACAGCGCGTCGATGATGTAGCCCACCTCCTCGACCGTGGGGATTTTGGGCACCTCGTGGAGCGACTCTTGCTCAATGTCGCAGTAGAAAATGTGGAGGCGGTGGTCACCTGACGTCTCCTGGAGGTCAGAGGTCAGTTGCAAGGCGAGAGATTCGTAATCCACCACCGCTCTGTATGACCCCTCAGCCCACTTGGCCAGCAGAACCTTACTGACCTTAAGAGCGACCTCTGGGATGGCGTAGTGAATCTCCAGCAGCTTGCCAGTTTCCTCCACCAGGATTCTGACCCCTTTGTGGAACTCGATGATCTCATGGGCATTTTCCACAGCATCTTCAGCTAACACTATGGCATCAGGCACAACCCCTCCCCCCAGCCAGCACTCTCCACTGTTGTCTATGAAGTTCACAAAAGGGACAGTTATAATAATGTCTGTGTCTTCCACCTGGAACGACTTGGAGTGCATCAGATTCCCTGAAGTGATCTCTCCGATAACGGTGCCACGATGAAGAGACTGCATCAGATAGGCAAACTCCTCCGCAGCACTGGCGGTGTAGAAGCTGGTCAGGACATACACCCCTCGCTTGGAGCCATAGACTGGGCCTGTAAAACCAGCCAAGGTGTTGTACTCTGTGGTGGTGTTCTGTATCCTGTCGTAAATGGTGAAGAAGTGGCGTTTTTGTGATTCGTCTTGGAGGAACGAAAGAAGGATTGCGAGTGAAGCTGAAGGCCCTCCTGTGTTGTAGCGCAGATCTATTATCAGGTTCTCAGTGTCTTTCAGGGGCTCATATACCTTTTTGGCAATTTCTTCGGCAAGTTTATCCATTACAGACACCTCGCCGAACTTATCAAAACTCAGGTAACCAGTGTTACCGGGTAGAATCTGTATTTTGAAAACAGTATCCACCAGGTTCTTCAGGAAGTCCGGGTCATCCGGAACCTTCTCGGGTTCAAAGTCCTCTTCAATGATGACTGGATGGTCCTGGGACAGCTTGACGATCAGCCGAGGGTCTTCACAAACCGTCTGCAGCTCGTGGTTGAGTTTGGCTGCCAGGTCTTCCTCTGAGACAACGGAGAAGAAGTCAGAGGAGGCCAGATGGTGGAGGAGAGTTGGAACCCTGTCTGTGAAGGAGTAAAACCTTCCGATAATATCAGATATGGTCTGGACTGCCTTCGGAATGGTACTCCTGACAGCCAATAGGGATATCGCGTTCGCCACGGCTTCTTTAGCGATTACATTAACTGACGGTGACACGCCACTCACCTCCCAGCTCTGACCAGTGATTGGGTTGACTGACCTGGCAACAGGAACTGTGATGTAGAACCCTGAATCTTCAATCCTGATCTTCTGCACTTTTACCGATCCTCCAGCCGACCGCTCCCCCACTATGATCGCCCTCTTCATGTGCTTCAGAGTGTAGGCCACTGCTTCAGACGCCCCCATGGTCCGCTTGCTGGTCAGAATGATCAGGTCCTTTTTCTTGCCGAACCTTTCTCCCAAGATGGATGGGATGGTCCACAGCTCCTCGGTGGTGTTGGAGGGCCTGTCGAATATGGTGTCTATGTGGACGGGGGGCCCCGGGTCAGAGAAGAAGGAGATGATGAAGGGAACTCCAGACTGTTCTCCAGCCGTGCTGAAGCGGAGGTCAAAGATCAGGGAGGAGGCGTGTGTCACTTTGTTCCAGATGTTGTCCCTCAGCAATGGGCCCAGCTTGGTTGCCGTCTCCTCCCCGATGATCCGGTCGATCCTCAGGTAACCCACGTTGTTTTCCAGCAGCTCCAGCTTCACGGAATTCCTCACCAGCCTCACCAGCTGCTCCATGGGGAGGGATGGCAGCACCGGCGGCATCACCGGGACAAAGTTGGGTTCGTAGGACACGGCGAGGCGGGGGTCGTTGAGCGCCCCCTGCACCCCGACCGTCAGGACGGTGGCCAGGGTCTTCCTGTCAGAGATCTGCAGGATCTCTCCGCTTTTAATAGCTTGCTGGATGGCCTCTTGCATCCCCATCAGGTTCTCAGGGAAGCAGTAGTTTTCCAGAAGAATCTCAGCCATATCCAGAACCAGGGCAGGCTGGAAGGAAGAATTGGCTCCTAGAATGTGACAAAGAACCACCAAAAGAATGGTTGGTGTGAGTGGAACTGCTGCCATCATGATCGTTACTGGTGTTGAGACAGAGAATGTTTCATCTATTTATCGGCATTTGGTTCATCTATTTGGAGGGACAGTGCTTTGCTGGGAGGGAATGTTTTCTCTGCCAGGTTTTTGGACAACAACATGGACTTAAGAGGCTTTTGTCCCCAATAAACCCTTAATCGCATTATCTGCGGTGCATCGGCTTAAAATAAAATCACAACTGGAGATATTGTCGGGTATTTGAGGTGTTCTATGCAGGCTCATCTGATTCACTTTTACTGTGTGCCATCCGTTTCAAAAGAACCTCACTGTAAACGTTTTTTGTGTGTCACAAATTTGTTTGCATTACATATAATGTGATTACAAGTCTAAATAAATGACACGGTTCACATGTTCAAAAATGTTGTGCACAGCAAACACTTTCAGTGTTTCAGTGCTTCAGTTACTTGCATGGGAAAGGAAATCTGGTGAAGCAGCAAAGACAAATCCCCTTCACATTGCGAAAACTGGAAAGTGAAAGTCCAATTCACTTATGTCAGACCTGCAGCAGGTCAGCGCAAGCCAGACCCAAACCAGGCCAGGTGGGGAGCGGAGGACAGGGTTAGGCTTTGGGAGGTCATGTCTGGGTCACACAGCACAGCAGAGGATGACATGATTACACAGTTTGTGTGGGTTACACGTGGTAAGCCGTCTTAAAACACACAGGATGAGAGGAAATGAAAAAGGAACAGAAGACACAGCAGCTGGTGATAAAAATGAAGATGAAAAATGTATCAAAAGATCCACCTCCTTGCAGCTATTCAAAAAACTGCTTTTAGCTTGTTGTCTTAAATGTCTTTGATTTACTATGTTCATTCCTATTAAAATAGTTGATTGAAAGGTCAATTTCAACTCTAAAAAGGCAACATTTGAAGTTGCAGTTTTTCTATAGATTTGTTTTTATGTCATATCACCAGTTGAAAATATTGGTGACTGGCCACACTTTCTCTGTACATGAACTCAGCTGAGAAGTACAACCCAACTGAAGTCATTCAACAGGGTATTACACAACGAACATACACACTTCTCCTCAATGCTAATACTGGACATTGGACAGATAATCTACCTAAAGTTCTAATACCCCTACAGTCTTACATAATCCCCTCTGCCGATTCGTAGGGGCCAATCACAACCAAGCGTCTGTGTTTAAGACCAGTCCAGGTCCATTGTTTACTGCGTCAGTTCCGTGGCGTACAGAAGAGGGGATCAGCTAGGGAAGGAATCCAATTGGGGCAGAGGAGAGCAACAAGGCTAAAATCAAACAGTGCACGTCTTATTTTAATACAACAAGCTGTAAATAAAGACAAGGTTATATTTGTCTCTGACAGGATATAGTGATGTCATTGTTAATGTCATCCCCTCAAGAATGGCTTTGTCCAGACGGGAAAGAGTAGTTAACCGTGATTAGATGCAAGATATTTAGAATACTTTGTTGACTAATCTGTCTAATCGTAAAACATACTACTGTACAGAATTCATGTTCTGATGAGTGCATTCCAGTTCAAAGTTCTGGAAAATAAAAGAAAATAATGCACAAAGGTTTTAGATAATGTTATTCTTTGCTTTATAGAAAAGTATACCGTACACTCAAATTCATACTGTCTCCATCCTCTTATAATACCTTTACACTTATATACTCACACGTACACTGTGAAAGTACACTTATACTTACATACTTATACATACTTAAAATGACATTTCTATGAAAATAAAATGTTTCTGTATGGTGTGCTGTCAGCACAACAGTCATAGTAGTATCATATCAATCTTTCAAAAAGATATAAAGTTAATGTCAAATCAAACATTCATCTTCTATGACTGAAACAAACATAAACAGGTGACGATAAGTTACAACATCATTATGTACAATCGTTTTATCTGACATCATAAACATATGCAAGACTGTAATGATGCCAGAGTCTAGAATAATCTTAAATACATCTTTGTTTAATAATACATAACAATACACACAATCCAATTATCGATTTCATATGATCATAATCAAAAACATAGACAAAAGTTATCGTAGGCTTCACTGCTAAAATAAGACAAAATGTGCGTTGATGGAACATACACCTAAATTTGGATGAGACCAAAATACAATAGGAATGTACAGATTTACAACCAGGAGAAACTCCACCACCACCACTGTATATTTAGCCCTCTGACTACCTGCACCCACACGCAGCCACCTTCATCTCCTCATACAGATGTCGCACAGTTATGATGCCCTTCTCCTGGTACATGACTGTGATGGGGTCCAGTTTGGTGGGAACACAGCAAGCCATGTTGGCCTTCTTGGGGTTGCGAAGGTTCACCAGGGTCTGGATCAGGGCGTGTTTCGAGGGGGTCATGTCCTTGGTCAGGGGGTAGAAACACACGCCGCGACACTCGAAGGCGTCGTACTCTGGCGGCGCCACGATCCACTTGTCCCACCCGATGTCTTTGAAGTTGACCCGCATGGAGGTGCGTCGGCAGTAGCTGCTCTCCGCCTGCCTCCTCCTCCTGCGGCGCCTCCTCCGCGGGTGGAGGTCGGCAGCGGTGGTGTTGTTTCCGTCGTCATCGATGCTGATGTTGTTGATGTTGTTGTTGTTGTTGATGATGTTGTTGTTGTTGTTGTTGTTGTTTTCGTCGCCCTCGTTCTGAGGAGAGATGCCAGACGACAGGACGGCCTCCTCCTCACGGAGGATCATCTCCCTCAGCTCCTCCCTCGCCTCCCTCCTCCTGCTCCCCAGGTCGTCCGAGAACACCAGGAGAGCTGCGGAGGTGTTGACCCCGACGGCCACGCTCACGTCCAGACCCTCGCCCACCGCGCCGTCACCACTGTCACTGCCGATGTCGTTGAATGTCCGGCCACCTTCCCACCGATCCACCACCACCTCGAACGCACTGACCCCACCGCCTCTACCTCTGCTGGACCAACACTGTATCGCATGGGTCACGTCAAACGCTTCCCATGAGGGATGTGACCCCATGACCTCCCTCCCATCCAGGAGTAAAGGTGTGGATTTGCTGCCAGTATGATCCAGCTCGTAGACCCTGATGGTGCCCCTCACCCCGGTAGAGGACGTCTCCTCCGGCAGAGTGAAGAGACGCAGCTCGGCCATGGTGACCTCCTCGTGGTCCGGGACCGTCACGTTGAACAGGAGCCTGTGTTTGGACCTGGAGCCGTTTCTCTCTGAGTGCCAGAGATCTGTTGACATTTCAAACAATGTCAGGTGGTTTGGCAACGATACACCTTTAGGTAGATTGTAGATTATGTGCCATAAAAGACCATAGAAGAAGAAACCAGGTTTGTTATTGACGTGTGTGTGACATCACTGTAAAGTATCAGGGGCCATTCTGTATAAGGTCACCGGGTTTGTTGTTTTCTACACACACAGTATCATATATATCATCATCAACATCAATTTCTCTCTCCCCGCCTGTACCTTCCTCCCCTTTTTCTACACATAGAGTATATGACCCCTATTTCCTGAGTGAGCTTTTTCATTGTCCACACACATACCTTGAAGGGTGAAGCTGCGAATGACATCAGAGCGTGGCATGGCGGACGTATCAGAGGCGTATTTGTTGTACAGCTCCATCATGAACTGAGGGGGGTAGATCCTGCTGTGCTCCTGAGGAACCTCCGCCAGGTTCAGCTTCTTCAGAAACTCTTCCTTCATAGTCCCCAGGAAGCTCTCCAGCTTGGACTGTGAATCCGCCTCCACCTCATCCTCCTCAACGAGGTCCTGGTCGGAGAAATGAAAGAATCCCTCGGGATCCTCTGTCAGGATGACCTTGTTTAGAGGCTTACATCGACAGGAGCCAGTAGAGACCAGTAAACTCAGACACATTTGGAATAGGAAGGTTCTAGAACACTGCATCTTTTAGAACGTTCGAGCTTCAGGTACCTCAGCGAACTTCCCGGGCTTTAATGTTTTTTTATCCTTCTTCACTTCATTCTTCCCCACTACTATGTGCTTTAAAGCAACTTTGCGACGACAACAGTGTAAATGTGGATTCCCTGTGCCAGTGCCACAGTCCAGGGGTCCGCTCCCATGCTCTAGAGTAAACAGGCCAGTCATGTCAACCAAAATAGTAGCACTGCTGTGCTTATCTTCACCATTGATGTTCCATTTTAGGTTGCTCTTATCACTGGAGACTTTGCTGCTAATGAATATTCTCTAAACATTTCACTGAGTCGCAGCGATAATGAGGAACACACTGGACACTGTGAGGCAAGCTGACAGACACACTCACTCTCAGCTTTCCTCCCCTAGAGGTCAACTGTCAGCCCAGAGGAAGCTGGCTGATGCTCTAACGAATACAACATGGGGAATGTAACTTACACCCAAATAATAAACCCAAATAGGAAACTGTGTCAATCTATCTTTTGCGAAAGAGCAACACTCCTTTTATGATAATGAAGCTAAGGTCCAATTGACTAAGTACTTAACGACAACTTACAGAACATCCTCCATGTTACTGCCTCCTCCGTCAATGTGAACTTGCCAGGTCCACTACTGTACGTCGACACTCACAGTGCTGGGGTCCCATGACGCTGTGGGGGGGACACCCGACCCTGGGCCAGCGTGTCAGCGGACATTGGCCCAGCTCCTGGCATCTCACTACACTGTGGTCTCCTTCATTCACATAGTCACTCTCTGGCTGGCCCTGCCTGGGGCTCAGACAAAACATTTTATTCTGGCACATTCTGTCAGCTCAAAGCACTCTTTATGGACTGTTTTGGCATGTAAAGAGAGAGAAGAATATTCTTTAGGTTTACATTTGAATAGATGAGAGAAACAGTGTCTCTTTGAGAAAGGACATCATTAAATTAATGAGAGAGAAGTGTAGACACATAAGGACTTTCCTTTTCAAACCAAACAAAAAAACAAAGAGTAAAATATGGTTTAATTAACCTTTTAATGAACAAACAATATCTGAAATTGACTTAAATGCATCAACTGTACATTTCGGTTTATTACCATTTAAAATTGCCATTATATATATATTTTTCAAAACAAATATCATTTGCACACAACTATTTGTGTAGCTTATACAGTACAGATCCTAAATGCACAGTTATAATGTGGTGTCGAACAATCAAATTTGGTGGTCACATCAAACCATAAATCTGTGAAAGTATGTAATTTCAGATGACTTTTCCCTTCCAAACAGTAGAGGGCAGTATGGTATCATATAACTTTTGTCTCCATCATCGAGCATATGTGAAATACATTTCCCTTTAAAATGCTTAGCTAAAGTAATCACATCTGTTCTTTACAGTGACTTATATAATATAAATCATGTAATCAAAGTACATATATAGTACACTATATTCTAAATAGTTTCTCTCATGCATCAACTACAAAACTACTGAACACAACATTAAACTACTGTACTGGCTTTACATTCATACATCAAAACACATAATGTACAAATATACTGTATGTCTCATTTAGTTGTATTAGTAGCATTACTATTTACATAAGTGTTTTCAGTACTGGACTGAAACACTCATTTCTTAATGGGCACTGCTCAAACCAAAGCCCACTTGAATCCAATAGTTCAATTGTGTATTATACTATGGAGTCCATTATTTGAGCTATAAGAAAGAGAAAAACAACTCATTAAGTCTCCAAATGAGACAGTAGTCCTTTTGAGAGTCCACCCAGAACCATTCCGATTGGTTGAAGAACCAAAACATCTCTGCAGCCGTCCCACTGTATCTGAGTATATCTTCATGTTGTATGGATCATTGTTCCAATCCTCACCTACGTTCCTCTCCACGAGTAGATGATCCACTTCCATCTCTCATCCAAAAATGTCTGCTTTTCTGTGATGTCTTTTGCGACTTTATAAATAAAGTTTCTGAAGTCTCCGTATTGTGGCAGTCCTTCTACCGGCAGGCACAGGTGTCCACAGACATGCCTGGGTAGACCTTCAGGACCATGTTCTTGTCTGGGTCCAGGTAGAGAACACTTAGTGGGCTCATCTTGTCCGGGACACAGCAGGGTTCTGGAACCCCAGGCACTATGCCCACGGCCCGGACAATGCTCTGGATCGTAGCATGGTTAGAAGGACGCACAACCTGAAGGAGGAAAAGGAACTTTTATGAAAATGTTTTTCACATTTAGATGTGTACAATAAACGTTAAAAAAATAGCACACTGAAGTGACAGGCCTTCGACCCCCTTTCACTTACCTTCGGGATGGGGAACCCACAGGTGCCTGCACAGTAGAAGGCGTCAAAAGCTTTAGGAGCCAGCACCCACTCACTCCAGCCGATGTCTGCAAAATCCACTCTGAGGTACCGTCTAGAACAGGCTCTGGGCTCACTCCACTGTCTCCTTCTGGCCTTCTTCATGGTTCTCTCGTCAAAGCTCAGCACCTGAGGCTTACTCAGCAGCTCACTGCCCTCCAGGCTTAGCTTGTGGCGGTCGTCTTTGACTGTCGACGGCTTGGCTTTGGGGGCAAAGTATGTGCTTTGCCAGAGCTCGTGGTTCTTCAGAGTGTTGTAGTGCACCTCAGGAAGGTGGTTAGTGTGGAGCTGCATGTCCTGGCCTGGCATGTTTCTCCTCACCCTGGAGGGGGAAGCCGGGGGGGAGGCGTTGGGGGGTCGTGTGGGTTCCTCCCCAATGGGGAACGGACCGTACCTCTGTAAGGTCATAGCTACACTGTTGGGTTCGTCTATCGTCAGGTCGTCTGTGTAGACCAGCATGTAGGGAAGGTTGGCCTGAGGGTGGCGCTCTGGGTGGTTCTGGTGGTGGAGCCTCTGTTGTTGATGGTGCTTCACTCCCAGATCCAATTCTGCAGTAATGAGGAGCTCGCTAAGAACCCTGGCATGCTTGATCACGGCTGTAACATCCCTTGTCTGCCAGGCACTCTTCCGGAGGGGAGGCAAGGTGAGGTTCCCCAGCAGGGAAGGGAAGGCCGAGTTGGGGGACGTTCCTCTGAACAGAAGCTGGGAAGGTGGAGGTGAGCTCTGGAGGTGTTGGAGGCGGCAGGACAGCTTCCGAGAATGCCGGCAGACCCCGGGTCGAGGACGAGGACGCTGAACCAGGAAGTGAACACTGGCAGATAGGATTCGCTCAGAGTCTGGGATGGAGGACAGATTGAACTGGAAACAGGAGGAAGCCTTGCAGTCTCCTGTAAAAGGAGAGGATAAAAAGAAAAAAAGACATCATAATAATGACAAGAGATTTTATTTAATCATGAATCACTCTTTCTCAGCGGTAAACCTCTAGCTTGTAAATTGTTACTTTAAAACTTGCCACATTTCTTTAGTCCTTTCTTTTTGATTCCTTCATCCCGTTAATTCATATTGACCCACCGAACCAGCACAACTTTGGCCTCAATTATTTCAATATTTCAACCACAATGAATGGATTGTTGATGGGACTTAAATGTATAGGTACTGTGGCACCTTTGTACAATCCAACCTTGAATCTAAAAACTGAATATTCTTTTAACCTGGAATTCACCTACTGTTTGAAAGGTAAACATTGCATCACACTGGATCTGAGCCATATGGAAATGCTTAGCGGAGAGTGCTCCTCTGAGAATTTTCCATGAGCCTCTCTAAGGCTGTCAGGGTGTGATAATAGCCTCTTCTGCCTCACACCTAGATTAGTGATGTTCCACACTGCGTTCCAGTTTGTGTATTTGTAGACCACGGTAAAGGATAACTGTGAAGTTATCATCAACACCTTGTATTACTGTGCAGTGATATTTGCAATAACATTTAGGTGTATAAGGATATTTATTATGAGATATGGATTATGACCATTTGCATCTGACCTTAAGATCCGTGCTACAACAATCCTAACAACAATCCTAACTTGCAACTATTGAGTTAAGGTGGCCCCCACACACAAAGATTTTGTCCGTCTTTTCTGTCACTGCGTATTTCATGATATGCACTGCTACGCAATGCATTCTAAACATGGGAAATACTCACCCGGGACAGCTTTGAAACCTCGCACGGTGTTTCCGTCTCTCTTACGGTGAGGTTCCTTGCTATACTTTTCATAGACTTTGAACATGCTGATGGAGACCGTGTCCCGGTGTGTACTCTCGTGCGCAAAGGTATGATCGGTACTTCCGAGGACGCTGTCCTGCTGCTTAATGTCAGAAAAGGCTTCCGATGTAACTCTGCAAAGACTGTCCAAAATGAATAAAAAACGCACAAGATTTAAAAACGTCTTCTTCATTTTTAAATGCAAAGATGTCTTAGTCCATCAAATGTGTTTTTTTATTTAACTAAATTTAGCAATGTTGCATATACAACCTAAAGCGCATACAAAGTCATATGCTTTCACGGAGTTTCCAGTGCAGAATGCGATGGATCGTTGGCACGTGATGAGCCGTTTTATCAAGGAAAGACAGGGCGCGTTATCAGAGTTAATCCTCAAATTATAGACAGAGACATTCAGAGTTTACAGTCTACACTTGACTCTGCTTTCTGCTGGAGGTAGTCTACTATAGCAATGACAGATGGTGACGCCAGGAGCAATCAGCCAACGAGAGAACTGCAAAGTTCTCCCACTAGAATGATACAATTCTGCTGTGCGCCAATGGGCATGACTAACCGTGTGTAACTTTGAATGTCTGAACGACTTCACGTCAATATTGTAAATTGACATAGTCAGTTAAGTCATTTTTATGGTTTGAGTTACGACTTTAGAATCTCTATATGGGTGACTGTAATTTACTAAGCGAAATTCAATGAGTTTAAATAATTATGTATTTAAATTTATATAATCTATTATTAGAATAGATTGTATTTGGTACAATTTGTAAAAAAAATATTAAAAAAATTCTGCAGATTTGGTTTTCTATGGGCATGGCAAAATTAATTACAAAGTGCGTTCAATGATTCATTGTGTTTCACTCTCCATGTTCCTGATTCAGGATTTAGCTACACCTTTACGGTCCCTTACCAGCCTCCCTACAGGTTGGGCCCTAGTCAGTAGAACAATGGCTGCCCTGTCATGGAGGTGACGACAGACAAGTTACCAGGGCCTGCCGGAGGTCAGACGCTTATTAAAATGCCTTCTCTTGGCCTCAACAACCATCACTGGAGCTCTTTCACACCATGACACTTTTGTATCGTGTCCTACATCAGAGATAAGACTGGCTTTGACCATTGGCTACCTACTTACCCAGACGTTGGTCTGTCATAATGTTATCTCTCTCTACAAAGCAGGACAAGATGGTATCAGCAATCATCATGTGATCAAGGAGCTGAAAACAGAAAGACTCCTGTGTTAGATAAGTGTTATTAGCTGAAAGAGGCTCTTAGTTGTTATTCAGCTTATTTGGGGTTATTTCCAACATAATTATTGCAGCTTAATTATTAGGGCCTTATAATTAATCATGATTCTGTGTATCAATCAATACAAATACGACCACAAATCAGTACATAGCTCCAAGGCCAGGCATCTCATTCAACCTAACTTTCAGTAACTCTCCACATGAATCAGTCACTGTTGTCGGTCCATCCAATAAGGTACCTCAGGCCATATGAATCATTCAGCTCATTGTATTCACAGAAACCCTGCGTTTGTAATCGGTGCAACAGAACCAGACATTGTCCTCATTGACGCACAGTGAGACCCATTTACTATATCTTATCCTCTATGACATCATGCACGAAGCACCTCTGTTAGAAAGATGAGGTTGGGGCTGAAATATGCTCTCATTCAAGGAATATTTGCCTGGGGTCCTCATCATCAGGAGTAGAGGACTGAAAGACAGCAAGCCGAGTCTGCCATGTTGCTTTTGGCTTTCACTCCATCCTCCTCCCTCACCCCTTCCCCATCCTCCTCCCTCAATCCTTCCCCATCCTCCTACCTCCTTCCTCATCCCCACTTCCACTTGTTTTCTTACAGCTGGCTGCAGCAAAAAAAAACACACAAAAAAAACCCCAGTCTGACAGATTTAGTCATGGATGTCTGTCTGTCTATCGTCGTTGTTGGAGGAGGAGTAGGACCATGAAACCCTCACTCCATCTGAACGTTGCCAGACTGCTGGTGTGTGATCTCACAGTCCTCCCCCGCAGTCTGGGTCCTCTGCCATACCACCCTCATGGACACACAGAGAGAGTTAGTTCAGCTCACATCAATGTCCCTCTGACAACTGACTGCTGTAGAGAAACACAGAAAGAACCCCCCTACTCTCTGGCTTTCACTCTCTCTCGTTCTGTTTTCCCTCTCAAGCCTTTCTCTCTCCTTCTTTCTCTCCTTCTTGCTCTCTCCTTCCTTTTCCTAGAGATATCCGGATGTCTCAGGAATGAACATACAGCGTGGCGTCCAATGCCAACAGAAGATGTTGGCAGAACGTGTCCTGGAAAAGTTAAACTGTATGTGACAAATTTACGAGTGCAAATCGTTGAAAATTGTTAGGGTTTTTAAGTCAAAAAAAAGAAAATGGAGGTTGAAGTGAGGCTGGCTTCGTTTACCCATCCCTCACCTGGGCAGCTTGCTGACAGAACCATCGACCATTTTTGTATGTATGTGTGTGTGTCTGTGCGTGTGTGTGTGTGTGTGTGTGAATGTGTTTGTGTTCCACAGACCCAGTGTCATCTCGCCAGGTTTCTCTTCTCAGTCTCAAAAATGCACTGCCGTCTTGACCCTGTGCCACAGCCTGCCAGAGCAGAGCAGATCTGAGTCATTTATCACCAGGGTTCAGATACGGGCTTCTCTTCCAGAGGTAACGAGCGGCTCCCAGCACAAGGAGTCTAGCGGTTACGTTCGCTCTCAGGAGACCCACTAGCATCTGCAGCAACCAAACCCATAACCCCACGCACAGGGCAGGTTCAGGGCCAACGATCAACATGATGAATCTCTCCTCAGCCTCAGACGCTTTTACCACCTCAAGTGTCCCAATTAGAGGAACGGTTTGGAGAGACATTACTGGTTTTCTCTCTTGAGAAGCACTCAATTAGGCCTGAGCTGTGTTGTCCAACCTCTCCGTGGGGAGAGGTGACCTGAGGTATCTTTTGTTTTAATGGTAATGTGTTTTTTTAAGGTGTCGGGTAAATCCCAGAGTGCTTTTGGGAGAGAGAGAAACCAGTGGTTTGGCCTTGTCTTCAGAACAGTTACGGTAACCCAACAGTACGTTCGCCAAAAGCATACCAAGACAGAAATACCGCACACATGTACTTTCAACCATGGAAAGCTTCTCAATTAAAGTTTGACACACTTTTAAATCCATACAATCAATTTACTGGGAGGAATGTCCTCCTGCAGTACCTCATATTATTTTCAAGCTGTCGTTAAGTCATGAGTATCACTCTTCTAAAGCTGTGCGTTGTTTTCGTCACGCAAAAGGCAGTTGGGGTTAATTGTGTTGCTAATTCATCTTCTCAGATGTGCATCCAAAGACTAAGCAAGTTTGATGTGGTCGTCAGTTATGATGAATGGATGGTGGTATTTTGTTACAGCCATTATACACATGTTAGGCTTCTGTTTGGACGACGGGGGGTGAGGCCGGCTCCAGGCAGCAGCTGGTTTCTAAAATCCATCTGTATCTACTTCTGGCTGGGGTTGGAGAGGAGGGGGGGGGGTCACAATAACAGTCAGTCTGGCCTATCTTTGTTTATGCCTGCGATGACATGGGGAAAGCCTGATTGGCCATAGAGCGTTGTCTTCCATCCTCACTGTTATCAATCACATTAAGAGCTCCGCTCCCGAAACAGGAAGTGCAGCTTTCTCATCATCCCTCAGTCAGCAAGACCATTACGCTCCACATTAATGCACCAAATGGAGTGATGGCATCAACCAAACTCTCTCTCTCTGGCATTCTCTCTCTCTCTTTCTATTTCTTTCACACTCTCTCTTTTTCCCCCCAACAGTGTGTAATTCACTCCTTACTTGCCTTTGGCCCCAGTGGAACAGTGATGAGATTTGCCCTTAAGCCCTACATTCATCCCCAGTGATACATGATGTCTATGCCTCAGTCAGTCACACATGCATGTGGACACGGTGTGTTAGCTACCAGCAAGTTTTGGCACTTTTTCTCATCTCTTTTCACGAGAGAAAGAATGGAATTAGCTTCACGTGTTGCAGACGAGAGTTTTCTGGCCCAGCAAAACTGTTTTCCTTGGCCCTCACACCTAAAGTCTGCCAAAATGGGCCCTTTTTCATGTCTATAAATGGTCTCTTTTCATGCATCCATACTGGAATGCTTGATTAAGGAATCCTGGGGTTTCAAGGGATCCTGATCTCTGTCAAAGACTGTCTACATGAACATGGCCCATCACTGTGATGTGTTGTTTAAGATCTGAAAGAGAGAGAAAGCAGACAATAGGCAACAGAGAAAACGGAAAAAAAAGCAAAGGTAATGAGCAGAGAAGTTGAGAGTTGAACTCCTACTGCATCCAGTCCATCCAATCCTAACTAAGGTGGTTTCCCTCTGGCAGTCATGGTTGATATGAGCTCCAGCACCCCCCTCGACAAGCCACCCCCTCATCCCACCCCCTCTATTCTGCACCAGGCCAGCTTTCATCTCTGCCTCCCTGTCACTCACCATTAGTTCCCCTCAGGATGGAGGGATGAGGGAGACTCTGTCCCGGGCGTTACACCCACTGGTCGGGACTGTTCATTCAGCTTCTGTGCTGTGTCACCACAGTGTTGTGTTAGAAACGACTGACAGTGATTGAAAGCAATATTTTCATCCTTTCAATGTCACCTGACCCCTTAAATCTCACATAGTCGTGTAGAAAGTGGTTTGGGATTTGGGATAGTGATTCGGCGACTGAATGCTTGATTGTCTAAGATCAGGTGGATGTTGAAGAACACACTGGTAGTGACAAAGTGCACACACAAACAGTACACAGACTTGACAGTGAGCCAACGTTGACTGGTGCTGATGTTACGTTTGGTGTGTGGGACTCGTATCTGTAATTACGACCTCTGCAGAGCATTTCTGTTACACTCCCTCTCAAATTGCTGCGAATGATCGTTTGACCCTGACGTGAACCCCAAACATCTAATATCTGCAAAACGCTCCCAGACAAGTGTGAAGGTTGCCTGCTGCTTTTATCCCACCACAGAAAGTCCCACATCGCAATTCACCTCCTGTCTTTCATGTTGCCTGTGTGTTATGAGGGGGTGAAGTCAGTCAAACACAGAGCCAGCTTCACTCAAGACATCTGATACTGCCTCTCCAAACAGCCCCAAGGGTGAGAGACTAATTTCAACATGTAACTTTGATTAATTTCAATGTCTATCTAGTCACAAAAGAAGTATACGAAAAATGTAACTTTAGACTCCCACTTTAACAGGCAGCTACTTTCTCATGACTATATAAGATTTAGGGGAAAGATTGGGTAACATTTAACCATCAACAAGTGTTTATGCCTTCCATTCAAATGGCCTCATAACTGAAGAATGTGTCTCCAGACCAACTGTCAGATTTCAACCCCCTCGATGGACCTGATTTTGAATAGCACCTCACAAAAGCGCAAGAGTGCCTGGCCAGCATTGTGTGTTGTTAGTTGCTGGTGTTAGGAGAGTTGTCCATAGATTGTATGGGGCGGTCTATAATCCCTTGGGCCCATTCACTCAGCAGGGGATGCCATGGCTGGGATTTAAAGCATAAGAAAAGGTTGTGTAGAAACAATATTGAGGGAATAGGTCCCCTAGGAGACAATAGGCCGCCTCCCCAACTGTGTCCCACTGTATACCACCACTGTGACATCATGCGCCGTGGGGGGAGTCATCCTCTATGGCCTCGTATTCAGCCAATCACAGAATAGGTGGAGGATTTGGCCATGGATTCTTATAAATTTCCCGATCAGAACCCCGGAGCATGATTGTAGGCTACATGTTTGATTGTTACCATACACTGACAAACAGTTGGTTGAGCCGTGAGATGAGTTTGTCTGAGAAACGGAGAGCATTCAAACCACCTTTAAGCCCCTCTGGTGTATTGTTACCAGAGATCAGGATGATAAGCTGAAGGTTTCTGAGATGAGGGTCTCCAAGCATCCAGCATGCTCTCGGCCACTGTACCTGCCTGCCTGCATGGCACCTGTCCACTTAAGCCTGTTCAACTCTGTGGTCATGGAAAACACATAAACAGAAAGACAGACTAGCTTAGACTGAGTTTAACTTAGCTTAGACTAAGGGCTAGGGCTATGGCTGGGGCTGGGGCTGGGGCTGGGGCTGGGGCTAGGGCTGGGGCTGGGGCTGGAGTTATGAGGCAGCCTGTGGGTATTCACATCCAGATTCATGTGGGTCAGTAAAACACATGCAGCCCTTCACAGCAGGACCAGTGGAGACTCAACAGTTGGAGCTGATATATTTGATTATCACTACCAGGAGGCTACACACACACACACACACACACACACACACACACACACACACACACATGCACACATGCACACATGCACACCATTCACAGACATTACAGGGTTAGGTTCCCTGTGTCAGTGTTTATAATCCATACCGGACCATGGCTGATGAAGTGTGTCTGGAGTGTTTCCACGTGGATGTTGTTTTTCAGGCAAAGGTCTATTTAAAATTGATACCCGATATTCATATTCTGCTGTTTTTGACATTTTAAGTCCTTTCAGAGAACAGTGGGGGACCTTCCTAAACTGAATACTAACTGATAGTTTAAGCAGTGTAGTTTTATATCAGGGAGATTAGGTAGCTGTAGTGAGCCTGCCTGTGCACTCAGGCAGTCAGTCAAGTTCATTGACGATAGGAGCCCAAGCTGAGAGGCACATCGACCGGACCTCGTCCCCACAGCGAACCATACGCTGCTTTACTTCATCGTGAAAGTTTTATGCGTGGAAAAATAACAAGCCGGACAGCCAAGCGCTCGACGTCGGAGAGAAAAAAAACACATGGTCGAGACAAAAGAGCTTCTGTTGTTCCTAAATCAATGTTAATTTGCGACCTGGCAGAGTCCACTGTAAGGAAGCCAGAGCTAAAAGAAGGAGAGAGAGGGAGAATTTCTTTCATTTTGCCAGACAAAAATCTTGAGTAGCCGATTTGTGTCATCCTCTGGCATCATGACCCCCGTAGACCTGAAATCAAGACAGCGGAACGGCCTTTTGAACTGAAGGGGTTGCATGTGTATGTAGAGTATAATGTGTCAGACAGCATGAACAATAAGAACCGGTTAAATGTTTGACTTAGTCTCCCGCTTACAGTATACCCGATCTAAATATACACATGGATGAGTCATTCAGAGATAGAGAGAGAGGAGAGAATCCAAATGACTCCAACATACCAGCGCAATCTTAGCTAGAATATTCTCTGAACTCTTCTCAACAAGCAGCTTCGCTCAGTGTTTATCTCTGTGGCAACAGGCCCATTTAAAGGATAGGCACTATTAGAACCAGGTGAGCAGGGCCTGTTTCAGGGAGTAGGTAGCCAATACACCATGCAAGGTTATCTGACACTGTGTTGATGACTGTGTGTGACTGTTTAAGTGGTCCTGAACGTCACCTCAGGACAATTTAACACCATTAGAGGATCTGAGCTGACAGCAGAACCAGGCCTGGACTTGACAGGAGGGGCAATCTGAGAGGCACCAAATTTGTCATCATTTGGTTCAAAACATGCCAAGTCTGGTTATGACGTGTTCCCTGCCTGACCCGTGTGGGTTTGTGAGGATGTGTGTTTGTGTGTGTGTGTGTTTAAATGCTTGTATGTGCGAGTGTGTGTGTCTGTGTGTGTGTGTGTGTGTGTGTGTGTGTGTGTGTGTGTGTACATGCATGTGTGTGTGTTTGCAGGTGTGTGTATGGCATGCATGAGAGCATGTGTAGGATAAGCAAGAGAGGGAGGCCCTATTTGTCAAGGTGTGAAACAGCGAAGCAGACTAGACATTACCCTACGCACAGACTCATTTACCCTCCCCAGCAGGCTGCTGTGGCCAGACTGGCTTGGCTGGAGGGACGTCTCTGGCACAACGCAGGATTTAGGTTTTACAGCAGAGTGTCATGCAGTTCTAGATCTGCTTCAAGACTGACTGACTACTCCCTAATTCTGGAAGCATGACATCACCTTTAAGGCCCTCAGCTCAAATCAGGAAATTTTGGAGTTGAAGTGTTTTCTTGGGAACCATATATATAGAGCATAATTATTCCATTAAAGGGGATGTTTTATTTAGAAATAATACCTGTCTTGTCGAATTAGCATAGATATTTGGATTGAAAATTCTTCCTGAGTATGTTCAAAGAAGCATGACCAAACAAAACCCAGTAATAGCCTGACTGCAGGAATATATTATCAAAGGGTTTCATAAAAGTTACTGTTCGTGTATAGTCCTGCATATCTGTATTTGTGTTGGTGTGTGTATACACTTGTGTGCATGTGTGTGTGTGTGTGTGGCTCCTGTGTGTGACTTCAGTGTCTGACCCGTAGCTCAATGTGATTGAGATCTGAAATATTAAATGAGCTGGATTTTATAAGATTCAAAAAGATCACTTCTGAATACCCCAAACCTGCACTTAATTACATGAAATAATGAGATCGTTTTTTTTTCCAGGACTTTCTTTACGAGTGACTTTTAGCCCAACAAATAGCTGTGTTTGACAGGACGCCAGGTACACAGGCCAGATTCAGGCACTGTGAAAGTCAATAATTACAGTAGCTAAATGATTTCTGGCAGCCCGCAGTGGAAGATTTATTCCCATAGGAACTGACTCTATGAAAGTTCAACCTCAGACTAGATGAGGAGAGGCCCCACGGTGAAGGAAATGGAGTAAACAAAATGAAAATATGTAGGCTGTTTACATACACACACAGCACAACTACAATTACTACTACACCTACTACTGTTACTTCTTCATTGAAAAAACACAAACTGATATGCGCTACACAGTGTATACAACCATGTACTGAGGTCATTTATAGTAATAGGGAGACTAAACATGTTGATTATCTTAGCAGCAGTAGCGAGTGTGTGTCTGCATGGCGTAGAACAGAGGTTCTTTGTTAGCAGACAGAATGGTTCTCCCTACGGGTTCTCCACAGGATCCTGGTTCTCTCAGACACAGTGAAACCATACATCGGAATTCTCGCCCTCCTATGAATGTTTTATTAGCCAGGGGAGGAACCGGTCAAAAAACTCACACACATACACAGACACGCACACACACACACACACGCACACACACACACACACACACACACACACACACACACACATGCGCGCACACACACACAACCACTATGGAGTTAATGAGAGGCATCTGACTGCTTTAGTCCACTAGAGAGGGTGAGGCAGGGGTGAGGGAGGAGTGAAGGGTGAGGGTCCAAGGAGAAGAGTTAAGAGACGGAACTAGAGAGGACAACGTGAACAAAGCAAGGCCTTCCTTTCCCCCGACTGGGTTTGTTTAATTCCTTCTATTAGCAGACGCATTCCTATCATCTAAAAACACAGTTTCTCGTTGCCCTCTATGAACTGAAAGTACCATCCCTGATCCAGAAGATATTCTGAGCTTTGAGACATAGTTGTGTAAGTGCCTTGGGATACAGTCATTCCTAAAAATCGACAGGTTTACCACTTGAGATCTTAAGACATAGTTAAAATTACTTCCCAGAGAACTGGGCAAGGTATCTCTCTCTCTCACACACACACAAACGCATACTCACACACACACACACACAGAGAGATGGAGAGAAGCAGAAAGAGTGTTCTTGTGAGTGCTACATTCCCTTTTCTGGGTAGACACAGCTACTCTATGCTTCGGGGATCAGCCTGAAGAGCTTTGCAGGTTCAACGATGCTTTGAAGACCTGAACATCAATAGTGTGTGTGGATTTGACCCTCATCTCTCTCCCTCCCTCGCTCCCTGCATCCCACCAACCTTCCATGGCGGTCGGTCCTGTGGCGTGTGGCTCCCAGTGGGCTTTGACTGCTCTTTGAGGTGGTGGCTTGAGAAGCGAGAACTTGGATCAGGTCTAAATCTCCCTTGGAGGCTCGTCTTCGTGTGGCTCTCTGTGCTGTCTTTCTAACCCTGGGACCACCATGCTGCCGGAGACGTGTGTCTGTGTGTGTGTACAGTATGTCTGTGTGTGTGTACAGTATGTGTGTGTGTGTGTGTGTGTGTGAACCTGCAATGGAGTCCTATAGCAGCAAACCCACAGAAAGACAGAATCTGCAGAAGACCTTTCCAAATTGTCTCTCGCCTCTTCTTGATTTCAAAGGCATTCGGTATACGCTGCATCAGACACTGTTGACAATATCCTGCCCTGGCTCTTGCTCAAGGGCTGCACGTCCCCCACCACCTGTTTGAAGAGTTCAGTCGCTGCCTCTAGTCAGTGGCCGCCGACGGCTTTCATGTGCTTTAGTCATGTCTATCATATTAACTCTAATTGGCTGCAGAGAGAAAACAAACAAGGGCAGAGAACCGGGGAGACATATAGGGCCTGGGGGCAAAACACATAAACACGAAAGATGAAGCAAAAATAGATGTGTTCTGTTCTGATGCTCTGGGAGAGGTTGAGCGAGTGCTGAGAGGTTCTCTGTGCCCCTGGTCTCCATAACAAGCCCTGAGTGTTGCATGCAGGGGCAAACCGCAACCACGCCGAGCTGGCTAACCTGCTACCTCGTGTTGGTCTGGGTGGTGGGCGTGTGTGTGCTCGGATGTGTGTGTTTGTGCGCGTGCTATACCACCCCATGCCATACCACATGTTTCATAATTGCTCTGTCAAGTCTGCACCCACTCTAAACCACTGAGAGGGAGAGAGAGAGAGTCATGTGTACAAAGAAACATAGGAACAGACATTTTGTACCGTATGCAAGAATGTTCCTTAGAGACTAAATGTTTACGACATAACCTCGTAAACACAGACATTATGATTTGATGGTTTCGAAAACTATTTGAAATTGTCTGCGAATTACCCATCTAATGTATTGTGAAATAGGCAAGCATGCACATGAACACACACACACGCTCACACTCACACGCACATACTCTCTCATGCATTTTACAGCTTCAGCTAAACAATTGCAAAGTGGAGGTGACATTTTTACAAGTAACTCCACCAACCAACCATGCAAATTTCAGCTAATTCATGCACGCTGCAGTTGTGGAACTTTATTGTCCCCCGAAAGCGGCGGAAAAAAAGTCTGTTTACTCCTGAGTCATTCTGACAGCTTCTGGAGCACTGCTCGACAGTTCGCTCCTACCCTGCAGTCTCTTCGGAAAGTGAGTGTGACTGCACGCATGTGTGTGACTGTGTCAATGCACAAGTGACTACTCGTGTGTGTGTGTGTGTGTGTGTGTGTGCGTGCGTGTCTGTGTAAGGATGAGAGGGACCCTCCACCATGTCCGACCGCAGTAAAAGGAAGCCAGCCTGTAAGCTTTCACAGTGACATCCTTTTACATATCCTCATGTGCCCACAGCAAGGGTGCAGTTACACAGCTGCCCTGTAAACCTGCCCCCCCGGGTCTCTCCCTATCTCTGCAGCCGGCCTGTCTCTTGGACCATTAAACACCTCCTTTGACCGGCCCCGATCCGCACCTGTTAACTTCCCTCACCAATAACACAAAGCTAAGTCCAAATAGAAAGACTTTGCGCTTGGCTGAACAGGAGAAATGAAGATGAGACTACTCCAAGTTGCCTCCTTTTAGACCATCTATTGAAGGTCTTTATTTCAACTCTCATCCTGTATCTTCTATTCAAACTCTTGGTTTCTCTTCCTGCCTCCCCCCTCCCCTTTTCTGATCTATTCTCCTCTACTTTTTTTATCACTGCCTACTCCCAACCTGGTCTTTTGAAGAGATTGAGGGAAGTGAAGCAGTCCTCACCACATTAGGCTGACATTAACCACACTGTTATTGTTCCAGCTCCTCCAACTCAGACCATGCTGAAATGGAACCGGTATGCAACTGCAGAGGGACTCTGTCTCCATTATCTTTGTCAACGCATTGAGGGAGTCAGGACTGAGGGACTGTCTGTCAAGCAAAGAGGTGGTCTTTTAGCTGAGAGTGACATCTGTACTCCTCACCCTTAGGGTTAAAAGGCCCGTTTCTGGGGCTGTCTGCTCTTAAAGAGGAGCCAGAGACTCAGCAACACACAAGTATCACGTTCAAGCTATCAAAACAGGGCTTTGAGATACTATAGGTTTTTTTAGGGGGTAAAAAGGTCTCAGAGCTTGATGGTGTTCTCAAAGCTGGAAAGTCAGGCTCTTCAGTCTGCCTGTGCTGTGGTGCCAGTCTCGCTTATCATCTTACAACTACATTTCAGCAGAGTGCGAATTTTACAATGACAATAGGGGGGGGTCAACTTCTTCTCCAGGGCGTAAAGTAATATTTACGATTACAGGTAAGAACGATATATCGCCCCCCCCCGACCTGTTGTACGACGTAATACGCACCCTGCATTTCAGATGTCTCTCTGTATCTTGCTCTGTATTTCCTGTGTCCGTGAGATGTGGGCCAGGATGCAGGGCGGCTGTTGACTGCTGAGCATCAGGGGCTTGTGGAGACAACAGTCTGCGAAGCGGCCTTGCCCATAAACACTCTGTTCAAAAGGGATGCTACACGACACTCAAACAAATGTCCCCTCCTGATCAATATGACATGTGTTGCCGGGCCAACGCGGGGCTGCCAGAGGAATGAGAGTATGTAATCAGAGCACAAAACACATTTCTGAGCAGTTTGTTTTTGTGGAGCAGCGGGGGTGTGTCTGTGAGGCGGGAGGTGTGCCAGGGGCAGTTAGCAACAGGGGCCCATCTTGACCACCCATGATGCTTTGGGGGCCCTTGTAGAAATGTTGCTCCCTTCGATAAACAGCATCACAAAGACTTGGGGTCTCCTGCTGTGTGTGTCTTTGCGGGACTGTGGTTAATGGTTCTGTATTGAACCAAGGGGAGACCATCCTTCACATGATTAGCACACTGGCCAATGAATGACTGGAGCTCAGGGGAAAAGGTGTCACCAAACAATCAACATGGTTGTTAACCAAGAAGCTATCCTCAGCCAGGGAAATCATGGTGGTTGTTCCTATGTATTTTTCCACCTTTTCCTTTAAACTCTCTTTTGTCCTCTTTCTTTCACTCCGTTTTCTCTCTGACTCTGTCTCTCTCTCTCTCTTTTTCTCTCCTCCTGCCGATCCCCCTTTTCTATGACTCTCTCCCAGCCCCCTCTAACCTCTCTTTTCTGGACGTGTCCAAATGCTGCTCTGAGCCATGAAAAGCAGGATTCAAAACCAATGTTGAAAAGAGTTCAGCCAGAGAGACAACAATACTGACCATAAATATTGAAAACCCCAGAATACTTGGACGCCTGTCACGATATATGAATGGCGTAATTGTGGTGAAGATAATACTAAATGACCGCGGAGACTGGAGAGGCAAATATCTATTCAATATTTATCCTCTCTCCATCGCACAGCCTAAAAACACGTCACTGTGATCTAGCCTGTATCTTAAAACAACACACTTATATCATGTGGACTCTGAATGTAGATATTAGCCTATGTAGCGACTGTAGCGTTCTCAACAACCATCTCTTTCGTGTCTACTAATAACTCCTAATCCAAATACTCCCAAGTCTCTGTGGTAACAAAAGACCAAACCTTTTTCTTTTCCCCCACAACAGGAAAAGGATTGAGGCTCTGATTAATGAAATTAACCCACACACTCATTCACAGACACACACACACACACACATCCACACACGCACACACACACACACACACACACACACACACACACACACACACACACACACACACACACACACACACACACACACACACACACACACACATCCACACACACACACACACACACACACACAGCCACACACACCAGACATCTAGACAGGACATATCCATCATCATAAGAAAAAAAACAAATTTCTCCAGAAAAGCTTGGTGACAGCCTCGCTGTATCCTGGGGCATCAGCCTCCGACAGAGACACATAACCCTCCTGGATCTGGAGCGGCCCCTGTCATCAAAGCTGAGGATGGCGTCTTCGTTAGAGAGAATAATAGTGCTGTTATTACAATGAGGTAATGGCAGAAAGAGAGATTCTAGCCAATGGAAGTAAGGAACACTGCTATCCTCACGGCAGACCCTCTGTCACAAGACCCAGTCATGGAAATATAATATTTTATTACCGCCCGCAATTTGGGGAACTTCACACGAAGTTCAGAGACACAGCGGAGAGAGGGGGCAATAACTGAGAGCAGTTAAAGCCAAGCGCTGTGCAGGGAAAAGCAGGGAAAACTGAACTTGGGAAGGCGATGGGAGGAAATAGGATTGAGAGCGTGAAAAAGATCCACACACGCAGGCCTCCCTCCCCAACGGCTCCCTCCTGAAGACGTTATTGGTGTTGTTCTTGGAGAGATGGAGCACCAGGCTGAGAACTTTTTCTCTCTCTCTCTCTCTCTCTCTCTCTCTCTCTCTCTCTCTCTCTCTCTCTCTCTCTGCTGGATGGAAAGACTGTATTGACATCCATCAGACAGTCCTTTTCTCTTTCTCCCACTTTCCCCTTCCCTCACAGTGGAAGAAACGCAGACATAGAAAAGCCTTCGACTCTTTAGCTATGTAACCCCTACGAAACACATCTCCAGGTCCCAGGCAAGCCAGATCGACACAGTTAACACCCACTTCTGACCACCGATATACAAACTGTGCAGTTTAGTTTAGTGCGCTATTACCCATCTTTGTCCTGGCCGCTGCACCACAAAGTGTGCTGATGGAGGGTGTGTTCCTCCATGGCCCAGCCACAGGCCAATACTGAGTTGGGAGGCTCCCTCCCCGATAAGCAGAGCTCTCTCCTTCGCCTCCTCCAATAACCCATGGTTAACCACAATCACGGCTGCTATCTGATGGTCTGTCTGCTCTGATAATGGCCCGGGGCCTCAGGAAGCTGCCTCGCCTGGTACACATCACCGCCGCTTCAGAGGTAGAGGGTTTTCAGCCTCGCGCCAGGTTTTTCTGTAGCGCTCTGCACTGCCACCATGGCTCACTAGCACCGTCTACTGGTGAACATGTGCAACGACATGGAACGATCGGAATGACTTTGATTTGGGGTTACCTGGTTGATTTAAACGACTGTGTGTTCTCTCTCCCCTGGATAATATCAATCAATACCATTGTTAGTCTCATCACGAGGAGAGGGGATTGTTTATACAATATGGAGATTGGATTAATACAATGATGTCTACTATCCAAAATATCTACTCCAGCCATACTATGAATCTTTTAACGATGGGAGTATGGATAGATGCACCACAGGAATTTACAACTCTGGCAAGTCCTGCTTATCCTAAAAGCAGGCTCAAAAGAGAGTGAGAGAGATTGGGAAAGAAAGAGAGAGAGAGAGAGGAGTAAGAGAGGGAGCGAGCGGTGGTTGGGAGGGTCGAGGTTTACAAACTTTCCTCCAGTCATCCTCCAGGGAACGGAAGGTTCTGGAAGGAGGAACTGTTACATTCTTCAGTGCTTCTGAGAGGTTTATGTTCTGGTCAGGTGAAAGAACTATGACTATGACTTGGACAGCGGCCTTGAGAGGTCAACAGAGAAAGAGCGGGAAAGGGGCAGACAAAGAAAGAGAGAAAAGAGAAGAGAGAATAGAGAGGGTCTAGTAAATCTTTTACCTTTTCACTGCGGCCTTGTTTCATGTGTTTCATGTATTTCAAAGCAAGGAGGCCTAGCCTCATCTGTTTACCTTGGTTGTGCATTTGGGTGGGATTGGACAGACGCGTGCGTTTTTGTGTGTGTATGGGAACTACAGTTGTAGTTTGACATGTTGTCCAAACAACGAACCTGGTTTAAAGTTATCCTGCTCATCTGACAGTTCTACTCGACTCTCATCTGAATAACTGCAGCGCAGTTTTATAGAATCTGTGTGTGTTCTCTCCCTCCATCCCGTACCCTCCCTTCTTACTCTCCCTGCCCCCCTCACCACTCTTCCACCCCTCCTCCCCTCTCCTCCACTGTACTGTGAAAAACTTCATTTCCTTCACACATTCTTTCTTATAAACCTGGTTTGTGTGTGTGTGTGTGTGTGTGTGCGTGCATGTGTGTTTACGTGTGCCTGTGTGCACGCATGTCTGTGTATGCGCCTTCTGTGTGTGAAGACACACACCATCTGGTAGCAATGGAGCGTGTTTTATACAACTGTGAGTTGGGCTCCATTAACACAGTGGTTTAAGGTCCCTGTGCTGTGGCGGTACAGTACATGGTTTCCTGAGGCCTGGGGAGAATCAGCCCTCCTAACCTCTAACATCTGATTGTAGCTGGGACTGAATAATTACAGAGAGGTGTCTGGAGGTAGAGGTGTATACCGTACGTTGGTGTGATCTTGGCTTAGGCTTCCTGCACTCTTAAACAACTGGCCCCAAACAGAAGCAGGTTTTACAACTTTTTGATGTTTCACAACCAAGAAACCCTCTGAGATCTCTGAAACCCATGAGTGCAGCTAGGTACAGTGTCAAATCTGGGCCTCCTCTATGCAAACCCTGATGCCTACCCATACAGCGAGAGGATGTCCATGAGACTGGGATCCCAAACTACGTCTGCCCCTGAATCATATTTCAAATACTTAGCGCGCACTTGATGTGGTTTACAAAGTTCATTTGAACCATTGGAACTGTCCCTTGAAACAGTAAACTCTGAGGTAAATCAAGCAGATCTAGATGAATGCATTTGACCCAGGCCTGGTCCCCTCCTCCAGCTAGCCTTTGATCTGTTCTGCAGATGTTTCTCTTCATGGAGAGCTGCTGAGTGAAAAGTGCAAAACTAGGTGTTCTGTATCACAAGAGTTCAGCCCCACCTTCAGAAGGACAACTAAAGGTGACGTTACTGTAGGGAAGGAGAGAGAAAATCTTGTTTTAAAAGGTTTAGCAGTGAGGGTACTACTGTCAACAGGGAATATTGATTTGATTGATAAATGTGCCTGACATGAATGAAATATGAAATAATCTAATAATAATCTAATTGAAGTAACATGCCAGTTGTGGTCCAAAAATCTTTATTAAAAAGTCAGCAACATTATCTCGGAAAACAAGGATGCACACACACGCACATATACACACACATATAAAGACATACAATACACACACACACCACATACTTCTTGTATTTTGTTTTCCTTGAGAAGGGAGATCTGAGGTGAACTTGTGTTCCAGGCCATGTAGAATGTCTCCTATGTGTCAGCGTGTTGTCACCAGAGAGACCTCACACAGAGAACAATGTCAACATGGTAACTTAAGGGAGTCCAGCTGTATGGTGCACACTCACTACTTTTTCTGGGCCCTTTTCTTTCAACATTCATTTAAACTACTCTTCATTCCTGTATCCCTTTTCGACTCCTTCAAAGGTCTTCACAGTTTTAAGTGCCTGTATATGACTTGGCTGACTACCCCCAAAGCAATTACCTCTATTTTCATTTTCAATATCAAGTATTTGCTCAGGATATAATTATCATTAGAACTTCCTTTTCCACTTCTGGTAATAACTCACATTTTTGATACCTCCCTCACTTTTAACGGTGTTCTTTTTCCGTGGCAAGACAATACGAGGGTGAAGAAGAATTCAAGGTCTTGCCCAAAAACAACCATGTCTACCTTTCAACGAACTCAACCCAATTTACACATTAGCAAAATCACTTTAATTTCGGGAAATATCGCGGTGTGAAGCGAGCATCAAAGGCGAAGCTAGCCAAACACCCAGCACGCTAGGACATGGGCCTCTCAAAAATCTGGCCACTGCGTTATTCCAAGTGGTGGAAAATGTGAATCGCTCCTTTCACTGCGCCTCCTAATCAAAGCGTACAGCTGCCAGACTCCTTGTCCGTTTCTGTTGATTTTGTGTTCTTTTTGAGCAGGGGGGCTCGGGTGTTGGAGACTGC
Organism: Mallotus villosus; assembly: GCA_903064625.1. Taxonomy (NCBI): domain Eukaryota; kingdom Metazoa; phylum Chordata; class Actinopteri; order Osmeriformes; family Salangidae; genus Mallotus; species Mallotus villosus. The sequence goes on along the minus strand of CAEFZP010001896.1, from coordinate 681,037 downwards.
AGGTCTATTTATACCCACGGATATGTGTGAAAACGTCACGTCTGAGACTTTTCACCTGAATGGATGCACAGAGTAAATGAACTGTTTTCACCTTCCATTGATAAGAACTGACTACGGTAAAAAGTGTATTCAGGCCTTGCAGCGCACCGAGCTTTCATAATTCTACATTTCATTAACCATGCTTTCCAAATAATGCTAAACTGTAAGAAGTGAAGTGAAGCATAGAGCACCTCCCCTTCTCAAACCCAGTGATTACCCTCACTAGCATCATCTGGACAGGAGGAGATAGGGCAGGTAGCCAGCCACTGGAGACTGCGGTGGTGACTTGATTGTAGGTTAGCGGAGCCTCCGTCGATGCAGTCCATCTCCAGCATGGCAGAGAAGGGAGCGGGGGGGAACTGCATGGAGGCAGGAGGGGGGCGCGGGACACCATGCCACTGGGGGCTTGTTGGTCGGCATGGCTTAATTAGAAACAGTCTGGATCATTTGCTGAAAGAACACGAGCCCAAATGAGAACCAGGTGGAAGGTCCGTCGGGCTTTGCAGAAATACAGGAACCTCTTATTTATGAGGCTGGGTTCCTATGGGTTCCTCACCCAAGGACTGTGTGTGTGTGTGTGTGTGTGTGTGAGAGATAGAGACAGCAAGAGAGTGTATGTGTGTGTGTAGGGGGGGGGGTTTGAGTCAGTGTGTGTAAGTGTGATTGGGGCCATCTCTCGTAGCAGACCCCCAGACGAGGATGTGCCTAACGTGGAACCTCATGTCAGCGGGTCAGCCTGTGGGAGGTCATAGTTAGGAAGCATTCATCATGTCACACTGGGTTCAAAAACAACCCTGTTCTATTATCCCTTTCTAATACATCAGAATAAAGAACGATTCAAAACGTAGGTTCTTCAGTGTTTTATTCATCCAAAACTGATCTAACACGTTCTTGTTTAACCTGGGTGGTATTTATGTTACTGTGAAACGTATAGATGATGCTGCAAATAGTTCCCTCACATTACTGCATTGTCAAAGTACTATTAACAGTATCAGTACAATCTATACAATACAAGCTTCTTCCACTCCTCCTCACTCAGTTGTGGAAGATGTTCTGTACTTCTGTCTAAACATGCCATAGATCTTTTTTTGCAACCAGATGAAACATCACAAATCTTCTTGTGTAACTCATCTTCACTGGATTCCATTGTGTAGTTTTGTCTGAGGAGTCAAACAAACACACAGTTTGGCCAAAACCTGTGACTGCCTCTTTTATAACACTTTTGCTCCACCTAGTGGAACGTTTCTGGAATGTGGAACATATAGAAAGAGAGAGCGAGAAAGAGCGAGAGAGAGAGAGCGAGAGAGAGAGCGAGAGAGAGAGAGAGAGAGAGAGAGAGCGAGAGAGAGAGAGCGAGAGAGCGAGAGAGAGCGAGAGAGAGCGAGAGAGAGAGACAGAGAAAGAGAGAGACAGAGAAAGAGATGCAGAGCTCCAGAGATGGTGTCACATGTCCCTGTGAGATTAGTTAGGTTTGAACGTAGCTTCCAGGTCTAAGCAGTTTGGCAGAGTGAGTCCAGGTCAGACCTTAGCTGGCTCTACTGTACACTGCCCTGGTATTCTCGTCGCTCTGGATAAGAGCGTCTGCTAAATGAAGTACTCTCCTGAGCTGGTCAGTGCTCACGAACATCCAGAGGGGAAAGCATACAAAGCTACAGTAGAATTAAAGAAAACACGCAACTGAAGACAGAGACCTTCAGCTGCAACTCCATGTTGAAATGTCAAAAAGTAAGAAAAGAAAAGTATAAAAATGTCTCCCTTACCTTCTCTCTCATTATCCTGTGCTAACATTTCTCAGGGGGACCAGCCTATGTTGTACATACTGTGGAGGCTTGCTTTGTCTTAACCAGCCCTCTCCCCAGCTTCCCTGCAGCATTTTCAGGACACAAACACCCAAGGCCAACGTGACTATGAATCATTAGTCTTTGTGGCTATGAAAACAAGTTAGTGTAAAGTCAATGGAGCACATGCAATCGACTCTTACTAAACCTACTTCTCACAGTGTAAATGGTGGATTGTGGATTGTTACGAGTCATTTTTACGTGTTGTACCTGTACGTACAGATCCACTGCAGTCTTTCTTCATCTCGCTGGGAGGCCCAACCATCTCTGATGCATGAATCCACTGATTCTGAAAAAAACGCTCATTCGTTTACATATTCACTTATTTTTGTCTTTCAATAAATTGTTCCAAATCATGCAGTATCTACCTTGTAAACAGAAAGTTGTGTCTTGTTTAGTGTCTAGGTTATAAGCAAAATATAAGAATTAATACAGATTTTTAAATTGTGGTACTGACCATTCTAGAGATCTGGAACCACACCCAGAACCCATGATCTTCTGATAATCAGGAAGTAGTGTCCTGAATGTCATTTGATGCTGCTGAACTTCCCTGTGACATCACTCAGGTGCCAGTCAATGTGTCAATATGTGGCAGAACTCCTTGAAAAAAACACCAACAAAAAATGTATTGAGGATTTTGTTCCTAAGAGAGTTGTATTTCTGTGTGAGTGTGTGTGTGTGTGTGTGTGTGTGTGGTGTGTGTGTGTGTGTGTGATTACAGTACCTGAAGAAGGTCGACAAAGAGTCAGTCGGACATCCGGAGGGGACCCTCTCAGCAGCTGGAGCACCCTCTACAGGCCAGAGAGAGAACTGTCACTACTTGACCAGATTTCTTCCACAGACTCAAACCCAAGCTCTCACCTTTCATTTATGGTTGGACGCTTCTGAATTTAACATCACATGTCATTAACATAAACCTCAATCCCAATCCTGAAAAATCCAACCAACATTCCTCAACTCATGACATCACAGACATGGACACTGGTGTTCTTTTCTCCAGTCACCTGATAGGACAATCCCTTGAGTGGTTCACCATTGACCGCCAGTATGACATCACCCTCTTTTATGCTGCCGTTCTGCTGGGCTGGCTGTCCCGGGAAAAGCTGCTTGATCCTCACCAGGCTGCCTAAGCCTGCGGAGGGATCCTGCTCACCGACCAGGAAGCTGAAGCCCAGGCCGTTCAGGCTCTTCCTCAAGGTCACCTCCAGGGTATTGTCTACAGGGGCAGGGAGCAAAGGTCAGGGGGTTGGAGAAAGGGGAATGGTGGGAGGAGGGGATGAGAAGGATGAGGGATGGGATGATGGTCAGGTCAGGGAAGAGGAGAGGAGAGAGGGTTGTGTCTGTAAAATTAGCTAGCTATTTTCTAGCTATTTCAATAAGGGAATAAATAAGGGAAGTCAGATGGCTGAGCAGTTAGGGAGTCGGGCTATTAATCAGAAGGTTGTTGGTTCGATTCCCGGCCGTGACAAATGACGTTGTGTAATTTGTCAAGGCACTTCAACCTACTTGCCTCGGGGAGAATGTCCCTGTAGGTCTCTCTGGATAAGAGCGTCTGCTAAATGACTAAATGTAAATGTAAATATAGTGGTTTAATCAATATCCATGTCTCGTATTCCAAAAAAATCTAATCACTTTGATGGGTATTTTTCATTAAATAATAATATATATACACATATTCATAATCATCCATTCGGGTCTCCGTCGATTTCACTTGATGACACTAACTGTGACTGAGTGTCTCCACATCTTACCTTCAGAGACAAAGTAATAGTCGGTGAGCCTGCTGGAGAGGGTGTAGGGCGTGGTGATGATAGCAGGGCAGCTGTTGTTCCTCATCTGGCTGACCTCTGGACTGGGACTGTTGCGGGAGATGCTGTCGGTGTCTGTGCTCAGGCTTACACGGGGCAAGGTCATGACCTCCCGCTCCAACACCAGGGTCACCACCTGATTGGAGGAGAGTAGAGGAAAGGACATGAGAGGGGGTTTGGAACAATATGTGTAGAGTTCTGTTTTTTACTTAAACACAGTAATTGATCAAAGCACAGCCTTCTGTTGGAGAAACGTGATATGTTTTACCTCTCCAGTTTTAGCCAGACAGTCCACGGACTGCTCATGTGTGAAACCCTTGAAGTTGATCCCGTCCACCACAAGCACTCTGTCTCCTGTCACACACACACACACGATACAAGCAGACGCACACACAGACACACACGCAAATCATTTACAATGTTTAGACAGTGAAATATTTTCAAGCATTACTGTGACTTTTCTGTGACAGTCCCCATAATGGGGGAAAAAACTCTGCTCTCTTAGGAGGTACAACAGCGTGGCACGGTAACAGAACACAGTCCACTGAACTGTACCTGTCTGAATGCGTCCGTCTCTCTCTGCGGCACCCCCGGGAACAAGGCTTTTGATATAGATTCCACCGTTGCGAAGGCCTGTGTTGACACCACCCTGAACCCCCGAGAACAACCACATGTTAGAGTCTGGCACAAACCCTCAGTGATAACTTGAAAACACATTTGGCAGAACTCTTTGAAATGATTGATTTGAGCATTTTAGTTCCAACCTCAACCAAGAACATTTGACATGTTTCAAAGCTGTCAAGGTAAAGAACATCCATGCTGCTCCTTAGCACTTCTGAGGAGAGAGGCTACTACGTATTACCAGGAACTTCGTCATGTGACCGTATAGCTTAAGCATGCACAAAGGCTTTGCCTGTCTATTGCCCCCCCCCACACCCCAGTGCACTGTGAGAAGGATTGAGATAGAGATTAAAAGGAACGATAGTGTATGTTTATCTGGTTATCGATCTGATGAGTAACTAACACAGAGGCAGGGGGAGAGAGAGAGAGCGAGAAGTTTCAAACAAACGCAGCAGGTGTGTTCTCGCCCTCTCTGCCTTGATCCCTGTTCACATCCTGTCAATCCCCCACTCCCTAATCAGCATTAACATCTTAATGATCCCGCAGCTGCCTCCTTAGACACCTGGACTCTACTTTACTGGACGCAACAATAAAGTCTTAGCAGCCCACACATGATCCAGGCTCAGCTGCACGCTGCTAGGAGACTGGAGCACAGAACCTGACCCTGACCTCCAGAGCACGCAGGTAGACGCACTGAAGAAGCAGCTTGAAGTGCCAGAGCTAGTTGCAGAACCTAATGGGGACATACTCTGCCCTGCCCCTACCCCCACCTCTAGCTTGGATTCTACAGACCAGATATAAATCCAATAGTATCTGAGCTCCAGTTTAAGGTCCAACCCAAACACCAGCCCCAGCCCCAGCCCCGGCCCCGGCCCCAGCCCCAGCCCTGGTCCCAGCCCCGGCCCCAGCCCCGGCCCCGGCCCCAGCCCTGGCCCCAGCCCCAGCTCCACTCCTAGCACTAGCTCCAGCCAGTCCAAGAAGCTTAACCCCAAGGGTCTGATGGATTACTCTCTCAAATGAAGAGCTGCACGCTGACTTGCTATTTGCGTGTGTGAGTATGTGTGTAGAAGGGAGTAAACGAATCAGGCACATAAACCTTTCACTGACTCATCCTCTCCCAGGTAACCTCCACCACACTAACCCCTCCGCCTGTTCGCCCCTTTAGCCGTTTGTGTGTCAGTAATATCATTAGCTAGCCACCCTTCCTGTCCAGCATGAGGGTGGACTGCTTTCCAGCCTCTAAGCTGGGGCACCCTGAGAGCCGAATCAAACTAACCTATTGGTTCATCTATCCAGACACACAAAGTAGAAGGTACTCTGACCTCGACATTGGACGAGTTTATTATATTTGCTCTCCTCTCCTTCCTTCCGTCCTGGTTCTAGTTTTTTTCTTTGATCGATTCTTGTTAAGGGTAACAGTGTGTCCTGCCCAGCCAGACTGTATGTCTGCCGTGGAAGGGTGGGGCAGTCAGACTATGTCTGCTCTGGAAGGGTGGGGCAGTCAGACTGTATGTCTGCTCTGGAAGGGTGGGGCAGTCAGACTCACAGCAATGCTGATCCCCAGACTCCCAGTCTTCTTCTTCAACTCCACAGTGATGATCTCCCCTGGTCTCACGCAGTTCAGAGACAGAGACGACCTGGAGCACATGTCCTGCGGCGGGCCGGGGGAAACAGGGTTTGACAACAAGTCAGAGAGGACAGTCAAAGACTACATATACATACACACGTATATCATGCTGTCACATGCAGTCAGTCGATGTCAGACACCATCGTGATCGACGCCTTCGCTCTGGCTTTGACTCTCTTGCTCTTGCTCTGTCCCGTCGCTCCAGTTTCACTTCCTCTCTCTCTCTCTTGCTCTCTGACCCTCTCTCTCTCTTGCTCTCTGACCCTCTCTCTCACTTCCTCTCTCTCTCTCTTGCTCTATGACCCTCTCTCTCTTGCTCTCTGACCCTCTCTCTCTCTTGCTCTCTGACCCTCTCTCTCACTTCCTCTCTCTCTCTCTTGCTCTCTGACCCTCTCTCTCTCTTGCTCTCTGACCCTCTCTCTCTCTCTCTCCGGCCCTTTCCTCTCCAGTGGTTGAGGCGTACCTGGGCGTTGAGTATGCGCACGTCGGGGACTCGTAGCCCACTGCCAGTCTTGGAGGTCATCATGATTGACACGATCTCATCCAGGTCATCCTCCCCAGACCGTCCATCAGCTGTTAGGGTGGTCTGGGATTTGTAGTTTTTCAGCTGAGAAGTCTTCACGCTATTTGGTGTTAAGGCAACTGGGAGGCAAAGCGTATGAGTATGGTTCAATATGTAGTTTTTCAATACTGTATACCAAAAATGTGGAAACAAGAAGTGCAGTTTATAGAGATGAAGCATTTTTTGCCCAAATTGCTTTTGTTCTATGGAAAGGCATACATAGTCAAACAGGCAGGCATGCAATCAAATGTACACATACACCAACTATAGTAACGTACCTTTAGGCTGTGAAGCTATGAGCTGTACCTCCTGGGGGCTGTTCTGCATGACCTCTGCAGCTTCGCTGAAGGTCATGCCCTCCAGACTAGTCTGGTTCAAGGAGATGAGTCGACCACCTGTGGGGCGATAGGTGAGGGGTAAGCGACCATAAGGGAAGCTAGACCACTGTTCACATGACATTTCCCTTCGTATGTTATGATAGACAGCAAGGCCCCTAATGATGACATTAACCTATGGCCCAGCCCACTTCTATCTGGGATAGAACAAGTATCTCCAAGTCTTCTCCTATAAGCTCATAGTCTCACACTACTTGTGCGGTACTGATCTTCAATCTAGTATCTGCAAGCTGTGGCCTACAGCGGTGGTCTGGTCCTACCTGGTCTAATACGTCCTTCTTTATCAGCAGGTCCGCCAGGCACAATGGAGGCTACAAAGATGCCCAGGTCATACCTGCCCACCGTCTCCTCCCCCACTATCACTATTCCTAAGCACACAAACAAACATGGCCATCACAACAAGGTTGAAAATTAGGTATATTTTTCAGACACTTCAATGATGGAACGATGTATGTTGTACAGACTATGGTGGCAAACCAGTTTCCCCATTGGGGATCAATAAAGTAAATCATCATCATCATCATCATCGAAATGAAAACAGCCACGGCTTGATAAGGAAAGTGTGGGGACTCTCACCAAGGCCGAGCTTCGGGTCTTTCTTTAAGGACACAGATATGACTTCTCTTTCTGCTATGGCACCTTTGGTTGGGTTATCTGTCAGGCACAACATAACCACATCACTACAAGCTGCCATACATCCGACCACATCAGACGACACTGCACACATTGCAAATCCCTCCCAGCATTTCACAGGAGAACAGACTTTACTCGCGCAGGTGAGCGAGTGGAGAGAGTGAATCAACTTGAGTTCGACTGACAACCGAGCGACAGTGACAACCACCACGCTAGGTCAAGCTGAGCACCAGGATGATCACACTAGGCTGGGAGCAAGGTTGCCTTTCGCTGCTCCTGGAAGCTTTCCAGCACTATGCTGTCCCTGATTGCCCAGCGCTGGGAGGTTAGTGGCAGTAAACTCAGATAATCTACCCATACCTCTTGAGGAGGAGGAGGAGGAGAGGGCCACGGAGCTACTCCTCGGGGAACAGGCGGTGGAGTTCTTGCCTTCCGACTGACACCCACCACTGGCCAAGACACAAGGGGACACGAGAGTTGGAGGCAAGATGTGATTCATGTCATGTATGTAGAGTAAATGAATGAAAATAACTTCCATAATAAGGTTCATCCTCAAAGACGGATGACATGGTGCGTGTGCGTCTCCCTTCTACCTCTGCACGTAAAGCTCCTTCTCCTTCTTTAGGCGGGCTTCGATCCTGGCGGCGACGTGGTCACACAGCTTGGTCATGGAGCTGTTCTTGGGCGTGGGCTGTCGCGGGCTGTCGTTCAGCGGCGTCTCCGAGATGGAGACGCTCTTTCTCTGGCTGTTCTGGACGCGGCACACCGCAGCATACTGGACTATGCTCTCCTCTGAGGTGAAAGTGGGCCCTTGAGTTTAAAACGTTCAAAAGATATTACTGTACATGCGCTCCGATTCACCACGTATTTTAGTTATTCAAATGGTTGTGATGAGAATGAGGAGTGCAAACCCACACTCTTTCGAGCTGCCTCATCGTGACATGCAGTAACAAACGGTGAGGCAGTGATTAGGATGACGATGCGTTTGTATAAAATGTTATGTCTATTAATCAGAAAATGATATCCTCCACCGGGGAGTGAGATTGTTTTTCTCTTTACTAAATGAGTTAGGGAGCACATGAGTGAGTGGAAGAGGACCAGCGTCTGACCTGAGGCCAGGCTGTGGCTCAGCTGTCTGGAGTGCATCTCATTGTTGAACTTGTGCTGGGCAGAGCAGAGGTTACAGAGGTACGTGGCAATCTTCGAGCGTTCTGTCACAAACACATGTTTCTTCTTACTTCCCCGACTCTCGATAACAAACTTGCGCTTCTGTGGGGCCCAGAGAGAGAGAGAGAAAGAGAGAGAGAGTACCATTAGTAAATAAACTTGCTGGGAATAAAGGCCCTACGTCTACACACTGAAATAAGCACTGACTCTTCTGAATCCATAGCCCTGATAAACCCTGCTAGACTCACGGTGGAGGAGATGCTGGAAGTCTCCCTCCAGTGGAAAGTCTGACTGGTGGAACGGAGGCCCTCTTTGACCTCGTAGACCATGACTCCTTTGGCACACACCCCAATGACCAGCTCCCCGACCACAGGCTTCTTCTCTCGGGCCACATTGTGGAAAAGAACCCCGTACTCTGGAAGCTGCTGAGCCACCTGAGAGCGAGAGGAGGACCGAGGAATGATGACGGGAAAGGAGCCTAATGAAGACACTAACAGAACCAGGAGCCACCCCAAGCAGACAGTACAACTTCAGATTGAAATCAGCTTTGCTTTTGGTGTGAAGAGGAGCGGCCTCAGGAAGTAGAGCCGTTATCATCCCGCCCACAAACTAGCCTTGACAACATGGCTGACACCTACACAAAGAGATTTAACCGGGTTGACCTGCTGGCTGAGCTCAGAGGTTGGAGGTTACCCTGGTTTGGACACTGGCTTCTGACGGGGACTCGGCACATGCAAGCTTACAGTGTGACCCATATGTGTCATGGTTGTTCAGCTAGCATGCAGTGTTAGCCCCTGTACCAAGAACGTCAATGCCCTGACGGACTGGGAAACCTATGTGTGACTGTGAGCTGGTACAGAAATACTGTGCTACAACATTCAAGGGCTCTTCATAAATACATGCTATTATGTTAAGGAAAATCTCATTAGAGTTTGGTTCCAACCTTAGGTTAAAAAAGGTTAAGAGATCTAGACACGGTCATGTCAAACAGATATGATGCAGCTTGATTTGACACAGGAATTGACCATTACCTTGAGGAACTCCAGCTCTGATTCATCTGGGAGCATCTGGCCATTGTTGTTGTGCAGACGTATCAACTCATCCCTGAGGAAAGGCAAGGCCCTCTTCTCCATGATGCTCTTAGCTACGTACTGGTCGGGTCTGTAGTAGTTCCTCCCATACACCTGCATAGGGACAAGGTGGCGGGGTGCTCTTCAGTTACATCACGGTTCATTTGTAAGAATGATACCTATGTTATGCAGTCTGTGTGTGTGTGTGTGTGTGTGTGTGTGTGTGTGTCTGTGTGTGTGCGTGAGTGTGTGTGCGTGAGTATGTGTGTGTGTGTGTGTGTGTGTGTACCTCAGGCCTGCACTCCCCATACTCAGCTTGCAGCGCCAGGCCTCCCAGGTACAGGCCTGTCTCCTCATGGCATGCCAATCTGTCCTCCAGCAAATCCTTCCTCAGCTGCAGGTAGTACTGGTGAAGGGTCAGTTTGTGTCTGAGAGATTAAGAAGTGACAGAATGGATGGATCAGTGCGTGGATGCATTGATGGATTGTCGGATAGATAGACAAAAGGATGGTTAGTTGGATGGATGGATGGATGACAAATGAAATAGTGACTTGCACTTACAAAAGGAGAGAAATGTCTTTGACGAAGAATTTCACTCTGAAGAAAAGAACAAATGTGGATGTAGGCACTTTCTTCCAACTGTCGGGGGCGACCTTGGATATCCTAGTGTCATTGTCCACGAAGAAGAACTCATTATCTGTGACAGAGGAGAGAGAAACAGGAAGACATGCAAAAATATTGTAGAAACTGCTAATCTCGTTTTTTTTCTTCATTTCCATCCATCCATCACCAAGGTTATTACCATCAATGTAAGCAAGGCCAAAGTAAAAGTGCTCCACTAGGTTTGAATGGGCCACAATCATGTCGAACACATCCCCGCCTGTGGACTTGACGTCACACTTGACGACGATGCTCTGGCCGTTTGGCATGATCACGCTCAGCCCCCTCAGGCTGGGAGCTGTTTTCCCCTTCTTCGACTGCAAGCAGAAAACAACAAGCCATTTTCAAGAATAATTTCATCTCAAGGATTTACCAGACGGTAAATACCAAACGTTTTATCAAACGTTGATAGGATTTCTTGTCTTGAGAAATATACACCGTGTGTCGCAGTTAATGAAAATATGGAAAGTTCATTTTAAGATCCAGTGACATTTACCACTATGGACATTGGTAGTTCCAAGACCATCAGTGGCTCTTCTAACATCCGGATGAACTCAGGCCCCATATCCTGTGAAAGATGCAAAACTGCTCAAAACATTTCTCATAGGCACTAAACCAGGATACACAAGACTGCACAATATACAGACATTGGATTTGCTAGCATACCTGGAGTCTTCTCTCACTGAGACTGTTGGACGATTCGAAGGAGGTGTTTGGACGGGAGATGCTGTGACGATGACTGTCCAGGTATGGGCTGTAGGGGCTTGCACGTGACTGCATGCTGCAGTAGCTATCTCTGTGACGCATGTTCTGTGGAGTTAGCCTTATACACGGCAAGGACGTTCAAATTGTTGACACACATGCATGTTGGAACAGTGTTTCAATTCATTCAAATTCAACTTAAATTCGATGTAAACACTTGGTTGTCAAGCGTGGACGACAAAGAATTGCTTTCTTTCTGTTTACACGGTCCCATGTCCAGGAGACGTCTTATAGAGTTAGACCAGGGGTAGGCAACCCTGGTCCTAGAGAGCCGCTGTCCTGCATGTTTTAGATGTTTCCCTGCTCCAGCACACCTGATTCAAATGAATGGTCGTTACCCGGCTTCCACAGAGCTTGATAACAACCCATTCATTTGAACCAGGTGTGCTGGAGCAGGGAAACATCTAAAACATGCAGGACAGCGGCTCTCTAGGACCAGGGTTGCCTACCCCCCGAGTTAGACTGTTTACAGAAGAAGGTGCTTCCGGGTGCTTCTGGGTGGTACCTCAGTGGGTCTGTCTGGAACGGGGATCCTGAGAAGGCGACTGAGGACTTGCGCCTCGCAGACGAGGTTTGTGAGAAACTCCCTGTAAGGTAGAGCACACGAGCAGAACATCCATTAGAGCAGTGGTTTTCAGGGAACCCCTGTCACTGCATGTTTTAGATGTTTCCCTGCTCCAACACACCTGATTCAAATAAATGGCTCGTTATCTAGCTCTGTAGAAGCCTGGTAACGAACATGTATTTGAATCAGGTGTGTTGGAGCCAAGTATCATCTAAAACATGCAGTGACAGGGGTTCCCTGAGGACAGGGTTAAGAACCACTGCATTAGAGTATGAGGTCAAGCTTTGAATGAAACGAGGAAAAGGATAGGTCTTCACTCTCGATCACGTCATCTCTTATGTAGGTGCTCTGTCAGTCAGTTTAATTACTGTCCCTCGTGAATTTAAAACTGGAGTTGGAGGGGAGGGATGTAAGACGTGTAGAGTAGCTTACCATGCAGCCTCTCTCTGACCATCTGACTTCGGTCCGTCAGTTCAGGTCCATTTTCAGTCATGGATACATGATCGACCTAGCGAAAAACACAAGAGATTACAGCTTTGTAATAGGTTGTCACACTGAACTCCTCCCTTGGTACCGGTTGTATACCACTGTCACACTCATAAAGGAAGTTGTAGATTCCTCACAGCTCTTGAATCTGACACCCTGAGTTCGACTCTTGGATTTAGCATGGGAGTTTTTTCACAGCACATTGAAGCACGAGTTTAAAGTGTCCTTTGTATTAAATATTTCCCAGAACAACAGATCTTTGCACACGCTGAGCCAATGTGCTAAGCCAGCATGCTCTGTCATAAGAAGGCAGGATAAACTTCCTAACCCTGAGCCACTAGGGATTGCTGCCAATTGTGTTGCTGCTAGTCCGCGCCCTCCACCAACTTCCTACAGTCATATGGCCTATCTCCGATCTTAACACGTAATAAAGTGTTGGATGCCGGGGAACTTTTATTCTTGTAAGAGTCTGCAGCCGCATATGCAGGGCATGGTGACTGTTTGATCTACCAGTCCGTCGGAATCTCAACGGGGACGAAAGGAATAAGTCTAATCTAACATCAGGACAAACACAGCTGAAGATGATGACTCATCACGTGCAGGTGCTGTTTGTAAAGCTATGACAACCTGCAGCATCTTATCCTCAACTTGAGTTGCTGATTTAAACACCATAAAATGTTGACCAAACTATGGAATAGGAAGGAGTCTCCACTCTCCAGACAATGTTGTCCCGTTACGCAACAGACCACCAGATTATGAACAGCTGTGTGAGAAAACAAAAACAATCTTTGTTGACAGCTACCAAACCAAAGCATGCTGACCCAAGGCAAAAATCAACAAATCAAAACCAGTCGAATCCCCACAAAAACGAAGTAAATCCAAACAAAGTCAATCCAAACAAAGTCAATCCAAACCAAGTCAAGCCAAACTGCGGCGAGCTAAACTAAACCAAGAAAATCTGAAGAAAACCAAACTCACAGAGTCTCTGTAGACGTCCTCCACCAGCTGTTTGATGATGATCTCAGGAGGGGGCAGCAGAGAGGTCTTGTGATGCAGCTCAGAGGTCTCCAGCACGGTCAGCAGGTCGGCCCGCCTGTAGACCACGTCCTCACACATACTCAACAACAGGCTGTTCAAGCTCTCACTTAGCTGGACAGGCTAGATGAGGGAGGAGAGGAGGAGGTGTGGAGGGTAGTGGAGAGAGAGAACGAGAGTGTGAGGTCAAGACAGAAACATAGGGAAGGAAGCAGGAAGTGTGATTTGGTCTTTGAAACAAAGCAGCGCTCAAAAAAGTCCTGTATAAAAGCCTGTATACTAAATCACCTGGTTCTGAGGTACATGGTAGTCGACTGACCAGAAAAGAGTCATACCCAGTGAGTAAACAACCATCTGGAGGAAGAAACCAAACCAAACTATTGTACATTCAACGTAAAGGTCAAACAATGTTTATAGAGAATATGTGCTGCATTTGGACTAGACAACCCCCATTTACTGACAGGCATTATTATCTTCAACTACTTTGAGCGAACTGTTAACATTAACATACGTGTAATAATGAAACAAGACCACTTATTCCCGAGTGTCTTGAACTCTGTGTGTGTCTGACCTTCTCCGTTGCCGTCTTGCTGGAGGCAGCCTGTCCTTGTTGGACCTCGGGCGCTGTGAAGGACACCAGGTCCTCCGAGTGGGCACAGCTCTTAAACGCCAAGCCGCCGTTGGCAGACAACAGCACTGAACCCGGGCTTAAGACACTACACATGTTACCTGGACCTGGGCAAGTACAGAACAACCATAAACTATAATACACTGTACACGTCAAATGAAGGCCTAAATACTTGCAGAATAACTCTCTCGCTGTGGTTTGGTCTTCAGCATCCTACAGGTACCTTTGCAGGAGATGTCAAGTAAGGCCTCTACAGTGCCCAGCAGCAGACACCAGACCTCGTCCTCCTCCAGCGGTGACCCCCGGGCCTCCAACACCTCCGCCAGGGTCACAAATGTACCCATCCTAGGGAGCACACACACACACACACACACATAGGAAAGGGAAAAGTTATTTAAGACAACAATATCACGTGCACAAGATTGCTTGTGAGGCCCACAACAGAGAAGCCCAAAGGGCTCCCTGTGAACCATGTGTTACTTTATCTCTCTCCATCTATCTTTCTTTCTCTCTGTCTCTCACACACACACACACACACACATACAGACACCAGGCTTCCACACATTGACACCAGCCTTTCAGTTGGCCGTATAATTGGCTTTTAGAGAGCACCGCGGATTTGCTCTAATGTGCGGAACCTTGCTCTTCACCTTTCATTCTTCTCCTATCATCTCCAAGACGACAGGGAGGGACTTTTTAGCACTAGGATATATATATATATACATGTTATATATTATAACATATTTCAGAAGTATTGACTTGGGTTTGTAATTGAACTTGTATGAGTTTGCTTATTTTCTGTAATCGTATAAACACGACCAATTGCTTTTCTTAAACGAGAAAAAGGCATGTTGACTATAGGCTGAAAATATGTTAGTCACATGTGGGACAAAAACACCCTGCTGTCTGACTGTTACCAAGGAAGGCTATGTTACCTCTAGCTAAGATGATGAATATGTTTTCTAGTGAGATAATACAATACGTACACGGTATGTTATGAGCTAAAACAGTAGACTATCGTTTGAAAATTGCGTAGAAATGTTCACACTCATTTGGATATCTCAAAAGCATTACAAAAAAGAGTTTAAAAAAAGGATATACCATTAGTGACAATTGGATTGTGACAATGACACTAGTAACTTCCATTGGAGGAGTGGGTGGATCTGCAGTAGCATAATGACATAGGCTAGACGCTAGACATGGACACAGGCTTTAGAGGAAGGAGAGCTAATTGATACAAATCCACCACACCCAAACCACCTGTTGGGGTACAGAGCCAGGGTGGTGGCTTTTACGTTCTATAAATTCCAAATGTTACAATAACTCTGTTCTCCAATCCACATTCTATCATTAAAGCAATGAGACACACGTATTTATTTTTGATCGCAGTTGTAGTAATTATACATCTTTAAGTACAACCACTCATTTATAATGATAATCATTCAGATTTTGCATCTCTTACCTCTTTTAACTAGATGGATTTAGTAGAGAAATAATACTGTCTCCAAAGTCCTAATTGATATGCAAAGGATAGAGCATGTTCTGCCAACAACAGCAATGGCTCAGTAATGAGCCCTATTCCCCAAAAATAATTTGAAACTATATTAATGCTTTATATTTCATGAGAAATGCTGTAACCCTTCTAAATTGGTGGCAACTACTGTAGTTAAAAAAATCATTTGATCAAGTCATTTTTGCAAGGCCCCTCATTTCAACCTCTGTGGAACAGATCATTGATTCCCAGCACAAAAAGACTTTATTGCCATCAGTGTCAGTCAAGGTGGAATATTGAGCGTTTTTGTGAAAGACAACACCATTTTTTTAAGGAGATATGCAAAAGTAAACTCCACAGTTGAAATAGGCCTACTCATATCCACAATTCAATATTTGTCCATCACAATAGGCCAAATATCAGGTGCATGGCCATATCTGTCAGTCACCACATCTGCTTGCATCAACAGAGATACAAACAAGTGGTTGTTCCACCTAGAAGACAGAATCTTTACTTTCAATCTGTGTGATCAAACTAAACTGGCTGATTCAAGTGCCGACTGTTCGTTTACCCTCCGCACCATGCAGGTGAAAAAATATAGCCTATATTAGAAGAACGTTAAAGAGCTGCTAGGTAACATTTTAAGGTTATTTAAACACGTAGGATAGGCCTATTTTGTTGTAGCTGTATGTATGCAACAATGTATAGGCCTAATGCATATTAAGTGTTACCTTATTTCATTCGATATCTGAAGAAATCCTCTTCTTAGTTTATTCAGAATATCCGCAGCATCTCCCTCTATCCCACCCCTACTCGCCGCTCGCAGCTTTCTCAAACTTTCCCAAACCTAAGCTTCCTACTTTTTCCTCTATAGGGACACAAAAAATTCACTCCATGGCATTATTTTTTTCCGTGCTCACACCTGATGACGTGTGGTTACAGTGTTTTGTGTCAATTTGTCCTATTTTTAGGCTACAGCTATAAGAACTCAATTGGATTACCGGAGCAATTTGACAGCGGCAGTCAAGACACAGCCAATCCGTGGGGCGGCATTTAGCTAATCTGTCGTTTCAATCATGGTGACACACGTATTGTTCCATTAATGCTCTACTACCCTATATATTGGTATCTATCTGCAATGTGATGCACAGAATACTGAAAATAGTCGTTTAATTAGCCTACTCATTTTCTAGGTTTTATAAATTAACTCCGGTGACCAATTTATTTTAACCCAAACCATTGCCGTATAAAATGTTGCCTTGACATGGTTCTGGGCAGACCAATAGCTTAATTCCGAATCCACTTCAAAAGGCACTTTAGCACACATGCATACAAATAAATGAACGTCTGTCCTAAGAGTAACCTAATTGATTTAAACAATGTATGTAGCCTAGCCACTTAGATTTCATAATTGTGTTGTGCTTGGTCTATTAGGCTAAAACATTTGAGTTATCATAGCCTAGTCTACTTCAAATCAATTTGGTATGCCAATTCAATTATAATACAAAAACGTTTTTAGGCTAGGCCTTTGTCAAGTTTGTAACACTTAATTCTAGTCGGCCAAATAGTTGACACACTTGGGTAGCCAAGGCATATCCTACGTGTGTTGCAAAATCCTACTAAGCGCAATGCATTAATAGCCAAGGCTACGTTGCGGTCTTGAATACCGCGCAACATCGTACGGTTTCGACGACATCGGTATGAAATGGCAGAAACTGCTTGTGTCACAGAGCACAACGATTAGGTAAGCTCGATTTGTTTTATTCGAGTGAAGGGGCTTTTCGTGGATCGGTCTAGGCTACATTATTTTTCCTGATCAAAATAGCTTCGCTTGGAAATAATACAGCAGTTCCTTTAGAACGGAAAATTGGCATCACTAAAACACGGAAGCCCTTGACATTTTGAAAATCTGATTGCAAATTGAATCTGATGGGCAAACCACGGGGCGGGCCAGTTTACCAAAACGAGGTTACAGTTAATACGTAGTACACATGTATTTTGCAGATCCAGGCCTGGTAGTGGAAGGAAACGCAGTGGACCACTGGTTGTCTTGCTAAGGAATAAATAATATATTTCTTCAAACATTCAGTTGTGTATTACAGAGGAAGGATTGGCTACCGCAGTTGAACAGTTTTGGATTAACTCAAGCTTTCTTTGGGAGAGGGGTAAGTTGGATGTATATCTTTGTGAAGGCATGTTATTGTTAGCCGTGGGGGATGGTATGGGCCACTGATGGGTCGTACAGAACACATAAAATAAGCCAACTGGACCAAAAGGTACAGGTTCGGCCTGTAACCCCCCTGGTAGCCTACAGTGAAAGTCCTGCGGATATGCTACAATGTAAAAGGCTACGACGTTCACAAATGACTGAGACTAGTTATAAACTAGCATACGGCGGCGTTACAATGTAACCTTATATCTTCAACTTTAAGCACTACATTCTGGCCGTTGGCAACTGTACATGTAGGCTACATATTAGTCTTTGCTTACAAATATACCTGTGTTGTACGTGTTAACCACATTTTGGTTGAATGGTCAACATTTATTGAACAGCATGGTGTCGTTGCGATTTTAGCGCCGCACGGTTGATCACCTACTGCTGATTTTGCCGTGCGGTAAATGGGTTATGTTATCAATCACATCGACCATATTATATCAACCTAAAACGAAGTGTTCATAACTGAAAAGCATATTAGCTTATCAGGTTATAACGCAGACATTAGAGTGGTCCACGAACAATATTTGTGATGAGCATTCGCTTACTCTGTAATTTGTTGTCTGGTCATCTTAATTGGTCAATCCACTGTGTGATCTGGTTGACCCTTGACCTGCATACAAGAGCCCACAGTTTTGGCAACCTGCTCCTAAACCTGACCTGCCTGTTCCTCTACTCTGTAATAAGACTGATAACATCGTTTTGCAACATCTGCACTGTTAAGGGGACTGACGTAGCATAATACAGCCAACCAGAGCAGTGATCATTCATATTGTAAATAACTAGATTGTAACTCAAATGTGAGATGCTAGTGTAGCTTTCTCAAGAGGCTGTTTAATGTGGATGTGTACTGAAGAGAGACAGAGAAGACACACATGACAGGTTACTGGTGTGGCAGGTCAGAAACACTATCCAACTGCCAAGACTCTCCCCTATTTTTATATCATGCTCATGGTTAATTTTTTTGAGAGTAATCTCCTCAAAATGTATTTATGTTT
This sequence comes from Mallotus villosus, assembly GCA_903064625.1. Classification (NCBI taxonomy): domain Eukaryota; kingdom Metazoa; phylum Chordata; class Actinopteri; order Osmeriformes; family Salangidae; genus Mallotus; species Mallotus villosus. Next base: position 662,436 of record CAEFZP010001896.1, on the reverse strand, counting down.
ATCATAAAAAATCAGGCTTATTGTCTGTGAGAAGAGATCAAAGGAGAACAGAAGTGTGTTTTTGAGGGAGGAGGGAGGATACCAGAAGGAGAGAAAGAGCAGGAGAACAGGATGCAGGGGAGAGAGAGGAGCTTGTTGGAGGGGAGATGAGTGACAGAGGAGAGGAAGATGAAATGAGAAAAGAGCAGAGAGGGAAGGCCGCGGGGGGGAGGAGAGCAGCGGAGGAGGGATGCGTATGGAGGTCGAGTCTTGGTTTGTGGGTTGTTCAGCCATCGGTCAGCGAAAAGCCCACTCAATACAGTGTTCTAAATTTGAATAATGATTTGTCATCTTCAAACTCAATATAATATCCATGACTCTCTCACTTTTGCTCTCTCTCTCTCTCTCTCTCTCTCTCTCTCATGTCTTTCATTTGCCTGATCAAGAAGCTGAGCTATGAGTTGTAGGTACATTTCTGCAGGCTGAGATGTGATTCGTAGGACTTGCATCTCTTCTCAGGGGTCTCTGTCCACCTCCCCATGTCTGAAGTGGCATTTGTTCATCAGGATTCAACCAAAATATTCAGAGAAATCTGAGGATAAGAAATGTCATTATTTTATCTGGTTGGTTGCTGAACATGACACACAGTGATGTAGCTCTAAAATCTCGGTTTTTGACCAAAACTAAATGGATGGCCAGTTGATAAAGAGGGTTTGAAGTTTGGCCAATATTTTCCAATAATAAGAGTTTGGGTTCTAAAATTATAAATGCATTGATTGCATCATTGCTAATAGCTGTGAAGTAGCCTAATCTGTGCTATGGAATTGTTTGTTTTTCATACTTTTATGAAGGGGTTTTATAATGGATTTACTGATACAAACTACATTCTGATCATTTAAGCCCCAAACTACAGCCTAATGTATGTTAGTGCATAAGTAGGCCTAAAGCTGTTTAGATCAAGCGTAGCCTATATGACATAGCCCTGCCTGCTAGATGCAGATGTTAACGCTGTCTCCCTGACTGTGATATATCCACAGTGTAGCCTGGGTCTGATCAAGATGTTGTCATTGTACACACAGTTCATGTGGTAATGTTCTGAATAATACAATGCTAATATTCTCTCATTACCTCTTCCTTATTCCGCTCACCCTCTCTTTTCCTGCTCTTCTCTCTCAGGTCTTGAAAGGGAAGTCCCACTTGGATGCCCGAATACAGCGTGTTTTTCAGGATTTCATCATGAATCGGAATAAGCGCGAAAAGGAGTTTTACAGTTTAGACGTCGGAGATTCCACTTTCACGGTTTTGAAGCGCTATCAGAACCTCAGACCCATAGGATCTGGAGCCCAGGGGATCGTCTGGTGAGTCACTCACACAGGAAGAGAACAGAGATGGGGAATTAAATAACAAGTGGACTGTGACAAGAGCTGAAAACTCACTTACACATCTACATTTCCCTTGAGACCTTGTTGAAATCCCTTTTGTTTTGGTTCAAACCAAACCAAACAGATGTCCTTTAAAAGGGTATCAGGGGAACTGGGCTGGCTTACGGGTGTCTGCAGTTGAACTACTGCATCTTTACGTCTCCTCGTCACTGCCCACAATCTGTCTGTCACTAAGCTGCCTGGGAGACCCACGGGTCCCCATCCAGTGGTGAAATGTGAGGGCTGTTTGCTGCACAGCGACGGTCACATCCCTTCAAACACCCAGACCTAATCAGACCATTATTTACCCTGCTGGATGTGTGCAGTGGGCACAGGAAGTCAGGATGATTAGTTATAGAAACCCCTTGTCACCTTCCTGCCTCATCGGTCTCACTGTGAGCGACGGGAGCATGTCCAAATGCTGTCCAAATCAGAAATACAAATACAAAATAAGATATGTAATAAAGTGTGTAAAAAAATAATGCATTTATTTACTAGTTTAATATTTAGCTGTCTTTTGTCGGTCCTTTACAGCTCAGCATATGACCACAACCTCGAGAGAAATGTCGCTATTAAGAAACTCAGTCGACCTTTTCAGAACCAGACTCACGCCAAACGTGCTTACAGAGAACTGGTGCTCATGAAGTGTGTCAACCATAAGAACGTAAGTATTCTATACTGCTCTATGTGTGTGTGTGTGTGTGTGTGTTTGTGTGTGTATGTGTAGTAGCATTAAAGTAAAACCAAACCACTGTTACTATATCATGTGTATAATAATGTGCTCTATTTGCCTTTCCAGATCATAGGCCTATTAAATGTTTTCACACCACAGAAGACACTAGAGGAGTTTCAGGACGTGTAAGTGAGCTGTACTGTAGCATGTAACCCTGACTTAGAATGATAGGAAATGTCTAAATGGTGTGTGTGTGTGTGTGTGTGTGTGTGTGTGTGTGCACGCGCAATTGTATGCATTTGTGTGTGTTGGGCAGTGGGCAGTGGACAGAACTGAGGTCTGCTGAGGGATAAGTGATGGGTTAGTACATTGCAGAGTGCATTCTGGGAGGAAGTGTGATTAATTCTATCCTGGCAGAGGAGAGGAGTGTGTGTGAGTGTGTGTGAGTGAGTGTGTGTGTGTGAGAGTGTGAGAGTGTGTGTGTGTGTGTGTGTGTGTATCACTCTGTGTCTGCCTGATTGGAGCTAAAAAGAAAAATGAACAAATCATAGCCTGAGGCCTAGAGGATAAACAGACAGTTTCAGGATGAAGGAGCCCACTCTGCTTTGTGTGTGTGTGTGTGTGTGTGGATGGACTGTACTGTACTGTTTTTGTGTGGGGGGGGTGGATGTATGTGGAGTATATTGAGTACGCTCAAGAAAGTGTACGCGAATGTGCTGAATCTGTGCCGAAAGAGAGCTCGTCCACATTTCCCCTGAGCGTGTGTGTGTGCAGGTCTGCGTAGTGTACCCTCTCACCACGGTAACCCTCTCACCACGGTAACCCTCTCACCACGCCCCTCGGCCCCCCGCAGGTACCTGGTGATGGAGCTGATGGATGCCAACCTGTGCCAGGTGATTCAGATGGAGCTGGACCACGAGAGGCTGTCCTACCTGCTCTACCAGATGCTGTGTGGCATCAAGCACCTGCACGCTGCTGGCATCATACACAGGGTGGGTGGGGCCACAGTGGAGACACTCAGACGCACACACACACACACGCGTTCATTCATCCAAACCCACACACACACATTCACTTACTCATCCTAACGCACGACTCTCGCACGCGCATCGTTCGTCCCTAACCCTAACAGAATAAGTTAGTGTAATGCACACGCGTCCCTGAGCCAGCCAAGCAGCACTGATCCGTGTGACCCAGCCGAGAGAGGCCTCGCCTCGGTCCTAATGTGGAGCACGCAGAGCCCCAGTCAGAGCCCCAGTCAGAGCGCCAAGTTGGCTTCCCTGCACGTGTCCTCTCTGCCTGCCTCTCCACAGCTGTCCCGTGTCCTCCGGTTTGGTGCCGTCCGATCCGGGCCGCATTCAAACACATAACAGACGTGACTATGGTTAGCCTACACCACTGGACTGTCTCAGTTGTTATGAAAACAAACTGAATATGTCCTGTGTCTGAGGATTTGATACTCAAATTACTATGGATAGCTAGAGTTGCGTAAATGCTGGGAAACTGATTGAAATTCACAGTAAACATAGCTATAGTTAAATCCAAGGCATTTTATTGACTTCACACACGAGCCTGTGTTATTTATTCGAGCGCATGGGAAGATGAAATCCTCACATCTTTCTTAATTCCACCACTTACACCCCCAAGGTTTTTACCAGCCATTCATCTCATGATTTCTTCCTTCTCTCGCCACCTCTCCTTGCAGGATTTGAAGCCCAGCAACATTGTGGTGAAGTCAGACTGCACACTGAAGATCCTGGACTTTGGCCTGGCCAGAACAGCGGCCACCGGCCTCCTCATGACCCCCTATGTTGTCACACGCTACTACCGCGCCCCCGAGGTGATCCTGGGGATGGGCTACCAGGCCAATGGTGAGTCAGCCATTGGTTGCGGCATCAGCCAATTAGAAGAAGTAACTGCCAAACTCTGCTTGCCGCATGCACCTCTCACTTGAGTGCACACACACACACACACACACCCCGTCTGACACCCTCCTAGGGGAACGCGGCACATGTGGCAATGCATTTTGGGACACTTCCTGTTTGGTGCCCCTGCCTTCCACACTGTCGCCCAGCAGCTCCAGGGCTTGTGTTGTTTTATTGATTGTCCGTCCGGAGCGAGACGGGTCCGACTGGATCCAGTCACTTGTGCATGCTCTCACTCACTCAACACCGCCTGCCTTCTGCACTTAGCGCTTCTCTGAAACAAGCTCCTCCATGCAGACAGAATGAGGCCTGATTCAAATCTTCAAGTCACTACACAGTTTCTGTTATTAGATGGAAGTACACAGACTTTGCGAGTGAAAAGAAGGTAGATTAAGGCTAGTCTTGAGTCTCAGATTTAGGCGATCAGCCAGGTAGTAGGCAGTAGGCAGCCCCTTAGAGTCTTCTGACCTGAACACCCTTAGAGTTTCCTGCTGACTTGATGCTTTGCTTATTCTTTCCCTCTCCTCCTGTGCCACACATGTGTAGTGGATATTTGGGCTGTGGGCTGCATTATGGCAGAAATGGTTCGCCACAAAATCCTTTTTCCAGGAAGGGATTGTATCCTTATGCTGCTTGCAGCAGTTTCTGGGTTGTAAGCGAGAGAGAGAGCGAGCGAGAGAGAGAGAGAGAAAAAAAGAGTTTGTTCTCCCTTTTCTACCTTTCTTTTGTTTTGAAGCCGTGTTCAGGGAATGGATTGCAGAGATCATGTTCAAAGGAGAGACTGTCAAAATGATCTTTCTTTGGGATGCCTGGCTCCTCCTCACCTCCCGCCCTTCACGCACACACACACACACACACACCTCCACCCCTTCACACACACCCTTCCACCACCACCCCCCTCCCCACCGAACAGACAGCACGAGCTCCAAACACATCCGTCCCGCTCAACCTGATGCACTTAAAATGGAATTCCAAACTCTTTCATCACGGAGAAGGGAACAGCACAACATCCACTGCACATCACCTCCTCACAGAGCCACTCAGAACACACTGTGGCAAAGCAGGAGACCAGTGGTACTCAGAACACACTGTGGCAAAGCAGGAGACCAGTGGTACTCAGACAGACTGGTTGTTCTGTCACGTAGTGTGGACTAGTAAAAGCCTTCAAAAAAGTGCCTGGAATTACACAGGCTGGCAGCCAGCCATGGTTTCAAACGCAGACTGAAATCGATATATCAATGACTTCATGTGTCTATGACTTAAGATGAGATTACTTAAAATTAGAAGGGGAGGGGGGGGGGATACGCTGTCTTATGGTATGTCTTATGTCTCATGGCTTTCTACAGACCTCTGCTTTCATTGTCTGGTTAGTCTGAAGATGATGGGGAAACCTTACCAGCTTTCCCTGTTTTTAGACCTGATGAGACAACACTGACAGCAGATTGTTGGACACAGACACTGAATGAATGCAGGCATTAGAAATGCCCCATCCACACACACACACACATCACCCCGTTTGCATCGCCTCCTTATGTCTGTGGTATTTGTTTGTCGTTTCTTTTGATCTTGTTTGTTTTGGTCGTTTGTTTGAGTCCTGCATGCTAATTTGGTTGTCATTTCATTTTTCAGTTGATGTCTGGTCTATTGGCTGCATCATGGCAGAAATGGTCCGAGGTACTGTCTTGTTCCCAGGCACAGATCGTATCCTTACCTGGACCAGTCAGCCCTCCATCCCGTTTGTCCCATGTTGTGTAACAGAGTGGGTGAAAGAGTGTGTTGAAGAGTGTGTTTGAGTGCCCAGAGTGTTTGTGTCGTATATGGAAAGGTTAACTGTTGTCTGGGTGCACTGGCAGTATGCTCAAAGAGTTTTAGAGTGGAGGGCTGGTCTGTGATTTATACAAATCATGCAAAAAGTATTAAAATAATCAAATTAAGAATACAATAGAGCTGATCCTAGATCTGTCCCACTCCCACGTTGAAATTCTTTGTAGATACTAGCCCAGAGCCACAGAGTAGTTGCCCATCGCTGCAGGCATCCATGTTCTCCAATCACAGCTGCTCCTCCAAAACAGCTGTGATGGCTACCTATGTGTTCCATGATCCACCACAGCCAATGGGGGAGGAGGTATATTCTGGCCAATTAGGAACCCCTTACACACAGCCCCAAAATTCCGTCAATGAATCCCAAGCCCTGTCACAGTCATGTCCTAACCCTCCCCCCCAACCCGACGACACACTGATTCTCCCTCAAGCCCTCAGGACGTCCTCTGTCCCCCCTGCTCAAAGCTGTGTGAAGTGTGTTCTCTTAACGGTGGTCAATAAAGATATCGACCAGTGGAACAAGGTGATTGAACAGCTGGGGACTCCGTCTCAGGAGTTCCTGATGAAGCTTAACCAATCCGTAAGGACCTATGTGGAGAACCGGCCTCGCTACGCCGGCTACACCTTTGAGAAGCTCTTCCCCGACGTCCTCTTCCCCGCCGACTCGGAACACAACAAACTGAAAGGTAAGGAACCCCTGTCAGCGGCACTTGTTGCTAATAAAGCTGTGTTCTATTCAATTCTCCACGTTCATACCTTGCGTCTACAATTAAAAGGATGAACATATTTTTCTCTCAAACAAATTAATAATCTTTGAATTATAAGACCTAGATTATTTCTTAATGACAGAAATCTCAGTTAAGTAAATCAATTATTTATAGGATGCCTGCATGGCAACCAGATAGCTGTGCTATAGGTTTTTAAAGAGCTTGTGTGATAAATCTTTCTTTGTGGTGCACCAACCCAATTATGTGATGGGCGATTGGCAATTCCACTAAAAGTAGTCTCGTTAAATCAACATTAATGCCCCGTCCTCATTGGTGCTTTATCCCGCTGGGATTGCGATCATGTTTGACTGAGGACTCCAATTTCTGGCCCACTACACTAATTTATCAGCACAGTGAATGTCAAAGGACTGAAGCAGAGAGAGAGAGAGAGAGAGGTTTGTCTTCCATTAATTTCTCTACTTGTCTCTATTGCCTTGCAGCCAGTCAAGCCAGAGACCTGTTATGTAAAATGCTGGTAATAGATGCATCCAAACGGATCTCGGTGGACGAGGCTCTGCAGCACTCCTACATAAATGTTTGGTATGATCCGACTGAAGTGGAGGCGGTAAGCACTTGTGTCCCGTGTTGTGGGTGTGAAGAGGGGTTCTTGTGTTAATGATCCACGCTCCTCTGTGATGCTGGGTTCTATGAGTGGGGAGAAGTACGCGTGCATTCCATCGTGTGAAAGGAAGGATGTTTGTGTGTAAGGGCATTGGTGCACAGGCTGAGTGATGATGATTTACGGTGAGAGGGGCAACATGTCAAAAACAGTCACCACTAAATGAGGGCAGGTTTGCCAGCACATCTGCAAAGGAAATAAGGAGTAGGCTGGAGGCAGTCGGGGAGGAGGGAGCCCAAAGATTAAAAGATGGAATAACACGACTTTGATGATAAACATCACCATGCACCGACTCTCCACCAGCAGCAGGAGCCTTAGAGTTGAACCCAATTGACAGCCAGCGGGGCGGGGGGGGTGTGTGTGTGTGTGTGTGTGTGTGTGTTTGGGTGTGTGGGTGTTTGTGTGTGTGTGTGTGTGTGCCATAGGAACACTCAGGGATGTGTCAACCTGCTGCAAGATTAGAGCCATGTTAGAAGAGATAGGAGAGGGAGAGAGGGAGAGAGGGAGAGAGGGAGGGAGGGAGGGAGCAAAGGGATGAACTGTAGCTCCCCGCCAAACATTTCTTTGGAGCTCGTATTTGCCTTGAGATTAATCCGCAGTGCTATCCCTTGCTCAAATTGATAAAATCTATAATTGTGTGAATGTGTTTTTCTCTTCAGGCTAGCTGAAGTAACTCAGTATTTGAACATCAACTGGCTGATTGAGTTACACTGTGGAAACAAATGCTGTGTCTGTCTATGGTTTACTTTGATCGTTAGCTAATAATAATGTGAGTAAATGTATATTGTTTCAGCCTCCACCCCTCATCACAGACAAACAGCTGGATGAGAGAGAGCACTCTGTCGACGAGTGGAAAGGTAGGGAATCCCTTTTTCTGCATATATTTGATACATGTCAACATCTATGACAGAATCGCATTCCAAATCTACAACATCGACTTGCCAGCAATGCTCTTCTCCAGTACAGCAGGTTTAGAGAATACAGAGTTCTGTATCTCAACTGCTTGTGTGTGATGAGTGTGATGACACCAGATTCACCCCTGTGCTGGAGGAACACACTGTTCCCTGGCTCGTCTGGGTCTCCTCTATGAACAAAGTTTACCTTAACACTCCTAATGATGTGCACACAAGATGTCATATTGCTCCCTAGGCCAACAGTGCAGCACACACTTCTTGCAGAACTTCCACTGTTTCTCTTCTCCTCTTCTGTTCTGACTGCCTGTTTCCATTCCAGGGTTGATATACAAGGAGGTGTATGACTGGGAGGAGAGGACGAAGAATGGGGTGATCAAGGGACAGCCAGCCTCTCTAGGTAAGTAGAGAGAGTTTATCAGCCTCTCCCTCTGCCACTCCCCCCTTTGTTTTCCTCCTTCTCTGCTCCTCATAGCCCAGGCTTCACTAAACTTACTGGGTGCCTTCTCTCTGCTCCTCATAGCCCAGGCTTCAGTTAACTTACTGGGTGCCTTCTCTCTGCTCCTCATAGCCCAGGCTTCAGTTAACTTACTGGGTGCCTTCTCTCTGCTCCTCATAGCCCAGGCTTCAGTTAACTTACTGGGTGCCTTCTCTCTGCTCCTCATAGCCCAGGCTTCAGTTAACTTACTGGGTGCCTTCTCTCTGCTCCTCATAGCCCAGGCTTCAGTTAACTTACTGGGTGCCTTCTCTCTGCTCCTCATAGCCCAGGCTTCAGTTAACTTACTGGGTGCCTTCTCTCTGCTCCTCATAGCCCAGGCTTCAGTTAACTTACTGGGTGCCTTCTCTCTGCTCCTCATAGCCAGGGCTTCAGTTAACTTACTGGGTGCCTTCTCTCTGCTCCTCATAGCCCAGGCTTCAGTTAACTTACTGGGTGCCTTCTCTCTGCTCCTCATAGCCCAGGCTTCAGTTAACTTACTGGGTGCCTTCTCTCTGCTCCTCATAGCACAGGTGCAGCAGTGAGTGAAGACCCCCAGCAGCACCAGCAGCATCCCCACCCTTCCACCTCCTCCTCCACGTCTGTCAACGACGTGTCCTCCATGTCCACCGACCCCACCCTGACCGACGCGGACAGCAGCCTGGAGACGGCCGTCACAGCAGGGGGCCCGCTGGGCTGCTGCAGATGACTATCAACCTGTCCTCCTGGCCTGGCCTCCAGTCCCACCCCTGTCCCCGCCCCCGTCCGGACATGGCTCCCACCTCTCCGCTTGTCTTCAATGGTGTAGCATTTAGGCCAGTTTTTTTTGCTGTTTTATGTGTTTGTTTTCTGAAACGAACAAAAGAAACGTGTTTTTTTCGAAACTGCTACAGAGTTGTTATTTTAGTTAGTTAGGTTTATTTTATTTTTTACTCCTGGCTGTAATTTATTGTTGCATATCTTTATTTGGGATTTTTGGGGAGCCGAAGACAGAGTAAAAAAAAACGTAAATGTCACTATGCTTCGGTTTCTTAACAATATTGAGAATTTTTTGGAGAAACATCTTTAAAAGCTTTCATGTGACTTTGATGTATTTTTTTAAGTCGCTCATTTTACTTCAAGCTACTGCTATTTCAACTTGCCATATCAATGTAGAATGGGTTTGTACAGATTTTATGGTAAATACAGTATATATTTTTTTTCAGTTTGCAGTGAGCCATTTTAAACATAATTTTATTGATAAATGTATCATTTTAGATCTCCCCTGCAGAATCATACAATTTTATTTAGCCTTTTTTGATTCTTAACTATCAGATATTGTGTATAAAAAGAACAGTTTCCTCTTGTGAGTCACTACTTCCTTGTAAAAAGTTTCAAGTTTATGAAAGCTTTATTTTTTGCTAGGTTATGTTTAGTTTAGTCTTATGATATCTCAAAATGCTGTTTGAATTCAGAACCATTTTCCCTATGGGATATAAGATGAGTCCCCTTTTCAGATTTGTGATTTTGCCAGATTTAAATTTGTGGTTGTCTTATAGTCCATGAATGGTGCAGTTAGGGTAACTTAAGAGCTTTCAGAAAGGATCATAGTTTGTTTTCTCCACGAATGCACTGGTTTTTTATAATTATTCTACGGGTGGATCTTGTTTTAATCGTAGGCGGTTGATCGTAAGCGGTTGACTTTAAGAGGTTTCCAAGTTGACAGTATGACTGAGAAACGTGTGTGAGCTTGGAGATGAGACGCAGGAGTTCAGCTTGTGAGAAGGGAGTCAGAACATGGAAGTAAGGGATGGTTTGAGGATGTGATGATGTTGGTCTTTGGCAAGATAAAGGTTATTTGGTGTTCCTTGAGGGAAAAAAAAAGTTACAATTATCTGTATCCCATTGTGTAATTGATGTACATTCACAATTTTATTACAGCTTGCAGTATGTTTAAAATCAAATTGGAAATGACTAGGTACAGTATCAGAATTAAAGAGTAATAATAGCTAAGGAAATTGGCTACCTGCATGCGTGCACTAAATCAAGTCACCCCCTTTGGTCTAGTACGTTGACAAGGCAACAGAACCATGACTAAATCAGATGAGTCATTGCTTAAATGATTCTTTACTGTATGCAATAATGGTGTCCTTCCAGGTGGTTTTGAGTTTGCTTTTAAAAAGGAAAAGTGCCTGTAGTTTGTCAAGCATTCATTCCTAGGAAAAGGAGTCTTCATCTGTGTAAAGGTTAATGGTGTCTAAAAACAACTAAAAACAAAGTCAATCACAAGTGAGGCGGTTGTTGTCACAAATGTTTTGTATATTTTTCTACTGCATCGGTTTTGATCCTGAAGTTGGACACAGTAGTCTTTTGAGAGAGGTAGTATGGTAATTTATGCGTCAAAGTATTTTAGCACATAGGTTTGAATAATTTTGACAGGACAGTTTATCAAGGTCTTTCATCAAAGTAAAAATGAGTAAATCATTGTTTTCTATATCAGAGAACGATATGCTTGTTTGCTATGGGTTTTGCGGCTTTATACTTTGCATATTAACAAAAATGTGCTGATTGTAGAAGGAGGAAATGATGGGAATATCCTCTTTTGTTTTAATCGAAATTTCTCAATGAACCAAATTGTTTATGTTGAAAGGTGACTAAATGGCTGTGGTTTTGTGTTTTTGGAAGGGTTTGTTCCAGAATGCCTGCTTTGGTGGGGTTGTGTAACTGTCATCTGGGAATGAGAAGTGTGTTGTGATAGAGGTAGAGTAAGGGGTTGATAGCAGCCATTGATAGGTATACATTGTTAAAGTAGCTGTAACACAAGAAAATAATTAATCAGAAAAGAACACCCTTTTGTTGTTGTTTTGAAGTGCTCTTAATTTTCTTAGCCCATTTGTATCCAAGTACAGGGATACAAATGAGGATTTATTAGGGTATCTGTTGCTTCTTTGCTTTTTTTTTATCGCATCTCTAAAATTGTAATCGTCCTGATTTAAATAGACTTTGATGAACTACCTCACACTAAATTTCTACCAGTTCTTGGATACTTTAGTTGCCCACATAATTAGCTAGCAAAGACATGTGAATAGAGATTCCATTATTTATTTATTTGAAAGTGTACTATTGTCAATGTTAGGAGACCTATAGTTTTGTATATTATGTATACTTCACCTAGAAGTAAAGAGAACTGTTTATGTACATTTCCTTTTTTTCTTTTTCTTAATTTCTTTTTTCTTTTCATTTTTTTTTACAGTTCATGTGCAATACCTTCTGCAAATTGTGCTAGTAGTAAGTGATGGATCTAGCCCATGTTAGTAGTATGTTTCTGAAGGTAGAGAAGTGTTTGGTACTGTCAATCCATGTTTTCCTTTTTTTTATGAATTATTAGGATGATTCTCTGTGACTTGTTTATAGTCATGATGTTACGTAATCAGTCTTACCTGTCGATCAAGTCTGCGGTCAGAGGGACGGTCAGAGGGGCGGGGTCAGAGGGACGGTGAGAGGGGCGGGTTCAGAGGGGCGTCGAGAGCGAGTCACATCACGCACGGCCGCTGAGATTTTGATTGTTATGTGGTAAGGCCAAAATAATGTTAATCAACAAAAAAAAAGATAAGTTAACGCCTAAAACAAACTCATATATGTATGGTGCTGGTTTGTAATGTTTGCTAGTGAAGCCAGCCATGCAAGTAGTTAAGAACTCCTGGCTCTGCGCGTCCCTGAAAACCGCAACCAATGAGAAGTGCACTACTAGAATTAATGCACTGGGATCTGACGATGCCTACATAAAAAAACCATGTACTGCAAATAAAAGAAAATACAATTTGAATCACGTGGTTCTGTGTCATTGTTTTATTTTATAACAACACTCACCTGGATCCACAAGGATTCGGAAGGGGGGGGGTGCAAAATGATGATCATGTTTCTTTCTAGACTGTAATAATGACTAGTCTATACTTTAATATAAACTGAAACTCCATGACATCAGTATGTATTTATTTCTATAGTGTGACCTCCATTAGAAGTGTTTAATACCCATAATAAATAAGCACCGTCTAGTTCCTCATAGATAAAAGACATTTAACCTGGGATTGAGAAGGACATCTCCACGCTAGACACGCTCATCTCCATAGAAACATCACTTTGTAAATATAAGCATATGAACAGCATGTGATTCAGTTATTGAATTACACAGTTTTATAAAATGTAAAAAATTAAAATAAAATACAAATCATAAATTACAGTCACATTGTCTTGAACTAAAAGCACTTTCTCACAATAGAATGCTGCTTAGCAACTGGTTTGGACTGTTTAAGTCTGTAGTGGTTATAATCTGAACAAGGGGGCTTGTTAACTATCAACAATTTCACCACATGCAAGGCTCACAATAAATTAAAACTTGCTTGAATTTCCTTAAAAAAGGTATTCATCAGCAATAGTTAACAATGCATTCAAACCTAATCATCATATTTAATTCTAGACTTTAATTGGACAGGGCTGGCTTCATCAACATCACATTACATTCACTATATTACGGTGTACATTCTTTACTCAATTTTGTCTTTTGATTCACAATTGGCACCTTTCATCACTTCAGGTTCTTACACTGGTTTCCTTGCTCTTTTGTCATCCGGATACATGATAAATAATGAAGACAACTATACAGAGAGGCATCACGTTCTCAAACAACGGACAAGCAGGCATAACATCCTCCATCTTCTAATTCAACACCATGGGCAGGTTGGAGTCAAGAAACACACCCCTTCTTCTTCCTCTCCTCCTAACTTGGATATGTGCTACTCCACACAGCTTGTTGTCATGGCAGATGACTACTTACTCCAAGGAAGGGAGGAGAGAAGGTTGCATTCACAGACAATCCAAACAGGGCCGTTCCCTGAAGGCACAGCCTGAGGACTGCTTCCTGGTGACATCACGGGCAGCGGTCAGCTTTGTGTGCCAAAACCAACATGGCTTCCAGTTCTGCTCCTAAGCACAGGCTTTGGTATCAATGTGTCTTGTACAGTGCACAGTGTACTACAGGCCTACTTTAGGGCCAGCAAACGGCTTTTAATGCTAACTGACAGATGATGTATGGACAACATGGCATACACTTTATAGCCTTGATGCTTATTGAATTGTATTGTAGGCACTGCTTATTCATTATGCCAGTTGTTTAAACCCTCATATTTTGCTTTCAAGTTAATTTAAATGTTATAGATATTAGCGTGGACAGTAGCAAACCAGATACCAAAGTTTCACAGCGCCCGTCTCAACTGGTTGTGGTAGAGATTCCATGTCTGACCCTTTCCTGAATCCTCTCATTTACAAAGTCCATTCATTGAGCCCAGAGACCTCATCACCGAGTCCCATTTAAAGCAATGGCAGTGTTTTAGAAAAGGCCAGTGCTGACCTACCAACACAAAGTAACCAACAGCTCAAGCCTCCTACAGCTTGAAAAACACTACTTCAGATCTCAGAGCCCTAGTACTGGCATACAAACCCTGTCAGGGTACAATGAAGGAGATCACTGACCAATACTTTAAAACAGTCATGGATCTGATCCAGTTACTGGCCAGCATACATCTTTGTTACTAGTTTCATTCAATCAATGGCATCATGAAGGAGTAACCATGGGCCTTACTTTTATCACTAGTCCTCGTCACTATCGGCATCACTTTACTCCAACACGAGCGCTGATTGAAACGTGATGCAGTAATATGTCACTAGTCCTTTGCAGCTGAAGTAGCCTTCTTCATTTTTACCCTCAAGCATATATTCAAAGATATCAGAGTTATCACTCAAATGTCGCCAGTTCCCTCTCAAATGTCGCTAGTCCTTGCCCCGAGTGCCAGGTCCCCCAGCGTGGAGAAGAAGTCCTCCATCTCCTTCTCCAGGAGGCGGTTGCGGTTCTCGGCGTCCTGGCGTGCTCTCTCCGAGTTGCGCAGCTTGATCTCCAGCATGCGCTGCTTCTTTCTCTCCTGCTCCATCTCCTGCTCCAGACGCTCCATCTGGGCACACAGAGCCATGCTGGAGTCCTCCAGCCTGCAGGGGGAGCACACACACACATAGACATTTCAACTTTGTGAGGAAAGGGAAGAAATGACACTCTCTGTTCATATGCTGAGTATTTCTCTTCAGTTGTGTCATCTTGGTGGGACGTACTTTTGGATGCGGCTCTCGTAAGCGGTCTTCTGTGTGCTCAGCTCTTCCTGAAGTCCCTCCACCAGGCCGCTCAACGCCCTGGTACCCCCGTCCCCATCCCCGTCCTCTGACATCACGATGGTCGGCACGGCGGCCATGCTGTTCCCGTTGTCGCTGCAGCCGGCGCTGCTCACGCACAGCTCCATCGCCTCGCAACTGTCCTCCGAGCCCCTGTCCGCCCCCACCTCCCCTCTCCCTCCTCCTTCCCCCCTGTCCCTTTCTCTCTGGCCGTGAGGGGAGCCCAGCTCCTGCCAGTCTTCCTTCTCTCCAACCCCTCCGCAATGCTGCCCGGCCGAGTCACTGCCTCCCGAGTCTGGAACGGAGATCTCGCAGGAGGACGTCGACCAGGGCGTGCTGGCCACGCTGGGCACGCTCCCCATGCTCGAGGAGGACGTGACGTTGTCGTAGGTGGACAGCCTTTGAGAGGAGCCGGTGGAGTCCCGGTCGCGGGCGCGTTCCCCTGACGAGGTGCGCCGGTGTCCCCTCAGAGACGACAAGCCGTTCATCAACCAGTTCCCCCCTCCACCGCCGGACGTCACGCTGCTGACGTCGGCCGTGGAGCTTCCTCCTCCAACGATCTGCTTGGCCTGAGCCTGGGTCCGAGGAGCCGACGATCCTTTGAAAGAATACTTCCAGGAGGGCAGGGTCTTAGCCTGCTTGCTGGGGCTGACCAACGTCTCACCCTTTCCCAGTCTGGGGGTAGGGTTGGGGTTGGGACTGGGGGTGATGGCAGCACAGAGCTTGGCATCCAGGGAGGAGGCACTGCTGCTGGTAAGGTCCTGGTCCGGGTGGGAGGTGGGGCAGCTGTGGAGATCCTCCTCGGAGATCCAGGCCCCAAGGCTGCGGTGCTGGAGCTGCTGCCCAGGGAGGGTGACGTCCAGCTCAGGACCCTCCTGGTCCCTACCTGAGTACAGACGCTTGTGATCTCTGATCAGCATGGTCATCAGATGCTGGACTAAAGAGGTGCCTGGTCAGGAGACAAACAGAGAGAGAGAGAGATTGAGAGAGACGATTATGACCACCAGCTTCCCAAACGATAAGATAAACTGAGAGGTTTCAGATGATACCTGGACTCTAATACAAAACTTTGAATTGGCATCTAAATATCTGATCTCAAGATATCACAACTTTCATAACTGTAGGTCCAGTATCCACATGAAGTAAATGTGTATACCCTCCATGATAGCCACTGGGTCCTCCATCTTAGGCCTGAGAATGTTTGGTCCAAATACTGTGGCCAGGTTCTGAACACCCATCTTGTTCTCACTCGCATGTGACTGGACCTCATCAAGGAACCTAGAACAAAAAGGTATAATATAAGGTTTTTCCAGGCCTGTGTGTGTGTGTGTGTGTGTGTGTGTGTGTGTATGTGTGTGTGTTTTGTCTTTGGACCTACTTGCATATGTACTTCAGGAGATTATAGTTGGCCAGAGGTAATGTGCTGACTTGTTTTCCCAGCTCCTGTACACCCTGAGTGGACGAATGACAAGGTGAATTACGGCAACACATACTCGCATGCCCACACACACACACACACACACACACACACACACACACACACAACAGTTCTTACCTCCTCCTCGTCTTTGGCAAGTAGCTGGGCACAGGAGAGGAAGTCTTCATATTTGGCGAAAGGAACCACTGGCTCAGGCAACTCACGCAGGTAAAGCTTCAGCAGAGACGCCACCGTGTGGACATCTGTGTTACTGCACAAAGAACCAAAAGTGCTTCACCTTCACGTGCTTCATACAGTGCATAGCTCCGACATTTAATGACAGGGGAAGCAGCTTAACTACAAGGTACTTTTCGAATATTCTGTATTATATAAAGGGAGCAAACAGACCGTATTTACCTGTCGAAAAGAGGCTTGTCTCCACAGTCAAATGCTTCTTGTAGCTCCTTTACCAGGTTGGCTTGCCCTGGCATCCTAAACAAGCCCTCTTCATCCAGACCTCTTTCTCTGATGAAGTCCACACACTGCTCCACCAGGAGAGGGGCCAGCCGTGGTCCAAACTTCTTTTCATACTGCACCGTGTCTTCCAGACGCTGGCCAAATATGCCTGCACACAGGGATAAACATGTTTATAGAATATTTAACGTGGAGAGCAATTCATTTACTTCACAAATTGAAAGTAGTCTAGTAATTGCCTCTCCCCGATATCAACAAAAATATGCAACCCCTAGTCAAGCATCCAGAGATGAAGATAATGCTGTCACGCCACCTGTTCTGCCTCTAGTCTCAGTCTCACCTGCGGCTTCCGCACAACAGTCGAAACTCGAAGACAAGTCGCAATAGTCATAGTACGTCACGGAGCACGAGCCGCAGAGCTGCAGACCACCCTTTTCATACATTCCAAATCCACATTTCCCGAGTAGCGACGGGCGTAGTACATCGATCCAATGCTGTTCATACATCCGACAATATGTGTCTCTCGTTATCGTGTAATGACACATCTGAAGTGTCACAGCTGTACCAGTG
The DNA here is from genome assembly GCA_903064625.1 of Mallotus villosus. Classification (NCBI taxonomy): domain Eukaryota; kingdom Metazoa; phylum Chordata; class Actinopteri; order Osmeriformes; family Salangidae; genus Mallotus; species Mallotus villosus. The sequence continues at coordinate 645,189 of CAEFZP010001896.1, read as the reverse complement.
AAACAGAAAATGGACTTGCGGACGGGCGAGACAGGTATGCTTGAGTACCGTCACACTTAAGTGTCAAAACGCCAGCTGACAGCACATGAAAATGGAAATAGCAGACATAGGTCACTGGTTATGTCTGGAGTACTTCCGTTAACGACAGTTCCATAAGTTGGCGACAGTTCTATTCTTGATGGGGAGTTGAGAAGTCGAAAGCATTCCAGCGGCCTTGTAAATTCGACACGATGGAAATTAAATACCCTCTCGTGCAGCAAGCGATAGGCTGTTCTGTTGTTGGATAACAGGTGTTCATTGCTTTTTCCTTTTAATTAATTTAGAAAACTTTTAATCAGTAACTTCTTGATGGGATACCCATCAGTTACATTTATAGCCCACTAGACAGGCCTTATGTCCATATGACGGCGTCAGCATAATTTGTGTAGGCCTACCATATCTTTAACAATCTAAAACAAGATGAAACAGACTTTTCTCCATAAAAATGTTAGTTGGGTCACATGCAAAACAAACGTCATTTTCTGCTCTCTTTCAGCAGGAGCCAACCAGGGAGCACAATAATGTGCCACCTAGCGAACCACTGATACTGTGCATGATATGAGGTTAATACTGTATATGAAAGAACCCTGATGTCAGACCTAGAAAGAAGTTATTTATCTCTACAGTCTATCATCCTCCTATTAATAACGTCCTCTTGGTAACATTAAACCTGGACCTCCAGCATGCTTCTCCTGCACAGTTCACAGTCACAGCCCAACCCAGTTATATTTCTGGATGCAGGACAAGTAGAGTAGCCATGGGAGGACACGATATACCTGCAACCAGGCCGCAGATGACGTGAAGACTTATGGATCTGGGGCCACTCTGGGGAAGGTGCTAGACTATTTAGGTCATAGCTCAAGCTTCGTCTGCCTGTCAATGTCTCTATAAGCACAGTTGCTATGTTTGTGTTCAAGATAGGTCCCACTAGTGACTGTGTGTCAGAGCACAGATAAGAGAATGAGAAAGGGAGAACTGTATATATCTGTGATTGCCACAACAGTGCCAGGATGTTTTACGATCAGTTTTGTCATCACATCGGATCTGTAAGCTAGTTTCAAAAATCCCAACAGTTTATATTAAACAATCAATGTAACGTGCACCTCCTCCGAAAGGGGCCCAGATGACCCTGCGGATGGCTTTGACCCAGTCATCCATGTCTGTCTGGGAGTTGGCCATGAGGAGGAAGGCTTCATGGCTGACCCCTGCTCGGTCCTTCTCTCCTCCTGTACCACCTGGTAAGAAAGAGTAGAGGGAGGGTGAGAAGAGACGGAGAGTAGAAGAGAGAGAAACAGAACTAGAGGCATTTAGAGAGAAAGGGTGAAGGAGAGAGTGAAGAGAGTTAATGAAAGGCTGATGTCACTTGACCTATAATTCCACAAATCTTTAAGAGCGTAGATGAGGTCTCTCAAAGGCTTTTTTCTTGTGACCAAACAATGTAGGGCAAGTTCAAATGAAATGTATTAAATCATTTGAGTTTCTTAATAACAATCAAGTCTTTATTTCTAAAATGGGGTTGTGCAGTTATGTCATGTTCTAAACTTTAGTTTGGTGGATATTTTATGACATTTTACCACTAGATGGTACTGTTGTTTTACTCAAATTAGGCCCGTCAATTACACTTTGTTTTAAATATATATATTTGAAGGCACTTCTGCTTTATTGTGACAGTGATAGTTACAAAGAGACAGGGGAAATGTAGTGGACAGAGATAGAAAGATGCAGGAAAAGCCCCAGGTTGGAATCAAACCCGGGTTGCTAGGATACGGCCTAAGTACAGTTTCAAGCCTGTCCTATTTTACTGACAACCCTCTGCAAGACAGTAGAATAGATATATCCCTTGACCACGTCATTTAGTCATGAATGCTGGACTCTCTTCCTTGTCATGTTCCACAGGCTCATTTAGCCCTGCGGGGTAAACCAAATATTAACAGTAGTGCCTTAAAACTAAGTGCCACTGTCACCAAGCTTAGCAAACTCACACCAGTGTGACAAACACTGGGCCAGTCACAGTGACTGCTCTCTGGGTCTGTCTGTGGTCAGTCCCCATACCTGGGGCTCTGGGACGACTGCTCTCAGCAGTCTGTGCCCAGTCCCCCTACAGTATCTGGGGCTCTGGGATGACTGCTCTCTGGGTCTGTCTGTGCCCAGTCCCCCTACAGTACCTGGGGCTCTGGGACGACTGCTCCCAGGGTCTGTCTGTGCCCAGTCCCCCTACAGTACCTGGGGCTCTGAGACGACTGCTCCCAGGGTCTGTCTGTGCCCAGTCCCCCTACAGTACCTGGGGCTCTGAGACGACTGCTCCCAGGGTCTGTCTGTGCCCAGGCCCCACACAGTACCTGGGGCTCTAGGACGACTGCTCTCTGGGATTGTCTGTGCCCAGTCCCCTAACCTGGGGCTCTGGGACACTGATAGGGAAAGCTGAATGTGATCAAGTTAACAAAATATGTTTTCATGACCTGGGGTTTTGATATTGTCATGGTATATCCAGTCATCAATGTGCAACACAGTGATCATTTGTTGTGGTATTGGTGGAGTCTTTCTGGTTATTTTCTTACACTTGGTCTGTCCAGACAGACAAAGAGTATTGTGGAGGACCTGTCATCTGATATGCACATCAGCATTTATAGCCCTTCTGCAAAATAATGAAACGTTGTCTAACTGTGAATATTTTAACGTGCTTATTCAAATGGCTGTCACCGACACTGCGTTTTCTCTAATGACAGCAATTAAAGTGTGTCCTAAAATCATTAAAAACCAGAATTGAAAACCATGCAGAGGAATGAGAGAATGAGAGACTCATCAAGAGAGTGATAAAGACGATCTAACGATAGAGACACCCAGGAGCCTGGGACACCACAGACACTACCCTCTGAGCCCCCCTGCTACACCCCCTGCTACACCCGCTCTACAGCAGATCAATCAAGCAATACAGACACCAGCCTCAGGCTGTCTGGAGGTCTGCAGGAAGAAAGACAGAAAGATCTCATTTCCAGACCATTACGATACAGAGGCTGTGGTTTAAACATGCTTCACACTCAGACAACCCGAGCTGGTGCCGTCTGAAGACTGATATTGACGATGCAGAGCTCTGTCTTCGTTTCCCACCGTAGAGAGGCAGTGTGTGTTTTGAAGGTCGTTCTGAAAGTAAACGTATCCCTGTTTTCGTAAATGTCAGACTACCCAGTGAGACCGTGGAATGGACCTTTTAAACAGGGATGAATGAGACTTTTTCATGCATAGAAATAAGCTTCTCCTTATCAGTGGCAAATGTGAACTTTCTGATCAAGCTAAAGGACTGAGGGATCAGTTAGATAGACACCTGCAGTTAAGGATTACCATGATGACTTATGCGTATTTCATGGTAAACTCACGCTAAATTGTGTTTTTATAAAAACACGAATATAAACAATATATCATGGATATAAAATATACTGTACTTATCATGTGTTTATTTAAATGTCGATTGTCCCTGGTGATAGTGAAGCCTATTTTGGGTCCATTAGTGTGGTCATGTGGTCATGTAGGGAGAGCTGTGAAAGTGCTACTGTCACAATGGTCAGTGTGTTACTAATGTGGTAAACAGCACTGATCTGGTGATTGATCATGCTGGGAATTGAGACAGTAACTGGTTTCTCTTTGTGCAGTGTGTGATATACAGCTCTGTTTCCAGAGAAATGGAGTGTGTGGAGTTATCCTGTAGAATGTGGAAACCTCTGGAATGTATGAATCAATCCACTTCATTCTGAACCCTTACTAGCCAAGCCAATAACATGTATCTTCAGACTGGGAAACTGTTCCTTACAGAAGTGAGTGTTTGATCAAGGACACGTCATTCTAGACTTGTCTTCAATTAGGTTTGTGACTGCCTCACAGCTAAGAACACATATCTAAGAAGCTACAGCCCCTTTCAGTGTTTGACGTTCACACCATCATCTCCAACATAAAAGATCTTCAGATGACCCCATCTGAGCCCTCAAAACTCATGCATTGTGTGTTGCTATCACATACACCCCTTGTGGACACAACACGCCAGGCCTACGTCTCCACTGTTGGCCCCAACATGCACACTTCCAAAGGACCTCGACAGCCTTGGATACAACTCTGACCAATCGGTTCTTAGCCAGCTCCACCTTACTTGACCACTGGTCACAATCAATAGCTTAAACATATACAGTATCAACTCATATCAAGCATTTATCACGGAAGCCGTTTCCTTTCTAGCTTGTGTGGGGCTTGAGCCCTCAGTCATGATGTTTAAAGCTGTACTCTCCAATCCAAATCAGCCAAGCAGATAAAAGCTTGTTACCTTGCAAGTGTTCCTTCTGGAGTCTCCCTGGTTTGCAGCAACCCAGCCCCATGTTTCCCATGGCGTAGTTAGGCTAGCTGGCTGAGGCCCGGGGTTAGGGCTGGGGTCAGGGCAGGGGCTGGGGCTGGGCTAGCAGGGTCATGAACCGGGCACACTAGCCCCACACCGCCCCTCTGAAGACAGTATATCCGTACACAGGTATTGGTACTGGGCAGGATGTGCCAGAGAGGCATGCTCGATGCCAGACCAAACAAAACCCGAAAAACAAGTCCCTTTCTTTCTTCTTTCTTTTCTTTTACTTGTTCATTCATACGTTCTGTTTCTCATTCACTAGCATGGGCAGCAGGTCTTATTCCACCGCTCCCCTAGAGAGAAGCAAATCCCAGAAGAGTAAGCTCCAAAAAGCGGATTTTTCTCTCTTTCTTTTTTCTCTCTCTCTCTCTCCCTCTCTCTCCCTCTCCCTCTCTCTCTCTCCCTCTCTCTCCCTCTCTCTCTCTCTCTCTCTCTCTCTCTCTCTCTCTCTCTCCCCCCCCTTGCTGTGTGAAGAGTGACTTGGAGATGGGCTGTACTTCCCATTCTGGCCAAACACCCCCTCTCCACACTCTCTCCCTCTCACACACACAAACACACACACTGGAAACAAATAGACTGTGCTAATCAATCATTAAGCCTCTGTCAATCACCCAGGCCCGAATATTGAACTGAATAGATCAGAATTGCAGGGCAAACCTCACAGAATAGATTAGCTCGCTCTTTAATTTTTGACCAATTTGTCTGTCACTCGGTCTTGACAGACCAACACAGCTGATACTGTATCCATGTCATTTGTTAGGACTTGCTGGACTTAAATGGGACCCCTGTTGACAGATTTACAGTGCATGTCCACTGTATGATGTTTATGCTGGCCTATGCAGTTCGCTAGTCACTAAGAGACTAGAAAGAAGCGTGAGGGATGTGTGGGAAAAACCCCCCGACATACATAGCAGCTACCGTAGACACAATGGCACTTCCAATAAACCCAATCTACAGCTCCATAAAATGATTCCTCTATCCAGACAGGGTATCTCCAATGCTGCTACAATTCTCAATGTCTGCTCAAGTTTCTTTTCACTGACGTGGGGTGATACATAAAGAGACATTGTTCTATGTGGATATTTTATAATGCCTTATACAGTAAGCAGTGAACTTGCATTTTAAAGAAATCGGATGAGATAGAGAGAGAGGGAGAGAGAGAGAGAGAGAGAGAAAGAGAGAGAGCACCTACTCATGTGTGTGCTGGCTAAACAAGTACTCTACAATAATGAATGAATTAGCTGAAGTGGTCACGTTTACACAGGCATCTGTGTGTGTGTGTGTGTGTGTGTGTGTTGGTGTGTGTTTGTGTGTGTTTGTGTGTGTATGCAGCACCCCTTTTCTGACTGTTGTTTCCCAGATAGCTTAATAGTTTAAAGCCTACACAAAAGGCAGCTTAGCCTTGGTTAGGTCCTTTAAGTACAGCACATTTTAAAAAGCAAAGATTATTTCATGTTTTTCCTTTGCTCTGATAGGCTACGGTCCCAGCCTCTTTTCAACTTCAAGCACTGGATCTTCTGATTGGCTATGCTGTGGTTCACTGCTTTCATAGTTTACAATGCAGGCATGCCGGAGGACAGAGGACCATTATATCTGACCTTGACAAGGTATATTCACAAACTAAAATAAAATCTCATTTATATGCCCTTGAATAAAAGAACCCAACGCTCTCATTTGAATGCAAAAGCTGAAAAAGATGTCTGTCAATAGCAATGTATTTTAGGAAATGAGTGGATAAGGAATTTCCTGACTCCTGCCAAATTTTGTTCTGGGCCAAAATGGAGTTAAGCAGATTCATGCCTCAGTTAAGCCGCTGCCTGTCCTTTATGTCCTCAGACAGGACAAGGACCTTTGAGCTTCCACACCAAATAACACACACACACACACGCACACAAACACACACACACACACACACACACACACGCACGCACACACACACACACACACGTGCACAATGAAATGACTTAGAGGAAAATCCTGAAGGAAAACCCTCCTCTAATAGACTGATGTGGGACCATAACAGAACAAAAGAGCAACTCTAAGCATACGCACACACGCAGGCTGGGGTGTGTGTGTGCGGGGGGGGAGGTGTGTGTGTGGGGGGTGGTGGTGGTGGTCACATCACAACCTAGGAGATCACGGGACTTCTAGCCCTGTGTGGATGACCCCGTGTGAAGAGAAGGTTCTTGAGAAAGGTCTCAGGAAGAAACATTGACCTTTAATGTGCGTAGATTAATTGCTTGGAGAGAGTATTCTTCACCAACTGATGGGTACTGTATTCCAAGCTTGAGTGTTTGAAGAAGAAAAAAAAATCAATGTGTTGCCTGATCCTAGGAAACTGTAGTTTGCAAAGATAACCAGTGAATCCAAAGTAGCCTACCCCTTGCCCCTGCATAAGGTCCACATACACCGTTCTGAAGGGATCATAGGATATATGAGGCAGAATATATCTCCTGCAAAAGAACATCCCACTCTCAGCCATACAGTGTGGTGTCGCACATCCCCCGTATAATTGGACCCATTGAAATTAATGTGCCGGTTTAGACAACAGTCCAGGCTAACACCACTGTCCAGGCATCACATGGTATACAGGAACTATTTTCACGAGCAGTATTTGTTGACACAAATGTTGTTGTCCTTTTCTGAGTGAAAAGCGACGTGGATCAGTATTGTCATCCAATCCCTCTGTTGCTGTTTATTTCCAAGCTGAGAATTGTAATCGTGAGACTGAGCTTTCACTTAAGCTGATTATGAGTGTAAGAGAGGGGGAACCCGTCTCTGGTTCCCTGTGGAGCCCAGAATGTAATATCTAGTAAACATGAGACTGAGAGGGCACAGGGGGAGCAGCAGAGGGGGAGGTGGAGGAAACAGCACAACATGGATGGAATTTCAATTCACCTTTTATAGAAGCCTGCTATAATATGTATAATCTCACTGTTTGAGATTCCTTGCTTAAGGGTGTGTGCGTGTGTGTGTGTGTGTGTGTGTGTGTGTGTGTGTGTGTGTGTGTGTATGTGTGTTTGTCTCTGTGTGTGTGTGTCTGCCTGTGACCATGCCCACTTTCTCAGTTGGGGCTGATTGCGGATCACACCCCCCTGCCATATTTACCCACCATAAATAAATCACACAGACACACACAGGCCTGCAGGCTACAATAAACACAGATAAACTGACCAACAAACAAATGCAGTCCTTAGTCAACGGTGCTAGCCAGCCATGACTGCCTGACCAATAATAAATGAACAATCTAACCATTTACAATTGATCACGTTAAAGTAATACTAAGAAGAGCTGAATAAGGGGATTCTTTATAGTACATCAGCCCCAGGCTAAGATACCATGCCATGCAGACAAGTGTCAGACAACAAGCTTCTGAGAAAGAGAGAGGGGTAGTTTATTGGTTTCTTGAAGTTGTAAAGTTTGGGATAAATGCATATTTTCTCTAAAAGTACAACAAAGCTGAAATTCTGTTCTGTGGTTACCTGAGGCATTGATTTAGAATATCCTTTGCATGAGTACGCTCCTAAGAAACCTCTGAGAAAAACCTTTGATACATTTAAGATGATCTGGCATGAAACATGCCATCTCAAGCATCTCCAGCTGGGATGTGAAAATGTGTCAAACATACTCATCATCTCAGAACCAAACCCATACTGTAAGAATATGTTAATGTTCTCAGCAGCGCTCCCTGCTGACTCACTCATACACCTCTATATCCCTGAAGCTTTTGAATATCTAGAGGGAAGTGCAGAGCCACTGAGAACATCTTGTTTAATGTCATGTCCTGCATAGTTCTGCTCACCTGGTACGATCTCAAACAGGTGCCTTCCTGGCTCATCTGGGTTGGCCGTGAGCTCGTTTACCTGGCAGCCCTGCAGAGGTATACAGCCCTGGAGAGGAGGAGAGAGGAGAGGAGAGGAGGAGAGGAGAGAGGAGAGAGGAGAGTAATGTCATGTAAAGACACTGAGAGTTCATCTTTCTTATGTTATTAGTGCCTTTCACTAGCTCATGCTAGACAGGTACACAGATTAAATCAGCAGATCAATGACCATTTTACACAAGAATCGAATTCAAGCAAACGAGACTCTGCTCTGAGAGGAAAGGCCAGTGTTGTTCTGCCAATGACAAGCTGGCACCCGTCATCAAACAGGATGGAACTTGCCAAACGGCCTCACCAGAGGCCAGGCTGTAGCCACATTAGTCGCCATGGCAACAAATGGCTAGCGCGTCGGGGAAGGGCAGGGGACGAGGCGCACAGCAGAGCCTCCCAGGGGGGCAGTCAGCGTGCTCTGAATACTGCTGGCCAAAGATGAGAGAAGACAGGCGACACATAGAACGACGTCACCCTGCTGGGTTCTACAACCTCCCCCCTGTCCCTTCACCCCCTAGAGACGCAGAACCACCCGCTTCTAAAAGGATTGGACAGGTTTGGACAATGAATAATACCACCGTAGCTCTTTGTGATGTAAATATTGTATACAGTATACATTCTAACGACCTGATCCTTTGTGCGGGACGGTTTCGGGACGGGACAGAAGATACAACCGAAATCTATTCTTCTCTCATGTGTTAAGAGTTCTCATTTGAGACTCAACCCCATCCCAGGTCCTCTGTGGTGTTTTCCTGCATGATGAAATATAGACTAGATAGATACCTACTTTCCGATTCCAAATCCGCCCTATTACACCCCCCCCTCCCCCCCTCTCTCCCCCCTCCCAAGTCTCCCCTTCCTTTCATCTGGACGGGAGCTCCTCGCGCTCTGAGACTTGCCTACACAGCTCTATGCACTCATTCCTATTGATTAGATGGTAGAGGAGACGAGAGAGGCCAGATTGACACTTTTGCGCTCATCTCCGGTGTGCCCAGTAGGACATGGTTAAGCTGGGTGTGGTGGTGGCCGGGGGGGATGGAAGAGGGGGGTGGGGGTGGTGAGGAACGGAGGAAATCAATGCCGGCAGGATAAGTATTGACAGACTGTGATTAAGAAAGGCCAGTCAGATGCTTCAGTTCGGTCGGTGTTCCCCTGGAATAGAGTCACGGTTCAGGGCTTTGATGATGCCGTTCTCATAGAAGACATGGGTCAGTCACGTCGATGGGGGCCGGATGTGGACATCGATGGAATAAATTGTAAGTGTTGACATCTCAGGAGCGTGTGTTTGGAGATGATTATGGAACACAGCATGATTATGGATGGAACAATGAAAGTATGCATGGAAAACTGAGAGTATAGCAGTAATCCAATACTGTACTTATGGACAAAGCACTAGGGGATGTGGAAAGAACAGCAGGAGTATGAAAGCCATAACAACACGCCTCCCCTATTCTTTAGATTCTCTCAACTTAAATATATAGTGTTCTTGGCAGGCCTGTGTTGTGGTCGCCTAGGTTACCTGTGGCTTGGTCTCCTCCTCGTCCTTGTAGAAGTACAGCTGGTCGGAGCGCAGCACGAACCAGCGGAGCTGCCAGTTCTTCATGATGCTGCGCTGTTTCTTCAGCCAGCCAGCCTTGAGCGCCCCCTCCTGGACAACGGGGGAGGACGGACGACACGGACCCCGTGACACCTCTCCCATCACCATGCTCTTGGACCTGGCTGAGGACACACATACACACACACACACACACCAGAAACAAATTAGTACAAATACACATACAGTGTGTACAGGTTACAGACCTCAGTCTGCAGACAGCCTGTCTGCTGCAAAAGACCCAGACACGAGGTGAGCTTCGACCCAGAGCCAAGCAATCTAGACACAAGGCGAGCCCACACAAGGATGTCCGACAGCCCAGTGCGGAGGGCCCTCCCTGGGTGGGAGCGAGGAGCGCGGAGCGCGGAGCGCAGGCAGAAAGACAGACAGAGAGAAGGATGAACTGTGCCTCAGGTGAAGCCCTTGGAAGAGACTTATTGTCTGTTCTGGCAGACCATTAGAACACAGAAGCCTTTTGAACTGCAATAATAAGACCTCCTGGGACTGTGGGTCTGCTGTAACTGGAGCCCACTCAGGATAGGCCCTGTCAGATAGAGGAGGCAGATAAAGGGGCTCTTCATCTGCCTAGTGTCTGTGTCTGTTGCTGTACTTCTACCAAGTACTGCAGGCTGCATTACAACCTGAAACATCCCTTGTTAGGGGTGAATGTGAATCGGTCATCATTTGCGTTATCTGTATTACTATTTTAATTTAGAAAATGAAATCAGAATTCGCATTTAGCCTCATTTACTCGGTGCTGACTGTGCTTAGCAGCGAGTCTCTCGCCATGGGTGCAACTCTAGTTAGGCAAACAAGACAAAGCTATTTGGTGATCATGTATAATTTATAGGAATCAATTGGTCAGACCTCCTCACTTCTGCTCCTCCTCGTGGCACACAGGATCAATGCTCAGATGGCCGAGAGGGGGAGGAGAAGGGGGAGGGCTGAAAATCAATGTTTACCCTTTTATTCCCTCATCCTTCTCCTGACAGGAAAAAAAAAGGGTAGGGTCATGTCTGACCATCTACGAGGGCCTGGATTTACGAGGATGTGAGTCTAAGCCTGGGAAAACTCTGGGTCTCTTGGAATGATGTGCGTTGGATCCCTGCCTCTGTCCCAAATAGAACACTAAGTTTCCACCAGATATGTCTGTTTACGAGGTCAGCCAAGCTGTCTGCACCAGATTAAGCATGACCAATATCCATCGGTCTTCCGTACTTTCTTAAGGACACGAATGAGTGTAAACTGCAGTGGCAGACTAGGCTACTACTACTAGTAGCAGAGGAGATTCCCGCTAGTATTGTTGCTTTCCGTATGGGCTCCTCTCCCCGGAGCGTTAGGGGCCGTATATCACATTAACCAGCTGTCCCTCCCCTCAGAGCTCTGTCCCTATCTCCGTCTAGCTGACCATCATCTTCCTCTCCTTCTCACTCCCCCATTCCTCGCCTTCCTCATCTACTGCCACTATCTCTCCTACTCACCCTCGTATCTCTCATTATCTGACTCATCGCTCCTTGTCTCTGTTTCTCCAAATATTTCACGTGTTCTACCTCTCTCTCCTTCATTCCTTATTCTTGTGCTCCTTTCTTCCTGATGGTGTTCTTCCTCCGTTCAGAATGCTCTGCTGCTGACACTCTGGAACAACCCTGTGTTCTAGAGTCCTGAGAGACAGTCAACTATTGTACAGTGATAGCAATAACAACAAAAGTCTGATGTAATCTATGTTCTTAGTACTTATATGTTATGTTATGCCAGGTTGCTTTGCGTTGTCTTGTCCCAAGAATTTCAGTGCCCAGTCTGACCTTGTGTTGTTCTGTGGACCTAACAATTAAAAACTTGAAACTAATCATCTTCTTCTTCAGCTCAGATAAGCTGTCAATGATTTACACTAGTATACACAAGTTGTATTTCTGGGTAACAACATGTGCGTTTGCTCAACGACATTTTCCATTGGATGTTTCCTAAACAGACATTCTGGGGAAGCATCTGAGTGTACATTTCCACATTGCCTCTTTACAACTGACTGCAGGATGGAACCAGCTGCTATTGGTCCAGAGAGACCATGTGTAAGTTGTTGCCACAGTGACGCAGAAAGTGTAATGCAGTTTAGAGGCTTAGACATCCAGCCGCTTGGATCACAGGCAGGCACAATGGAAGAAACTAGCCAGTGATCTGACTCACTGTGTGTGTGTGTGTGAGATTTCTGATGTCAGTGATTCATGTCTTCCGTGTGTGTCCTGGGTGTAGCTACAATGTGGTTGTTCTAGAAGTATAACAAGTCAGGTCTGTGTTCGAAAGGTTTTGCAAATAGACTGTTTCTGCATATCCCCTCCATTTATTTAAAGAACAGCTATTTGTAGTGTGTTTATTTAGATGCTAGGCGTAGTAAAGCATGAGTCACCAATTGCTCAGTCTATGATACAATCCTACACATACTGCATGTGGTCCTGGACACCTACTAAGTCATGTCCTGTCTGACTGATGCCAGACGTTCAGAGTACTGGACATTGGTCATACAGTATATCAGCTCTGTGTGTCATATATTGTATCTGGCCTTGGACTATGACCCGTTGAGGATGAATAAGCATGAGTAATGTATGACTTGTGTTTTAAACGAATATTTCCTTTTCTTCATGCCTACTACGTAGTTGCTTGAAGAATTTCATTGCTCAGAATGCCCTGTGTTATACTGTGCACATACATAAATCACTTTGACCTGCCTTGTATCAGCTTCACTGATACTACCAGTGAGTTATCTCCCACATACACAAGTATGATGTACTGCTGAGGTCATGGTCTATGTCCGGTCTGTTTAGCTAAATGTTTCTGTGTAACATGATCGCCGTTTAAAAAATCTCACACCCACAAAAACTAAATGTTTTTCACAAATACACTTCTTTGAAAGAGTGTACAATTAGGCTAGCAATGCGATGCTTACTTGAAGTTATATAAAAAATTAAGTTGTCATCCGAAGGGGGGATCAAATTATTATTTTTAAGACATTTACATTTAGTCATTTTAGTAGACGCTCTTATCCAGAGAGACTTACAGTAAGGATAGGATGAAGTGCCCAAGGACACAACGTCATTTGGCACAACCGGAATCGAACCAACAACCTTCTGATTAATAGTCTGACTCCTTAACCACTCAGCCACCTGACCCCCATAGACAAACGTCCTGGATACATGATTGTGTTTCAAAGTCAGCAAGCACAAACAAACACATACTAGCGCACACATACCATAACAAATGCACGTTTTACATGTACAGCCTCACACACACATCAGAGCGAGGCCATCCATTAAGATGTCATGGGTGGAATCACATCGCCGGCACCGCATCGGTGAGAGAATGAATTACCTGGCTCTCTCTGCTAGCATGGAATCCATTTGAGGAATTCAATTTCATTAATCTGGTCACTGTCTGATTTATGATGCATGGGAAATGGTGTGGGCAGTTACAGGTGCATCACACACTGCGATTTCCAGTTACCGGTACTCTCCTTCCTCTGCCTCTCTGCTGACGAATGTGTGTTAACCCCCTGGGAACCATAGGGTGGTTGGCACTGCCTGATAGGCTGAGCCATACATGTGTTCTGTGTGTGTATGTCTTTTTTTGTGCATTGTGTGTGTGTGTGTGTGTGTTGCTTGTAGTATAGTCAGGTTTCACAGCACAAAACCATGGTAACGTATTTCGTGAGGCATGGCGACGGAAGGATGGGTGGGGGAGGGGAGGGGAGAGGGGTGGAACAGCTGACATGTGGGTAATTAAAGATGCTTACTGATTCTTAAGACATACTTAGAAGTATCTAGAACATCTTCTATTGCAGCTTGTTGAATGAAATGTGGAAATGTGTGCTAAAGTGCTTATTACAAATGTCATGCTGAGAATTCTTGAAACCGAAAAAAATAATAATTAAGCTAAAATTATGTATTTCAACAACATTCCCACAGATACTTTCAATGTAATTTAGTTTACAAGAGGATGATTTCTGTGTATTTTTAGAAGCAACCACTAGCTGAATGTTTCTGTCATTCAAACGGAGGCGAGAAAGCAGGAAATTGCAAAAGCAGCATCTTGACAAGCAACTGATGAGAACTTAGCATCTGTAAACCAAAACCCAAGATCTTAATAGAATTAAGACTGTCATGGTAGAATTCTGGTAGAATCTTAACCATTAGAATGCTCGAAGAATTCATGCTGGTGGTGTGCTTAATGTGTTCAATTAATTCATAAATGCACCTAAATGTGAGCATACAATACTGTAAGAATTGTGCTTCCACCTCATGGACTGCAGCTAGCCAACGTCTGAGACACATCATGATGATAAAGAATTCATGTTTCTACAAATCTAATGGCTGGACTAGCTCAATTGTGGCTCCTATAAAGAGTACTCCATAAAGAAATATGCCTTAAGTGTAGCCTTCAGTGTTTGTTTGTGTGTGCTATACTGTCACATTGGTAGCTGGAAAAACAAATAGAAAACATTGACAGAGATCCAGGTAAATGGATATGTAAAGGTGTCTATAGAAGATGGAGATTTACAGGATAAGGATCATTGATAAAGTGACGCAAAAGCTGGCACATCGATTGCAAAAAGACTGATAACGCATGTAGATAGGTAAATGTGTAGCCTCACCTCTCCTGGTCTGTCTGATCTTGGGGCTGAGCATAGCTGTCATAGCTGGACCTCTCTCTCTCCACTGGGCATGTTCCTCATCCGTCCTTCTGCCCAGCACCCCACCCTTCTTTTTCTCTCACTGCCTCTCTCACACACACACACACAGACTGGGAGTCTCAGCGCACCATCCTCTCGTCGTTTCTTCTCTCCTCCTCTCTCTCTCCCACCGACCTTCTGCAGCAGCAGCCATCAGGGGGCGGCTACGGGAAGGGCTGGGGGGAGGGAAGGAGGGAGGGAGAAGGGCTGGGGGGAGGGAGGGATATACCTTCCCCCCCCTCCTCCTACTCGCACACGCTCAGTGGCCTGTGCCCCTCCCTGTTGTATTATTCATAAGTGTGTCGTCCTTCGGGGATGTAGTCCCGCCTCCGAGCTGACCCGCTAACGTCGGTGTGATTCTACCCCTACGTTGGCCTGAGTGGAGAGGGGAGGGGAGGACACCCAGTACTACTATGTCTCTCCTTAATTAGCTGCAGATATGCAGGCACGGGTTCCTGTCCCACTCATTCATTAGTCTGGTGTCCCTTTTCTGCATCTGTTCTCTCTCTGTCTCTTTCCTTCTGCGTCCACACCCTCCCTCTCTCAATCTCCTCCTCTGCTTCTCGTTTTCCATCCCTCTATCCTACCCCCTTTCCTCTCTAAGAATATAGTATACCCCTCCCAGTGTGTCTGCATAAGACCAGTCACGCTTCCTCCTCCTCCACTATCCTCCTATGGAGGATAATAGCTTCAAGTATTCCGCTGCAATTGAATCAGCGCTGCCCTGTGTGGCTCTGTGTGGCTGGGTAGACCACAGCTGCTCTGATTACTGTGCCCAGAGAGGGGGAGGGACACACACGCACACACCCAGCCCCAGACTGCCTAAATGAGGCAGCAGGAAAAGAGCTCCTTGCCACAGCCAGAGGTAGGACTGGAGGGCTGAGGCAGAAGGACCATAGGGACCTGCTGGGGTTTTACACTTGTTTTTGTAATGCATAGGATTGAATGGACAGACCTTTGGCGTATAGCTGGAGAAAGGATATACTGTGTATCTATTTATGTAGACCAACTATATACACAGCATACACACAATATTTTTGCTGTAATATACATATTACGTGCTACATCCAACAGATCCAACCACTACACCAACCGAGGAGCTACTATTGTTTTAGAACAGTTATATGAGCCATAGTCAATGGGGTTTCTCCTGTGAACTGACACACCAGAACATTGTCATCTGAGGGGCTGCCTTTGCTAGTCCACACCGAATTGTTGTGGGGAAAAATTGTGGCTATGTGAATTTGATGGGAAAAAAAATTATTCTGTGGTAAATCCCATGGTAGAGCTGTAAAATGTGCAAGTAGTGCACTATATAGTATTTCAGGTCAAAGGGCTGTCACTGGAACTGGGCAGGAATATGCTGACAAGTGTCCCAGTGCTGACAGTCTAGAAATCTGAATCCAAAGCTCTTTGCTATCTGATGAAATATTAACGCCAACTAATTAAAGTTTCATATTGGATGAGGTGTGGCTGGGGCTGGGTGCTGGAGGGAGGTGTGATGTTGACATAACATTATTTATTGATTGTGAGGTGAACAATCAGTCAGGCTGACCTGTAGAGGGAGCTGCCAGAGACACAATGACTTCATTGACAGAGGGATTTGCAGATTTACATCATTTGTTAGTACGGTAAAGATGTGAGTGATGTTCATAATTCTTTACTTTGTGTGTGTGTGTGTGTGTGTGTGTGTGTGTGTGTGTGTGTGTGTGTGTGTGTGTGTGTGTGTGTGTGTGTGTGTTTGTTTGGAGTTCTCTGTCCATGGATGATGTCATAAAAAAGTAGTGAGATTTGATTGTAACAGAAGAGAGATACTTGACATAATAATCAGATTTCAAACATTCATAGGGATCAAGCATGGGACACGCAAAGCACAGTTAATGCCTGCTATGTTCACAAATAATTAAATTGTTCCTTATTAACAGTCCTATGATGTCTAAAGAGACTCAGTAAAGAGTGACATTCCTATGTGCCCCGCCCTGAACTACCATTAGCCTGTCACAGCCAATGAGCACTAGCCATGACCTCATCTGCTAATGGATATGAAGCAATCTGACATCGCTATGGCTGTCGATGTTACCCTGTCTGTCACTGTGGATAAAGAAGAGTGTTGAAGTCTTTAGAGACAAGAGAGAGAGTGTGTGTGTGTGTGTGTGTGTGTGTGTGTGTGTGTGTGTGTGTGTGTGTGTGTGTGTGTGTGTGTGTGTGTGTGTGTGTGTGTGTGTGTGTGTGTGTGTGTGTGTGTGTGTGTATGTGTGTGTGTGTGTGTGTGTATGTGTGTGTGTGCGTGTGTGTGTGTATGTGTGTGTGTGTGTGTGTGTGTGTGTGTGTGTGTGTGTGTGTGTGTGTGTGTGTGTGTGTGTATGTGTGTGTGTGCGTGTGTGTGTGCGTGTGTGCATGCTGACAAATTGGTGTTCAATACCGTTGTGGTATTAATACAGTCAAGGCTATGCTCTCATTAAAAACAGTGCAGTCACAAGATAGATCTTATACACAGCAGTGATAGCATATCATTATAAGTGAATCAATATGTGATAGCTTCTCAGAGATGATTGATCTGACTCAGCACTTTGCGGATTGGCTCGAAACTCATAGTTGAGTCTTATAGTTGATGAATGGGAGAGATTGTAGGGGCCATTGTACATTGTAGCAAGATAACGGCACAAACAAACAGCTGAACAGGAACAAGTGTCCTGTTTTCCTCCTTAACTGTATTGGCCCAAAGAGGGAAATAAAGCACATCAAGTGTATCTCCAGACAGAGCCAGCCTGAGGTGGTCAGACGTGTCTGTGGCCCTCTAGTGGTGTGACTGTGCAAGTGACCAGAACGGATGTTCAGGCCCACAGAGCATTCTGATCCGCATATTACATTAGAAAATATTTTGTATGACCTTTTGCATTATATGTCTAATACAATACACCCCAAAAGACATGGATACTTATCTGGCTATTCTGCACAATCCTCCGTGTCAACCTCAGAGAGAATGGGAAGACAGCAGATAAGTGTGAGTCTGTTGGATGATATGATGAAGCAGTATGTACCCAAAACGTTTCATTTCAAACATACAGCCTCAACTAAGGTACTATGCAAGCACAGTTGCATCACCTCAGTAGTTTAGCACAAGCAGTTTCAGAGCCTAATGTTTAGTCAGACACTGCTATTTATGGGATGGGATGCATCCTTTGTCCTGGTGTTAACATAAAGAAGTACAATAAACAGTTTATCACAAGGTTAGGAATTAGAGTTTGTTTATTGTTAGAGAAACATGATAGATGGATCTGAAAAGAAATTCTAGTTCCAGTGTCAATGACCTTTTTTTACATTGAAATGCATTTTGTTATCAGAGCACATAGGACAATAATATTCTTCTCCACCAAAAAGTACCCTATTTGTCCCTTGATGATGACATCACAAAGACACGCACCAAACATCCATCACCTCCAGGTGGCTTGCTCGTCCTGGGCTACGGAGTTGGGCGTGACGAGCCCCGTGAACATGGACCTCTTTTTGGCGGGGGCATCGTCAATCCTGCTGTCCATCCTCTGCCTCTCCTCCTTCAGCCTCCTGAGGCAGGGCTCGCAGAGGCAGCTCTCCTTCACCAGGTAGAGGCACTCCACTCTCTGGATGGGGTCTAGGGGCGGCTTGTCATCCGAGGGGATGGGATTACACCTGGCGTTGAGGCTCTCGAGGTTCTGCAGTGAGTGGAGGCTCTCGGGCAACCGGGTCAGGTTGTTGTTGAAGATGCCCAGATGGCGTAGCTCCTTGAGGGCACCGATGGAGGATGGGAGGGTGTCCAGGAAGTTCATGCCCAGGTTGAGGCTGCGCAGCTTCCTCAGGAGAAACACCTCACTGGGGAGGCCCACGTCAGTCAGTCGGTTGTTACACAGGTTTAGGCTCACCAGGTTCTGGAGCCGGCCGATGGCTGCAGGGAGGTTCTCCAGCTGGTTGCTGTGTGTTTGGAGGGATATGGAGTCATCGGCAGGTTAAAGAGGAAACACAGTCAATAAAATCCATTTAAATATGGATTTAAATACAGTACCTTTTGATGGTTTCACATTTGATTTACAATTAGAAATCTCCAAAGTGGTACTACCCAGGGATGGCCAAGCCATTGGAAAGACGTGTATATCTTATAGACTTCACCAACCTGTGCAGGTCGAGCATGCGGATATTGATGAACTCGTGGATGGAGTCAGGGATCTTCCTCAGCATGTTGCGGCTGAGGTCAAGCTCGTCCACGTCAGACAGCTTGAGGATGCACTTAGGGAAGGTGGCGATCTCCATGTTGCTGAGGTCTAGGCGTCTTTTGCCATCCACAGTTAGCCTCAGGGCGTTTTTGGCCATCTTCAGGGTGATCTTCTTGCCCTTGGGCTCACCAGACTTCTTCCCCTTGGCCATGAAGCTGGAGGAAACAGTATGGGAGATAGAAGATCTAGTCCTGTGCTCAGTCAGAGAGACGCCATAGAAACATTGAAAAATGGTTAGATATGAAAGTGTTCTTTTTTTAAATAATTAACTAAAAGCAGTTTTAATTCTCTACATTTCTTCTGTTTTGGTTAATAAAAGTAACATAGTAACAAGTACTGAACACGGTAGTCAACAAAGTAGGAAATAACAGCACATTTGATACAACAGAACATACCAGCATAATAGAACACTTATTCTTGCTACCACTAAACAAGGCCCATTGCCTCTCAGATCACCAGGATATACTTTCCCAAACTCTTAACATACCTGAGATTTTTCCACCCACAGACATTTTTCATGCAACATTTACCAAAAACCAAAGTTTGATTCCTTACCAGCATCAGAGTTGCTTTGCTCCCTCCAGCCTAACCCAGCCTTGACACAGCCAGGGAGAACTCTAGCCGGAGGAGGTGCTAGTAGTCTCCACAGCTCAGCTACAACACAGGAATGCTCCCCCAGGTTACAGCTAACATTGTCTTTGTTTCAGTCAAGGATCCCTCCACCTCCCTCTGCTGTGAATTATACATTAAAGACACAGTAGAAGCGTGTAAGTAAAACCCAGGAGGTGCAGCGGGCTCTACTTTACTCTGGTTGAAGGGCACTCAGGATCTCATGTTTAACTATGGTGTTAGTACAGATAGACTGAGTGACTGGCTGCTTTGCTCTGTGTTGTGGGGGGACTGTTGAGCTCTGCTGTGTTTTCCTGTGTTACCAGGCAACGGCTGGCAGTATGTGTAGTTCATTGTAGTTCATGGCTATGACTGAATCCTGCAGGGAGGAACTCTAGCTAGTCAGTTGTAGATGTATGGGTGTTTACATGCAAGTTAACCAATCACTATCAATCTACTACCAATCTACATACACATCCAATCACAAACAATGTCCCCAGTTTGCAATCCGGAACCATAATTGTCTTCTTCCAGGGCTGGAAGAAGACAATTATGGAAAACAAGCGGAACTTCTGTACCTTAATTTGACATCTTCCCTAGATCCTTGCCAGACTTCTAATTCGTATTTTGCAGCAAAGACCTCTTTGTGACATAATATTGCCATTTCACTCAAGATGCTGGTTCTGACTCAGAATAGAACATACATCATGGTTGTGATGTCACAATGTTTCACAGTAGTGGAATCCATAGATATATATAAATACACATAGATATATATAAATGTTTATATATATATCTATGTAAATACATATCTACGGTGGAATCAGAACAGTCCCATTATATTCCATTATATACAGCACTTCTAGCCTTCTGTCTTTACACATCTTAAATAAAGCATCATTTTCAAAAAGTCAAGTTATTATTATTTTAAACCCCAATACAGCTGTATGGTTGAGTATTGCCCTGTCAAGGGGTCTCCCCTAATTAATGAATTTGGTTAGATCATCTGCAGGTCAGCAGAGGAGGTAGACTATACCGACCTAATTGAGTGAGGTATGCTAATAGGGGGATAGATTACACATGAAGTTTATCTGCAATATGAGAACTATGCATGTGTGTTTGTGTGTGCGTGCTTGATAGAGAGAGATAGGTAGAGAGAGAGAGAGACCCACCTATCCAGTTTGTCATCCTTCCTGTTTTGATGGTGTTGACAGTGTATGTTACCAGCTCTGTTACCTTCCTTTTCTCAGGTGTAATGTAGGTTTTCGAAATTATTTTTTCAACCTTTCAAAAGTTGTTTTTTTAACACGTGAAGTGAAAGGAAGGGAGAGATTAGGAGAGGTGGAGAGGGGAGAGGAGAACAGAGAAGCCTAGAGTAGAGTATAGTAGAGTCCTCATGAATGATGCAAACTTTTATTTCCAAAAATATTTGCGAAAATATTGTTTTAACCTTTCAAAACTTTTTTTTTCCACACATGAAGTGAAAGGAGAAGGTAAAAGAGAGGTAGAAGGGGAAATTAGAACAGAAGCCTAAAGCAGAATACAAGAGAGTACAGTCCTCATCAAGTACTCATTAATGAGGCAAACGTTTTTCCGAATAACATTTTTACAATTTTCCACATACACAGTGAAAGGAGAGGAGAGGAGAGAGGAGGAGTAGGGAAGCCTAAAGTTATAGTCCCTAGCTTTACTCTGTTAGGCTATAACAGAGTAAAGCAGAGCAGAGTAGAGTACCGTAGAGTAGAGTCCTCATCAAGTACTCATCAATGATGCAAACCTTCTTCCTTGAAACTTCAACAATATCGTTTCAACCTTTCAATACATTGAAGGTTGACCAAGGCTTTCCGTTCCTCAATGGTCCATACAACAGTATTAGAGGACAAGTGCCCCCTCTTGTGGTACGAGTGGCATCGTGTAAACAAAGCTGTTCACCAATCCTAAAGTGAAAACCAGCATGACGTGAAAATCATTTGGTTTAGTGAGGCTGGGATTGAAATGAATCTGTGGCTACCGGTCTGTTTTAACACACGATCACTCCACGACGGTGTATTTTCTAGATAAATGTATAGTTTATTGGTCAAATGTGGGGTTTTTTTACGTTTTAAAGTGTTACCGAGTTGCAATTATTTGGTCATCGGAGATATGGATGCTACGTAAATGTTTTAACACGTCTTAAATTCATGCATTACAGCGTCTACGTAATGTTCCTTTAATTATTTAATAATTCTCATATAAATATTTGCATCTTGCCTATTCGTGTGCGAGGGGGCTGGGCTGGGCCGGGCTGGCCTGTGTGAAGCAGGGACAAGGTGGTCATAGTACAGGGCTGGGCTCGTGTATATTTGGCTGAGCAAGGCTGGGTTTGATGACGCACTACAGGAGCCAGGACTTGATGCCCGGAGGCACAGAGAGGCTATACAGGAATCTTACTGCCAGAAACTAGAAATATTTTTATTTCTGAAACCCAGGCTGAAAACAAGAGGTAAGTGCTCAGCAACAGGGTTTTTTTCTACACATTTTATAAAGGACAATGTTGCCTTATGTCGTATATCCTGATATGTGTGATAGGGTCTGATTTTCTTGATCTACAACTTTTTAAGCTGGCAATGTTATTTCACATCTAATTAGATTCCAACATTGGGTGGGACACCGTTCATAGATGTAAAACGGAACTCAAACCTTAAATCTTCTTATCTACTTCTGTACTAGTTGTGTTGAGTAAGATTTATCTTTCTCTGATATGGCTGAGTCTGACAAGAATCTATTTCAGGAAGACGTAATGTTGAGAGAAACAAAAACACAAGAAGAGCAGAATGATTGACTGGGTGGGAAGACTGACTCTGACTCCTGAAAGAAAACATAGAAATGGCACATAAATAGAAATGGAACTTTACGTCAAACTAAGACACTTTTGTCGGAGACGGTATTGGTGACAGTACTGAAGATAAAGGATCAAGATCCACATCTTAAGTATGTGGCATTACAGTGCTGTGGTCAGACTGGTTGGTTTGGTGCCATTCACAAATGTAACAAAATGCACATAAGGCACAGCTACTAAAGGGGACAGATTGAGACTAATGGAAGACACAGGAGCCATGTCTTTAAGCACAACATGAGAGCATACTGTTGCAAAATAAATACATACAATTAACATCTGCAGGACTGAGGACAAAGTAATTTCGGTCTACGACTCATCAAGAACGATACCAATGGAGTTACACCCATTGTAGAACAAAGGTCTTAGACTACACCCTGTGTTCTGACATCTACGAACCTCTCTTTCCACATCATTGAATCTCTTGAAGAACTTCCACTTATGGCTAATAGGAATATTGTCATATTGTATCTTTCAGGAGTAGGCTGAAACTTAGTATCAGACCAGCATGACAAGCGTCTCAAAATACCTCGTCAACGTAAGTGTAATGCTCTTTCGTTTTCCAATTCATCATCTTCTTGCCAAACCACATTTCTTAATTACAATAAATGTAAATCCACCAATCCACTGAATGATCCACCTTTCCTAGAAGTTAACAGTGTTTTTGTCTGTCCTCTTCTTCAGCACCTGGTGACGTTCTCCCTGCAGGATGGGGAGGTGAAGAACGTGGAGGAGGCCCAGTCTCGCCTCTCCCTCCTGGCCCGGTCAGATCGTCTGTGGAGCCAGGAGATGGTGCTGGAGGTCGGGCCAGGCGACCTCAGACTCAGAGACGTACAGAACCAGGTATGCAGTAAGCTTCATGTGGACAAGCTGACATTCTTGCACAGAACAGTTCCCGAAAGTCAAGTTTCATTGCCCCACTTTAGAGTTAAATCTATTACTTTTGTGAGATTCAATTTTTTTTACTACTTCGAACCAAGAAGGCTTTGAATTATCTTCAAGGGTTTTCAACCGGTTCTCCAAAAAACACTTTCCGTTTCTAGGACAGTAGTTTATTGTTAAATAGTGTCAAAATGTTGTGGTTGAATGTATTGTGTCTGGTGCAGGAGGAGTTGGAGAAATACCCTGTTTCATCTATATTACGCTGTGACGCCATCCTGACAGAGAAGAGATTCCCATCTCTCCTTCTCCTTGTCTGCCAAAGTGTCAAGCAGAAAAAGCCCGATGTTCTCTTCTTCAACTGTGAGGCGGTAAAGGTCAGTTGTGGAGTCTATTTGTCATTTCAGACATTAGCTTAGCTTGTTGCCTCCATGAGTTTGAATTCCACTCATTCTTTACATTCTGATGGCCTATCCTCTGACAGGGGCCAATACAATGCATCCAAAATATAGTGGAACAGTCTATTCAATCAGGTCCAGTCACACTACAGTCATGCGACCTCTGGATGCCTGTTTCCACAGGCAGAGCAGGTTCGTGACGGTATCTCAAGGGCAGTGTCAGGTTCCTCCTCAACGACCAAGAAGCGTCATGAGGCTCACAGGTACGGTCACACATGTAGACATCATAGCACACTAATATACAACAACTGGGCACAGGAAGTGTGTGTTTGAATGTGTACGTGTGTTTAAAGTGTGTATTTGAAAGGAAACTGTAGAAAAGAGTTAAACCCAACAAATGATTCACTGTTTTACTGTACCCCTTGACAACCATCTCATTCTCAAGTTTTCTATGACCTAAAGTGGGCATGCATAGGCACCTGTCACAGAGAGAGAGAGAGGTGGAGCAGAGAGAGAGAGTGAGAAAGCTATAGTGAGTGAGCAGCTGAGACAGAAAGAGGAGAGACCTGTTTGACTGGTTTCTACATAACTTGTAAAGGTGTGACAGAAAACAAGGCCATTGTCGCTGAAGGGAGCGGAAAGAGATGATGGTGGTGCACTGAAAGCTCAAGGATTTAACTCTAAGCAGTACTCCGAGACAAACTTAAGGACACTAAAAGGGCAGATACAGTATATTAGGTAAGATATCAGCTTGTATCAGAGGTGGCCTCTATCTGGATGATAACAACTGAACTGTAGCCATAGGGGGTGATCTGTACGCTTGGCTGTGTGTTTGAGACTGTGACTATATGTGTTACAGTATGTGAGGGACTGTAAACAACCAATGTCAAACAAAAGGCTTACAACAGACAGATACAAATGTTCAGTTTCTTATTCAGAGTTTTCATTATGTAGTTAATCCAGGGGTGTGGATTCTTTTCAAATGTGAATACAATAGTTTTGATGTTTAGCTACAGAAATGTGTTATAATTTCTGTGTACTGTACATAAAGTACATCAAACTGATATGAAAGCTAGGTGTAACTACAGAACACTAGTGGGCATGCCTTTCTCTGTAAACTGTATTTACTGAAGGATATAGGGTTTCCCTATGTTACTAATTGCTGAGCTCTCTGGTTTTTAATTGTACTATAATTACGGTGCCTGGGTGGCGTACATGTACTGATGGCTGATGGCTGTTTCCTGTGGTGTTGAATGAATAGTTGATATTAGCAACTGCCAAAATAATTACCGTAAAGACTGGGGCCTGGTTCAGAAAGGTTTTATACTTGTATTACTTATATTATTGTTTTTATTGATTTCATGTAAAGCACCTTGAGCTGCAATTATTGTATGAAATGTGCTATGTAAATACAGTCTTATATTATATTGTAAAAGACCCACAGTGAGTTCTTAGGTACAAAGTTTAACTTTGAACCTAAAGCTTACACTGGTACAAGAAATGTGAGACAGGTTAAACACAAGACACATAGTCAGAAAGTGGAGGGATCAGTTCAATGAGTGTCCAGAATGTCAACATGCACTGCTCTTTCCCTCCAGTCTCGCTCCGGTTCCCACAGAAGAGATGATGGACCCCTATGGAATACCAAACCCCCCCCTTCCACATGCACCCAACGCTCCACCGGCCAACCCTCCACCTTACCCAGGACCCAGAGGTATGGCTTGTTTTCACATGGATATTTGTGCGTGCTCTTGCAATTCACCTGTTTGCCATGTCAATAAATTTTTTTGGATCTAAATGGAGAAGAGATATGAATGAATAAGGGAGGATGAGAGAGCGTGGGAGAGAAGGAGGGGAAGGGAGGCTCAGAGTAAGGTATTTAAGGTAGAAGGTAAGAGAGCACAGAGATTCCATTGTGTGTATCGAGGGGTGGTGTTTGTGTGTGTACGTGCGTGTGTACGTGCGTGTGTTCGTGCGTGTGTACGTGCGTGCGTACGTGCGTGCGTGGAGAGAGGGGGAGGAATTCTGAATGTAGGCAGTTCCACGACAATGAATACAAATGGAGGCCAGAATTGTATCTTTCTCTCTCAGCAGCAAATGGGGTGAATGGAGGGCAGCCTGACGTGTCCTTCCTGCGAGCAGAGAGAGAAGTGGTACGTTCATTTTTTTGGAAGAGATTTCTATAATATGTGTGCATTAAAAATGTTTTAACCAAAGCTAGATGGCTAAATCCTTCTCCATCCATCTTGTGTGTTTGTTCTCAGGGCATTTTGAATCACTGTTTCGATGACATTGAGTTGTTCATGTCAAAGTTGCAGCAGTCTGCAGAAGCTGCGACTATTTTAACCCAAAGGAAGAAGAAAAAGAAGAAGAAAAGCAAAAAGCAAAATGTTGAAGGTAATATTTGGAAAAGAGAAATGGGACATTTTTTTGTAAACAGAACCTCAAATGATGTATCTCACAAGACTTTACTAATAGTGGATTATGGCCTCCATTCAGGTGTTTTAGTCTTACTTTGGCCATCCAACTACTGTATATATTACCTAACTTCTGTCTGTGCTCTTCACCTTAAACAGAACAGTTGCTCATTGCAAAAGCTCAACCTCCACTGGAGGAGGAATTTGTTGATATCTTCCAGAAATTCAAGTACTGCTTTAGTCTGCTGGTGAGTGACTACTTTGTGCAACCTGCACAGTAATATCAAGTTATAAAAGCCCCTTGTGTGCCTAAATTCGTTTTTTTCCTTATCCTTTCTCTCTGTCTCTCTCTCTCTCTCTCTCTCTCTCTCTCTCTCTCTCTCTCTCTCTCTCTCTCTCCCTCTCTGCAGGCCAGACTCAAGTTTGCCATTTCAAACCCATCATCAGAGGAGCTGCTACACCACGTGTTCAAACCTCTGGATATAGTGAGTACAACTATTCATTCCCAGTCCCCCTCCTTCAACCAATCAAAGCTCACGCAGTGACAACCTGGGAGGAGCTCTAGATTGAATGATTGTCCTGTGGCTGCATAGATTAAATAGTCATGTCACAATAAGTATTTCGAAATGTTTCCTAGTTGTTATCTCTTGTGATTTCATAACATGAATAAAAATAACCTGTATCTGAATGTTTGTAAATAACAGTTCTATGGTAGCAGGAGGGTAGGCACAGTATAAAATGGGACATAGGCCTAATGTACAATTAGTTAGAACTTTTCAAAACAACTCTTATATTTTAATTTCAGAGGCTTAAGACAAAGAATTGTGTTCATCAGCGTCATCATCAGCTTCTCACAGTCACATGTAATATTTACACAGGGCAGTACCCAGTGTGATATGGAGAACAAAAAGCAGGCCCTGGTTAAAATGGAATTATTGACACAGTTACTTCATTTGTGGGAGATTGTACAAAAGCCTCTAACCTCAGACAGGCTTGCTTCGTAGTCAACCAACCGAGGTAAAATTGAATCGACGTCAACAACCGAATTTTGGTTGAATTTCCAGATTGAGTGGTTTGGCTAATGTGAAATGAATCATTGGGTAACAACAGAAAGGAATGTCTTGGAAAACTGGGCATGGAGGAACATGTATCCTGGCACACCTGCAGAGTAATAGGGAGAGACCGAGAGAGGTGTGACTGGCATCTCTTTGGCAATGTGTTTGCTTAGTGTGTTTATGTGTTTTTTTGTATAAACTAGGGTAACATTGATCTGAGGTCATTCAACCGGTTCTGAAATCCCTAACAGTACAAGGTGTTGATCATGTCTCAGGCCCCTCATCCATTCCATCCATTAAGTTGCCCTCTCAACAGTATTGTAGCTGTGTAATCTATATAAGCCTAGTCTAACAGTGTTACCTGTGTGTGTCCAGATGGTGAAGACTACAGGGGGACCAGCTCTAGGGGCCTCAGTGGCCAGCCCTGCAATGACCAGCTCAGCTGTGACCCTGCTCCAAAGCCACCTGAACGAGGAGGAGCAAGAGCTCTGGACAGCCCTGGGCCCCAACTGGACACTCTCTCGGTCAGTAGAGGTCTCGGGAAATCCTCTGACATGTCACTTTGATGAGGTGATCTCGTGTGGTGATCTGTGATAATGGCATAACATGATGGGACTTTGTGCCGACACTAGTGTCCTGGCTAGGTTGTCAATGAAGTCTTGTTTTGTATGTATGCTGAAGACTCCTGCTTCTTGACAGACAGGTGGCTCATGACCTAATTTCATACTAATATGTTGAGGTCTATGCTGAAAGTCTTCACTTCCGGTTGGTTGTTAGCTCCGGTTGATGTGACTCTGGTCCCTCTTCTCTGTGTGTGTGTCTGTCTGTGTGTGTTTGCGTCTCAGCTCCCAGCTCACAGGGCCTGTGCCCCCCTACACCCCAGTGTTCCTGGACGGCTGGAAGCCTGAAGCCAATATGGCAGACGGTCAGGTCTGGGAAGACCCTTTGGAGTCCCAACATAAACAAGAAGCCATGAAGGAGAAAGAGGTAGGGAATTGGCTGACCTAAAAAGTCATAGTTATATCCTTTAGTATAAAGGTGAGCATCTCAGATGAAGTGTTTGTGTGCACAGAAAATGTTGCCTCACCCTCTCTCTCTCTCTTTCTCTCATCAGAAACAACAGCCCCCTCAGCCAGATGCACCAGCAACTCCTCCTATTGATGAAATGTATGTTTTAGATTCACTTTTTTTTCATAGAATAGATTTATAATCATTTCAAAATGTTTCATTTGCCAAAATTGTAAAGTCATTTTCCCTCCTTTTCATCCAGAGACAGCAGCGTCCTGCCGCCCGAGGGGGAGAGGCTGTACAGCTGCAGTTATGACTTTGTGGCGCGGAATAACAGCGAGTTGTCAGTTCTACAGGGAGAGACGTTGGAGGTAAGCCATGGCAGTTCTTTTTAAGAACATTCTCAGACCACTCCCATGAAACAGGACTCACCAAACAGGTCCAAGACCTGACAGGTGTATTGGATACTTTTTAGCATGATGCACTATGCTTGTCTGACTCAAGAAGACTTTTTCCTGCATGAAAACAGCTGTCTTGTAAACAGGAACTGGACTTCTTATTTATTGGTTTCTCTCTGCCTCTGTCAGGTGGTTGAGTCATCCAAACGCTGGTGGAAATGTCGTAATCGCTTCGATGAGATTGGCTTTGTCCCCTTCAACATTCTGGAACCAGTGTCTCACGCAGAAAGCCCAGGCACACAAAGACCACCCAAGGTAACACACATACACACACAAATACACACATTCAAAAAAACAACAACAAACGCTTTAAACTGAAATCCCCCTTGCTTACTCTTGTGTGCTACCCTAGGCTCCGCCTTTGACAGCTTCCAGCGGTGGTCCTCCCAGCTCTCCTGGCTTTACCCATCAGTCAAATCCTCGGCCACGAAGCTTACAAGTATACAGCCACAACGCTCCCACCTCAGAAGACACAGACAAAGGTGCCAGCTCCATACAAAAGGGCTACGTTGACATCCAAGTGTCTGTGCTTGTGTAGCCAAGAGGGAGTCTCCAATCCGGGGGACAGTTGGGATGTTTGTCTTTCGCACGAGGGTTTGCGTATTAGAGTACAGAGAAATAGACGGCAACCCATTAGGAAATGAATGTTTGCCTTAAGCTCTTTACAGATGAGGTGGTTTTCGCTGTTTGCTCGAAGCTTACAAGACTTGTCAAGTAGGTTTAGTCTCTCTGGCCGTGACGGTCTGGGGAAACAACTGTAAATCTGGTTTCATCCATGGTTGGATGTAGGCGAATTAGCTGTGAACAGAACTATCTTTTGATTCATCTTCTATTAGAGATTACGTAAGCAGGAAGTATAGTCTAAGCAACTCACATTTTTAGGAATTCAAACAACCTGTCATATGCACTAATGTGAACCCTTAGTCAATCCTGCTTTCTGTTGCAGCCATGATGGTGAACGACGAACTGCTCCAGCGACTGACCAATGGGAAGTCTGGTTTGAACAAGTCCCTGCATATCCCTCGGTCAACCGAAACCTCCGTCCCCCTGGACTATCACTCCCCCCCTGAGGAGGTGGCAGAATGGCTCAAGGGAAAAGGTTTCAGCGAGCCGTGAGTGATATACACATGAGCATGCACACGTGCCTAAACACCCTCTTTTTAACTGGACTCTTTAATGCTAGTTTGTGGTAACATCAACCCTTTAACACGTTGTCACAAATATGTGTGGAAAGGACAGGTAACGTATGTAGAGAGGGGCTAACCTTGGTGTCATTGGCTGCTTGTGTTTCCCTCAGGACGGTACAGTGTCTGGGAGTGCTGACAGGTGCTCAACTCTTCTCTCTGAACAAAGAGGAGCTCCGTGCCGTCATCCCAGAAGAGGGCACTAGAGTCTACAGTCAGCTCACTGTGCAGAAGTCACTGCTTGAGGTAAGACGACACAGTGATTCTCAATCTATCTTGTTATCACGCAGTCGTTCAGCGTGTCTCTGTCTGTTGGATTTGTGTTTCCTGATCTTAATCTGTTTTCCTAGGATGCCCGGAGGGCCACAGAGCTTGAAGCTGTCATGGAAAAGCAAAAACTGAAGGTGGACCTGAAACTGGAGAGTAGCACCCTATGAATAACGGCACTGACTTAAATGATATGTGCCAATGAAGAAATGACATGCTTTAATTGAACACACATTAAGTGAATATGAAATTCTTGTCCAAGTACACCACCCTTTCCCCAAGGACTTCTCCAGAAACAACACATTTGCTCTGAATGTAATATTCTATGAAATTGTTACCATGTCCATGGGATTTGCTTAAGTATGTATTACAGGGTTTGCTAAAGTTGTTTGTGAATGCTCACATTGATACTAACAATATTCTACTGAAAAAACGTTTTAAATGGTTCTTTATACCCTATTTTATATCCCTAAGCCATGGTGTAACCTTATTTTGTTTAAATCAAAAATTCACTTTCATGTACCTCTACAATCCAACTATAAATGAATGTATATTTAATATATTGTGTAGACTGTAAAACAAATTCTGTACAACAAACAATCCAAACATTCCTGGTCTTTGACAAGTACAATTTGTCCATCTTGACAATATAATAAAAAGGCTGGAAGTTTATTTTCTTCAGGCATAAAACAATCTTCTTCCAGCATAATAATACAAACAGTAAGTACATGGAGACAACACACATTGAGAAAAAGCTATGCATCAAAATACAATGTTTTCGCATATAACTTCAGGTGACAGACAAGCAAGAACCAACAAACTCCCTAACCCTAGAGTCATTATCAAAATTATTGGAAGCTGAAATTGTAAAAAGCATTATATGTTAGAGGATCCACAAGGTGACCTACACACATTCAGCATAGGATTAAAAGGGTTTATATTTATCTTCATTACATTTTATGTGAACTAAATTCTACACAAAACAAATTCCCACCCCCACCCCCCAAAATACAAAAATTAAGAAATAGATATTAAAACATGGCTGCATAAGTTAGCCTTACATTAAACAGACAATCTTTAAAGCTACTGTAAAATGTTCCCCAGTAAAACTAACCAAGAGTATCGGGAAAACCAACTGATAACATGCCACCTGGGTTTAACAGCCAATAGTCATGTGGGTTTGGGAGAATTCAAGAATATAGAATCAATAACATAAATAATATGTTTTATTGTATTTCAATTTAAACTGGTAAATTGACACAAACATATTTGCTAGAGAAGCCAAACATTACATAACACTAATGGTAATGGTTAAATGACTTAAGGGCAATTCTATATCAAATGACAGCAAAGAAAAAGCACAAAACAATGGAAAGCACCACTAAACATAAAGTCTTGTTTAAAAGGGGACCCTTTTCTTCACCCCAAATATCAGCGAATGAACAGGACAGCTAAATGCTCCCACCACTACTGGAAATTCCATTTCTAGAGTAGCTATACATAGTAGTGTAATTCAATGAAATGTCTATATAGCCACCAACTTAGACAAGCCTTACATTTCACTCTCGATAATTATGATCCGCCAATCTAAAGCCAGAGATATACATTGATTACATCATAAAAAATAAGGCATGTATGATATATGTATATACTGTATAAAACATATACAGCATACGTTGCCATTTCTCATACACGATTAGCTATGAATCTCGCTTGGAATAGCTGTGAAAGTAAAATTCTATGGATTTTCAATGAGGGGAATCATACAAAGACAAGACTGCATCCTTCGTGGACTCACTGCAGGTCTGAACATGTGTTAGTGGGAGACACAGAAGGGTTTGTAGTGTGACGGTGACGGAGGCCCGAGGGGGTCTTCAAAAGTCACCAGAGTCCCTGTCGTCCCCCCGGCGGGAGTCCGTCCTGCCGTTGACGCCGTCCCTCCTGTCGCGCTCGCGGGATTGGTCCCTTGAGGATCGCTCTCTGTCGCGAGAGGACCTATGGGAGAGAGACAGTCGAACACGTCAGGAAATTGTGGGCGGAAAGTAGAGAAGCAAGGGGGACATGTCCATTTCAATAAATGTCTTCATTTTGCAGATGCTTTTCTCCACTATACTTCAGTGCCGGACGTGTGAATGTTAGTGATGCGAGTCGTCCTACTTGTGTCTGGAGCTCTGCTCGTGGCTGTGACGGCGGCCCCGGCTGCGGGACCGAGAGCGACTGCGGTGACGCCTCCTCCGGTCCCTCTCCTTTTCCCTTTCCTTCTCCCGCTCTCTCTCCCTTTCCTTCTCCTTCTCTCTCTCCCTCTCCTTGTCCTTTTCCCTCTCCTTCTCCCTGGAGCGGGAACGCCTCTTCTCTCGGGAGGAGGACCGAGAGCGCCGCTTCTTGCGGTCCCGGGAGCGAGACCTGGGATCAGGACAGACAAGACACTTGACATTTAGCAACAATTTGCTGTAACCAGTTTAGATGTACATTATACAGAATTATACAGTATTATGTTTAGTGCAGAGAGTTTAGTATGCTAACCGTCTATGCTCCCGACTTCTTGACCTGGTGGTGGTGCTGGTGCTGGAGAGGGGAGGAGACAACACTTGGTCAACTGAATGAAACGCTGACACTGTAAAACTGTTTACATTTCTAAATGTCTAAATCCATGATTTTTTTATCCCACCTTTTTTTCTTCAGCTCCTCCTTCTCCCTCTCTTCTCTCCTCTTCAGGCGGTCCTGGTTTCTCTTTTCCTGCTTTTCCAGAACTGTTTTCTAAGAACAAAAGGAGACACAGACTTATATTTCACAAAAAAGTGTGTTTTACTGTTCAAGCTTGGATTTAGATCGCCCTAACCCCAATAGCTGCCAATATATTCCAGACCTGCAACTGTTCATCTAAAGGGCTGCTGGGATCTACCTTTAGCTGGTCCAGTTTCTCCCTGATCTGGATGAACCCCAGGTGCAGTTTCCCACCAAAGTGGTCGGCCAGGCGACGGTCGTTGTCGTGGAGACCAAGGTAAGCGGAGCACACTTCACAGACTCTGAGCTTCTGCTGTTGAAAGCTGGAGGCGGGCATGGAGTTCCTGTACTCCTCCTAATGCAGAGCAGACAGACGGATCAGGAACCAGACAATACACACACAACTACCTTGTTTTCTGCAAACGATCATGAAACTTCAGGACTGTTATAGCAACCTTAAAATTGTTTAGTTAAGATTAGACATGATAAGAGAGGGGAAAAGCCTGTTTAAGAAGCACAATTCATTCCTCACCTCTGCATCCTTCTTCTTGCTGCGAACCTTCTCCACTTCATGTAGAACCTTCTGGGCCTCGTCTACGTTCCCCTCGGCTCCCAGCTGCTCGGCCTTGGCCAGGAGCTTCCCGATCTCTTCGTTCAGCTCGTGCACCTTCTCTGCCTGCAAAACAGCATTGGTCTTGGGCCATGAGTCCTGGGTCATGAGTCCTGGTCAGCGGTTAATCAATCACACACTCGAAAACAGAGACTTGGGAAATATCAGCAACACTTGAGAAATAAAGTGAATGCAGAAGACCTGTGCCAAATTGAGATTTTTGCTAAGTGGACATACAAGATGTGAAGGTAGTAGACGCATTTGATTAGTATCAAAGTTGGCCTGTAAGGAGAGGGTCTATGAGTTAATTACACTAAAAGAGTAAAAGTCCAACCCGTGTGTTATCTGTAACAGACCCAGGGGACACACCACAGTAGTGAAGCGTGTGTACTGTCCTGCCTCTCTCTGACATCTCTCTGGTTTCTCCTCTCACCTTTGCTGCCACCTCAGCACTGATCTCCTCCTGAGTCTCAGCCAGACGCTTCTTGGCCAGTTCTGTTCTCCGGTCGCAGTCAGCGATGAATGACTCCAGGTGGTCCACGGCCTTGAGAAACACAAACACATCAGCATTACAGCAGGGAAGATGGAAAGCAAACTGTAAAGGTACAAAAATACACAGTGCCATAAGTGGCCTCATACAAAAGGTTAATTAACATATTTACAAAATGTGTTGAGCTGGTAAGATATATTTAGACAGCGCACTTACATCAAGCTCAAAGAACAGGTCCCTTTCCTTGGAGGCGATCTCATAGTCTGCCCTGAGAGCCAGGTCGTGGATCTTGGAACACTCCCCCAGATCCATACGCTAGGAAAACAAACCAAATGAGAGAATCCATCACTGATTCTCTCACGTCTGCAATGGGATGGCATTTCCTTAGGAGACGCTGAGTACTTACTGTTCCAGACAGGATGTCGTGTGGACAGCAGTTCAGGAGATGGCTCTTGCAGACCCGCTCGTCGGTGAACTTGACCCTCTGCCGCGTCTCGTCCCCTGAAACAGTCCAGAAACCCTTAATGAGAAACACCTCACATACTCTGGAGCTACGGCGAGGTGTCCAATGAATCACTGGGCCCATATTATAATAAAGGGGACATACAAGCGCATCCTGTTCTCTTTTAGATTGGGTCAAATAAACATAATCAAGGAGCTACAATGTCCCACAGACAATGTCAGCCACGTGCCGTTTCTTTTACTGGACTATGGCCTCAAATATTTTATCATCACTGGCTGCCTAGTGTGTGCCCCCATTACTGACATACATCACATACACCTTTAACACCACAACAGCAGGGGCATTGTGGTCTTGCTAGCTTGTAATGCATCCTGTTGGAACTCAGATCTTACCTGACTGTACCAGAGCCTAACCACATGAATAATGTATGGAATGTTCCCAGATTAGGTTCTATCGAGTCTCAAAATAGCAATCCATTCTGTCTCGTCTAGTAGCCATTTGTTTTCATAGTGCGTGCCTACCTACCTACCTACCTACCTACCTACCCTACAACCAAGGTTGATTGACATGGACAGCTTGACATGGCTACCTAGGTCTCATGACATTCTCATTCAGTTTAGAAGGGCTGTGTGTGTTTTGCAGCAGCTGTTACTTTGCTTATAGACACAGATCTGCTGACTTGAGACTTTCGAAGAACTTCCGTGAGCACTGCTGCTTTAGCCAAGGGCCTTACAGTAATGAAACAGTGAAAAATAAAATAAAAGCGGAAATAAATAAAAAATCAAGGAAAAAAAGTTAGTTTATACACACTGCGAGCTGCAACATATACTGTACCCATCTGAATCTTCAAGACCTCAGCTGCAGAATTTTAAACCCGCTGTAGAAAAGTATAAATGGGAACAGTTTTCTTGCCCATACCTGTAGTAAGGAAGTTGGGAGTGATACACAAGTCAAATTGAAAATGATCTGTGCAAAAGCTTCTTCTGACGGCTAATACTGTCGTCTGATAGTAGCTTAAACGTCAACATGGAGGAGTACTCCTCCCTGAGCGCGACCAGATTGTATTAGCTTTATTTCAATCTGCAAATTGTAGGCTAATTCAAATGTCACTGAAGACAATTCCATTGTTGTGATGTTAAAAATTACAACTTCCGGAATGAAAAACAAAGTGTTTGGATATTCATCATAACAGCTTTAAAAATCATGTGGGACTCACGGCTCGATGAACATGAGGCTTTTCTGCAACTCCTTTGCAGATTGATGTAGGCTGGCAAAGATACACTGAACCTTTATGAATAAAATAAAGGGGCCACAATTGTTCAGTTTGTATGAAACATATGTATGGGATGAATTTGAATTCATCTCTCTCAACACACAAGCACCACGCACACACAAACTCCCACTGGAGAGTAACAGGCCCAATAACGGCTAACTCAACAGAACCACTAATTCAAGTGAATTTTTCCACTCCTATATCACTCATGTTTGATAGTCCAAGGTCAAATTAATAATAGTAGTACCCTTGTCTGCTGTATTGTTTTTAATGAGTGTATCCATGTTACTCTCTTATATAGTTTATGTCAACTGGTTACACAAAGCTTTTGTCAAAACAGAGGCAACACAATGACTTAATCGATGCAACCCCTTAAAGGAATAGTATAGGCAGCAAAGTTGACATTGAGAGAATGTTATGTGGACATTGAGAGAATGGTATGTGGACACATCATCCATATGGAAGGTATTGTCCGTGTAGATTGTTAATATGTTAGATAGCCAACACTGATGTCTTGAAACAGGACCCAAAAAACAGTTAGCACTGCATATGGTTAATCCCCCCTAAAAAGACATTGAATGTAAGAGATGATGTATGGTTGTGACCGTGAACATCTTGAGATAGCTAGCTCTTGTTTTTGTGCGGCGAATAGTGATACACTTAGAGCTAGCGTACTGTAATGCAAAGCCTACAGCGGCTGTACTAGCTAGCTAGCTAGCGTTTGTTAAATGGCTATAGCTAAGCTATATATGTATGCTATGGATACAAACATTAAATCAACAACAGATGCGGAGCAGTTCGACTCATGGGGAACGCACAAAGTTGTCGCCACTCTCCAGTCATCCATTATTTCATTCATTCGTTAAATGTTTGTCCATCTGAAACGCCAAATAAACCAAGCGAGCCACCATTGCACTGCAAGGGTCCATCTTTGCTAGCTACCAGTGCTTGCAAGCTTAACGGCTAGCTAGCTGCTTCAACTCACCATCCCTCGCAGTCCCCATTAGTTGATCGAGCAAAGCTCTCATTTGAGCTTGGGCCGACATGGCTGTATGTTGTTCTTCGACGCTTCTCCCCAAACTACAGGCTACTGCAGCATCTATGGAACTGTAATTTCTAAATTAATAGCAACCTAGCTAGCTATGTTTGCAGGAACGTAACCGCTTGCTAAATCTTCTCTCACGAACTCACTTCCGGAAATGACGACACATCCGGAAATAGAAGAAGAAGATTCACAAAGTTGCAGCTGAACTTGTTTTTACAGTTTTGGAAGTTAACCAAATAGCCATCGTCAGCTCAGGTAAGGAACATGCACCATGCCCATGTCAAAGCTGTTATTGGTAGCACTTGTTGTTTTACCATTGATCTTGCTTGCCGTGTCTGGTCTAGCCTGGATGATCATCTTGTCCACCCCACAGGCACAGAAGCAGCTGGTCAAGCTAGCCCAGCTGACGTTAGCAAGCTAGTTAACAACATTCTAAAATGTATGTTGCTTGCTGCCAGTGCTTGGGACTAGTTACATAGCTGTATCGAATATAAAAGAAGTTCGTTGGATCGGTAGCTTCTGTGTTGTTGTTTTGTTTAGAAATGTTTAGAATTGGTTGTGTTTGTTGGCAGGCTTGAATAGATTTCATATCCGCAAAGCCAAAGTTGTGGAAACAGCTAGACCGTTGACGGCCCAGTACAGTAGCTTTACCTTTGTTACATAATCGGGGGCAAGGACGGTGCCGGTAGCTACAGCTGTTCACCTCTTTTGTCCAGATGTCATATCAGTAAACAAAGAGGAAACGTTTATAAAAACAGATCGTCATTTTACTGCAGCAAGTTGTGAGTCTGGTTCTAACTGTTTCATACCTTCATGTTGTGTTTGTTAAGGTAGTTTAAAGGCTGTAAGGGTGTGAGGAGCAATGGAGGCCACAGAAACAGACCCAATGAAGAGTGGGGAGGCAGGTGTAGAAGATGGGCAAACACCTCCCACACAATTGAAGAAAAAGAAGAGTTGCAGCGAAGGCTTGGGTTTGACTAAGCTGTCCCACTGGCGCACTGCTGCCTTCTTCTTTTCGCTGTTTCTCTGCCTCACCATAGTCTTTGCCTTCTCTTTCATCATGCCATGTCCTGTCCGACCACAATATCTCAGTGCCTGGAATCGCACCTTTCCTCAAGCAGGTACATAATACATTTAGCACCGGAGAACTGAGTAAGGCAATAGCATTGTTTTTGTAAAAGTGAAAACAAGTTTTTTTTGTGTGTAACACAGCTACCTATGACTTCCTGGCCATAGAAGATGCCAGCAAAGATAAAGTACAGGATGTGCTATTCGCCCGCAAGGATTCAGTGGGGAGTGAGAATATCACATGTGCTGATACAGGTAACGTAGAAAGCTACTTTACTCATTTACCTGTCAAAGTGAAAAGCCTTTGGGCAAAACATGAACACAAGCTAATGAAAGGTGGGGAAGTATAGGCTAAAGGTAGATTCAGGGTTGGGTTGTGCTGTTGTATGCTTGCATGGGATTAAGATTGTATCTTGTTTGTCCTCCAGGCCTGCCCACGCCCTGTGTGTTTGTGTCAGCGGTGGCAGGGACAAATGGGATGACCCTGTGGGATCTTCCCCTGGCTCCGGACTTCCAGTGGGGCCAGTGTGGTCTGGATGGACTGGGAGAGACAGACAGAGGCTGTCTGGTGTCACACGCTGATCAACTCACGGCCATAGACAAATACAAAGGTGACTGACTGACATTATTTTCTTTCTTGTTAACGTTTCAAGTTTATTTGCCATTTGGTACAAGTACAGGGACATTGGAATGATTGGTCTAACCTAAATCCTATATGGTTCTAAATCATCATTTCGACATACACAATCCTAATCCTATTTGATCTGAGCTAACATTTTGATGAACAATTCTTAATGGATGATGTTTCTCTTTCCAGGAGTGATTGTGTGGCAGCAGCCGCAGCCCCTAGGCCTGAACAGCACCCTCCCAGTTCTCAGTGTTCCTGACCTGGATGGTGATGGGGTCAGTGATGTAGCTCTGGTGGCACCAGGCCCACTGCAGGTAAACTTCATTGGCATCATCGGTTTACCACTTCTCAAATGGCCGTAAGGCTGCAAGATGATCTAGGATTGGGTACCCCATGTCTCTCTGTTATGTGATGTGTAATCTAAATGTAAATGACCAAACACATTCTAGCATTCCCCTAACAAGTATTTGTTCAAACTAAACGAGGCTGACCACACAAAAGCAATGCATTTCCTCTGCGTCCTTGAGAATAAAATGTACAGATAGAATTATTACCAGCAGAAGTCAAGTGGCTCCCTCTTATTTTGACAGACCCAGCTAGTGTTTCTGTCAGGAAAGACAGGGCTGCAGATTGGGTCAGAAGTGGTTCTGGACACTGCAGAGACAGCCGAGCATCTCCTGCACATAACTACTAAGGGCTCCCACTATGTACTTCTTCACAAAGGTAAGGATCTGCATCCTACTTGGTCTTATTTCTCTCTCTATTTTTTTTCATCCAATGACTTGACATTGATCCTGATCCATGCTTTGATATCGACCTATTGGGTGACATCATGTATTGACCTTGCAAATTGCAGTGATGATTAACCCTAGAATAGTAAATTGATTTTAGGGCCTTTTATGACCTTGGTATATTGGTATTGTTGAGAGTGAGACCCAATAATTCAATACAACACAATAGCTTGTTAACTGGTGTTCTATATTCTGTCCCTCCACAGATGTTGGCTTATACGGTCTGGCTCTGTGGAGGATTGCAGCTAAAGCTAAAGAAGGTGCAGAGGCTAGCCTTAAGAAAGACAAAGATTGGGAATCAAAAGCTGACCCCATCACTGGCCTTGTACCAGTCTATGAGTAAGTGAGGGCCGGCTAAAAGCTACATCCTAACGTATTGTGGTTCTTTATTGACTTAGGTCAGTAGGACAGTTTTGAACCATGTGGTCCTTTTACATGGTCAGAGGCTAGTGTTGTTCTGAGACAGACGCTCCTTGCTCTGCAGGTCTGACTCATTGAGACATGTGTTGAAGACGAAGAAGACAGACAGCCAATCGAACCTGCTGTTGTTGACGGGAGATGCAGTGGTACTCGTAGACGGAAACAGCAGGGTCCTACTGTGGACAGTCAACACCAGCGCTGTCCTGAGGTAACTAAAACCACACAAAAACATCACTTTCGCTAAATGTAAGGTTTTCGGAGTGCAATATACTAATACTTAAAAAAAAATTAGGCAGTGAATGTTTTTGTCTATATTATTCAGATATAATACAAATTGTAAGATTTGTCTTGAGGTTTTTGAGAGTTTCTTGTATGTCCTTTAGTGAACCTTCTTTCGGCCACTTCAACGAAGATGGAAAGCTTGACTTTGTGATTGAGGAGGATAATGGCAATGGCACGAAAAGGGTAAGTTACGAAGAAGGAACGCTCTCACACCTGCCATACCATAATAACACTTCCTAAGCTATTGTACTAATGCACTCGGTACTGTTGCGTTGGTTTTGGAAAAAACTAGTAACTGAGTGTACTGTTTTACGCGTCCCTTCTTTTTGTTTGGATGTGACACATCTGGCACTGTGTGTGTGTGTTTATATGTCAGGTGGTGATACTAGATGGGCAGACAGGTCGTATTCTGTGGGAGGTCAGCCTGCTAGCCAGCCCCAACTCCCCCAGACCAGCCTCAGTCATGACCATCAACTCCTTCTCTGTCTTCATGTTCTGGGGGGGGATGTCTTCAGAGTCCAACTCCTCAGTAAGAATATGAACCCAGCCACACGCCCTGCATGATTCATCTTCTCTATCGCTCATCATCCGGTTGTCATTCCTCTTCTCGAACTCGCGTGTCTAGATGGGTTCTGCAGATTCTTAGTTTATTTTTATTTTTTTAAGATTTCTTTGGGCGAGGAACACCGTTCCTACATGCTCCACCCACATTATTCCAAAGTCCTGCTGGAGAGGAACAATATCAGGGACCACATCATTGCATTTAAAGGTGAGTTCTAAGACGACTGGTTAAACACGGATAGCGTGGACCAGATAATGCTGTCTCTCAAAACTGGAGTTGATTCGACGGTCTTTAAAATATCTGTTGTATGTGTGTTTGTTTCGCTTTCCCAGCCACCCTGCTGGAGAAGGGGCGCCACGCCTGCTACATCCTGCTGACGGGGCCGCAGAGCGAAGGGGAGGAAGGCACAGTGGTCCTCAGGAAGCGCAAGCTGAAACAGGATGTTCCAGAGAGCAGAGTCCTCCGCATAGGCGCCGGCGGCAGCAGTGACAGTAACGAGGAGATCCTAGAGGCCTTCAACAGACTGCGCTTCAGTGATGAGTGACACAGAGGCTCGTTACCACAACAACCTTCCTATGCATATTTCCTGCTGATAACCAAAGTGTTTACCATAGCTATGTCAACTTTACACAGTCCGCCAAAGTGTGGTAGCAACAGTAGCTATTGTAGCCTCTGTGCTGAGAAACGAATCGAATTGCTGTACCCAAATCATCCCCTTGTGACAATATGCGTGATGTTTACTGTCCGTGGGGTTTGCTTGAGACTGACCGGAGCCCAAGCTTATCTGACAGACGTTTTACTGTCATTAGGTCCATCCACTGCTGATAATACCACCTGCCTGTCTCTTGACAATCAAAACTAAAGCCTGCTTCACATTATAGAAAGATTGTGGTCATGATAAGGATGAAAAGCACTTTTGAGCATTAAGCTCAAGGTTGTTTATCTTAGCGCACAATTGAACTAGCCTCGACGAGAGCTTGAGTTTGCCAATAATATTTACTAAAGGCAGCAGGTCATCATCAGAACACTGAACTAGATGCTCTGTAGTTGAGATACCATACTGCAGCCTATAGTGTTTTATTTTTTATGACGGGTGCTGTGAAGACTTTTAAAGAGGCTTATCTGTGTTTTGAACATAAATGAGAGCTGCTATGTTGCCCTTGATTGCTGTAGTTCAAAACCCCTTTTTTTACTGGTACTGCTTTTATATTCAATGGCAATATTCTAACCCAGACATACTGTAGATCACCATCAGGTTGAACCAGTAGATGGTACTGTACCCCTCCAAGTTGCAGTTGGTGCAGCCTGAGTAGTTGTCTTATCTTAGACCTTAGAACTGTAGATTATTAATATAAGGGATCAAAACTGAATAGTATGAAGATGCTTGATACAGTGGGTACTACGGTATGTGTTCATACTCGTGTTATAAGATACCTTTAAACGATGCTGTTTGGGAAACTGGTTTGTGTATTTGCCTTAATAAATAATATATATTTTACCTGTAGAAC
Organism: Mallotus villosus; assembly: GCA_903064625.1. Classification (NCBI taxonomy): domain Eukaryota; kingdom Metazoa; phylum Chordata; class Actinopteri; order Osmeriformes; family Salangidae; genus Mallotus; species Mallotus villosus. Next base: position 603,326 of record CAEFZP010001896.1, on the reverse strand, counting down.
AGGCCTTCTATTGAGCTGGTTTTCTGTCATTTGATGTTGTTGATGTTTAAATATGTAATAATATAATAAATCAATTTACTTTTGAAACGACACGTTTTGTTTGATTTAAATCATAGTTGAGGTAGCAGTGAAATAATGTTTTCTTTTGGTTTAAAAAGTTAAATCGCCGGCGCAGGTTTGACCTACATGTAAAATGTAGGTTATGTACCGGCTAATGCAAACACACTTTGGAGTTGTCCGTGGGGTGGGGTATTTAAAGTGCACCCAATGCCAGGTTGGTCACGTGCGCAGATAATAATTTACCAAGGCTATAAGGCAGTACGAGGTTTTGGTCACGTATCTCTCTGGTTGTTAAGTACTATTGCATGTTGCAATGGGTGATCAATTTACTATGACGTGAAGTGGATACACCATGCTAGCCCACAGAAGGTTTTTTGGGCAGAGATGAAACCGGACGCCACTCGGCATGTGTTTGAATTTGCGTGCCCCAATGGCTACACCTGTGCTGGATAGGATCGGGAAAGGATGTCTTTAGGTGGAGACAGACGCTGATGGTTTTGTTTGATTAGGCTGTGCACTCTTGCAGCAGTGCCCTAATGTAATCGCTGTAAAACGGAATTTGCTGTAATCATATAATAGCTTCATAGTGTACCCCACGGTGTGCTTTATGAATGAACGTTCACACGACTGCACTGTTTTAATAACGAAAACACGAAGGGAATAACTTATCCCAAACTATGACGCTAAACTGAACCACCCAGTAATAGTTATAGGCTATACCTTACTCGATTTGACCCGGTGTGTAGGCTACAAAATGTAGTTTCTGTGAACGTTTCCTTTTGCCCAAGATTCGGTTTGGAAATGGTACCTCTTCACCTCATTGAGCAGTCAATCCGACTGTCGATATGAGGCTATAACGTACACTTTTTTTTTCTCGAAATGTATTTCTATTTTATTAATAAATATATTTTGTGTAACCAATAGGCTAGGTTTCGAATTCATAACTAACTACAGCGCAGAATACTTCCGTAACAGCTTAGGATATAACTGATCAATTAGCTTATAATTATTCAAAAAACAAACATTAATGATCAAATGGGGTTATGATCAAATGTGTGTCCCTTTGATTCTTTTTCTAACTTAATACTAGGGAATTTGTGTACTTGCATGACCTTACTGTAGGACAGAAGGCTGTGTCATAGCCAATGTGACGTGGGTCCGCCATACCGTTTTGATAGGACTGCACGACTACAACGTTATAAATCGAGGCGCGAAGAGCGCACGCTCATCAGTGGAACGCACCCAAGTTTCATCTGCAGGAAGAAAGTAGCCTATTTATATAAGGGCGAGGCGCCAGCACCTTCAAAGTAAGAACATATATGTCTGATTTTTCTTTTAAATATAGTACATGGGCTTTGTGTGGATAAGGCTTAAATGTAATCTTTAATAAACTACTTTTGGTTTCTTTATCAGCTTCCTTCATATGAAAACACATTTTGGATCAGTAAGCCTAAAGTGCTTCTCTACAGTACAGAGAGAGAGGCTAACTACAGTAATAGGGTACCTATACATAGCCATTTAAAAACAATATAATTAAATTCACAGACTACAATAGCCTATAGAGGCTATATGGCATCAGGAATTTGTAACTTTCGAATATTTGTTAGCTTAACTAAAATATCAGTCGGACTATAGGACACCAGGTAAAAATAAATGTCTCGAATATTCTGTGAGGTGCACATTCAACCAAGATCCCAGTTACAGTTTTTCTATCGTCTTTTCTCCGCTGCGCATTTTTGTAGGCGTCGATAGTTTACCCATTCGTCAGATGATTAATACGTGAAGCAGGTAATCGATATAATTAGGATATTTTGTTGACAAGTGAAAGTGTGATAAGCATGCTTATCATAGACATAGTTAATGCTAAACCACCCTCGGACAGGTGTCTGAGATGTGCTATATGTCTCAGTAAGGCGTATTTTCTTGCATCCTCTTATCCTTTAAGCATTTCTTCTGACAGAACTGAACATGGCTGAGGAAATTCAAACTAAGCTTGAGCAATACCGGACTGCACCTTTCGATGCCAGATTCCCTAACACAAATCAGACGAAGAACTGCTGGGCCAACTATCTGGGTAAGTCTAGAGATCAAGGTCAGGGCTGTGTGTAGTGGAATCATTATTAACCATACAAAGAATAATCGACTGTTATTATGATTTAATTCAATATCAATCTGTAGATTATTTTTTTATTGTGTATGTATGTCATGTCCTAATTGAGTTCTGTGATTTCAATTCTACCCCCCTCTGGGTTTTAGTTAAAATAGTTTGACCTCTTTTGTCTTGACACCTTTATGGCAAGTAGGCCTAATCCAATTTTGGTGATTGACTGTGAATGGGGATTAACCCATTGCCTTTTTGTGGAGAAGACCCCTATAGCTGCCCCTGACCAAACACGCAATGGCAGTCGGGCTTGTTTCATCATCGTGATTGCTATGTTTATTTATAGATTTTCATCGCTGTCAAAAATCGCTGGACGCCAAAGGAGTGGACACCGCCCCCTGTGACTGGTATAAGAGAGTATACAAGTCCCTCTGCCCCATGTCTTGGGTAAATGTTTATGCAACTATAAACGTTTTTAATCATCTTAGATTTCATTCAAGTGTAATAATACAGACTTGTAAAAGTATTGATAAGACAAGACCACCTGAAGAGTCAAACTACATATGACTAAGGGTTTGGTTGCATTTCACATATGCCATTGTGTTAGTTAGAACATAGCTGTTTCACTGATAACTGTATAGAGTGGATTGCTCACAAACACATTTGAATACCTCTGATCATGGTGGGTTGGCCATAGAACATCTGCTCCCTATCAGTGCTTCTCTGCTTCCCACCCTGTCATGCTTGTCATGGGGCTTATCTTATTCTGGCCCATTCAGGCCCAAGGGATGCTGGGTAGAAAATATGACATGGTGGGAAATTGGCAACAATAGAAGTGGCAGTTGGCAGCAACTGGAGTCATGTGTCTCTAACCCATTTGTCCCCCAGGTCCAGAAATGGGACGACCAGAGAGATGAGGGAAACTTCCCAGGGAAGATCTAAACACATCTCAAAAAGACGTTGTCCTCACTGCTAAATGTTTGTTTGAGAGGGATGGACAGGCCTCCTCTACCTCCTCTACTGCCCCCTCTGAAATGGGAGCAGAATATAATTGAAGTCATTCCTTTACCGAGAAAATATATATTTATGTATGGCATTAAAATGTCTCAGGCGATATTTATGGAGCTGAAGTGTCTGTGTTTTTAAAGATCATCAATTATTCAGAGCTGGTATGACCTTGATGTTTAAGAAACATCAGGGCAAGGAAAAGAGCAGTGGTTTAACTCCAACATTCATTCACCAGCAGGTCAAATAGGGACAGCACATGATCTTGGTCACAGTGGTCCGTTTAATGCTATCAAAATAAACAATCAAAACGTTTTTAAAAACATCATTTTATTGAATTAAATATACTTACCATAACATAATATATACTTGATTAACAAGATAAAAAAAATAATGTTTATATTTTAAGTTTACAGAACTAGCTACCACCACTCAAAGCAGGACTGAGGTGCACTGTTAAACCCATTTTTGCTGACTGACTCTTAAATCAAATACATAAAACTGCATTTTGAAAAACCATGTAATTCCCTTTGTCATATATAGACATATATAAAGGATTACAGTGTATAGGATAATAGCCTATATTGTGGCCTATAACGAAACAGCATTAGATTTAAAACACAAGTTTAGCCTCATCAGGGATTACTTTTACTGTACATGCAACAAAATATTACTAGAGTATAGCTTTTACAACATCAGTAATTATATTTAAACATTTAAAGTAGAACAATGTTTTAATGAGTATCCATCCCTTTTTTTAAATGTAATCACGTTTTTTGAGGTATATAGTCAGTATTTGCATATTCGTTGTTTCTGTTACGTAACATTGTTAGATGACTTGAAACCTAAACCAGCCAGTGTAGGTAATAACTTTCCCTCCTATGTTAACAAATTAGATTATTTTTTTTATCACTGGGTGTGTCAAAAAGACCTTTCAATATCAAACAGCTTTAATAAAGGTCACTTAGTTATCAAACTAGTCTTTCTACTCGGAGGTTAGCAAAAACATTGACCAATACATTCCAAAAAAATATATAGACTTACATCTAAGAAGCGATTGTAGTTTCTGTATTTTGCTTTTGAAGACCCAAGTGAAGTGTGTGTCAACATATGAACTCGGAACATTTCCTGCCTCATATTTATGGATCCAACTGAGATGCTCTTCTAAGCTCAACACAAAAAGGTCCCAAGTGTCAAACCTCAGCCTCAACAGAACCCAACTGAGTTATAACAGACAGGTGGAAACACTAACTAACTGCATAGCATTCAGACTTGATGATGCACACTCAGGGGAGTAATGAAGTACAGCCAGGGGCATTAAATATAGAACCCTTTAGCCTATTTATCCATACAATACATGTATAAATTGTGTGAGCAAAGCACATCTCCTGGGCTTCTTTTCCCCTTGACCAGCTGTCCACCATGAGCAGCATAAATACACAGCAGGACTACATCACCCAGGGAGCAGCCACAGAGTAGGACCAGGCACAGATAGGACCAGTAGCAGCCATGTAGGTCGACCCTGACACTGTGGAGAGAACCTTTAACACCACAGGGACTACAGTGCATACAGGACCTGTGTGAGAATATGTGGTTATCGACATAGGAAGGATGGGGACCGGTCCAACCAGAAAGTGGAGGGTCAATCCTGTGGGTGCATATAAACCTTGTGCTTCTGTACAAGCCCTGTCCTCTAGAACAGCACACACATGTCGTGTCACGAAGATGCACTCCACTGTGGTGTGGCGTCATGGCGGGGGGACTTTTTCAGTCAGGGCTTGGCAACAAAAGCCCCTGAGTGATTTTGAGCCGAGTTGGTCGGTCAACCTTCCTCTCTCCACTTCTGTTCCCTCTCTCCCACACGTATCTGGCTCCAATTCTACGATACAGTCAGCCTCTCCCGTCTGTCAGACTCAGTACCTCCTCTTCCCCAGCTTGCCCTGGTCAGTCATGCAGGTTTTAGGTCGAAGAGCTGCATGATGGGAAAATTAATGTTTGAAACTTTGTACAATGGTTGAAGACCAAGGTTATTTTGTTCCAAGATTCTTTTTTCCCCTTCTTAGGATCAGACTGATGGACAAGAGCGACATAACATCCACAGCCTGGTTTAAAGTCTAGAACATACCTGGATCAGCTGTTTGCTTCTTCTTGTTGTGATGGACGATTTGATTTTCATTGGTCATCTTTACATCCTGGTCCTCCACGTAGTTGCTGCAGCACAGAGAAGAAGAAGGAGGGATGTGAGTGTGTAAATGTTGGACCACATAGGAGCATGCCGGAGCACGGTACAAGAGAAGCTATGGTCACACAAGGAAGCAGGGAGTGCAGGGGACCAGAGTCTCGACTTCTACAACGGGGGAGGAATAGAGATGGAGAGAGGCAATGGGGGTTGGTGGGTTTCAGTAGAACTGGGTTCTAGAAGCGAAGCTGTGGAATGTAGATGTGTGGGATGTCTGGGCGGTCGAAACGAACCGTCATATGAGGATCACCCACAGGGAGGGGGGCTGACAGACTGAGGGCTACAGGGACTCTGTTACTCACTGTTTCAGTTGGCGGCTACCCCGAGCGCTGGAGTGGAGAGAGCACACCTCCATTCAACACAAACTCACAGAGACCATTCACAACCCTACATTCAATTGTAATCCACTGATTCAACCCAATTGTTTCCATGCCTAAAATGGTATAGAGAGTTTTGACCCCTGCGTGACAAGGACATGCATGCCAGTCGATGGTAAAGCAGCAGAGCCTCTCCGCACATGCGTGAACTAGCATGAATCAGCATGGCCATGTGTTTAGCCCAACAGGCAGCGGAGCCAATCGTACGAGTCGTGTGAAGCCGTGTGACCAGCGTACCTGATGACAGTGTTCCTCTCGCGGTGGGCGATGTGGGCGTTGTCGGTGAAGAGGATGGTGTGGTAGGGCACCACCGGGTCACAGGTGGGCAGGATGCCCCGCGCCACGTGGCTGACGCTGTTCAAAATACCATTATACACCAGGAGGTCGTCCACTAGCAGCTGAATGCACACACACACACACACACACATTACTTATTTTCTAGGATATATGGAATCTTATTCAACACAATCTCTTAGCCCTTGAGGGTACTGATACTAGACTGGGTGGTGGAATAGAGGGCAGCTCCTTACCCCAAACTCCTTCACCCCTCTCTGGGGGGTCTTGGAGTAGTTCCACAGTTTGATCATGGACACAGTGACCGGCTGATCAAATATGACATACACACGGTTTACCTGGACAGAATCAACAGGTAAAGTCAGGGACAAAGTTGGGATCCAGACTGGTTAAGACTGGAGGTTGAGTACAAATCTCAGGAACACACAAACACACACACACACACAAGTCCTTACCAGTCCAGGCAGCACTGGTGCTAGCCACATGTGTCTGCCATCGTGGGTGCTGTTGACACCGTCGACCAGCTTATCTGGAGTCCTCACATCCCCCTTCACACTGTCCAGCACGTTCACACTGTCTGGGAACGCAGCGATGTCTGACACAAGCACCGTCAAGGGACACACACGGAAACACGACCGACTAGGAGGCAAGTCCACCTGACACACACGGAAACACGACAAACCCGGAGCAAGGCAAGTCCACCTGACACACGGAAACACGACCAACCCGGAGGAAGGCAGAGGCTGCCCTTTTGTCTTTCTGCTTTGAACTTGTTAGGGCAGAAACTGCTTGAGTGGTGGTCAGGCTTCAGTGGCCATCCCCACAACCACCACTAGAGGGCCTTGCTCAGTCAACTTCAGGATATCTGGTTGGCAATGTGCCAACAAAGGCTCCAGGCAGACAGATAGTAAAAGGATAGTAAAAGGGTAGACATTGTCACTGATTGGGAGGATACTGTTGTCACTGAGGGGGATCTTCTGGTCGTTCTGGTCGTAGAACTCCAGGCTGTTGAGTCCGATGTAGTAGGGGTCCCCCCAGCTGGTCAGCAGCTGCAGCTGGAAGATGACTGGCAGCCGAGGAGTTAAGGAACATATAGCCCATACATTGTAAGCCTCGTTTTCAATATACTTTACTAGTTAACATTTAAACTCAGAACGGTCAAAAAAAATCAACATTTCTATCTTATCATGTTGTCACAGTAGTAAGTGCGAAGGACCTCTCTATGATTTGCGATGCTTCTGCGCAACACCAGAAAGGATACATCCACAAGGCATGATGGGAGCTTCATAGTCCATGCTGGCCTGCTCCTGTCTTCTACAGCCTCCCCTGCTATCAACAAACACATGCTTACACAACACTCCATACGTGTTGACTCACACACACAGATAACACATGCTGAAACACTGCGTCACACTATGGGGTGTGTCATCAGCAAGGGGCAGCGTTCACAACCCCCGTCAGCTCTTTACTTGAGTGGGTAGGCAGAGTCCTCGGCCGCCTTGCTGTTCAGGCTGGAAGGCTGCAGGAAGTCCGAGAAGAGGATCTCCTGGGCAAAGTCGAAGTGGCAGTTCCCCGTTCCCTTCCTGATGAGGAAGCCCTCTGGTGGAGAGATGGGCACATCGTCCACGTACACGTGGATCAGCTTCACCTACGGAGGAGCGGCACACAAGACTTAGAAGATGAAATATCAAAATGACATGTGCGAAATCGAAACACCTGGATCTTTGAAAAGGGACTGTTCGTATCGTCTCCACCAATCACTTTTGGTTTTGGATTCATCTAGATGAAATCTCTCAAGAACCGAGATGTTTAAGGGGGAGTTTGTTGGCATGTTGTCAACGCGAAAGAAAAGGGATGTAGGACACAAGTCAACAATCTGTAAACGTGTGTCGCTTTGGATGACAGCATCTGCTAAATGAATCAAATGGAAACGGGAATAAACCCCCCACCCCAAAATCTCCCTCTTATCCCGCTGAGCATGTCCCGTCTCACCCCTCTGTAGGAGTCCTCGGGGGACTTGTTGTAGTTCCAGAGGCGTAGTCCAGCTACAGTCTGGGGCTGTTGGAAGGTCACCGTCAGGGTGTGCTGCTGTCCTGAACAGAAGGGGATCAGCCACATGTGCTCGTCGTCAGCGGTGATGTTGTGGCCGTCTATGAGTCTGGGGACACAGAGGACAACTCAGACCCTTCACTCAGTGAATGGAGAGAGAGGGTGGGGGGGGGGAGAGATAGGGAGGGAGAGCGAGAGAGAGAGGGAGGGGGGGGGGAGGGAGAGAGAGGGGAGGGGGAGAGAGGGAGAGAGAGAGAGATCGAGAAAGCAAGGATAAGGAAGGATCAAGACTGACTTGTCCAGGGTGCGCACGTCCTGTCCATAGTCGGGTAGGTCGTTGAGGTCGCGGGGGGAGGCAGCTACCATGGACAGGTCCAGAGGCAGGCTCTCCCCTTCCTTACCCACCACCTCCAGCCCTGTCAGGCCCACATAGTGAGCGTCTCCCCACGTCAGACAGAGCTCCAGCCTAAGGCCTGGGGGGGGGAGGGGGACAGAGATGTGACATCTATCATTAGAGGGGGAGTTTACTCTGGCCTTCTCAATAGATATTCAAAACAGTGTTTCAAATGCTATCTTTTTGTTGTTGTTGGCATAAACTAAAATAAATAACCAGACTCACACTGTCCACAGTACATTCCTGGAATCTGCTCCATGGTCTCTTCAGACTGGCAAACAGTCTGGTTGAGCTGGAGCTTCAACTGAAAAACAAACCTTTCACTCAGACGCAACTCAAAAACATCGACAGCAGACGAAGGTCCATCTCTGAAGGGTCTCAACTTCTCCCAGCTACAGCTGAATGCGCCTACTAGCCGTGCATGGAACTACGTTACCCACCATGCCTGTGGTGCTCAGAGTCAGGTCCTCCCCTCTGAAGCCGGCCTGCGTGAAGGGCCGTTCCTCCCCCTTCTCCGTCGGCCGTGCGGGGCCTCTGGAGCTCCTCCTCGTGGTCCAGACCCTCAGCGCCCTCCGCCTCGCCCTGGAACGTCTCGTCGTAGCGCGACATGGCCTCCAGGATGTCGTCGTCGGTGGTGAAGAGAATGGTGTCGCCAAACTGGTCCAGGTCTGAGAGGAACGAAGAGTAGATACAGAAACGGTTCATCTAGAGCTACGTGGTTATTTTAGATGTGATTTTATAGTCATATCGTAAGACTAACAAGTATAATGTAAACTACAGGTTCAAGTATTTTTGACTTGAGGTTGTTGAATCCAAAGCAGCAAAAGACAGCAGCACATCTTGTATCCTCCCTCTTTAGAGTACATCTTAACCTATAAGATGATGTACACATAAGTTAACCAAGTTAACTATAGTCCTGCTTCTTCAAAAAATAGCTAATCTCTTCTAATGAGATTGTCTTGTAAACAACTCAGGCAAAGAATACCATGCTAAGCCACTTTCTCTAACGACCCCTCCCACCACCTCCACCTCCGTACCTCCAGACAGGTTCCCAGAAGCCTTGGCGATCTCCCCCCTGAAGATGCACCTCCCGTCCAGCACCATCTCCACCTCCTTCACCCCCCTGAAGGAGTGGATGCGCGACTTGTTGTAGTTCCACACGCGGATCATGGCCACCTGACAGGGGGCGCCAAACTCCAGAAAAATCACATGGCTCCGCCCCGGGGTGAAGGGAGCCAACCAGAGGTGCATGTCGTCCTGCGTGCGGTTCACTCCGTCGATCAGGTTGGCGACCACGCGCGGGTCCTTTCCGTAGGCCGGCAACACGTTGATGTCCGGCGGGTCGGCGTGGATGCGGGCGGGCTTGAGGGGTTCCCCGCTCGAGCTGAACACCTCCAGGCCGTTGAGGCCCACGTAGTGACGGTCGCCCCAGGTGGACAGGATGTGGATGACCAGCCGCTGGCCCTGGGGCAGGACGGGGATCTCAAACTCCTCCTCTCGCTCGGGCTCGGCGGACGGGTCGTCCTCGGGGTCGTCCGGCGCGGTGCCGTGGGGGGTCGGAGCAGGAGGAGAGGGGGCTGCGGGGAGGGTCGAGGGCCGCGGTGGCGGCGGCTGCTGCCATCCGTCCCTGGCGCTGGAGGAACTCGTCGAAGATGTCGCCCTCGAAGCCCATGTTGGAGATGCGTCCTCGCTGGCACTGGTTGAACTTGGTGAGCGAGTCCCAGGATTCCATCAGGGTGTCTTCCTGCTGGCTGCGGAGCTGTGCCCGGGGCGTGCGCTGCCTCCGCACTAACGACATGGGCTCGTCTGGGGAACACACACACATTCCACACTGTGTCATAACCAAGTCAGGAAAAACAAACACAAAATCCAGAATGTGGTCCTGATCAAACACACCCTCTGCAGTGAATGTGTGTTAAATAGTAGGCACATGGTCATACTGAACACCCCCGCTTTCACAGCAGCTGCTGGTAGAATGATTCTCTACTTCATTGAAAACTGCCTGTGGCCTACTTCAGACTGACACTGGCTACAAAGAGAGTGCTCAGAGGCAGCAGGTGGTCCAGGGCATGTCCTGTGTGTGTGTGTGTGTGTGTGTGTGTGTGTGTGTGTGTGTGTGCGCGTGTGTGTAAAACCCAGATTGGGGAGAAATACTGGTCGTCTGCTTGCAGTCTGGGAGATCAGCAGGGATTATTTGGAATGCAGATTTGGTGTGAAGCAGCAATCTGCCCGGCACCATAATCTAATTTGAGTTTATTTTTGCCATTGAACAAAGGGAGAACATTTGAATACACTAGAACATTGTAATCCCCATGTGGCTCACAGAGCTGAAATTATATTGAAATTCTTAGAAAACAAGGCTGTGTTTTGCTGTGTAGCCTACAGACAGGCCAGTTCTAAACCAGGGTGTTTAGACATGACAGAAAACACATTGTACAAGGGTAAATGGGTTGGGCCTGATTGACCATTTGTTTATAAACAACCTTATGGTTCGTAAAATGATAGTGCTAGGCCTTTAGCTGTACGGAAAAGCACCCGTCTGTCATGAATACAAACTGTACTGCAGCAATAATGTTATTCACCATAGTACAGCTCTGCTCACTAGCCACACAAGAAACACACTAATCTAGGATGACAAACCGATCTGCTGTCACTAAAAAGTTACATCTCAACACTTCCCACTTATTTCCGATACACACAATGTTGCCACGGGGACATGGTATGAGCTAGTAGCCAAGTGTGGACCTACCAGTACAGGACAGGCCAGTCGCTCCCTGGTGCTCCTCCTCTGCTGGTCTCCCGCTTCCACAGACGTTCCTGGCCGAGCTCCTGCGTCCGCTCACGGGCCTGTCCTGGGCCGGCCGCTCCCCCAGCTCCTCCAGCAGATCCGGGCTCCGCTCCAGGGAGTCCCCGCTCCACTGGCCCCCGTTCAGGCTCCGCTCCACGCCCCTGCACACCCTCCCTGGGTTACAGGACAGCTCGGGGAGCACCGAGGAGGAAGAGGGGGGCGCCACAGGGGGTTTGGGCTCCGCAGACTGCTGGGGTACCAGCCACAGGGGCCGGTCCCTCTCCCGTCCACCCTCGCAGCCCTCCGGAGCGCCCCTGCACAGGGGCTGCAGCCACTGGGGCGTCCTGGCGGAGGAGGAGGAGGGCTGGGTGGTGACGGTCAGCTCCATGGGGACTGCGGTGCTCGTGTGCTCCAGCTGCTGTTTAAGACAGAGGGGCTCCTCTGATGGGAAGTCGAAGGAGTTCCTCTGTTGGACAGAGTACAGGGGGGAGGAGGAGGTGTTGGGGGTGATGGGGGGGAGTGGACTGTGTGTTCTGTCCTGCATGTCTACTCTAACCTGGCCCGGCTCCTCTGTTAGTCTGAAGTCTAGGTCCCGCTGGCTGCCGCCCCCCTCCGGCCCCCTAGCGTCGTCATGACGCTGCGGGCTGGCGCCCCTCAGACTGTGGCCAGACGACACGGGGCTGGGAGAGAAGGACTCTGGGATGTGGAGTGCCTGGAGGTCGATGGTGGTGCTGTAGTCAAACACCTGGTTGCCACAGCCTTTCTCCAGCTCTCCCTCAAACACCAGAGTGCTGTTGAGGTAAAGCTTCACATGGCGTGCGCCTATGTCCAGGTCCTAACAAACAGAAACAGCTATTTTAGTCTCAAAGTAGATCAATAACTAGCGCAGACATTAATAAAATATATGGTTTAAAGGGCAATTGACACCAGTGACCAAGTACAGAGTATTCCTGGCCATGTTTAAACTGTCCTTTAACAGGTTTGTAGTCGAGTCTAAACGCCACAGATAAGTAGCCTGTCCCCAGGCATACAGACATGGTGGATGGCGAAAATCCAAGTCAAATCTCCTCGATCCTACACTAGCCACATTACCAAACCCCCGGTGCTAGCTCTCTGACTACAGCCTTACCTCACCAAACACTGCATCCCAAGTCTCATCACTCACAATAGTACAGTGTATATTCCCATAAGGGTTTAGTCCATCGTCAGGAAGCCCTTTGTTAGCTTGGTCTTGGTGCCCCCGTTCCCGGGCAGTGTGTGTGTGTGTGTGTGCGTGTGTGTGTGTGTTAGGGCGGGAGATAGAAGAACCCCCAGCCTCCCTAAGGCTAATCCCTTGGAGCTAATCTCTCACTGTTCTACATTTGGACTGGTGGCTCTCTCTCAGTCACTGCTTAAAGAGACCTAGCTACGACACCCCTCAAGCCCCAGTGCAGTCTGCCAGCAGAGGAGCTGGGCCAGGCCGCATGGACGCAGACCGCATGGCCGCATGGATTCACTGGTACTAACCGCTGGCTCGGTAAGCAAAAACTGTCTAACCTTGAACTATGAAAGGCAAAACCCCACAGGCTTAACAGATGTGTATTTTGATATGACACACTTATTAAAAAGCCGTATGTCAGATTCAAATGGATGCGTAATCATCTGGAACCCTTTGGCTACATGAAGCATTGTTAACATTGTTCATTGAGGCGAAGGGTTCCTACACTGAGGCCCCTGTTGTAGTTCCAGATCTTGACCCGGGAGATCCCGAAGTCTGGAGAGCGCTCGGCGTTCCTGATGATGAAGTAGAGCTGGATGGGGGGGTGGAACGGGCACGTCCACATGTGACGCTCCTTAGTGGTCTGGCAAAAGGAAACGCATAACAAAACAAGGGAACTGTCAATACCGAGATCAAAATACAAACTCAAAGTCACTGATAAATGTCTAGATGAGCAATAAAAATGGCTTCAGATGTGTTTTTTTTTAAGTTTTTTTTACATTTGAGCAGATCCTAACCTTAGCTTTGCCATTGACCAGCGCCCCCAGGTTGCCAGGGGTAATCTGCATTCCTGATGTCCAGGTCGTGAGGTGACACGTACAGCTTCCTGTTCCTCGGACAGAAAAACTGCATCTCTGTCAGGCCCACCTGTCTGTCACTCCCCCAGTTGGACAGGATCTCCATGGTGACGTACAGGGTGGCTGTCACCTCCGCCGGGGCCTGCCTCCTCTGCTGCAGGAACACAACGTCAAGCTTCCCTCGACCTCACATTCACAAACCCATCATGACACCGAGCGTGACCGGTGTGTGACCGCATCACACCTCTGTCACCCTGAAGTGCCGGTGGACGCGTGACGTTCGGACTCACCAGTGCGGGGCTGTGCGGGTCCGTTTTCACCGGCTGGGGGACGCGGTGGTTCGAGTCCTCCTCCAGCTTCTCCAGGGCTTTCAGGAGCTTATGCTGCTGGCTGACAGAAAGGATCACAAACGTAGCCATTTTATTGTTTGTGTCTTTGACAGCTGTTGGTCTTCTTTGTCCTTGATGGAGGAAGCAGACGTGTCGTCCCTGGCATCTGTTGACCTGTACTAGAGCGCTGATGATTCTGCCTCAGAGGCTTGTGGCTCGATACGCAGGTCAACATGACACATAACTACCCTTAAAGGGCCTCCAAGGTGTTCAATTACGTCAAAGAACCAGGTACTGAATTACCACAGGTTAAACATGGCGTCAATGAAAACACCTGAATGAGGACGCTACCTTGACCTAAGTCTAGTCCAGACTGACACTAGCTGAGAGTAACAAACCATAGTAGATACAACACGGCAAACCGCCTTTTGTATTTCTCTTATTCCCATGCAGTAGTGAGGGGTGATATTCTCTTATTCCCATGCAGTAGTGAGGGGTGATACGTTCAAAGGCGCAAAGCTGTTCCAGGTTGTGTTATGGTGCTGTACCTGGTGCCCATGAGGGTGATTCTCTGCATGGCCCTGGTCACCCTGCTCTCTTCTCGGTCACCGACGTCCTCTCGCAGCGAGCCGTTCATCATCTGGTGTCCTCTCGACTGTGGGAGGGAAAACCAAAAGGGAGTACTGAGGGAGGATATTTCCACTAAGACCAGTTTAGATTCAGATCAATCCGAAACACCAGTGCAAAATATTGTAAAGCTCCAGGGAAACAATGGGAGATAGCAGAGCGTGAGAAAGTAAGCCCTACTAAAACAGAACAACACATTTACATCATCTGAACCACACTAAACAAAAAAAACATAAAATCCAATGTATTGAGACAGTTCCTAACATGGACACAGCTCTCGCGTGTGACCCTAATCATTAGCAGTTACAGTGGGGGGTCTGACCATGTTGTGGCTGAAGTTCCTGGGCTCGGGTCTGTGTAGCGGGCTGTTCTCTCTCTGCAGGGCCTGGAGCACCCTGCAGGCCGTCTCCTCTGGGTCCCTATCCTCACAAGACACCTTCCTGGCAGCAGACAGGGGGCGCTCTAAACGACTCTTTGGCCCTGGGAAAGGAGGGAGAGAGAGAGACAAATACAGAGAATGTTGGAGAGAGGGAGGGACTATTCAGTTGTAGTGTCTTGATGTTCCCTTATTGGCATGAGAATAAGGCCATTTTATGGAACGCTGATAAACTAGTTCCTTCACTGAAAAACGTACTTTGAGAATCCCTGCTCTCCTTGGAGGGTGGCCTATCAAGAGTTTTGCTCTTTACCAACATGGGCTTGGTGGGAACATAGGCCTCCACGTTGTCTTTCCTCTTAGCAGACACAGAACGTTCAATCTTACGCCCTGCAACGTCAGAGAAGGGAAAGGGATGCTCAATGAAACTATTTCAATAAATCTCTTCAGTCTATTCATCTGTGTCTGGTTTATATCATCTGTGTTACATACTATCACACGCAACCTGCTTTCCTCCATCAGTGAAAGGGAAGTACATGAGTGGACAGGAGGTGGTCATGCAGACTCACCCCTGCAGTCAGTCAACATCTAGAACAAGGAGAGGAGGTGTTGTAGTGAGTACCTTTAGGAGACGGCCCAAAGTCCAGTACAATGAGGTCTGCAGGCTCCGCCTGACAGCCCATGGAGTCAGAGGGCCGTGGGTAGCTGGAGGGGGTGGAGGAGGAGGTCTTGGTGGAGGACGGAGGCAGGCCCAACTCCTCCAGACTCTCTGTGCTCTCGTCCCTTTCAATCTGCTCCTCCACCCACTCCTCCTCTGACTCCTCCCCCGCCGACCCCCGGCTGCTGCGCCGCATGTTCACCTCCAGGCTCCGCCGCAACACCTGCCGACGACAGACAAGGCTAGCGACACGCACACAAGGGTACTGTGCATGCGCGCACTGCGGGCCTGTACTTGAGCAAACCTAAAAACCTGTAAGGTACACAGTCTCGCATGCAAATAGTGTGCTTTGATTCATGTACAGTATGTTTCACTAAAGAACACTGACTGTTACGACCGGGGAGATGAAAACATCAACGTGACGGAACCCCTTGGCCCCGAGTCTCTGTGACGATGAATCACTGCATCGCATCACCAAACATCATTTTCTACTATATCACTCTCAAGGCCAGAGGGCCTCGTTCTCTCCCTGTGTGCTGTAAAACCCAGCAATTAAGTGTCATCCCTCCACTCACCTTGACCTCGTCAATGTTGAGCAGTACACGCTCATTGTGTTCAGGGTTGGCCTGCCTCCCTCGGCTGTCGGCGTGGGGGCTGAAAGAGTGAGAGACCTTACAGGCGTCACGGGGACTGTGAGGAGAGCGGGAGCTGGACCTCTGTGTAGAGAGGTGGAGGGGGGGGGGCAGAGAGAGAGAAAAGAGAGAGATGCTAACTCATCCAGGCAGCTGCTACTGACACATAACAATCAGATGCACACTTATTCTTACAGCGAGGCACAGGCCGCCCACGCAGCGCCTGGTCATTGCCTCGGGGTTCCTACCTCCATGTCGGCGCTCTCGTACGGTTCAAAATCCTCAGAATAGCGCTTCTCCGGGGAAACTCGCAAACAGGGTCCCTCCTCTGCTCGGATATTGAACGAATTCTGCTGGGAGACAGAGAAACACGTCGTTCACATAACACACCACTGCGACGTTTGGACAGTCGGTAAAGGTCGGCGCTCCAGCTGGCTCTACCTGGACCCATTCTCTCCTCTGCACTGTTCCCGGGGCGGTGCGGCTCCTCTGGCGTTGGGCCTGCTCTAGATCTCCGAAGCCGTCCTCGGCTCTCTGTGCCGAGTGTCTTCTCAGGGAATCTGTGGATGAGTCAGAGCACAGACACGGCGTGCGTTAGAGGCAGTCCATCCCCAGAGGAAGACGAGGCGCACACACAGATGGTTCCTCAGCACACAGTGAGAAAATATGGCTGCCAGTTACGACTGTCACTATCATGAATTCAGTGACGGCTGAAGGCGCAGGATTATACCATGCCAAGTGAAGGGGTGGGGTGTTGCGTGTCGGATTGTGAGTGATGAGATGATAATAGTTTGATCCGGATGGATCCCGGTGCGTACCGGCAGTGTGTGTCGTTCTGGATGCGGGGGGGTGGAGAGGTGAGAGACCTTGGGATGGGTTTCTTATGCTGTCTGCTAGCTTCGGCGTTAGCCCCGTTCAGATAGATGGAGAAACCTTGCTCCAACCTCTCCAGATCAATCTCTTTTTGGTCTTTGATTTTCAGCCTCTTTAGTATCCTTCAGAATGGGGAATGTTACAAGAGTTCAAACAAACAGACCCAGAGAAACTGGCTACAATAATCCTTGTGTTAGGTTCTTAGGTTTAGTCACACCAATTGAAATGGCAGATAATCATTTAGCTTATCGCAGTGATTCTGGCCTTAAGCTTATGCTTCACACATGTGTCAGATAATCTCTCCGCACTGTACGTTGCCAATCAAAGTCTCGTGTTTTTCAGTACTAATGAATCAGGAAGTGTTTCTCGGCTGTGTGTAACCAAAGATTCTGCTTCCTGAAGCTCTGTGCTCACAATTCACCTGTTTTTCTGCTGGAGGGTGATTAAATATTCATCCAGGGTCTCTTCAGGGGCCGAGCCAAGCTTGCCTCTCTGCCACCTCTGGCTCCCCTTCACACACACATGCACGTACGCATGCACATACGTACACACACACACACAAAAGGAATCAGTGTCAGCAAAGCTCAGTCAGCTCTTTCAGGAATTATAATGTATCAAAACTAAATTATAAATGATCGCTACATCATTGTTTAGACTATGACACTTAATTACCATCAAAAAACTATCAAGTCTGGACTAGTCTACTACACTATTTTGCAGAAATGCAATCAACAATGGGGAGAAACAATAACATTTGACATAAGAGTGGTATCTTATTTTGCCAGCAGAGGTCAGGAACATTAATGCAGATAGTATTAAGTTAGCAATAAGAAACATTTAAACCAATATCATATAAAACAGCTGGTTGATGAAAATGACTGGAACAGGACATGCAGGCACTCATGGACCCATGCAACCCACAACATGTAAACAGAAGTTTAGAGACTCTCTGGAACATGTGGAAGGATTGAGGAAGCAGCTGACAGCATAAATGCTAAATATTGCCATGCTCCTACAATAAAGCCATTTAAACACGATGAGAAAACTGAGCACATTACATTCAATCTCAACCAAATTATCTGACACCACGTTTTCAGTACTACCAGAATTATTCAAAAAGGGAAAAAAAACAATAATTGTGCTTGAGGATAGTGTGTGACAATGTGTTATGGTGAAGTACTGAAGCACATAAAAGGATCATGCTTAAAAATAGATTGAAAGAGCGCTATTCTTCTTACATAGTCTCTAGCAGCAAATTAGGCTACAGAATCTGTGAGACACAGTAAAGGTGATACTGAAGCACTGCAAGAGTAAAGGGAAAGGTGAATGAATAGAATAGAACTAAGCAAATCAATATTATATAATAAACATGAAATTATATGCACGTTAGACATCTTTATCAGCATAAAATACGTCTTGTACCAATCCTAAAATACTATGCTAACAGTCACAACTTAAACTATTAATATCAGAATACATTAACATATATCTTCATCTTAAACGGCTATTTTGTGTCTTTCATTCACTGACGATGCATGGTCATCACTTTATAAATCTTCACATAACCTCGAGGTCAATAACGGAAAGCCTGGACAAATCACATAACACACTTGGAAATCTCATACCTCTTCATCCATCGTAGGTCGGTGTTGATTGGAATACCCTTATTTCTACATTATGAGGGGAAGGTGAAAAGCGGTTGTATTCGTGAGCACCATCATAGTCAGCTCTGCAGAAAAAAATCAACACTCGTCATAAGCCTAACTACAGCACTTATGAATACAGCTGTTGTGATAGCTGCTGCATAATACTGTCCATTCCAATGGCCCACAAGGGACAATTCTCATTTCCCGAATAAGAAAAAAAATGCATCCCGTGGATACAATTCTGGCCTTGGCAACAGAAAGGTGAATTATATCCATCCCTACAGGGCGTTATCGTCGTTGCCAAATTAGAACACTAGGCTAAGTGTCAGGGGCCAATGTCAACCACATTATATTGCAAATAGAACTAGTCTACTATATATTATATATGCGACTACAGTAGACTAGCTGTAGTTTTAATTGCGTCGGTCTTTCACATAGAACTTACTTACATTAAACGATGGGCTCAACGTTTTGGCAAATACATGGCTAGCTGGCTCCAAGCTAACAAGTGTTGACATCTGGACAAGAAGAGGATAGCTAGACTACAGTACCAAGCTCGCTAGCTGGATTGTTGCTGGATACGTTAGCTAGGGTAAAAGACTGGCTAACGGATGGTTAGATTTGTAACCTCAAAATCCCGTACTTTCCATCACCTGCTTTCTAAACGAGCGTTTAGTTTGTCGTAACTACTCACACAGTTTTTGAGGGGCTTTTCTCAGTTCTATTTGCACGTCGGTTGGGATTCTTACGATGAGTTTGTTCGATTCTCATGTGCCTTGCATTCGTTGTTGATAGCAGTTGTTGGTGCTGGTTACTAGGAGAGTTCTCCACCAATGGCTAAAGCTCCTCTAGTCTGACACACCCCTGAGGAGGAGCAGAGTTTTGAAGAGCTTGCGCTTGAGCTATGCCCTCCATCAGTCTCAATTATGTTTTGTTGCATATGACACTCCACTAAGCAATTATTTTTTCCCAGAAAATGTAGTAGCAAAGCAGTACTGGGCACACTTAAAAATAATAAAAGATTTCAAAACAGATTGAAATGACAGTTGTGCCATTTCAAGAAAAACACCAATTCATTTCATGGTCCACTCTCAAAAGTTGAACACTGTTTTATTTATTATAAATCAATGCATTTTATATAAAAAGGTCAAAGGGATCTGAAATGAAACCATTGTAAATGTAAACCTCACAAGACCTGGTTACGGGCACCCCCTGACCACGCTGAACTCAAGACACTCCCAATGAGCCAGCACACCTGGTTAACAATCATCCACTGTCCCCGATAGACCATAGGCTACTTTCAAGATAATCTGACAGTTTTGAAAGATTTAGAATAGAAAGAGGGTAGCTGACATGAATGTCTCTTTGCAAAGCAGTACATGTACAGTGACTTTAGCAGGCCATTGGTTTTTGTGCATTTCATTAGCCATTACCAGCAGCTGGCATGTTCTTGACATGCCCAAACAAAACTAGCAAACAGCTTCCCAAAGGTGTAAGATTGTTGCAGGTAAACAAGATAAAGCTCTGTGTAACGTCCAAAGTAACAGTCCTTAATATTTTCCCAGGTACAGGATTCTTCTGCCCCCAACAGACCAAGACCCACCTCACCCTTAACAGTGCTTTCAAAGCTCAAAAGGACTGAATAGGTCAAAGCTGTACAGAAGCCAGTCTGAAGGATTATCCCCATACGGCACACACACCCTTGTATTTCAGATCTGTGAAAGCTGGCTAGTTGGTAGGAGCTAGGAGGGAACAAAATGGAACCAGCCCTAGTTGTTAAAATCATCTAAGACACTATTGCGATCTTAAGCACTCATAACAAGCACTCAATGTCTTTACTGAGAGAAATGACGGTTGGGTAATTTCAAATAAATAAATACATTGAAATTTTAAGGACTAACTGGTGTGTACACAGCATTTCAATTTGGATAAATAAGATACAAATGCAACTGGTATCTGTATCATGACATCAACATCTTCAACAATGCAGTTGGCTGTCATTTCTAAAGGCAACATAAGCCAAGAAAACAACTCTCAGCATCATGTCATAATTCAATAAAAATGTCATCAATCATCTCTTAACTACAATCCAATGTTGCTAAACGCCACATGATAAAATGCCAAAATTGGAATTCAACGAATACTATCAAGTTGATTTCACCGCTACAGAGCGCACGGCGTGGCTCAGGCTTCTGCAGTAAGAACCTCTTTTGAGGGCACGTTTCCCTTCTTAGTTTTGTGTGCGTCAAGCCTGTTGTGTTGAGCCATATAGGTCATGTCACCAGTGTTTCCAGGTATAAATTAGTTGAATTAAATGAGTTAAATGGGAAAAGGTATGGCTTTCTTTTGCCTGGTTTTTAAAATGGACCACGTGTCCAACTGCCAAAACACAAGTTGAAGGAAAATAATAAACAATAACTTAAATAGAAGTGCTTAAAACGTTACACAGTTCTTAGAGCCCTTTCAATAACCTGAAATAAGCAGGGCGAGAAGGAACTCCACCCAAACAGAAAAAGGAGAGGAAAAATGGGAAACGGCAATGGTAATACTAATATTCATCCAATGATTCACAGATGTACAGTTCACTTTTAGGTCCTAACCCCATCTCTCCCTTTCCCAGAAATCCATGTCTTCTCGTCAATGGCCCCCCCATGTCTGTGAGCCTCGACCCCCCTCTGTTTCAAGTCGTTCTGTGCTAGGAGGGGTCTCAGTCCCAGTGCATCTCCTCTCCTCCTCTGCCCTCCTCTCCTCCTCCTCCTTTTTCCTTCGCTCCATCTCCCATTCCACAAAGGTGTCAAAGAGGCTGGGCCAGGCCTCGTCCTCGCTGTAGTTGCTCAGGTCCGGCCCGATGGCCTGTGTAAAGTTGAGGAACATGTTCCACGTGTCCCGTGAAATGCCCCGCACGCCTGACGGGTTCTCACCGAGGAAGTCCAGCCAGCGCTCCAAGATGGAGGGGGAGTTCTGGGTGAAGACGAGGCGCCACAGGGCGATGGCGATGTCCCGTTGCAGCGACCGCTGTCCCTCGTCTGCGTCCAGGCCGAACTGGAAGGTGAAACGGTACAGGTCTCTGAAGCTGTCCTCGCCCTGGGCCTCCAGCAGCATGCAGGTGAAGCGGGAGCAGATGCCCTCCAGACTGTCCGCCTGGATCGCCCTGCAACCCTCCACAAACTCTTTCCTACAGACAAAGAGAGCAAACAGGAACAATTGTGACATTAGACCACATCAAATTGTTAGCATCTAAACAGTTTATATTAGATTTTAACTATCCTTATTCATTTTGGCCACAAAGATTGGTCTCATCTAAGTCAAATAAGTTTGCCCGGCATGAGATTTATAGGTTGAATTTGTTTCAATCTAAACCCCAATACTACCGACACCTTCATCCGTCTACAGAGGAAAGAGCAAGATGCCCCCTTTGATAAACTTGACCACATCCTGTCACTCTGCCATACTGTGTGTGCTCACTATCTGAATGTGGGAACCTGGCCAGATATAGTAGTACCCTAAATGCTTTGCTATTCAGTCCCTACTGCAAAACAGCCCTTGTTTAAATAGCCACAGTGAGCAAACAGCAACAGTCCACAATGAGAGTTTCTAGATAGATACACGGCACTTGCTGAGAGGCTCTAAATAGAGAACTGCTGAGGCAGAGCCATCCGAGAAAAGAGCAATGAGCGGTGACCACCAGCCACACTATCAGCCGCCCACTGGAGAGTGCCGTGTCAGTGAGGCCTGATCCATTTCCTCTGTGCCCCCTACCTGTCAGTGAGCAAGTGCGAGCTCGCGGAGATGCTGAAAGCTGAGATAAGTGGGGGGAGGGAGGCCAGGCCAGGCCAGCACACAGTGAAAGAGAAGAGGCTAGGATAGACAAGTTCAGGACAACATTCAGGCTGAGCATCTGCCAATTCACTGTGCATGTCATTCTATTGATCAATAACACTGCATAACCCCACCCACCCTTTCTGGAGCAATGTGCCCTGAGGAGACTTCTCTGGGCGACTGTCCTATATAGGGACAAGCACAACTGGTACTGGGGCCACTGTCCGTGACTTCATTATTCCCCATCCTGGTTTCATCTCACCTTGTAAACTTGCACATGGTGGCTGCCTGAAACTTCCAAGCAAGGACCAGCACACGGAACTCTGCAGGGTCCACGCACAGGTCGTTGCAGAAAGTCTCCATGCCCTCCTCCAATATGGAGTCCTCCAGTTCATCCTTGTAGCAGCAGAAGAGCTCCTCGATGCGCAGCAGGGAAAGCCCGTCTGCTTCAGCTGAGCGCTCGTCCTTCCTCATGTCCCCCATCGCCGTGGGGATGACCGGGGTCTCCACGGTAACCTCCATGGCCTTGGGGCCGTTGAATTCACTGGAGGCTTTGCTACCCAGGGTGCTGGGCTCCTCCTTATGCCCTCCTCCTCCACCCGCACTGCTGCCTTTCTTGTGGGACTTGGAGCCGGTCTCCTTGTCGCCACTCTTGCTGCCAAGCGAGGACGTTGGGTTTTTACACTTGGTGACACACTGGCCCATGTCTCTCTCTCTGGTCCTCCCTCTGTCTGTCCTCCCCTCCTTCAGGCCCCGTCCGCCCCACCTAGACGCCTCTGCTCTGGCCTGGTGAGATGTCTCAACATGCCCTCGGGCCCTTGGATATAGAGAGCAAGAGTCAAATATCTGTAAAAGGTCGCATGAGTGTGACTGAGGGAATTGTTTGGGCTAAGGGTCAAGACCAGAGCTAAGGGGTTATTAACAAAGCAAGCAAATGATAAGACGCCAATGCAGCTGAATCCAGGAAGGCTGAATAAGACAACCAATTCCTGTCAACTAACTGCGCTTGGTATGACATGTGGAGGATGGTTCTACTATATATGTTAGAGCTGTGCATACATGGGCTACGTATATAGGTGCTTACAAAGCGTGGTTACCATAGAAACCAAGACAAAAATACTTAGGGGAAACACCATGTTGGTTACCATAGAAACGTTGACAAAAAGCTGGAAGTGTTTGAGTTCAAACACCATAATATGTTCAATGCTTATAAAATAGCCAATGGCAAACTGGTAGTAGATACTTACACACACTTCCTCAGAATGCATATTCCACACTAGATAAAGATGTCATCCTTTCCTGCTCCATAGTGATGACCTTGGCATCTGCAAAGCTGAAAGATCCAAAAAGAGCCTCTTGTATTCAAAAGCAGAACATGATAGCATCTGTCACACACACGTTTACATTTCCGTTTTAGCAACCTGAGTACCCATGCTGTGAGTCTGAATTGGTAATTTAATTTCTGTGTAGCAATTTGTCCCCCACACATTACATCACTGCATAAGAATCTACTTTTTAGCAAGCTTCTGTTGGAAACGACATCCATTCAATGTAGAGTGGATTTAGGGCGTCCAGTTTTTTAGGATAACAATAGATTCCTGATACTTTACAACTAATCAGTGACTCAACCCCTTGATTGTTCCCAGCTGTTGCAACATTCATTACCACGTTTGTGCTTCACTGCAGTTTCCTTCTTCTCAGTCGAGTTCAGATGTTGTAATTTGTAGTAGGCATAGCTACAATACAGGCCTTTCTGTAGTTAAAACTGCATTCCAAAAGTATAACGTTAGTCTAGCTACCTTAAAACACGTTGGTTATGGTTCTAAATCAATCAATAAGTTCTCCACCTATTGTAAACTATCCACAGACATGCCCAGACAAAACACATCGCGCCTAGCCGACTATAAGCTAGAGTATAACTTACGGGTGCTACCCAGGTCTAGTATTCAATAGTTGAACAATGTATTTAGTTTATCAAGTTAATTACTTGCTATCATACTGTATCTGAAAAATGGAAAGTGGCAAGCGTTACAAACCTGAGACATTAAGCAGAAAGATTTAGGTGGAACGACAAGATAATTATGAATCAACCATCAGCAATCCTTCCAGACAGACTAGCTAGCTTGTCCAGCAAGTACTAGCTAACTAGCAGGCAGCGCACACACTGCCCTGGTAGTGGTAGTCGTCGCTAGCCGGCAAGAGCTAGCTATGTTGGAAACCCACATTATAAAGTTAACCAGCATACAACAAGCGCTGAAACATACGTAAAACTTACCTTTTAGATGTATACAATTGTTCGGAAACTGGCGTACATGGTTCCAATGTGTTAGCTTGTCAAAGTGAATGTGCTACCCAACTAGTACTAGCACAGTAGAGCAGAACAGCACAAACAACCTCGTCGTCGTTTTGCTAGCTAGGTAGCCAAATTGGTGAACGCTTAGCGTTAGGTGGCTAGCAGCTAGTTGCTAAGCTAGGAGCTAGCCAGACAACATCATTCAAAAACGAGTTTCGGTATACTTTTTTACAAGATCGGCTGTCTGCCTCAGGACCACAACACAATACAGAACGTCTTTTAAATGTAATGTTATCTTGGTAATTCAAGTTAATTAGAAAATACCTTTCGTAAAAAAGATTACAGTTTCTTTGTGTTTCCCCTTTAGTCATTGAGTGGACATTATGGGAATTTTCCCTGCATCACTTCCTCTCTGCAAACAGGCTAGCAACAAGACCGACAGCTGATCAGCTTGTCGCTTGGATAGGGATACAGTAGGGATTGGGATGGGCTCTTCAATTTACGTTTCAAATCAAGACAGTTTTTTATTACAATCATTGGATATTAATTTAATTTAAATACTTTTTCATGGATCATACTAAATAAAAATGGATCTATGCCAATGTTCTTTCAGTTGGCCAATTATTGTAAAGAGAGAGTAGGAACTAGTAGGAACAAGTGCATTGAATTATACTGACGTGTCTTAGCATAGATATAACATTTTGGTTGCTTAAAATATAAATCATATATGATACTGGAGTACTGCGAAATGCGAAAATTGCCCATTCTCATTTTGCAGCTCTTTGTCAACCCGTTTCTTGCGAACATACCTTGAGTAAATTATTCGTCATCAATATGCGACTTGTTGTCAAATACCTCTGAAAGATTGCCACTGCTAGCTAACTACATCAGGTAGGTCATTTAGTTTCGTTTGACTGTAAACACTTCACACTTTTTTATGATTATTTGGTCAACATATATATATAATTACGTATTCGATTTGGGGATTTTGTTGGTAGATTTCTAATCTATTTAAATGCTGGCTTTGCAATGTTCAGTGAGAGCAGCATGTGAACAAACTGAATGTGGCTGAAGCGTTTTAGGGTAAAACGATTCAGTAATTTAGAAAGACAACAGTTTTATGTGAACCCTTAAAAAAATCCACCTTTTCATCTAAGAAGGGGAAAATCAAGGGGTTATGCTAGTCTGGGACATGTCTTTACTTCGGGTGAACGTCAACCGAGATCATATTTTGCCCTTTATTGCCACCTAGAGGTTTTAAGGTGTAACCCAATTTAGCAGGGATACAAAGTTATCTAAGAAGGGCAAAACCAAGGGGTTATGCTCGGTTATGCTAGGCTGGGACAGCTCTTCATTTCAGGTCAACGTCAACCGAGATCATATTTTTGCCCTTTATTGCCACCTAGAGGTCTTATGGACTAACCCAATTTAACAGGGATACAATGTTGGGTCCCATGTCAAGTTTTAGGGAGATAGGAATAAGGAATTTGATTCAGAATTGAGCAGAGGTCTAGACCAGAAATAAATCTCGATTTCATAATTGAATGTTCTATCTTGGATAGGTATTCCCTTATGCTAAATCAACTTACAGGTGTCCTTCTAATATTGCTTGCTTAGTTTTATCCATAGATCAGATGACGGCAGCCACACGTAAGGAAGTCTTGACACTGTATACCAGGGTACTACGGATCGCCCGCACGTGGCAGGCCCAATCCACCCTTCCTCAAGACACAAAGTCTGAGAGGAGTTACATTACCCAGGAGGCCCGGACACTCTTTAGACAAAACCAACAGGTAAAGATGGACCAGGGATGTATCAACACTGTGGCATTGTAGTGTAGCACCCTTTTATTAATCCTACTTGTATCCGTAGTTGACAGACCAGGAATCAATAAAAAGATGCATAGAAGAATGCCAAGCGAGGGTAGAAATTGGTAAGTGTCCTGATTTTAATAATGCTCATTTAATTCATTGCACATTTCATAGGATGTAACACATACATACACACTGCTGTAAATGTATTATTGCACTATTTATGTTCCTAAAAGGCCTCTGTGTCATAACATATTTCCATGTCTGCTTTCCAGGTTTACATTACAGAAATCCCTATCCAAAACCAGTAAGTGTCCAAATTTCGAGCAATTTATTAGTATGCTACATATCTCTACATACTGTTCTTTCAGGGGCTTATTTGTGTGTTATTTGCTCCTCAGACATACTTACCTCCAATGGGACTGGCAACACAGAAAGGCAGGAAGCTGCGGGCTCAGCAACGCATGAGGAAGCAGGCCAAGCCAGTTTACTTACAGTCACATGATGACACCTAATGCTGTAGGCTACCCAATCTGTGACGTTCATGTTACCACGGACGACAGGATGTTACAGTAGTCACAGACTCATTAACACACCCACAAATCATGGGAGTTCTTTATTTTCATTGCTCATGGGGCACATTTCATTGTAAAGTGCAACAAACACACTGTATCATACTGCAATCCATTCATGTGTAATTCCGGACAAATACATTGTTGATAATGTTGTCTATCTTGTAATATTAACAGTCATAAATATGTATTATATTATTTTCAATTTATTTATTATTACTGCAATTAAACCTTTTTATAAGTTACATTTTCATGACTGGCTACGTCAGAGAAATCTAGTCTGGTAGAAAAATAGAGATTTCTTTCAATCGATAATGAATAAAAGTGCATTGGAGTGCATATTCACACATCATATGATCATCATGTCCAATACAACAGCCTTTAGCATATCAACTGGTATTTGAACTGATTAGAAAATGATGTACTAACTCATTTCAATACAGACCTCTCACCTCTGACATCATCAATTCTTCCACCAAGTAAACATATTTTGTAAAGCAATCTAACGTCTTGGCAAATTTTAAGAAAAAGAAAAAGCTTCTACTGCATACAGTATCTTTATTAGGCCTTTCAGGGAGGGATTTCACTGTTGGTTTGTCATTGCTCCAACTACCTCAGGTGTTCCTTAGTCATCCAGCTGACACAGACACGCCACTCCACGGTTGACCCAGTGTTTCTGCGGCTGGTCGGAGGGCAGCTCAATCGGCAGAACGTAGTTGGTGGAGTGTCCCGTGGTGGACAGGGTACCTCGGCGGGCGCTGGTCTTGTACACCGGGCACACGTAGATGTTCTGATGCAAGAACTTGGACATCTCTCCAGGTCTAAGCCAGATGATGGGCAGGGGGTCAAAGAGAATCTTGGGGAGAGACTCTCCGATGAACATCTTCTCTCTGTCCCAGCGTGCCCCCTGCAGGAAAAGACCCTTGACGTAGGCGCCGTCGTCTGGCTTCTCCTTCATATGGGTCTCCTGCTTGGTAACCTGATAGAGGAGGGGGACTTAGACCAGCGCCCACTCCACAGAAAGCTGGGGCTTACATTGAAAGAGAAGAGAGAGACTGAAACTTGAACTCACCTCAAATTCAAAGCCAATGTAGTCAATAGGTACAGTGTACTTCCTGGCAAAGTTCTGAGACACTCCAGTAAGAAAGGATTGAGTGAAGTAAAACCCAGAGACCCAGAAAACTGGAGGTGGTCCATGATCTATCCAGTCCTATCAAACAAAGGCCCCAGTACAGACATTAGTATTTTTATAATCAACAAAGCAACTCATACTTGACTTTGTTTATAATAACGTATTCATTTGGCGCTTTTATCCAAAAAGAAATACAGTACACAGGGATTTGAACATAATACTTCTGTATCTACTATCAAGTGCTCTAACCACTAAGCTATACTCTCCTAACGTACTGTATATAATGACCCTCCCATTCTCCTGACGAGGACTTGCCTGTAAGAACTGCAGCCTGGCTAAGAGGTCAGCCACGTAGCTCCCCAGTGGCTTGAGAGAGGGGTAGGACTTGGATGCCCACATGACAGGCACCTTGCCCACCAGCATACTGTTGAAAACATTCTCCAGCTCAGCAGACATCACCACCTGACCCTTCAGGGCCTTGCCGATGTTCACCAGACTGACACGCACCACCTGGGTGAGCCTGAGGAGGTGGGACACAAACGCTGTTGTTATAACGACGGAGACATGCTGTAACTACGATGAAACCAGGAAGTATGACATTTTTGTCATGGAAACACTGTTAATACACATTTCCTGACCCCGTATGCTACGTGAGCAGGTACTGTACCTGTTGAAGCGGATCAGTTCCTGTCTCAACACAGTATTCATGGACTCATCATACATCACTGGGTATTTCATTATCACCATTTCTATATCAAAATTTGCGGGCAACTTGGACAGGATGTCTGCTGCAAGTTCATCCACCACTTCCTGAAACCCACAAATAAAAAATACATCATCAAATCATTTCTAATCATCTAGCTGAAAAGACGTGAAACTACCTGAGTGAACTGGTTCACACAATAATTTTGGATCATCCACCAAATATGCAAATGGTTGAGAAGGGAAACTTGAGGTAGGAGCCGTGGAGCTCACGGTTACTAACCTGAGGAGACTTAGCTCCACCCCCTGACTGCCTGGGTAGAGTCAGTAACACTCCATTAAGCAGCTGATTGGTCTCCTGGTTGTCCTTAGTGATGTCAGCGTTGCTGTGGAGACCAAACACTCCAGGGTCAGCGTTGATTGGAAGGTTGCGGATGTAATCCACATAGGTCTAGAAAAGACAATGGATCAACAACAAAAAAGCATGTTCGGACGTAGCAGAAGTAGAGATGTAAATATGACGTGGTGCACTTGTTTACAACAAACAACATTGATTTCGTTTTTTGTTCCTACTCCAGGTGCTTTCCTGTGTGAGGCTGTGCCAGTACCTGGTAGGGGCCCTGAGGTGGGACGTAGAACAGGTCTCCTTCACACACGCGGTAACACTCCTGCTCGATCAGCTCCTTGTTGTAGAAGATGGACAACAGAGACAGCAGCAGACGCCTGTCCTTGTCATCTGTCACCCTGCCACCGTAGTTACATTCACCTGGTAGGGTAGAGGTACAGGTGATACAGGTTGTCACCAAATGGTTATTTATAATAGATTTATTTTCTTGTGAGCTCATCAGACAAGACAATGATACATATTCAAAGAGCACAGAACATAATATGTCAAGGGACAAGGAATGGGGTGAGATCATCTTCAGAAAGGAGGAAATCATTTAAAATGTTGTTATATTCCGTTCAGTGCAGATGCATTGCAAATGACCTCAAACTATGAGCGCCTCACCTGTCAGATAGGAGAGAGCCTCCAGGGGAATCTCCTCGTACTCATCCAGGAACATCTGGATCTGCCTCATACTGATCCTGAGGTCAGACTCATTGAACTCATACGGGATGTTCCAACCTGAGGGTAAAAACAGGAACCCAAGTGAACATGCACTGTTATCAGGAGACACAAAATAACACAAAAGCCAGACATGGAGCCCACTGAAAGAAATGGAAAGTGGAAATAGAGCCACAGAAGAACCCTGTAAGTGTCGTAAACCTACCTAACGGTCCGAAGGTTCTCCTCTCCTGTACCAGAGCATGGAAGAACGTCAGCCCAAACAGGAGATTCTGCCAGGCGGCTTGTTTCTTTGAGCTGCAGAAGAAGGCGGGGTCGGAGATGGGGTCGCTGAGATAGGAGCGCAGCAGGTTGGCTCGCACGCCCTTGGGAGGCTCGTTGGTCATCTTCACACCGTTCTGCAGAATGCTGACAGGGAACTTGTCCGATGGGTAACTGGTCAACCATAACCTGCGAAAGGCAACATAACAGCTTTACTTATTCACGCTCTCGGTTATGGAAATGACGAATACGAATGTAAAAGAGCTGGGATTGTCAGGGTGATTCTGTTACTGCTGACCTGAAGGTGGGTGTGGTGTTGTCGGGGGTGATGACCTCCTCACAGATCCGCTCCAGGCTGGGCATCCAGCTGGTTGCCAGGTGACAGTTCTGCAGCACCACCCAGGTGCCCTCCTTGAGGGCACTCATGATCATCACGGCCGCTATTGGCCCTTGGCCTTGCCCCAGGGAGATGGTCTTGGTCTTACTGCCCCCCATCTGCAGGTCGTCAGCAAACTTCAGAAGACCTAAGGTAACATAAAGACATAAAGAATGAGAGACAAGGGCAATATCCGAGTGCTTACTGTGACTAGACAAGGTTCATGTCCAGTGACAACTTCAAATAAGGCCAGAGACCAGGACAAAATGACAGCAAATGTGTTGTTGACGTCACCTGCGGTCGGATCCGATCCAGGCGAGAGCACGAAAATGAGGGGAGAGCAGCAGTTGGAGTCGCCGTAACTCCCCGCCAGGTCGAAGGTGGGCGGCTCGATGTAGGTACGCCCCATGTTGTTCACGATGAACTCCTGCACTGCCGGGACCAGCTTATCAGGCCTGAAGCATCTCAGAACCACCATGAGGTCCATCCCCGCCAGACTCTTCCACTGGTCTGGAAGCTCCTCCTCGTGAGGCCTCCCAGAATCATAGATTTTCTTCCATTTGGGAACATTCTCTTTGACGTGCTCGAGTAAGCCACCCAGGTTTGGCAGCTTGGAAGCCCTGACGATCTCAGACCAGGACTTGTCAGAGAGCCACTCCGGAGCAGGGTTGGGATGTGGGTTGTCCAGGGCGATGCCGCCTGTTAGGAGGAATCGCCAGCATGTGTCATCCACCTTGCCTTTCCCCTGCATGATCCCCACAGTGAGCAGCAGGGAGAAGAGCAGCTTGTCCTTCTCAAACAGCGAGCGGCAAACGTTGTTGTAGATGCTGATGGTGAAGTGATCCACGATGTTGTCGATCCTGGTAGGCAGGTCGTCACTCTTTAAGCTTGTGGTGATTGACTGCACGTAGAGGTTGATGAACCATGTAAGCGAGTACTGGTACATGGGCTCCAGGTTGGCTAGCTCGGAGATACAGAAGAACAAGATGGAGGAGTGCTCAGCCACGGGCCTATAACCCATGCGGGTGTCGTCGATCTCCTTCTCTGTGACGTTGGCGATCTTCTGTTTCTCTGAAATATCCTCAGACAGGATCTTGGACGAGGATAAGACCTCGATGGCCGTTTCGTCTTCTAGAATATTCCCCTCAGAGGAGGAGAGCACCTTCAAGATCTTGTCTTCGATCTCTTTTAGCTGCTTATTGTTAGCGGCACTCGCCAGGATGAGCTCGTTCTTCTTCTCCTCCAGTTCCGGCTTCTCCTTGGCTGCTACGATCCCGAGGAGCTGGTCCTGCAAGCCTAGAGGGGTGATCATGAAGTTGAGCAGGCAGACTTTTACAGCCACTTCTGGGAGGTAGTGAGGGTTCCTCAAACTGGTGGTCATGTAGAACAGGAAGTCTTTGGAGTACTCCACAATGTTCTCGCCTAGCTTCATGTACTCCACCCCTTGATGCTTGAAGGTCTGCTTCAGCAGCACAGGCTCTAATACGGCATCTAGTTCCTCCCCGACGTTCTCCAGGAGAACGGGCGTGCCAAACTGGATGGAGTTCTCCAGGGTTCTCATGTAGTTCCCGTCCGTGAGCTTGATGACAGCCAGCTTGTTGGCTTTCTCCATGTTCTTGATCCACTTGTTGGCCTGGCCCTGGGGGTCAATCATGAGGGGCCAGCGGCGCGAGTTGGACACGATGATTCCGTTGTCGGTTGAAAAGGAGTCGACGGGCAGGCCCGCAATCTGCCACGCACGAATGGACACTTGGTTGCCCAGGGTGTTGCTGAGGGTGAAGTCCTCAGAGCATGGCACCGTCTTCTGCTGGCAGAGCTGGTGCCACTGACGCTGGCAATCCACACGGTAATCTACTGTAAAGGCCCCGAGGTAGGACACAGACCCGGAGGAGAGGAGCACGTCACCTGTCAGGTTGGTGTATCTGAAAACAGAGAGAAACAACCGTTTTCATTTTACGATTCCCCTCTAGATAGGCAAAATTATGATTTTCAGACACCGAATTACAAGTAATTTAAATGTTCTGTTTCACCTTATCCCAAGAAGCCTTGCGGCTTCCGTCCACCTATCCTTCTCCCCGCCCAGTCCACCAATCAGCTTCTCCGCCCTAATGAGCTTCTGGGAGCACAGCTCAATGTTGTCCTCCAGCTCTTTCTTCTTGTTGTTCATGGCCTCAAAGTTATCGTTGAGGCTCTGGAGTCTGTCCACCACCTCCTTTAGCTCGGCTCTCTTCACAGACAGCATCTTCATCTGCACGCACAGCTCGTCCTCCGCCTCCTTCAGCCTCTCCTTCTTGGGCGCCACCAGTTTGGCCACCCGCTCGTACACCTCCATGGATCTCACCCACTTACACAGGCCTTCGCAGGCAGAGGAGACGTTTTTGATGATGGACGGCTGGAACTCAGGGTTGTCAATGAATTTGGCACGGATCATCTTGATGTTCGCAGGGGGGATGTTGTCTTTGTCGTAGGCTTTGAGGTTCTCCAGGAACTTCATGTCTGCCAGGAGCTTCTTGGAAGGACCCCAGAAGTCCTCTATCATCTTACCTGAAAAACAAAAGTTATTTCTGAATAGAATCTTAAAGGCCACATATATACTTCATGAACCACGGCCTTTATCAAGATCAAAATGCATCGTAGAAAAAAGTGATCTTCTGTACCAGAGCCACCAGGGTCAGGCTTCCTCTCTGCTTTGATCCCCTTCATGACACAGATGGACTCCATGACCAGCTTGACCAGGCCTGGAGGGTTCTGCATGGACTTGACCACTGTGATGTCCGAGGGCTTCAGGGTGTCCAGGGCTGACAGAGCAGCTTCCAGAGCCGGCATGGCCTCAGCCAGGTCCCCCTCACATTCATCCTGAGCACGACCAGCAGACCACAGATCACTACTGACACAATCTCATCTCTTTTCAACAATTAACTGTTCCACATACTGTACTTGTAATAGAAAAATATAACCCCAATTTGTTTTTACCCCAAGTCTGTTGAATAAAACACATGACTAGTAAATGGAAAGTGCAGGCAAAGTGCAAGGACTCACCTTGATGGCTTTGGCAGCTGCGGCCGCGTCATTGGCCACCTTCTCGTCAGCTGACACCAGCTCTTTTTTGGCGTCCACCTCCACGGTCTCCTTCTCAATCTTCACCATCATCTTCTCCGTCTCGGCCGAGGTCTGGATGAGCTCCGGCTGAAGGGCTGTCAGCTCCTTCTGCATCACTGACACCTGTGAAGACAAGATGGAGATACTAAGGACTGCAGTGCTGACTCGGTATTCATTACGCAACCTGGTTTTAACAACTTAAATTGGGCTTCTTCAATTTGTCAATAATATTTCTTAGTCAAGGGATTCGTTCATATTACTGTTATGATCAGTAAAAGAAAAAGTGTAGACTGTCACACCTGAGATGCAGCAAAGTCCAGTTTCTGCAGACCGATGATGTAGCGGTTCTTCACAGTGTCCACCTCGTCCCTCTTGGACTGCAGGAGGGTCTTGAAGGTGAGGATGAGCTCCAGGTAGGAGGTTGGAGTCACATAGTTGTGTCTCCTCAGTCTGGAAAAGTATTTCTCTGACATCTCTCTCACGGTCTCCTGGAAGATCTTACACATCTCAACCACTCTGAAAAACACACCAAAAAGAGAAAGAGATATAAGGGAGTGTTTTACAAACAACAAACAAATAGTGTTATGGCCTTTCCTACAAATAAATAACTGGAGAAATACTGTGATTAAATGTCATGTATTTGATGTCATGCACTAATGTCATGACGACGCTTCTTACTTCTCTCTGATGCTGCTCTCCAGTTCCACGTCCTCTAAGAACTTGTGGGCCACCATCTCCAGAGCGTCCTCGGGCCACGCCTGGAACCAGTCGATGGTGCAGCAGTTGATGAGCGAGGGGAACATCCTCAGGCGGTTTCTAAACGCGTCACCGATGGGACTCATCGCTGTCCAGGAGCAAAGGCACCCGTCAATACGTGTTCCAAGATATACACGATCGACTTCATGCAAAAAAACGGAATATAGTGACGTATTTGATTAGATGAGAATACAAAACAGGACACACCTAGCACAATGTGAAGGTTCGCCTTGATGCGGTCGATAAAGTAGTTGTACAAGGACAGCGGCGTGGCGTCGATCTTCTTGCCCTCCATCCTGGCGATGCCCTGCGCCTTATCGATGATGTCGGCGCGCTCGTCGGCAGGGAAGATGTTGGGCACGTCGCCTGTGTTGAGCAGCATGTTAATGTCCTCGACGAACGCCTCGTCTTTGATCTGGCTGTCGTTGAACAGGAACACGGTCTTCTTCCCCTCGATCCCAGCCTTCAGCATGACCCTCTTCAGGTCGTCGCGCCAGTCCGACACGCTGTAGTTCTTGGTCAGCTCGATCTGGAACAGGTCGAAGTCGTTGATGAACGTGCCCAGCTTGGTGGCGCTCTGGCGGCCCGACCCTCCGATGCCCACCAGGAGCAGGTGGCCGTTGTCTTGCTTGAGCACGCGGCAGATGCGGGAGATGTGCTCGATGGCAAACTTGAACATGACCAGAGACATGGGAGCTTTGCTGACGTTGTTGAACTCGTCCAGGTAGTACTCCATGACCTCCGTCAGGCTGCGCATGTCCGTGATCTCGTCGTAGGCCTTGTTGTCCGCGTCGGGCTTGGCGTAGTCCCCGAAGAACAGACTGCGGATGGTCTCGTCCGTCACCTTCCCCGACGGGGTGAGGTGGCTCAGGAGCTGGACACAGAGAGGGAGAAGGGACTGGGTTTGAGATCCGAGACAGAACGGGGTGGCTCTGGGGGTTTGGTGCAGAGGAGCCTTACCTTGTCCATGCTTTGCTTGAAGTAGCCAGAGGTCCTCTCCTTGACGATGTCGAAAAACGTCTCCCGGTCCTCCCCGTCTATCAGACGGTCGTAGAATACTCGGTAGACCTCGTGGATCCACAGACGGATCAGCTTGTCTCCCTCCTGTTCACACAGAAAACATGGCTTAATGTATACTGTCCCTGCATCAATACACAACTAAGAGAAGTCTCATTACTCGATCAAATATCCTCCTAGATATAGTGTGCCTAGTGTGGATTGGAACAAAGAACTTGACAATGAATGAATCTGCTTGTTTGAGTAACAGGCGGTTCTCCAGGTGGGCTTGCCTGGAGGTGTGTGTGTGGAGACAGCAGGACTCCTCGGATTACTCGAGAAAAATCTCTCAGGTTGAAAATGTAGTGGGACTTGGAGGGGGTGGGCAGGAAGCTGTCGATGGTGTCCTTGTAGAGAGCCATGGTGGCCTGAACCATGATCTTCCCCAGCCTCAAGAGAAACAAGTTAGACCAGGATCCATCAGCTCCTCACAGACTCAGCCTTTACTAACGTTACTCACTCATGTCACTTTGTTCTGAACTGAGTTCTTCATGGAAGTGATAGAATTGGGTTCCGGCCTTACCTGTAGAAAGCAGCATCAAATCCTGTTCCAAAGTGCCAGTCGGTGATGGAGGTGAATATCTTGCTCAGTGTCTCGTCATCGAAGGAGTCAATAGAAACAATGTTCAAGTGACGAGTGAAGCGACCTATGTCATAAATGTTTAACGGGGGATGAGAGAGAGATCTTGCAAATGACACCATCCGACCTGCATTTAAAAACATGTTCACCAGCAAATGTGAACGGAAGAATCCCGGTACCTGTGATGTCATTCCTCCCTCCACCAGGGGGCCCCATTGCCGACATGAACAGCACGTCCATCAGGTCCTGCCTGGTGGTGTCCTTCTTGTCGTACCAGTGGTAGTGGTCAATCCACTGTCTCAATATCTCTATAGGGGGCTGGGCACCATAGATCTCTTTAGCTGGCATGTTGAGATCATCTGAGAGAGAGAGAGACAGAGAAACTGATCAGCATGTTGTCAAATCTCAAACCCTACACAAACTGTTGACTAAAGGGGTCTAGAACTAAAAGAGTAAAGAACTGAACCGATATCCATCTTCACAGGTACCAGGATTCAGTTCATCCTGTATGGATCTGCCCCTCCGTACTCCTTACCCACGTAAATGACACACTTCTTGCCCATGGGAGGCCCGAACACCCCCTTCCTCCTGCGGTCAAGCTTGGCCATGATGATGTCCTGGGTCTGGTTGGCCGAGGTGCGGGCCGAGAAGTTGATACAGTTGGGCGTGTACTTCTCCTTGGGAAGCTTGAGCAGGAAGCTGTTGTTGATGACGGACTTCCCCGTGCCGGTCGGCCCCACGAACAGCGTGGACACCTCGTGGGCCACGTAGGTGCGCAGGAAGAACACCTGGCGGGCCGTCTCCATGGTGGGGATGATGAGGTCCGACACCTGGAAGGACAGATAGATCAGAGGTTCTCAGCAAACATGGCAGCGCCAAAAAGCGGTTCGGCTTGTTTGTTGTCGGTGCCATGGAGTTAACTCACATTGGCTGAGGCAGAGATGATGCTCTCTTCCTTTGTGATGGAGTCAGTCCACGTGTTCCATTGCCCTAGTCCCTGCTTGTGGAAATAGTAGTCGTAGACGGTGCCTACAATGTACAGAACATATACAGTACGTTCGTCTTCATTAGTCTGTATGAATAACGGTGGAAAAACACATTGCCCAGCACACAGGTACGGCTGATCCAACATCTTTCCACAAGGCTGGCCTTCGATTAGCCAAATCACATAATCTTACATATACCACTAATTACCTCTCTCAGGAAAGAGGTTGCTTTTGGAGAGTTTGATCGTCTTGGGCCGAGGGTGTTCTTCGTCCATGCCCATGATCAGGTTGCGGTAGAACGCGTCAAACCTCTTCCGGCTGTCCCCGTTGATGGTCCCGCCCAGACTCCACACCACAGCGAATAGGAACAGGCCTTGCAGCCACATGGTCACCTGTTGATCGGACATGGGCTCCGTTTCATTGGCTCCTGACTCAGCAATCTCATCTGTATTGGAACATACACGGACATGCAAGCTCACATTATCAGCCAATTAAAGTAAGATACACACACGTATTAAGGAAGCTGCTTATAGGTAGTTGGTTCTGACCTATGAGACACGTGAACAGCCTCATCAGACTGTAGGCCAGATGAATAGGCGACGTCTGCACCAGGAAACGACACTCTCTGGCAATATAGTCCAGGCAAGGCTGAACGAGCCAGTCGAACATTTCCACAATCTGCAGACAGAGAAAACCCATGTCACCACTGAGCACTTAGACTGTGTGTGCGTGTGCTTGTGTGTGTGTCTTCTCACCAGGCCCCTGTGTTCCGGGCCCAGGCTCTCAGGCAGCGTGTCCATGTAGGAGTCTCTGAGAGGAGCCCAGCCCAGCTGGTGAGGCTCCATGTAAATCATCCCACATCTGAGGAAGCACCACAACCATCAGCCACTCCACCGGACATCCTG
Organism: Mallotus villosus; assembly: GCA_903064625.1. NCBI lineage: Eukaryota > Metazoa > Chordata > Actinopteri > Osmeriformes > Salangidae > Mallotus > Mallotus villosus. The sequence goes on along the minus strand of CAEFZP010001896.1, from coordinate 565,409 downwards.
ATCAACCACTCACTTCATCATCATACTAGCAACTAGCTCTCTGCATCTCTCCTCGTCTTTACTCTCCATGCTATCCTCTATACACAGGGGTGCAGGGGCATTATTTCCTGTACATGTTTAATATGTTATTTGATTTGTTCGTCAGGAGACAGAGAGAGAGCCACCTGCTGACTGTGGCTGGGGAGGCCTGCTCCAGGTCTGCTGTCTCGAAGATCAGACTCATCTTGGCACTCATCTGGATGATCTCCCCACTCATCAGACACAGCTGGGAGGAGCAGAGAAGGCAAGCTCACATGCTGGTAGATACATGATATGAGGCTGGGACATTTAGGTGTTTCCCGTACATTGATTTATTTGTCGCAGGCCGCAACATTTCTTGTTGAAGTCTCTATCTACACTCACATCTAACTTATACTAGGACATAGGTTTGGGCTCCGCCCCTGCCTACCGCCACAAATATAATCACATTCTGTGGGAAACACTGTAGAAAATGGTATAGAAACGTTGCCGTTGAAATGAAGTGATTAATAGTCACCTTCTTGTTGTCATCCAGAACTGTGTTCATGTTCTCAATCCACACGGCGTCGATGGGTCCATCAAAGATGATCCACTGGCGGTTATCGGAGATAGAGACAGCCTGCTCCCTGAACGACACAGCCAGAACGCCGTCTGACCACTCGTGGCTGACCGCATCGAAACAACCGTACAGCTGACCCATGGTGATGGCCTTGGGGTTTAGGATACGGAAGTCCACAGCATACTCCTCGTTTAGTTGGGCTGGGGAGGGGAGAAATGTCAACAGAGTCATGAAACATCCAAGTTCCCTACGTGTGGGTGGCAATCGTTTCGCCATGGAGATGCTAACTAGGACCCACCATCAAACAGGTCTCCGAGGGCACCAGCGAGCACTTTATAAGCAGAGGTTTTCCCTCCCAGAGGGTCTCCTACGATCATGAAGCCGTGACGCACCAGCATCATCTCATACACCTAGCACAGTGAGACAGGAAGTCATCATCTCATACACCTAGCACAGTGAGACAGGAAGTCATCATCTCATACACCTAGCACAGTGAGACAGGAAGTCATCATCTCATACACCTAGCACAGTGAGACAGGAAGTCATCATCTCATACACCTAGCACAGTGAGACAGGAAGTCATCATCTCATACACCTAGCACAGTGAGACAGGAAGTCATCATCTCATACACCTAGCACAGTGAGACAGGAAGTCATCATCTCATACACCTAGCACAGTGAGAAAGGAAGTCATCATCTCATACACCTAGCACACCCGCCACAATGAGACAGCAGAACACATGTCAAGGCAGCTCCAAACTGAGGGACACATTGACACAGGGATGGGGATTTGATCTTGCCTGGATGATTTTGCCGATGAACCACGGAACCGGCTGTAGCTTGAGTTTAGCTATGTTGTCATTCAAGGCCTGGAGGAGGAGCTCATAGTCTGGTTTAGGCAGGACAACCCCAGGGAAGAGATCTGATATGATGCCCTGTGGACCAAACGTGAACACTAGGATGAGACATTGTAATAGGATACACACATGTAGGTAGATGTAAAAAGAAACATTTTGTTTTACACCAAACCACTACCCATCATGTCAACCCCAGTTGTAGTCATCAAACAAAGCAGTTTCTGATCGAGGTTTTGATGACTGAAAGGTCAACTGAAGGTTGCAATAGTTCTTTTCAGTGCTTAAAAACACCCACTGATGGTCTGAAGACCTAGAAGGCCGTACCTGAAACAGAGGCACGTCCTGGGCCAGGAACTTGGCCATGTTGACATCCAGCAGAGCCCTGAGCAGCAGCACACTCTCGTTCTCCTCTGGGTACTTCAGTTTCAGGTTCCCCGCGGCGGTGAGAACCGATTTGACCGCGCGCATGCCGTAGTCGTAGTGGTGTTGAGAGGACAGCTGCTCCGAGCACAGCCGGTAGGTAGCCACGATCTTCTGGGCAAGGCTGAGGGAGAAAAGGAGGTGAAGAGGTTGGAGATGATTTTAGGTGGAAAAGAGAAATGCCTAGAAGAATGTACTTTCCAATACAGACATTGTCCATAGAAGGTTAGTAATACGGGTACCTGCGAGACTCTATGAAGCCCATAGAGTAGAGGGAAATCTCTCCAATCAGACCATAGTCTGGCACCATCATGGCCACAGTACGGAAAAGAGCCTGCACAATAATGTGACGCCAAAAAACTTGAACAAAAACAACGCAGAACTGCCCCCTCATAGTGATTACCTTCAAAACGGTCAAGTCATCATTTTCCATTTATTCTGTAGAACTGCGTTAATCCCATCCACTCCTCCGCAGTACTGAGTGTCATCCTGTACCTTGAGGTTGTCGGGGAGCTCTGCTCGTCCAGCGTAGCCAGGGTTCATGGTGATGAACACTGAACAGGTGGGGTTCAGATTCAACTCGGTCCCCTCAAACATGAAGGTCTTCAGGTCTCTGGCAATAGCCTGCTGGATGCTCAACACCTGCTGGGCCACTACAGACAGCACCTCCACCTGGTCACACACACACACACACATCTGCTTTATCAGTCACAAGTACCAGTCACATATCGATTCCACCAGTTCAGTGACCAAATCCAGACTCACCTCGATACGGTTGAACTCGTCAAAGCAAGCCCATGCTCCAGACTGAGCCAGTCCTTTGAAGAACTTACTCATGGCCTTGTAGTCCAGGCCATCGGAGCAGTTAAACACAACACACTAGGAGGAAACCAAAAACGTCCAGTAAGGAGAAAAAACAAGGCACTCCACATTGGAAAAAGCATTGTTAAGCATTCCTACTGTATGCACCTGCTTGGCCAGAGCCTTGGCCAGATCCTTGGTGGTCTCTGTCTTTCCCGTCCCTGCAGGCCCCTCGGGGGCTCCCCCCAGATTCAGCTTCAGAGCCCCCATCAGTGTTCTGGGGAACATGAAACACTTACACCGTCAAGATGATGAGAAAATCCCCTTTGGTTCACTACTTCAACACATGGATACATATATAAAGTGGTGGGCAAGGGGTTGCTTGACATTGTTCACCTGTAGCAGCGGTCAGTGAGCGGCGTGATGACCAGCCGCGTGGAGTTCCCGAGGTACTCGTAACCATACTTGACCTGGGTGGTGATCATGCGCAGCAGCACGTCTCCGCCCTCCCAGAAGTAGCGCAGCTGAGAGATCCAGGAGAAGTCGTTGAGGGAGGAGATGCGGTCCTCCGCCAGCTTGACCACCACGTCTCGAGCTGAGGGGGAACAGGAGAAGTCGTGGGACTTCCTCGATGGCTAGACGCCTTTCCCGTGAACGTGCCACACTCACGTCACCGAAGTAGTAGCATTTCACCAAATACTGAGCATTCGTAAACTACACTACTCGACCTACAGTATATCTGGGAGAAAGAAAGCTTTAGTTGTCGGAGGACCGTACCGTGCACGTCGATGACAGTGAGAGCTCCTAAGGTCATTCTGGCTCCTCCTGGGAGCTTCCCTCTCACAAGCTCCACGATATCCGCAATCTGGGCATTGCTCTGATCCACATAGGCCTAGGGAGGGATGGACACAGTCAGTCAATATACTGGACTTTACGTGAGGGTCAAGGGGATTGAGACGGATGTACGTGGTGGGAGAGGCGCTGTGGGGGGGGCCTACAGGCAGGGTGTTGGTCTGGATGGCCTGAGACACCTCGGTGGTCCAGAAGATGGAGGAGGCACAGATGACTACTTGCCCTGGCCACTGCAACACCCATTTCTTCCTGGGCACCTACAAGGTAGTGAGTACACTGTTGCAGAGGAGGACTGTATTCAGGTTCAATGACCAGATGTGTGTTGGCAGGTAGGAGATGACATACCTGAACATACTCGTCCACTCCTTGGTGGATGACGTCTCTGACACTCCTGAGCATCATTTTCTCCACCTGCAGCAGCCATTTCTCCACCATGCCCTGAACACCACCAAACCCAGACAGGCCATTAACACGCGATACAACTACGATAGCTCTACTTCTGTGGTTTAAAAAAATCACAGTCCTTAACATCTAACAGAACATCTGCTGAGACCAGCAGTGTCCTGCAGTAGTATACCTTGGATTTAGCAGGGTTGAGATTCTCACTGAAGGGCACCATCTCTTTCTCTGAGCTGATCATGCCAGTGATCTCCATGTCCTCATTGAACTCCAGCTTGGCTATGCCCTCGAAACACTTCTTCAGGTGGGGCTGGACACGCATGGGGTCCTTGGTCTCTGACAAGATCTCCAGAAGCTCATCGTTGGACAGGAAGAAGAACCTGCGATGACAGACATCGAAACTTGTTCAAGACAGATCACTAATCCACCTTAAAAAAGATAAGAAAATGTGTAACCCCACCGTAACTGCTTCCCAAAGGAGTTAAAACTTCAAACGATAGTTCGGGGTAGTTGTGTCATCCCTTCACACTAATCTGGACCCACGTTTTCTGATTTGGAGTCATCCCAGAGCCAGTACCACAGAGGTCACCATTTCTGACGGCCCATCAAACCACCCCAGAGCATGTAAAGCTCTTGCGGTGAGTGTTACCTGGGAAAGTAAAGTCTCTTCATCTCCAGGTAGGTGTTGAGACCTTTCTGGATGTCCTCCAGGAACACGTTGGCCTCCTGCAGCCTCCCAAGCATGTTGGGCTGACCGGTGGCCACCAGCACATGTGTGTCCTTCACCTGCAAACACACACACACACACACACACCAACAGGCTGATGACGAGGTGGACGGTGGACATCAATCCAGCCAAAGACACTGTACGCGTTCAAACAAATCAAATTCCCCACGAGAGCCATAGCGTGCACGCTCAAACGCACCGCCTCTGCTATGATGTCTTTCCAGTATCTGTCGACGATGCCAAACTTGCGTCCCTCCTCCGGCATCTGGGCTATGATGTCCTCGGAGCTGAAGATGGGCTCCAGGTACAGCCAGGTGGCCTGGCACTTCAACATGGAGTCCAGGATGTCCTGCATGGACAGCAGCTTCTCCTCCCATAGCTGAGAGAGAAGGAAGAGAGACACAGAGGCACACAAAGAGAGAGAGAGAAAATGAGTTGATATAAATGGACAGACTGAAGAGATAGGAAAAAAGAAAGAAAATCAAAGTCGGCGCCATAGGGGAAAACACCGAAGGTAGTAAAGAAACCGATCGCCAACACGAGCCCGTCTACACGAACGTACACAGTCTGCATGTCTGGGGTGAGGTCACACTCGATGAACATCAGTATATCACTTTACAAGACACGGCAGACATGTTGCCGTAGGACTACCTTGCACTCAGCCTCTATAGGCTTGATGAAGGGTGACCCACGCATGGTCTGGGTCTTGATCACGTGGTCGTCCAGGAGAACCTGGATGTCATCCACTGCAGATACGATACTCGTGCCCTGGACACAAGAGCATGAAGCTGAAACTGATCCGTGCAAAGCTGTGGTGGGTTAGTTGACACTGTCTACAGTGTAACAGTATCTTCGTTATCTTCCTTAGCCATATTTCAGTTAAATAATTCAAACACAATCAGGAATACATCGCCGTGAGTGTGTCTCTCTTCTAGTTCAGTCCGCAAACTCTTTGCTGTTGTGTTAGGACACGCGCGTGCTTACCGTGTCTCTGTAGGGAGTGAAGGCCAGGCGGAGTTCAGCCCATTCGGCCTTCATTTTCTCCATGGCTTTCTCCAGAGAGTGCTCCTTACTGGCCGAGGCTCCGATCTCCTCCAGCCTGAGAGGGGGGAGTCAGAAGGCACCACAGCCATTGAATCCATCTTTTTCAGATGTTGAATGAACAACACAGTTCATTCATGGTACCGGCCATGATCAAATGTACCCCTCTGTGAGGATGTGCAGCATGGGAATATCCTTACTTGTCGGAGAACTTGGACAGGCCGAGGTCCAGCATGTTGAGCAGTGAAGTGTCCACGTCTGGTTTGATGTCAAAGCCCACAATGGAGCTGATCTGAGAGCACAGAGAGGAGGGGTGGCGATTATTAACCTCACAGTAAAGTGGTCCACAGGGCTCGTTAGCCAACTTGATATCACTGGTGGGTCTGCTGACTTCAACTGACGTTAAAGTGATATGGACCAAGAAGGATTCCTGATGTTTCAGCCGCCTCGCTCGCACTGTGATTCGCTCACAGTGGGACTACTCAACCTCTGTAAAACTAAGTGTTTCCCCTGGCTGAGTTGGGCCCTCTGATCCAGGCAGGGGGGTCGTAGTACTGACCTTCTCCCAGTGACGGTCCTTGATGCCTGGGTTACAGATGGTGGTGAGGACAGGCAGGTGCTGTTTGAACTTGTCGATCTTCATCTTGAAGCTGTCTGCGATGCGCCGAGGACCCGGGAGGTCGGACAATGTCTTGGTCAGCTTGTACATGGTGCGCCACATGGTGAGCAGCTCGTCGCCGATCTTCTCTGCGTTCAGATGAACGAACGGGCCTGGGGGCGAAGCCATTCAAAACACAGATTATAGCACGAGAATACTTCTGAAACAGCGACAACTAAAAAACGAATCCAGAGGGAAAGATCTAGCAGGAGGGTTTCAGGTGTGGTGTGTGAAGCCAGGGTGTGTGAAGCCAGGGTGTGTGAAGCCAGGGTGTGTGAAGCCAGGGTGTGTGAAGCCAGGGTGTGTGAAGCCAGGGTGTCCTCTGTCCAGAAGTACCGTTCATCCAGCTGTCTGATTGGTTCTGGAAGTTCAGAGCGGTGTTCCACAGCTGATCGTAGGGCTGCTTGTTGCCCATCAGGGTCTGCAGTCCAGGGAACTGGCTCAACTCCTTCTCCAGCAGAGTCTCCTCTTTGTTGATGTCCTGTGGGGGGAGGAGACGAGAACAATCTCAATCCACCACTAAAGGAATTCGATTGGCAACTGGGAACATACATAATAACACAGTACGAGGCTTGCCAAGCCATCTCACAATGGACATTCAAGGCATCACCTCCAGTTCAGTGACAGCAGCATCCAGACAGGAAGTGAGCTCGTTGAGTTTCTCCACGTTGTTCTTGATCTCTTCCATGCTCATGAGCTCCTTCTTCTTGAAAGACTCCACTTCCTTCCCCACAGCCTGCAGTTGCTGTTCGAACTCTGCTATCCTGAGGAGACAGGAAGAGGGGAAGAGGGGAAGAGGTTAATAGGTATCTGTGAAAAGGTCATCGATGGATTTGCTCGGCTTGTTGTGTGTGTGTGTGTGTGTGTGTGTGTGTACCTCTTGCTGAGGCGGTCCTCTGCCTGTTCTCTCCTGGTGGCCTGACGGTTCTTGCTGAGGTCAAACACAGTAAGGATGTGCTCAGGCCAGTGGAACACACTGCTATTCAGCTTCAAGTCCTCAACTACAATATGAGAGCAGGGAGAAAGGCATGACCAACGACCATTATCTCTGCAGACCTACTAAAGAGAGGGCTACATACCACATGATTTCAAAGAAAGAAGATCATGATAATTTAAGCCTCACTTGATTGATCTACATATCATCAATAAATCATGTTCAGAGGCCACAGTGTGTAAGACCTGTCCACCTCAGTGGCTTTGCTCCGTGAGCGCTCTATGTACCGGGCAGGGTAGCGTAGTCGAGCAGGAAGCTGAGACGCTTGGCTGCCTCGTCCACCTCCTCCCTCAGCTTGTGGACAGTCACCTCGCTGGTCCGCTTCAGGTACTGGTTGAGGGCCACCAGCTCGTCTGTGTTCACTGGGACCCCAGTGATGGTCTGAGCAATCTCATCGTAGCGGTGACAGAGGCTGGAGAAAAGTTTCATAGCTTGAATCCAAATGATAATCTTGGTTCTAAAAGGCAACACCATGCAGACCCTTGACTTACACTACACCAGAAAAAAATGACCAATAATGTTGATTCTGATTCCGCACAAATCCCCTCCTGTTATTGTTCTGTGGTGGTGTACCTCTTGTTGAGCTCTCGGTTCTCCTCCACCTCAAACATGATGAGCGTGTCTTCCAGCCTCTTGGCTCTCTCGCACAGGTCATCGTTCAGACTGACGGCATCCAGGCAGAACATGGACAGAGGCACTGTGATGTGCAGGGAGGCGATCTCCTTCCACAACTGCTGAATACCTTGGATTTTCTGAACAGGGTAGAAGAGAAAAAGACAGAATCGACTGAATCTACATTGAAAAACACAATAATAATCTCTAGTTTGTGATGTGTAAATAAGGGACTGAGGTCAGGGTTCTCAGGATGTGTACCTTGGTGAAGCCTTGCAGGGAGTGCTTCTCATTGAGGAAGGCCAGTATATCCTGCTTTGCTGTGTTGTCCAGGAGATGGCTGTACTTCTTATACACGTTCAAATATCTGAGAGAAAACAAACATATGAATAACCTTTAGCGAAAGCTTACATCGATTATTGTATAATGCTAGATGAAGAGGATGTAAAACAGAGAGGAGAGAAGAGTCAGGCCCGTACTTCTGAGGCCCCACAGTGTTTCTGTGGAAGATGCTCTTGGCTTGGCTGAGCAGCTCTGTGACCAGCAGCTCGTTAGACCCGACAGAGCGGAGGTAGAGGCCCTGGCCCTGGATCTCTGGGAAGAGGTTACACTCCACCTAAGACAAAAGGCTGGGGTAAGTTATACCGACTGCATAATTGAACTTTCTGTGTGTGTACCCGTGTGTTTATGCGTGTGTGTATATCTGCGTCTTTGTTCATCTGTGTCTCTTTTGCGTCTTTCCATCTCTGTCTTTGTGTGTGTGTGTGTGTGTGTGTGTGTTGCTATGAAAGATACGGGAGGAACACCAAATAAGGCATCAGTACCCGTTGGAGGTTTTGAGCGCTCTTAATGATCTCCATGAAGCTGCTGTGGATGAGCTCCCAGCATGTCTGGAGGCTGGGCTGGAAGATGATGCGAGGTTCCTCCACCCCCAGCTTGACCAGCAACACCTGGGGCTGGACGTACCTCATCTCATCGAACTTCTCCCCAAAGTCATTGCCATCCTATGGGAGACCCAAGAGAGGGAGAGCATAATATATCGGCTGACGGGACCGGGTGAGGATGGGCAGCAAACAGACATTGGGACGTTTCGAGTCAAGTCAGACCTGATGGACCTTGAAGAAGCTCAACAGGTCCTGCAGGGAGGCGATGACCAGGCTGCGCAGCTGCAGGGACATGAAGGTGCCCACGCAGGAGAAGAACTCCTGGGCGATGACAGGCGTCACCATGTCACTCTCAGGCACCAGGGGCAGCCACAGGTCTTTGGAGGCGACGAAGATGGAGGCACAACGTGGGAGCCAACTGGAACACACGGTGAAGTGAGTAGGAGCAGCCGTAGAGGAAATGATGGCTCAAAGGGTTTTTTGTGGGTGTGGGGCAGTTGTCTATCTAGCTAATTAAAGTGATTATTAAAGTATTTGTTATATGTAAAAACAATTGGAAAGCCGCCTTAGCATTCAGACATAGAAACAGTACCGACAACATAGCACACAATGTCTCTTGGCTTGACACAATGGTTGGCAAGGGAAACAAGGACAGAGAGGGATCCAAGTAGAACCAAATGAGCACAAAAACCAACAAACTGTCTGTACTTACACTCAGGCACATATCTCACAGACTATTAGGCTATTCTTCTCAACCAGTCTCTACAAGTAAGCATACAGTTCAAGTTGCACTGGACATCTTATGTAGAGAAGAGAGTAAACCAATCTCCACAAAGACTCGACAGGAGAATGTGACAGAGGGTTGACAGATTGGACAAGGTGGAAACAGGAGCTCGGCACTACATCACGAGGGATTAGCTCTGCACACCTTAAGATCTGTCTCAAGGCAGACTCACTCGGCCACTGACAGACTGACTGAGGGAGTCTTCATCGCCATTACTCACTTGTGGACCAGATCGTCCCTGGTGATTTGGCACTGTCTTTGTACCAGGTCTTCAAACTCGATGGGTAGGAGGGGAAGACTGGCAGAGAAGAGGTCCTTTAGTCTCACAAACCTCAGGGAGGAGAAGCTGGACAGAAAGAGAGAAAGGGAGAGAAAGAGAGACACAGAGAGAGACAGACAGAGGCAGAGAAAGAGAGAGACAGAGAGACAGACAGACAGAGCGAGAGAAACAGAGGGGCAGAGATAGAGAGAGAGAGAGAGTATGTTGTGAATTACAACATTGGAATAAAGGGACAAATCCAAGGTGTGGTAGTATGTTGGTGCTGGGTGGGCTACCTGTTAAGCCAGAGATCTTGCAGTAGGACCATCATGCGGTTGACAGTGAACAGATGCTGGCTCTGCCAGCCATGGGCCTCTCTGTAGCTACACACCCAGGGCACAGGCCCACGGATCACCCTCCTGGGGAAAGGCCTGGGGATGCTGGAGATGACGAGGCGCTGGCGCTCCGACGGGTCCTTCAGGATGTAGTCCACTATTGGAGGAGGGGCACGGGAGAGGATGTGATCGTAAAATCTATATTACACGGAACATTTTATTTTTTAATCGTTTCAGTAAATGTGTCGATATAACGTTGGAGTATTCTGCTACCGATGCTCTTCCTGAGGCTGAAGTCGTAGTCGGTGTTGACCTCGTCCAGAAGGCTGGCCCTGAGCCTCTGCATGTCCCTGCTGTTGTCCTCTGTGACTGGGGGCAGCTTGCCCAGGATGTTCTTCATCTGCTGGGGGGGCTGGGGAGCCAGCATGGGACTCTGCACTCCGGTAGAGATGTAGTACAGGTACCTCTGAATAAACAGGAAAATACAGCTTGTAAAAAAACAGGTTGAGTGTCAAATCGATCGACAATTTTGTTTTTCTTTAATCTGACACAGCAAAGTTGTGTTTAGTAACACAACATATAAACTAGTTACAATAGGCTTTCTAGTGAGAACTAACTGGTCTGGTTGAATGGGATGCAAACCAAATCGATTGGACAGACTTGAGAGAAGCAATCAATCAACTTGAATCATGAGATTTATCGACTACTTGCCTCCAGGTCTCTTTCTGTGAGCTTATTCTCCGAGCTCCATGTCTGTTCCTCTTGGCGGCGCATAATATCCAGCTGCTGTTTGGGAGTCATGGGTCGGCTACCAGTGGTCACATGGTCCCTGGGACTGGTCCTCAGTCCGGTTGAGACCGAGGCACAAAGAGCCGAGTCCCTAACAACAAGCACGTTAGCAAGCTCACTTTAATGACACTGCCTACATTTTTACCGTAATCAGATCAAATGTGCCTCTACTTGTTAGCTCACTTTCTTCTGGTCGAGAGCTTCTCTTTGTTTTCCTCTGGAGTAGATGCTGTAGTGAGTACAGTTAAGGTCCAACAAATGGGCTTTGTCAAACACAAATCACTTTTATTAGTTGACTCAAAGGTACCAGTAGTATCTCTCAAGCAGCCTGTTACTGCTGTTTCAGTTGACAGGGTTGAAAAGGATACTGTAAGCGGGAGAATCTCCAAGAGAGTTAGAGAGTACCCCTGGCCTCCTTTGTAGGTTTCGGATCTTTAGGTCCCTTGCCTGGGGACTGTAATTGTTCCCAATCGACTCACTGGGGGTGCGATGGTGACATTGCTCCTTAAAAGGGACTGCTAGCGTCCATGAAGTGTTCTGGAGAATGGGTGGGTGGTGACCGTGTCTGAGGATAATCTGGGAAAGACAAAAAACAAAGGACATGGCATGCCATGGTAATGCATGTGGTAAACCTATCAACCCAAGTGATGTCCAAACACCTTGGAAACAGAATTTGTTTTAATGAGTCATTCTCTTCTCACTTGATAAAGCTCTGAAGGTTCCTCAGAGGCTTGAGGGAGAGGAGGAAGACCAGGAAGTCCTCTGGCATGACTCATGTTGTGGATGGAGTCATCCTCCATCTGTAATTTAAACAGTGCATACTCTGTAAAATAGTAATATCCAAATGTGCCATCTAAAAACGAATTAATGAGATTTCCAAATTGTATTAATTATGTGATTCATTTCTGTGATGGGATTCCTTCTGAACACCACATCGTCTTTTTGCAGTCTCTTAGGACAACACAAACTAAAAACCCTACCCGCAAACCCTACCTGCTTCAGTCGTTCCATTTGTGAAGCTAGACTTGGATAATTACATGAGAAAAATGTTTCTTTAGGTAGAGCTACCAAATTCAACTTAAGTCTATGTTGTTACAATAACACACTAAAATACTGTTGTCGTCGGATGTCGGAGCAACTTTCACACAGTTAGAAAAATGTCATAACAACTGAACAAAACGCAGTTGCTAGAATGTCAGAATTACCTGCCGTTCTTTGCTTCGAGATAATGGAGTTTCTATGGTGACACGGTTTCGTTTATTAGAAATAGCCATTTAAAAAACATTAATTTCAGTATCTCAGTTTCCCGCGTCCCGTTGTATCCATGTGTCTAAACTTTTAAACCTCACATTTCAATGTCACAATGAACGGCTTGTAGTTAATGAGGTACAAAGCCACTGCATGTATCCAGTCTTTAAGTAGAGATAAATTCGGTAGGCTACTGTGCCCTACACAGAAGCTAAATAAGAACAGTCAATGAAGACTGTAGTTAACTTGTGTAACTACTTTGTCCCAACACGGGAAGCTATCCCATAGTAACACCTGTCTTGTTACCAAGCAACATGATGCACGAAAATACTTTGAAGACTATGCTTGATTTACAATCATTAGTGTCAGTCAATGTCAGTCAACGTTCAACTTCTGAATACAAAATGCCGAATGCGTTTTAAAAGAATATCAGGACATGCATGGGAATTCACATTTATAGAATATCTAATCAGGACATCGCGTTCATGAACAACCACCAGAGGTCACAATTAGACAAATCCATCTCGTGAAGACCGGCCATGTACCCATTAGTCTAATGGGGTCATTGAAGGTTGCTGTGCAGTAAGCTTCTGCCAAAGAGAGTGAAAAGTTATTCCGTCATCATTAGGGGAATAAACCATGCTGTTTGAATTTTGAAAATGAATAATTTGCTCGAGACGTGGTGGCGAGCATTTTTTTCTTGATGACTGAGAGACAAACTGAATTTCACACATTACAGGTTGGGGGGTCAAGCACGCCTCCTCGGTTAATGTGTCAACAGAATATTGCACACACTGTGTGTAATGCATGTCTTTGTTTAATATTGTGTCAACAGAATACTGAATGTATGTCCTACACTGTGTGCAATACCATAGCCCTTAATTACCCTTGGTTTAGAAAAATACCTTTCTGGTTGAGATGATAAAGATTATACAGATTTCTACCCCTTCTGGTATAATTACAGTTTTGCTTGTGGTTTACATCGTGAGATACCTGTGGCTAAATCTCTTTTAAACTCCAGACGTTACCTTCGACTCTCAACAGGAGAAGAGCTGCTTACAAACGATCACAAGCAGAGCAAGAAATGTTCAGATTGTGTTCATAATTTGATCGGGCTCCTAGATAGGTGTGGGTAGCTTTTGATGTGACATCTGGAGGTGTGGTTTCTAATTATGACCCCTACCTTGGGATAGATTGATGAAGTACAAACATGTGAAACAAGGCGACACAACATCAGCCCTGTCAGGACAGGGATTACACAAACCATCAAAACGGGCTGTTTACAAGTCTGCAGTGGGATGTTTATTTGTATTTCTCTGTGTTCTTTATGGTGGGTGGATGAACAGCTCAGGGGCAATGGTGTCACTGCCTAATGAACTCCACTTTTCCTCTGCACACTCTGAGGACATCCTTTCCCCCGTGATCAATAACCAGTGTAAGAACGGCTTCAGCCCAGAGGAATACCCAGACTTCACATAGCACCTCATAGAAATAAATGGGTAGAAACGTGTATGCAGTTTAAATGTTTTTGAAGACTCTGGAGTTCATAACTGGGCCAGTGTATGAAGCATATAGGTACATGTAGTCCTTTAGTTATTTATTCCCACCACCCCTCAAGGCAGTAACCCCTGACCTGAGTGAGCATACAGTAGGTGCAATACTCTGCCCCATACATGATAGATGACATCCTAGTGCCCTTGCAATTTTTCAAAATAAAAGTCCCTGCGTAAGACTCTGACCCATTTAAGTTGTGATGTCATGCAACGTAAACTGGATCATGGAAAAATAATTATCGTTATTTTTCAAGCATGTCTGGTGTAAATATAGGTCTTACGGCACTCTCTGCCAGACATTGTGAAATCATATAAAATGATAAATATGCCATGGGAAAGTAGAATAACAACAGGCCTGGAAAGAGAAGTAGGGTGATCTATTACATGACCCCCTAAAATATCTTCCCTCTATGTTTTTAGACAAACCCTTGGGGAACACATGGCGGAAGAAACTCGGAAGTGGAGGAAAAGGGGAAAGAGCGAGAGAGATCCAAGGGGGGAAGGAGATGCATGCAGAATGTGATATGCCTATATAGAGGAACAGAGTCCCAGAGGGAGCAGAAGGAGAAACACTGCAGAAAGGGGGCAGGAATTGGGACCGTGTTGAACGTAGGTGTGAAAAGATGTACATACTGTGAAAGGATGAAACGGGGGGAGGTGTGGGCAGAGCCTTTAGCACCATGTTCTGCCACAATGGGTGTGCTAATATTCCATCACTGCATAGTATTGTCCATCCTTTACCGTCTGTAGTCCATTGAACACCAACTTTCTAATATGTGGTCCTGTGTTACGTGTCACTGTCTGACAGACAGTAAATGGCACCATTTTAGGTAATCAGATGCTTGTAAATAAGGCAATCCATCTCCTCATCTTACCTTATCAAACTGCTTTAACTGCTTAATGAAGATCGGGATATCAGCTGTCCTGATTCAAACCTAAGCCACATTAAATAAACATAAAGGTGACTTGTTTACTTTACAAGGCAGGAAAAACATTGGCTCAGATAAGCCAAATGCCAATCCCATTGAAATGAGAGAAAGTATTTAGGTTGACGGGAGGAAAAATAAATCAGGTAAAAACTATTTGTGATCCTAATTATTCATTAGGAAGAAACAATCCTGTCACTGAAGGGCAATCCATTATGTGTGCAGATTTTTCTGCACTATTCTCCTCAAGTGTTCAGTCTGGAGTGACACAATAGCAAATTAAACACAAAAACCCTGAGCTGTTCTGCCATGACTAAGCACTTAATTACTGTCTCTTGGCAGCAGCTTTTAGACGATTCTCTCTCATCTCCAGTTCTCCTCTTCTTCTCACACTCTCTCCTTCGCTTTGCTACTATACACTGCTAAATACACACACTGTCTTACACTTCAGTTGCAACTGCTCTGAGACTAGACAAGAAGGATTCAAATGTGTACGTTGGAACATCCCTTTAGGAAAGACGAGAAGTATCTAACCCCTTTAGGTTAAACTCCAGAGAATACTGTGTGAGTGACAGAGAGCTTGGCTGAGCTGCATCAAAGTGGGCGGCAGGTTAGCTGCCGTGTGAGTCTAGAGAGGTCAAGGTGGGGTCGGAGCCACGAGGCGGTGTGCTGGCACTCAGGAAGGACTCTTCCTGTGACAGCAGCTTTAAATGAAGCTGTGCATGTGGACCGACGTCCTCACTCCGACCTCAGCAGAGTCTGGAGTTCAAGTGTGGGTGGGAACCACACAAAACAGACTGATAAATACCTGGCAACATTCTTCTCACAGGCAGCACATCTAACTCTACATTTGTCTCAGCACTGAATTTCATTCGTATGTATTTTGTCGTCTTTTATACTGTGATATGACTTATAATACGGCTCAGTTGATGCTCCAAGGGACTCCCAATGCTTGTGAGGAGTAGACTGGGTTGTGGATATTACAGTGATCTATTCGGGGCATACTATTATTAATGAATACATGGTGCTGTGCAGGCCTGCACACAGTACCCTGCCTAGAGGTGTTTAACAATGACTCAAGGGCTCTGCTGAAGCCCAACCCCAGGCCTGGGTCACAGGGTGACCGTTACTGGGTAACTTGAAGAAGCTATTAAATATTTAGCCAGTCCGTCTTTTCATGATCATGGTATGTAAACAAGGATATTATCTGTGTGATTGACATGCGATCTGCTGGCCCGGCATAACGATGAAAGCTTATACTGCCCCTTAGCGTAAAAGGAAGAGAACACAGCAGAGGATTAATTATCAAATTAATTTTCTCGGGATGTGATAAGACTACTTGCCACACAATTTGTATCAAAGGACTTCTTCAGGGCAGAGAAAAAGATGAAGGTACAGCAGGTACAGCGGTGGTCAAAATGACATCCAAATATGCTTACAGGTCTATACTAGGTTTTCCCCCCTCTGGTGAACCGCCCCCATCAGTTACCACTTCTTGATACAGCCACACTCACCCTTCCTTCCTCCTTCTTCGCTTAGCATGAACATAATACCGCCTAATATAGATTCGCAGCACCGGTGAAATTATCCGAACTAAATAAAACAGGTAGAGCAACAATTTTCTCTTAATTGTAGTTGATGAACATGGAGGTGGATGGAAAACTCATTAACATGCAGAGAATGAATAATGAAGGAGGGAGTGCTAGTGTTGTGGTAGCTTGGTTTACATCTTCTCCAGGTCCAACCCTGTTTGGGCTCCTGTGGGGGAAGGCCAGGAGGCAGGAGGTGGCTAGGGGGCAGTCAGTGACAAAACCAGGGAGGTGGGAGAGAGAGAGAGAGAGAGAGAGAGAGACAGACAGACAGAAAAAGAGAAGAATAGAGAGGAGTAGAGAGAGAGAGAGAGAGAGAGAGAGAGAGAGAGAGAGGGGAGAGAGAGAGAGAGAGAGAGAGAGAGAGAGAGAGAGAGAGAGAGAGAGAGAGAGAGAGAGAGGCAGGGCAGAGGGCCAGGTCGGCTCAGCGGCACTCTCTGTGAAAGTGAGGAGAAGGCCATGCTGAAAGGACAGGCCAGCGCCAGCTTCATCAGGCAAAGATGGAAAAGAGCTCGACTAGCCAGACACTGAGCCACGGGGATGGTGGGGAACCGTGACCACCAACCGCCATTACAGGAAATACAAGCTTCCTCTTTGTGGTGTAGAAAAAAAACTCTGCTCTATGACTGGAGCATTGGTTACTGCAATGTGAGCTACCCGATTATCAACTTCCTCTTAGAC
The DNA here is from genome assembly GCA_903064625.1 of Mallotus villosus. Classification (NCBI taxonomy): domain Eukaryota; kingdom Metazoa; phylum Chordata; class Actinopteri; order Osmeriformes; family Salangidae; genus Mallotus; species Mallotus villosus. The sequence continues at coordinate 548,423 of CAEFZP010001896.1, read as the reverse complement.
TTGGATAAGAAGACTTTGACTTTGATAGTGGATAAAATACACAGTATATGCTTTCTTACTGGACTACTCAATCTGGTAACCCACTCTAGTATGGACAAAACGGCAAGGGACACAGAGTTACCACAAGTGGCAACAAAAAGTGTCCTGGCTCAGGTGACCACTTTCACATGACCTGGACGGTAACCAGAGCAGGTGTGCCTGTCACAGAAGACACACTGAGGTCTATCTTCCTAAACATGGAGACGAGACTGATCTAGCCTCAGGCAGGTCAAGTGCAGAATGTTAAGTTTGACATAAGTGTCTGAACAAAATCCCTTAGAATGGAAACAACTACTTTCCTTGGGTGTACATATAGGCTCTCAGATATAACATATTACCATACATCTATTTATAACCGCACTCCACACATTTCCCATAAGTTCCTTTCTAGACAGTGTGCAGCAACAGATGTCTACACACATGAATAACAAACACGTGTGGGGTTACACTGCTGTGTCAAACAGCTTCTGGAAGTGCAAATTGCAGATCACAGATCTCATGGTGTGATCCTGTGTGTGTGTTCATGTGCTGCACGATGTGATATTTGTGGCTTTAAAGAAAATCTAATTTGAGCAAAAATATATAATTGGTTATCACATTGTCTCCACCGCATGCGGTTCTTTAAAAAATATAACTTGTTTTCGCAAATACCTAAATGACGAATGTGTCATGTAAAAGGAGCATTCTGAGATTCTTATGAATGAAGAGCGCGTTACAAATCAAATAAATTATTATTATTATTATTAAAAGCTTAATCCAGTTCTCCTTTAGTGGAATTTAATTCTGCAGCATCAGGATTGATAGGACAAGCCTTTCTGACTGTGTCTCTGTGCATTCTGCAGCTCTGCAGTGTGAGCTGAGCACACTAGACATCATGATGTTCTCTTAGCGACGGTGCGTACAACACAGTCTGAGAACGGAGGAAGCTTTTGATGGAGAGTTTATTCATTAGTCATTCCAACCCAACAAAGACCCACCGGTGGATCTGTAGCCCACACATTAGGGGGGGAAATGCTAATCTGTTTTTTCCAGCCTTTTTGGAATTATGAACACCAATTGTCTGGCCTCTGATGCATCTCCTCCTCTCAATCATCGTCACCAAGCATTAAAACGAAAAAAACGAAAAACTCTAAATGGTTGAGGCCAGGGGTGTGAGGCAAGGTTGTTACTTTCTACCTGCGGAACATTCCATTTTAAATGTCAGAGGAGGGAGAAGAGAGGCTGAGCCTGTGGTGTTCAGGTTGGTACAGGGCCACATGCACTGATGTGGGCACCCTGGTCCGACACAGGGCTCTCATTCAAAGGATGATTCATGTGGTTTGAGTGTGTGTGATTACACAGTCCTGAGAGGAGCGTGGTGGAAACAGCACAAAGGTCTAGGCTTCTCAATGCCACAGTTGAAGCAACACATTCACCAACTCCGAATTTATTATAGACTGCGGGTATTTGGAATGACATGAAATGTGAATGTCATCATTGTCAAGGAATGATCGATATCAATAATTTATCCATGATAAGCATTGATGGGGATTTAAGTGTGATTGTCACAGATATCTCAGTGGAACATTAACTTGAAATGCAGGAAACATGCAGTGTCTAGCGGCTCACTGCTGGGTGCTGGTGTGTCTGGACGTAATCAAACTCACAGCTATAGGCTGCAGCATACCACCAAGCCTACAGTACAGGTCATGAGGACGGGAAGCCGACCTAGTTTCTATATACAGCCACTGGCGCATAATTAGAGAGGTAACTACTTTACAGAGTGTGATTAGAGAGCGGTATACGCTGGCTGGGGACCAGAAGAAATTGATACCGACCACTTTTATACCAGTTTTATGACGTAGGTTTCAGAAGTATATTAACACCTAAAAATGTGAAGGTCAATACAAAGGTAACCATAGAGACCTGACAGGCTGGTAGGAGATCCTCTTTAATATGTTGTTTACAAGCTACACATCCAACTGAGGTCACTTCTACAGCAACTGGACTCAACATAGCTGAATCTGTAAGCTGTAATCAGCCTCTTCCTATCTACGTTGAGAGATCAAAGGGATCCATCATCGTCAGATGGAAGAGGAGACACCTTTACAAGGATCCTTGAACACTTGGGAACATCCAGGGGGTGGTTGGGAGGGAAGGACTGGAGGGTTAGAGAAGGGTGGAAGGGGAGGAGAAGAAAGGTATTTTTATTTTAACTTTCAATATTGTAATCATTTGACTAATGTCATGCTTGTTAGCACCAGACGCATGATGACAGACAAGCCTCTTGATAGAGGTTGATCTACACAAGAAGCATGAAGACAGACAAGCCTCTTGATCTGAACATGATTGTGTCTGCCAGGACAGCTGACCTAGAGGGACTCTGCGCTGACCCTGGAAAACAAATAGAAACACTGAAAGTTTGCTGTACTTTGGCACTCTCACTTCTTGGACAGCAATACTTACTTGCCTTGGACAGAGATGCACAAAAGAAGTGCTGAGGTCCATAAAAGCTCTGAGCACTTTAACATCCCTCTGGGGAATGCTACAACAAACACAAAGTGACACCTTTGGATCTAAAAAAAAAGAAGGACAAAAAGAAATGCCTGTCTGACACAGCAAATTGAAATGGTTGTCCATCCCTCTGACACACAGGAAGATGATGGTTAATAACTAAAAGCTTCAGCTTAGAATACAAAGCTTCTCAAAGACCACAAAACAGACCCAAGCCACACCGCATCAAATAAGTAAACCAGGTTTGGTGCATTATTTAAGGACGAGAGTCGGTAGGATCATGTCTAGTCCTGACAGATTATAACTACAGATTTAATTTCAGACACTGCTGGCTCAGAGGGAGCTGCTGTTGAAGTCATAATTGCCCTCGCCAGACACAGCATTCACTTTGTGTGTGTGATTAGACCTGAGGTCACACGCCTACAGATCAGAGCTCCAATTACAAAGGGGCTCACAGGATGTTCTCAGGAGAGAACATGACAATGAAGGGAACCCAAACGCTAAGAATTGGGACTGTAAAAACCTATGTAGGAGAAGAAGAAAAAAGCCCAAACGCTATTGCCTGATGCGAGGACTTTTGACAGATTTCGTCTGGGCTTTGGAGTCCGTCTGAGAGAGATGTGACCTTGTCAAAAGCTTCTATTAGATAAATATAGATCAATCTGTCTTCTAGATGTAGTGGAGCAGCAGAGAGAGACCTGCTGGCAAGAGGAACGGGTGTGAGAACTGGATGTTTTCTCTCATAGGTTTTAAGAGAAAAGCAACTAAAAGAGAAGAAACATCATCATGTAAACAAAATCACACCGATACACGCTATTGCATTTGATGCTAATGTGCTGTGTCACCTCAAATTAGACATCCCGAATTTACAGAAATACCTGAGTATATTATTTGATGACATTACATAAAGTTTTCTTCATAAGAAACTTCATCAACACTTTTTTAAGGCCACAGTGATAAGGTTATAGAAAGGGTAGCTGTTGGTAAAGGGCACACGTCTTGGGACTGCCAGTCCAACACTGCTCCCCTGCCTGGGAGACTTGCTGTGAGACCAGCTCAGCACAGTCAGGACACACAGACACTAAGCCTGGCTGACAGCGACAGACCCTCCCATTTTTCTCTCACAGTTTTTCCCCTCAATTATTTCCCCAAACTGTCAGCTTTGCGTTGGTAGAACCTGTCCCATTGGCTCATCCTAGGTTTGGGTGATGTACTTTAGAGGGGCACATTTCTTTTGGTGTATTTTAATTTGTGTTTTGCTTGTATGTGGCCTCAAGTTTGCTTTTAGGTATGGCTTGATCCACCTGTGTGGGTGACAATGAATTATGGTGACACCTGCTTTAGTACACAGATCACTAGAATACTGCTCTCTGTTATGGTTGAGTTATATTACTGGTTTTAGAATATTGTTATATTACTGGTGTACCCATTCTACAGATGTCTCAAAATGATTTGGAAATAGTAATTTTTATTGATCCAAGCTGAAAACAGTGGCACTAATGTAATGCTTCCCATGGGTGTTTTAGTTCATATTGATTCATTGATTTAATTGAATTATTAACTGCTGAGGTTATATTTCACCTTTCAAATATCGTTGTATTCAATGTGCAAACTGCAGACTGCTGAAAATGAGCAAGGCTTTGTTTGTCCTGGTCTTTGTCTCCAAGATGGGACAATAATTGAGAAGCCATGGAAGTGCTATTTTTAGACAGGATGGCAATTATCTGTTTCCTGTGAAAGTAAATTGTTCATAGTCCCTCATGGCATACTGATTGGCAGTTAACCTCAACATTCTACAGGCCCCAACTGACAGTACAAAATGTCACCAGAGTAGCACAAGTTTTAGACATAGACCAGTGCTTATTAATTTCAACTTAATAAGATCAAAACAACGAGGTGCTTGCTGAGACCGCCTGTCCAGTCACCACGCTGATCCTTCACCAGACCCTCTCTGTGGGGTGTCCAGGTGCTTGAGAGGGGTGAGGAGATAGTTTTCTTGAAACAGAACCCAGAGGATAGAGTGCTCCGGGTGACAGGGAGCTGACACACCCTGGGAGGTGACGATGGCTGCAGGCGGGGGGGGGCAGGGGGGGGTGCAGGAGGGGGTGCAGGTCGGGGTGTCACCATGGGCCTCTCGTGCCACCCCAGCCCTTGGTTTCCTCTTCTGCAATTATCGTAATTAGGAGATCGTTTTCAGCCGTGGAGAGATTTACAGCCTACTTTCCATGCCGGTTGGAGATTCTGAAGCCCAGAATCTTTAGTAGCGTACTCCTGGAATAACATTTTAGCACCAGTAGAATGGCACGTAAGACTGACCTACAGTTCAAAGTGTGGCACATAAAATACACCAATAAATATTCATGGTTAATTTGACTAAATTCATTTATTCATGGCTCTTGAAACAACATTTTAAAATGACATCATAACAATTTTTCCTCACCTATTATTTAACAGTCCCAAAGGGTAGCTAGTACCAATACTTCACACACCTCAGCGGTCAGAATATGTTGTGTGTCCTGAAATCAGGCACGCTTCATGGTAGAGCGAGCCCTATCTGTCACGCCTTAATAGCCGAGACCATGAGGTTGCCGTACAGTGCGATCAGTACAGGCCCTTGGGTGCTTTTGTGCCTGGCAGGCAATCCCAAAATAAAATAAGTCCTCCAAAATATGGTACATAGGCTAGAGAGCAACATCACTTGGGATGTCCTGAACAGGTCCCTTCTCTCACATCCTAAAACTCATATTTTAGGTTTAGTCAGAGCTCCAGTCACATGACGATCAGATGGAAGCCATGACGACGAAAAGTTGAGGCTTCTGTATGAAGAGACCGCATTTGACCAACACGGTGAGCTAGGTCAACCCTTGTGTTATCTTCGGGACATTGTGACCCTTCAGTCATTGTGACCCCCCCCCCACGTGTTGCAAAAACTTTACCTCATACAAAAATAAATTGAAGCATTTTCTTTTAACCGTCGGGCTGTCTCACACCCCCCACAGCGCGAAGGTTAAAAGAAAAAGCTTTTTTTTGTTTTTGTATTGGGAAACCTTGTCGCAGCATAACGATGGCTCGTTGTGAACCTTCTGGTCAGTGTGACCCAAAGGCAGCACAAAGGCTGAGTGAGGACAGTGTGTAAAGTGGGAGGAGGTTTGGGTTGTTGCTTAGCGAGGCTGCACCTGGGCTTCAGACAGGGTGTGGAGCTACAGCCACAGGTGCATGCTGGGAATGTGCCTTTGAAGAACACATTGGGGGGAAGCAACCAGGGCATGATGTCTAATGATGCCATAGATTTCCAATGTGCATATGAAGATGTGGGCCAATGCAAGTCTGCCCTTTGTGAAGAAATAAATGGTTTGCTCGGCTACCACCACTTCATTTTCTCTGGTTTTAGACTAAAAACATTTCAAAGATTTAGCAGCACACGAGAGTCGGTCATCCATATGCACATACTGTAACAACAATATGAAAAGATCCTCTCCAATGGACCAACCCTTCAATTTGCAATCCAATTACGAGCTTACCGTGCACCAAGGGGTATTAGGAGGTGAGAGACCGAACCTGCGCTGGTGTTTCCTTACCTGCCCCTTATTGACAGGGCTATTGTGGAGATCGTCAGAGACCATTCCGATTGGTGTAATAGAGATCACAGCCGGCTGTCAGTTTGCACCTCCCCTTTCGTACCTCCCCAGGTCTAAAACCAACGGTGACATAAGGACTCACTCAAGGGTTCATTCCGGTAATGAGAACGCCACCATTGTGTTTTCGGGTGCTTTATTGGGGCTGAAGGGCCAGTGTGTCAAGCTGACTGAGATGCACTTCGGTACTGCTGTATTGATTTGGGGCCACTCTAACAAATGTTGGGATGGTGAAGCGTTCAAAAACAAAATGATTGGACATAAACATGTAACGCACACACCAGTTTCATGTGTGTTGACGGGTGCAACAGACACCCAAAGTTCATGCATTTTACACAAAAGTTAAAGCTTAGTGATATGTCTGTTGTCAGTAGCAGAAATCGTATATTGATGTATCAATTCCATATCAATGACAAGCCGATAGATGGCTTGATTGTAGAAGATATGCCCTTCAGCTGACCCTTCCTACATGACAACGTTCTGGTGCTGGATGCTGCTACTAACCAAAGTCAAGCAGAGGACACGATCTCACTCTAGGGCTTCCACTCTTACAGCAGACGTTATTCAGTGACTGATATCCCGAGAGAGCCTTAAATTAGTACACAAACCACTCCAAAGATGATTGCCTGTAATCTAAGAACATAATTAAGATAAGTATGGAAACTAATGTCATTAATTAGAGAACATTGTTTTAAAGGTATTTTATTTACAGAAAGTGCATTGGCAAAAAGTATTAATTTATATAGTTAAGTTAGTGCATCATGTTCTACCCTCTCTAAACCATGTCTATTCAAATGTATTGAATCATACATGACCAAGTTCCTGTTTCCCTCTGACATACGCACATACACACGTGTACGCACGACACAGTTGAAACTCGACAAAACCCTAGGAACTAGAGTGAACCCAAATGGGTTACCCTGGGTCATTGGCACCCATATCTAGGTTAGATCACAATGGTGCCAAACCACAAAGCATCGACACGCACATTTGCCATACAGCAAATCACTGCAAACGGGACTCACAAAAAAAAAGTACAAGTGCAAGTGACTTCCTCATGTCAACAGTAGCGGGCCTCAAAAAATGCTGAGCATCCTCCCTATCCATGGCCACCCTTTAAATCCGGCTTCTCACCGGGGAACAAAAGGGGAAATATTTGGACTTTGGAACTGGTGATTGAGGCCATTGAGAAGTCTGCTCTGGGATCGGATGCAGTGAATTAGTGTAAAGCCTCTGAGAGAATAGAGCTGACGTAAGCATGTAACTGTGGCCCCTGAACTCCTGCCATGCAACTGTGGGCCTGACATGACCAGCTTCAACACGTAGACCGCTACTTCTGGTGTCCTGCAGTACTGTGTTATAATCCTGTGGGAAGCGTACTGTATTTAGGAAAATAGCGTTTGTGTGTGTATGATTAGCTAATCGTGGGTGAGGTGAAAGTATCTCCTTCAACTTTTGGAGTTTATCAGAAGTAGACCTGGGGAAAACATATGTGTGTCTCTAATCCCAGTCTCTGGTCACTTCTCTCTTTCTCTCCATTTTTTTTCACTCTAGTTCTGGCCCTTCTGTGCCACCCTTGTTCACACTATTATGAATGGTTTGTATGCTCCAGAAAAGCCCCGAGCAAGAGAAGCTTGTGGCACACCACCATATGCCTGAACAAAATGACCATATGTCTCACTGGTTAATTCATCATTGCCAGGCAATTCTGTTTATACATTGTCTCAAAATGTTAAATCTACTGAACATATTTTACTTGCAGTTGCTCTAGAATTTTACGAAATTATTAAAAGCCAAAAGTGTGAACAGTTTGCATTCCAGTATTTTCGACTTTGTATTCCTCAAACCCCCAGTTATCGTTTATAGTTAATTACCGAAAACCTATTAAATTACATTTAATGTAAAACTCCCCTGTTTCTTTCTCTGTGCGTAAGTGTCATTAACTCTCATTAATTGAGTGTGTGTTTTTGTGTGTGTAGTTGTACGGAGGAAAGAAAAAATTAGTAACCAAGAGAGACCGTGGGAAAAGAGAGAGCAACAGAGGCAGAGGGAGAGTAGAAACAGATTAGAAGGTAACTCACAATAGCACACACTTTCTACCACGCTGAAATGGGGTCAGGTGCTGGTGAAATTAGGGCTCCACTGCACTGGGCAAGGCTGTGTGGAATCGACAGATGGAGGAAAGGTACCCAGAGAGCCCAGACCTGCTACAAATAGCTCTAAACACACACACACACACACAAACACATACATGCCTACACACTGTTCCCTCGTTAACAAACAACAGGTAGCAGCTATGTGCTTATCAGCTTCAAATGCTTTGCGGGAATAAACCTGTAGACGTTTCATATGCGCAGTACTGATTTATTTTAGCCATGAAGATCATCCGAAGAGGTTTAAACCTGAAAGTAGTCATTTGATAAGTTTCCCATATTGATCCATTGGGCTTTATTGTGTTGACTATGACGAAGACAAAGTAGTATTTTGGGACCAGAGATAGACCTTGTGACATGTAATGAGTTCTGGCCTGGTTTTGTCTGGCGCTGCTCAGTTTCCTGAGGCTGGCGCTAAGACAGACCCCTCCCTGTGCCCAGTGCTGGGGCCTCGGCAGGAGCTGTCCAATCACATTGCAGTTAAACCATCAAGGTTAGTGTAGAGGGACACAAGGAACACAGTGCTCCAGTGATGCTCTCTCTCTCTCTCTCTCGCTCTCTGTCTCTCTGTCTCTCTGTCTCTCTCTCTCTCTCTCTCTCTCTCTCTCTCTCTCTCTCTCTCTCTCTCTCTCTCTGTCTCTCGTGTCCTGGTTCTGCCACTATAACAATGGACTGAGAAAAATAAACACCCCTATAGGTTTTATAAGAACATGCTGTTTGAACCCATATCAACTCGGGATGGAGAATTAGTAATAGCTGCTACCACTCACCGTACCGTACCGTGGTGAATCCCTAACCCTTAAACTTAGAAAACACTCCATTTATCATAACCCTCTGTCATCGTGCATGCTAGTTAATTCTGTTCAATATGCAGGTTTAAATATCTCAACACCTTCCTAGCCTCATCTAAATTGGGCAGATATATAACACCCTCGCTGTCTAGCTCGTACTGACAGGCATTTGTCCATATCAGAACAGGAGGTGGGAAGACAGGTGGTCGAGAATGAGAGCTCCCTTGAAATTAGCCTTTTTCAAATGAAATTCCGTTCTAAAAATATTACCCTGGATTTACCCTAGAGGCACAGTCACCTCGGTAGAGGGGTTTAATTCATGCCATGACTGGCATCTGTTGAAATGAACAAGGCATGTCATCAAGCTAGCCTGGGGACACAAGGTAAGCTGGTGTGCAACAGTACCCTGCTCCTCAATTGTACTTAGACAGGTCTAGGAAAACCTTCTCAATAAACGTGTATAAATAATAGTTTAATTAAGATAAATGAGTCAGTGAAGGGTGTTCATGTTTGGTTAACAATCATTTAGAACAGCTGGCTGCTTGATGCTCTTACTTATTACAACAACAAAAACATGGACCTTAGTCTGTAAAAAGAAAATGTCTAGAAAATTCATCAGACATTAAAAAAGCTGCAAAGAAGCTCCAGGTATTATTAAGTAAATTAAACTGGAAGTGAGTTTGGCCTTCCAGTGCGTTGGGGTCATGGTTCAGGGGGGGTCAGGTGGAGCAGGAGTGAGGGCTGAAGAGGGTTGCTGGCGGGGACACAGGGGGGTATTTTCACAGCCTCAGGGGGAGGGTGGTGGGTCAGTGGACAGACAGACAGGAGCTTTTCTCAGCGTCCTGTCAGTGTGGGTGCCTCCCGGGGACAGAGTGAACCCTAGACCCACAGCAGAGCCACAGGCCAGCGACAACCTCCCACTTAGTACAGCCATTAGGTAATGAGATGCCTTAAAGCTAATGTGAAAAGGGTTTCGACTAAACCGTTTTCAGAACACTGCTAAAGTGTGGCAACGTGCATGGGTATGTTACTAAGGAGTGATGAGATACGTGTTTGCTACTGTGCTACTTAAACGCATCCTTAGGAATTGTATGGGCCCTGGAAAAGATTGAAATATCGGCTGGAGTGACACATATGCCTATCTGGTTTTTAGTTGAATAGCTGGTGTTGTTTTTATATAAGTTTGTCATATAGTCTGTGAAGTAAAAGTCCTGCGGGTGTTCTCAAACACACGTGTGTCTGTCACGGGGACAGCCTGCATGGCGCGCTGAGGACATGCTCGAATTCATCCTGCTTAATAGAGTGGAGGCTCACTCTTTCAGTGGAAACCCCATTGATCAAACAGCAATCCACCAGTTTACCACTGAGAAATAATGAGGCTCAAATAGCAAATCACCATTGCATAACTGCGTGAGACAATAAGTTGCATCTATGCCGCCCGAACGAACAATATATTAGGCTATTTAATTTGCGACGGACAAGAGCTCTCTATCGGCGCGAAATGCGACTAATATGAGAGGAGGGTTTCTCTTGTGGAAATGTCCTGAACAACATCTCACTGTTTTGATTCGTTGGTCAATTCTAACTTGAATCCACATTATACAGGTGGTTAAATAATAGAAGTGACCCCATTGTGCCACAGGGGCACATAAGGGAGGACGGTCGTCAGACTGCCTTGGTAATAACAACAGGTAGCCATACAAACACTGCTTTTATGGGTTGATTGTTCCATACAAAAATAGACTGTATAGCCAACTTTTGCTAGCTGAATTATTATCTACACATAAAGTTAAAGTTTGGTTACATTTGTAACTAAACGTGTTAATAAATTCTCTTACAAAATTATGACTGAAAAATCTGTGGTTTCTATGTTAACCATCTTATCCTAAACAGCGTTGACTGATAAAATAACCTGTTAAGTTAGCCTGATAACAGACTCTAAAGCCTGGATACTTGCTGTCTAAAGCTTGAAGTAGATCAGTATTTATGGAGTTGATGAGGCAAGATAATAACTTTTAGACTTAATTCAGAGTTGAAGGGTGGATGGGTTATGTAAGAGGGCACTGAATACTGAATGTGCATGTCAGTGAGAGGCGGTGTGTAGGGCTACTTGTAATGATGATCATATCAAACCATCATGATCTACTTTCAGGACACTAAGGGGAGCCAAGGACTGAGAGGAAGACCAGTGAAGAAGAGAACTTGAATGCAGTTTGCCAGAGTCATTATGTAAAGGTATTAATGGTTTCTCATATTATGCAAACATGGCTCACTGTAGTACCAAGCTATAGGTGCAGTTCTGTGATCAGGACTTTCAATGACACAATACTGAAACACGCATACACAGACACAACACTCTACCACATACAAACTACTCAGAAGTTTGACTATGAATACACATATAGACTACTGTACAGTACAGTGTGTCTATTAATAAGCCTAACAATTCTAGCTCATTTTAAACAACTGCAATATCCCCATTCCTAATCACCCCATGAGATGGTAGAAATGAAATGAAGTGAATAGGAATGGTCCCCAAGCCTGAAATAGCACTGTCGAAGGGAGGCACAGGGAGTAATGTAATTGGGGTGCTTAGTGACAGGCCGAACAGGGGAGGAGGAGAGTTCAACCCTTTCTCCTGGGCCTTCCTTCACACAAAGAAGAACTAGTTCCATGTGGGAGGAAACAACCCCGTTCTTTTTTGCCGTTCCTTACATTTTAATGTTGAAAGTTCAAATAAGAGGCAGGCTGAGGAGACTGAGGTATCTACTGTACAGGTAGCAGTAGCGTCAAGGTTAGAAGGTGAGGATGTGTGGAGGAAATCGATGCCTTTTTGGCACATTATCATACGAACTCCCTCAACTACAAATTGAATTCAACAGGATGTCACTTATACCAGAAGTGCTCAGTATGCTGTATAAATATGCCAATTGGCCAATCGCTCGCAAATTGACATTGATCCTTCATGTATAAACAAATAGATTCTCGCTATTGACATCTTAATTGAATCATTAATCAAATAACTGATCGTTCGCATTTTGGAAATGTTTTTCAATTTCAGAGTCAAAAGATAATGAGATTTCCCGACTATGGTAGAGTGGAATACAAACTGTCAGCCGTGATAAATCAATCACGTCTGTGCGGTGACAGACTGACTCCCTCCTGGGATGACGGTGACTGGGGAAAATGACATGACACAATCACTATCATCGTTATGATCATCAAAGCTTCTTCATAGGAACCTGGTGATTAATGCAGATTAGACCTCAGTAGTACAGCTGGCAGGAGCAGCTACATCTCTCTAACACTGTGTTCTGCTTCTCTCTGGCTGCTCCATCTCTCTCTCTCTGCCTCGGAAATCTCTCTCTGTCCTCATCTCTCTCTCTCTCTCTCTCTCTCTCTCTCTCTCTCTCTCTCTCTCTCTCTCTCTCTCTCGGCCACTCGTGGGTCTATTCCTTTCTCTTTTCCTCGTTCTCTCTGTCCCTTCTCCTCCCTCTATCTGATGAGTCATAGTCACACAGTGCTCTGTACAGGCAGGGTCTGTGTTTGGTTAACAGGCAACGGAGACGTTCTCACCTCTCTCATGCCGCAGTACAGTAGCCTACTGTTGGTAGCCAGAAACAGGACTGCTATTACTGTACACGTTCTCCCAGTATCCATGGAAGCAGCATCTCACTTGGACCTCTCCTGGGGAGGCAAACCCCACTTTGCACACACTCACACTCACACTCACTCACACATAGCTAACCCAGACAGTAAGGACTTGCTGTCCAGTGGCAAACGTAATCTTTCTTGTTGAATCGTTGCTAGCACCAGGTATTTACAAAGAATCCATGATGACCGTAAAGACCAGGCGTCCTTCACTATCAACACAGATACAATCTATAAGCCGGAGTTTAGGGGAAAAGGAAAAAAGAGAAAGGTTCCTTGGCTGATGATTCATAAGTGATAAAGATGAGCCAGAACCAGTCTTGCTGTATTTAGAATCTTCTCACTCTCTCCTCCCCCCAGAGTATTTGTCATCTCCTTTAGTGGTTGACTGATGACTGGCGCTCTGAAAAGATGTGAAAAAAGCACGCTATTCTTGCTAGGCAGCATGGATGATAATGTCACCATACAAACCAGTCAAGGGTAATGTATTCCATGACAGCAACACCAGAAAAGCCACAGGTTGAAATTGTTCAAAAACACCAGACAAAACCAGGAATAGCTTTGTATGTTTAGTATTTGAGATGAAAAGTACAAGATACGATAGGTTTGTTTGATCACATATTAGGCGGAGCATGATGCCAAAGAGAATCTCTGGTGAGGAGACTGTATTGTATGGAGAGCTAGTTCTTACTTGTTGATATCGAGGAAAAACTGGTTTCACTCCTCATGAGGAACGATAAGAGTTCTGGCGCAGTACACCTCTCTCTTTCACGCACGACACACACACACACACACACACCACACACACACACACACACACACACACACACACACACACACACACACACACACTTACTGAACACACACACACACATCACAAGCCCTGGGGTCAATACTGATTACATGTTGGACAAGTGTGAAGGGCGTCTCCACATTAAGGCACACAGCCCTGGCAGCACGGTCTATCAATACATCACACTCTATCGTCAAGGTGACATACCAACCGAGAACACCAAATAATGCATGAGCTACAGTATATTTGTGACGGGCATGTAGCAAACCCTCAAACAACTCATCTCAGAAAGATGGAAGGCAAGTGACCTGACATCACAGGTGCTTTGCCTGACCAGATGAGGCCTTAACACAAAAAGCATGACTGCGTGAAAATGTGTTCACAAATAATTTGGCTTCACAGCCATAAGCACAACAAATTATATTTTAAGGTAGATCAAGTGGATATTTGACGAGCGAAATTGGTTTTTATGCGTGTCCAAGAATAGCCATAACAAAAGAATCCCCTAAAAACGATAAGCTTTTCACTGAGATTCAATTATAACTGATCATAAACACAGCTTTCACACTGAATCATGGGTTTTGAATGATTTGTCTGTGCATCAAGTTACTGTCCACTGGCAGTGCCATGTCGTAGGAGGGAGGGAGTGAGAGAGGGAGGGTGGGAGGGAGGGAGGGAGTAAGAGAGGGAGGGAGGGAGGGAGTAAGAGAGGGAGGGTGGGAGGGAGGGAGGGAGTAAGAGAGGGAGGGTGGAGAGAAGGGAGGGGATGTGAAAGAGCCCACACTGGCTGCAAATGGCAGCTTCTGTGACACAACGAGAGAGGGAGGGAGTTGGAGAGGAGAGACAGGGAGAGAGAGAACAAGCAAGACACTGTGAGGAGCAGAGAGAGAGAGAGAGAGAGAGTGAAAGAGAACTGCCAGATGAACTAGATCAGATTGCAGAGGCTGATAGAGAGGGGCTGTTCAGCTAATAAGCGGAGGTGATCCACTAGTTTTTGCAAAATGTGACAAATAGACTTCATGTGACCGAAGATGGAAGCTGAGCACACCTCTTGAGTGACTTCAGGAGATGGAGATGCAACACAGTCCCCCAGACTGGGAGCTTCTTCAGTGTCTCGTCTTCACCCCACAGTTGAGGACAGACTGAGGAGGCAGACAGTCAAAGAATCAACATTTGTTTTATTTTCGTGAGAGAGAGAGGAGGGCAGTGACGGCCGTGAGAGTGTTTCTTGTATGTGCGATACACAAAAGACAGACAACACAGGGGACAAACACTCAGAGATATACGATGAAGAAATTCAAAGGGTTTCTATGCCTGTGGCTCAAAAGGATGGAGTGGTTCTACCCCTAGCTAGAGCGTCTCCCAGCAGCTCAGGGGACTACAACTCTGAGGATGCTTCAGTTTGGCTAGATGGGATACTGGGTGCAAGGATACTACTGCTGTTCGTCTACAGACAAGACCACACATGTTGGACATATAAGGTAAGAAAAAGGACCTGTAACTCAACACAAGTTTAGATCAGGCTAGATGCCTTAATGTCTGTTTGGTGAAATGAATCATTGGTCAGTGGTTTGATGGGTCTAAGAGTCTGGGCTGGCGATGTCCTGTATGCCCCCGACAAGTCCTTTAATTCAGGGTTGCTATCCCCTTCCCCTGATTAGGAAAACTGTGCCTTTTCCATGTAAATAGTGTGTGGTAGAGATTGTGTGTACTAAACGGTGCACCCTGTCACTTCATACTGACACACTGTAACTAAACGGAGTTACCTGCACCTTTAGAATAAAGGTTTCCAAAACGGATTCACCACATTCCTTTTGGAACCACAACACATACACAATAATTATGGGACCACTGGTTGCATTTGTGCAGAAGCAGCTTCTCTGACATTGATTCTCTACATTCTTTTAGATTGTAAACCATAAAATACTCAATATACTCTACAGCAAATTCACAAAAAAATCTTTTTGGGATAGGAATCTGTACAATACATTTATATTTGTCTACGTCAGTGTGGAGACAGGAGATAAAACAACAAGCGATATCATAGTTTGCACATCTCCCGATTCGTTCTCATTTGAATGGGCACATGCAGGAGAGGTCGTGGGAATAAAGCAGCGTGCCCTCTGATATCTCCGAGCTGCCATTATGCTGTCCACAGGGAGGCTCTGTGACTGCAGCCTCCAAACCGACGCTACGCCGCTAGGTACAGAGACGTGACCAAGACCTCACTCCAAATCACAATATCTACAGGGTACGATATGATATAGTATCCCGTGTTTCAGAGTCAGATCAATGTCCACTTCCTGATTTTCTTCTACACAAATAGCACACGAATAAACCGGACAAGGTGTCATGTTACCCTCATGTTACATTAAGATAGAGCTGGTGAAATGATATCCTTTATGGAAAGACGTTAACATGAAGCAGTTTATTTCCATCAAAGTCACATTTCACCTATTTACTTGTACAGACTAGAGAATGAAGGCTTGCATACTGTGACCATATATACATGGAAAGACACTGATTAACTATATTAGGTTATTCACCTGTCCTTCGATAAACAGGTATATAGCTGTGAAACTGGTACTTTTCTTTTACCCTGGCAGATGCTTCCTTTGTGGGAGAGATGCAGTCATTTAATTGATCAAGATAATGGCTTTCTGCCTACAAAGTGTGACTCCACATATTAAACCAGTAGGCACAGTGACATGCAGTAACAGTTCAGAAAGGCAAGCCCACAGGCAAGGAACACGAGTAGATATGTTCTTAAACCGGAAAGTAAATGTTCTCTGAGTGCCTTCGTACTCATGGCATATTAACAGGTACAGTGGCCTCAAAAACGTCTTATCACAGAGCCTAAGTGATGAGTTATAGCATAGGAAAATACCTGTGGGTCACTTGAGATGACATGAGGGGAGGGGTAAGCTGCAGGCAATCACAGGACACTGGATCCTCAGCCACAATAGCCGTCGGTGGTGGCCACAGTTTCTGGCCCTCGGGCTCAATTTCCAGCGTTTCCCTAAGATAGAATACCCCTCTGCTACACTCACAAACACTGACACAAACACACACACATACACACACGCTGACAAACACTTAACTGCCAATCAACGGCAAAGGAATGAAGCCATATGACTCAACTCACGAACTGCGTTCACCTGATTCCAGAGCTTCAGCTCTCCTGTTCTCCTTCTACCTATTCAGTGTACCTTAGGCTGCCTGTTGTTGAACTGTATCTGTGAGAGATGCTCTTTTAGAATGTGTCTTACTAAGTGACTAATACCAGATAGTCTCATGATACCTGAGTGTGTTTCAAACAAATGTGGTCAGCACAGTCTATTATTCACTCATATGTGATATCTATGAAGACATCATACTAGTATATCTTGTTGTTTAACTGACACACTGCATGTCGTACATCATAGGTATGGAGATATAGGCTGAAGGCTCAGTCGTTCCTTATAACACCTTCAGAGATGATCTGAAGAGATCAGCGCAATTTCTTGTTACGTAACTGACATGAAAATAAAAATAATTAATTGATCAAATGTCAAACGAGGCTTGAGGCGGTCTCCCATTCACTGTAGCTCTGAAGGTGACAGTCTCACGGCTGAATTCAGAAAACAATTTGTTTTATTACTGGATGTCTGATATCACGCTGCATGTCAACAACGTTGCAGTTCATGTTTTTACTCATGACTTCAGTGTCACAAATAAGCGTGAGTCTTTCACAAATACAGCATTGAGAGAATGTGCTTTTCAAACAAGACATTTCTCAAAACCCCAGTGATTCATCTAAACCTCCTGAGGGCCAAAATCAAAGCCAAACCTTGTGCATCTAAACCTTTTCATATCGTAGGTTTTTCTTCTCTCAAGCTGAGGCTTGGAGGCATTTACCTAATAACTCTGAGCAGGCCACAGGGTTCACTTTCATATGAACAATACATGGAACACCCGATACACTGCTATAGAATGATAGGTCGACTCAGAGAACCATAAAGGTCTGGCCAGGTCATGCATACAGTATACGGTAGAGTCAAAGAAGAAAGGTGATGTCAACAAAAAATAGAAGAAAATACATTGACTCAGCAAGACACTGTATACAGCCACTGAAGTCATCAAGTTATACAGTTAGCCCCTTATCACAAGGCCTTAAGTGTTTGAACAATGATAGGAATCCGCTTGAGCTTGTCGAGTATGATCTGTTTACTTTTTGAGGGACGATAATTTGATTATATAAGCCATGTCACCGAGGTAAAACAGACCATCCTGTATCAAGGTCAGTCATCGCCAAAGTAATGAAACGCAAGCTTGTACACTCAAAATGCAATAGTACAGACAGGTTGCTTGACAAAAGAAGGTAAATGCAGTAAAGATAGACAGCCAAGTTCTTCATGTGTAATAAAATGGCGACGCTCATAGGGTACGTTTCACAGTGAGATTAAGTGTGGTGAAAGTCTGTGTTAGACAGGGGGACCAGGGGGACTTGGGAGTGCATGTCAGTAGGCCTTCAAGTCTTCAGTGTCTCGATTGTAATCAGGTGATAAAAGCTAGCTAAACCCAGAGGAAGGGACTCTCTGACCCTGTAACACTGTCCATGAAGCACACCAGCCAGTCCTATCTTCATGACTTCCCTGGTAACCGCTGGCAACGGAATCTACTGAGCTGACACACTTCAGCATGAGACGATGGCCGATAGAAATGTCTGCCTTAATTGACTATACGTGTGAAGCTACAATACCTGTGATTAGTTTGTTTGTGTATGTGTTTGTGTGTGTGCACATATGTGAGCGTGTGCATGCATGCATAAATCAATCCCATCTGATTTTTCTTATTACCTGGCGTGTAAAATAAGTTTTCACTCTAGACTTTGGATCTTAAAGTAGGCGATAGACCTATAGAGGTTGTGTAGCTACCTCCAGCATAGCAGGTGCCATGGGAAAATGCTATAAATTATATGACATCCTCATAGCATGATTAATATTATTGCAAACTGTACAGAATGAGGTCAAATAAATAGAGCTTGAAACCTGGCTAAGTAGTGACAGAAATGTTCATTTTTTAGGCCAAGTTGCCTCCTCCCTCCCTCTCCCTGTGCGAAGCATCTGGGATAGCGCACCCATGGAAACGATGGCACGCACACGGGTCCCCTGGGTCCCAAATTAAATACACGTGCACACACAGGCACACAGACTGGGACACACATGCCCACACACCTGAAGTTATCACAGATTTTGTGCTGACAACCACAAACTTCACAAGTGTACCTCATTTGATATATGTTCGGACATGAATAACCTACATCTGATGTGACTGAAATCTGATCTGATGTTCACGTGTGGTATTATGAAAGACTTCTTCGATCAATTATGCATTTCATCTAACTATGCTCGAGTGACTACTCTTCGATCCAGCTACGGTAGTGAAATAACACACAAACACCTGGTAGTCTGTGACAGGTGGCATTTCGTCATTGTCAACATGCTTTAAAATGCTAAAAGCCCAGGAAATTGCATGCAATAGACGTGTCTGCATGAAGCCAGCTCCTCTCCACTCGCCAGGCTCTCAGCACAGACATGAGAGCACTTTGGAGACAGCCAATTGGAATGCACGTGTTGAGGCGTATTGAGTCGTGATGTTCCTCCAGAGAAGGATGTAAAGAGGCCGGGGGAAAGGCTCAGATGGCATTTTTGGGGTGGTGAAGGTAGTGTCATCGGATCTGATTCATACTCAATGTATGGTACGTGACATACGCAGGATCAATGGGTTATATTTTCACTCGGCATTCGTCATGCTCCACCATACACAAATTATTAGTCCAAAAACAAGAGGGGTAAAAAACAAAGACGTATTCCCACACGTGGTGCGATTAGTTAGCAAATGACTGGATTCATGATGTGCTATGACTGTAGAGACTAACACGTTTCCCTTTTCTCCTCCTCCTAAAGACTGGTTGGATCGAAGCACAAACCCCCAATCCTGCCTTCTCCCTGGCGTGTCGACAGCCTGACATGAGGCTTGGCTGGTAGTGCCACCACAAGGGGCCTCGAAACGCACGTCGCAGTCCGGGCCGTCTCTGGCTCTCCACCCCTGCAGCCGGAGGCCCGGCCGGTAGCATGAGCGTGGGGCGGACCAATCGCTACAGCATTGTGTCGTCCGAGGAGGAGGCCCTCCGCCTCACCACCATGCACGGCATGAACGGCTTCGGCAACGGCAAGATCCACACGCGGCGCAAGTGCCGCAACCGCTTTGTCAAGAAAAATGGGCAGTGCAACGTGCAGTTCTCCAACATGGAGGACAAGTCGCAGCGCTACATGGCCGACATCTTCACCACGTGCGTGGACATCCGCTGGCGCTGGATGCTGGTGGTCTTCACGCTGGTGTTTGTGGTCTCCTGGCTCGTCTTCGGGCTGGCCTTCTGGGTCATCGCCCTGCTGCACGGAGACCTGGACAACCCGGCTGGGGACGATAACTTCACACCCTGCGTCCTTCAAGTCAACGGCTTCGTGGCGGCTTTCCTGTTCTCCATCGAGACGCAGTCCACCATCGGCTACGGCTATCGCTGCGTCACGGAGGAGTGTCCAGTGGCCGTCTTCATGGTGGTCTTCCAGTCCATCGTGGGCTGCATCATCGACTGCTTTATGATCGGCGCTATCATGGCCAAGATGGCACGGCCCAAGAAACGGGCACAGACGCTGCTCTTCAGTCACAACGCCGTCATCGCCATGCGGGACGGGAAGCTGTGCCTCATGTGGAGAGTGGGGAACCTCCGTAAGAGCCACATAGTGGAGGCTCACGTCAGAGCGCAGCTCATCAAAGCTCGGATCACAGACGAGGGAGAGTACATCCCTCTGGACCAAATAGATATCGATGTGGGGTTTGACAAAGGCCTCGACAGGATTTTCTTGGTCTCGCCCATAACCATCCTCCACGAGATCGATGAGGACAGCCCCCTGTTCGGGATCGGCAAACAGGACTTGGAGACGGCAGACTTTGAGATTGTCGTCATCCTGGAGGGGATGGTGGAGGCCACCGCCATGACAACACAGGCTCGCAGCTCCTACCTGGCAACCGAGGTCCTGTGGGGCCACCGGTTTGAACCGGTTCTCTTCGAGGAGAAGAACCTGTACAAGGTGGATTACTCTCACTTCCACAAAACCTACGAGGTGCCGTCCACTCCCCGCTGCAGTGCCAAGGACATGGTGGAGAACAAGTTTCTGGTCCCCAGCTCCAATGCCTTCTGCTACGAGAACGAGCTGGCTTTCCTCAGCCGGGAGGAGGAGGAGGAAGAGGAGGTGGGAGGTAGTGGCATCAGAGCTCTGGCCAGCCTGAGTCCAGACCGGAACAGTCGACACGAGTTTGAGAGGCTACAGACCCCCAGGGTACTGGATCAGAGATCGTACCGGAGAGAGTCCGAGATATGACCTCTTACCTTTGACCTCTGCTATAGGGTCGACTTTTGATACCGTTTTGTTTCCAAGGGTGAAAATGCAGAACAATGCAAAGTGCCATAGGAAAGCTGATACTGTGAGGATGATGTGAGGAGACAGTTGAGGGAAAGAGGGACTTTATTGGAAGTGCAAGCAGAAGTACACAGCTCACTAAACTGTGGTACAGAATGTCCACAACAAAGGAAAAGGCCAGTGAAGGACCTTCTTCCTTCAAACTTGAATCTTTTTTTCATAATGTTTAATTTGATTTGAGCGTGTTCAATGAGAGTTCATCGAAAAAGCTATAAGGACGAAAACCTAGTAATCAAAATGTAGGTGTAAATACATTGCTTAGATAAGTTATGTTGCGTGTGGAGTATACTTTTTCAACAAAAAAACTTCTTTAAAAAATGACTTTTTTTATTTTTAATTTGTCAAATTATAGTGTTACAGAATAGAAGCTTCCTGCAAGCTCCAACATTGCTGTAATTGTATTGGCTTCAACTGAGTTGTGAACGACTCCTGATTCCTGTACGCAGCATTTGAAAGCCATTGGCAATGATAGGACAGCTGCCCACATGATGTTGAGAACGACTTGGGTTTAATATCAGTGTAAATCTTAAATCAAATCTTTAAAATCAGTTGTGATGTGTATATGCATCATTTGCACTATTAACAGAATAGACAAATACTGTATATGTTGCAGATTGATTTAGAATGGGAGTAACGAACTAAAAGTATTTTTGATATCACAAATATTATAAAACCATTTGCTCAAATGTTGTGAAAGATAACAGATAACAGATAATGTTACCCTGCTAAATAGTGCATTGAATTCCCCTAAAGATCTGAACAACACATATTTCCTTTCCTTTGAATTGAAAACCAAGATTGAAACGAAACATCATGGGGATAATATCACTCTAGTCCATCTATGTATATTATTCTTTCTGAAAAAAATCTATGCACATAGATGTTATAAATATCAGGTGACGAAGGAGGGTTCGGTGGAGTTCTGTGGAATATGTAATGATGTAATTTGTTACCATCGCATGTTTCCACAAAAAGAACAGGTTGAAACAATCTGAGATGAAAGAGTTTCCTAAATTCATTAAGAATGAAAGGCTTTCAGAAACGGCTTCCCCTCTCGATACAGAGCAGGCATTGTTCTATTTTGATAGAATAGAAAACCAAATTGCACAAATTGAACAATGCATTCAGCAATTTAGCTATATAGGTATATATTATAGTTTGACATGCATGGGGAAGGTGATACAAATGAATAAATGATACATAGTTAAGAGAGATTAAGCTTTTTCCTAAATTAAATATTTAATTACATCAACTATTAGCGTCTCAACAGATGTGCATGTGCAACAGTAAAACAACCCATAAACCGTAGGCGACATCCAGTGTACACATGGTCATATCATGTTCTGTGAATCATAACTAGCTATTTCAAAATACACTGTGTGTCAAAATATGTCCTTTATTTCGCAGCATTTAAGTCCCCTCGAAATTTGAGGCAATATCTTAAATGAAAAGACAGTGAGATTACATCTTAAGCAATAAAACTGAAATGCACCTTCATATTTATAAAGAAAACATGGCCGAGTCTGTGGAACCTGATTGTCTATCGATTCGTTTGTGGTGATGCACCTTCTGTGCACTTTCACTGTCTCTAACAATGACGCTTTTCACCAAAACATGCACAGACCTCAGATCCTTCAATTCCTGTAGTGCTCTTCAAAATAAACAACATGTTCAAGAGCTCGTAGGTCCTGTTAAATATTACATAAGTAATTAGGACCGTTATGACTAGCAAAGACACATGAAAGAAACTTTGGGATGGGTTAAATTGTATTGTATTGGTTATAATGTATCTAAGTTCTCTGCAAGAAAGCCATTAAATGAAATAAGTATTAGCACAAAGGTTTCCAGCACAGTAACAAGCAAAGTAAGTAAAAAGTAATTTATCTAAATTAAAAACAAAAAAATACATATTTTGAATATGAAGAAATCATTTTCTGTTAGTTACTGTAGACAGAGTAGTTGCTAAATTAACAGTATCTAGCGAGACAATTAAGATGCATGACTATTTTTGGCATGTATAGCAGCATTTCAAATCTTCTCCTTAAATGTGTTATGCCTATACCCTGAATTTACTGCTACACAAAACTGAACACAATGTACATGCTGTGTAATAATATACTGTACAATTTATTCTTTCCCCATCGAGTGGAGATCCTATTCCCAAAGAGATGCCTTTTGTCTTATTCTCTTATGCCCTTATATTAAAATTAGATTTGTAAGTCATAAAATCAAAAAGAGAAACCTTCAAATGGTCATTAAGCTGGCTACAATGACTAATATTTTCCTAGTGGTCCTTTTACTCCACAGGTATGTGATTCTCTAAATATTTCTAAAAAACATATCTGTTTTGTAGAGCTTTTAGGATGCAGTAACATACATACATAGGTTTTTTGGATCATGAATGAAGCCTTCTTGTCCAATTCCTTGACTTTACGTGCATTGCCTTCTGGGAAGGCTCTGTTCCCCATGTGTGAAACCTGTTTACCTATTTGCAATGTTTTGGTGGTGAACATCATAGAGCATCATCAGCTTCTATGCTGTGTCATGAAAATGCATAGTTCCATCACCCGTTTACGTTTTTCCCTCATTTTATAGAAGAGATTTTTTTATGTTACCCGATCCCATTAACATAACAGAAACTGCACTAGCCCTGAAGACGTACCAAAGGTACAGAAAGTAGACTAAATGGACACAGATAAATATATACACAAATCAGCACATCTATTTTTGTATTAAGTTATTTATAACATTTCAGTATTTCCTTGAAATACAGTAGAGCTAAGTAAACAATATGTATCCATTTTTGTATTTGAAAATCTGGTTCTTGTCTCCGTTATAAAATATTGGATTTTTGTTTAATTTCAGCACAGAAGCTCATAAATAAACAGGTATTTCTCTTAAAGGGATTATTGGACAACTTTTGACCTCTGTAGAAGTCTTCCTAGCCCAGATAAAGACATGTCTACTGGGCTTTTTATTTTGATGGATAGTCAATTAAATTAAAAATCTAAATGTAAAACACATTTGTTGAGATCTACTTTTGTTCACAACTCAATGTATTGTGGCTACCATTGTGAAACATTTAGAATTTTGCAGATATTACAAGTGATTGTGAATTGAAAGTCATGTTGTTCTACCCCCTTTGGCAAATCTATGACTGTTTCTAGAGCCAGGTCATGAGAAGGACTTTCTAACAAATGTCTCAAACTATACTTCACAGCATGATGAAGCACAAAGACAAAGTCATGTCACCACAGTCAGATTATTCTATGGTCTCCGAAAAGCTGATAAATGTCATCACTTTGACACACAGACTACAGTACCAGAATCTATGAGCCGAAGCCTAGTCTCGGATCGGATAAGTGGACTGATGAATTGAGAAAGTAGTGCGTCATGCTTCATTTTGCTTGGAAACAGTGCATTCTTTGAGTACCACTCGGAATGTTTTAATACAGCCATAAATTCAGAACAACAAACAGGGCATTAGCTACTGCACCATACCACATCATCGGCATCAATGACAAGTGTTCACCGAGGGATGAACAATCCTATACTCGCATGTGATCCCAGAGCATTAAGTCATCTGAATAATTTAAGTTGGAGTGATTAAAATCACCTCGTTGAAGGAGAGATGTAGGATTACCCAGGCAGAGTAGCTGTACTAAGCTCAGGGTTTAGGTCACAGGAGTGAGAGACACAGGGATCATAGAGGCCACAGTGGAAGGATCTGACCATCAGTTATGTAATAAGTCTGGTCTGGTCTGGGCTGTCTGCGTGAATGTGTGATACATAAGTAAATCTTAAAAGTAGGTCCTAAATTCAGAGTTCATAGGAAGCAATATGCACCCTGATTTACCATCTGTTTGCATGGCGAGGGTAGACTGATAGGATGAGATCATCTGTTATCTCATCACGTCATGAATAAAAACATTCCACATGGAGCTCCTCCTAGAGATAGAGGAACCTAAGGTGATGAGGTGGGAGTTTAATTTAATCCAAAAGCTGGTTCTCAAAGACAGATCATGGGAATAGCTGTCAGTTCTCGGGTAAGACTGATGGAAACTGCTAGAAAGCAGGGCAGCACGAGTATTACCTGGAGAGAGACACAGGTGTTATGTTTCTTTTTTTGTGCTTAGAAACAAGGTCGTAAATATACACACACACACACACTATAAAACACCATGCTTTCCTACCGACTGTACCTCATTGGTAGGAGTAGAACAACCTGACATTCAGTAATGGAATATTAGTAGTAGTCTACAGCCCTGGGCTGTGAGTGTCACCACAGCTCCGTCCTCTGCCTTCACACCCACGGCCCCTGCGAATCAAACCTATTAATTACCATACGGAGGCAGCAGTCACGTGATCTGCCGACCAGGGAAAAATAGCCTGCAGCTGGCTAAACCAACCAAAAACAACCCAAACACTGGGACTAACGCACCAATACTTGCCTTGTCTACATTTCTCATTTCTCACTTGTTTTTCCTTCTCTGTCCTGTTCTTAAGGCACGACAGGCTGCTTTTAAAGCAATGAGAAAAACGTAACATGTTTTTCCTCTTTGATTTCTAATTGAATCGAGTGGTGTTTTTGTATTTTTGTTGCCTAAATTGAGAGAGAAAAAAGGCCAGAATGATACCTCCAGTCCCTTGGGAACATCCCCTTCTGTGCCTCCAAGTGAGCATGCCCACACACCCAGGCCAGCTGGGTCTTTTGATTCACATGCTATGAAACTAGAGACGTTTCATTGAAAAGGTGAGGGACTATTAGAGCCAGACAATGAGGCCCAGCACCCATCCTCTCTGGCAGCCAGGCTATACCGTGTATCTGGTGAATTTGCCCCGGATCACACTTCCCATAGCAGGGGCCGTGGGTGACAGTAAAACGATGGGCAGTCATGTTGAAGGGGCTATAAAAAGCACTGTGGTGTCAAGCTGTGCGGCTCCCAGGCCTCTTTCATTGCTCAAAGTACTCTCTATTAGTTAGTGTGACGACTTCACTTACTGATACAGACTTTTTGTTCTGAGGTTTTTACTCAGGGGGATGATGGCAAATGATTCGATTAGCCATACAACCAGCAAACACACAACCTCTACAGAAGGCTGCAATTAAACCGGGATGTTACAAGAAAAATTATAAGGTTTAAGTATTTACTGTACTTCCTTAATCCCAGTTTACACATAATACATATCTTACATAGATATATATTCCGCAAGTTTATTATGCTTGAGCATAACTTGAGCTTTGTGACACCATACCATCATTGATCTAGTCTCCGTTGTAACTGGACATGCTCAGCTCTGATTCATGAGACAACAAGGAGGACAACCTGAGGGGACGTGAGGGGGGCACACTCATTTCCTGGTTCTCAACCTGGATAATTACCTGCATGTGCCCATCGGCTCTCACTGTGTATTAGAGTAACAGAAAGAGAGAGTGAGTGAGTGAGTGAGTGAGAGGGGTAGAGAGAGAGAGATAAAGGTAGATAGAGAGAAGGAGATCGAGACCGAGAACACATGTAAGTCAACAGTAAAACATCTATATCATTTAGCATTTGCAGCTGACCCATGATACCTTTGTATCATCATAATCCACTTGATACCTCATCCATTCCTTTTCATGAAGCGCATCACGTATCAGTGGTACTCTGAGTCACCTGATATCTCCTTGGGTTCCATGGTTCTACTTTCTGAAGTCATGAGAAAAAAAAAGTTCCTTCCAAAGACCGTTTGGTCTGCCTGGGAATCGACTCAAATCTGTCAGCACCCTTCTCTAATGGACCTCACAGAGGAAGTGCAGACAAGACTCCTCCATCCATCTCTCTATCTCCCTATTCCTCCAATGCCATGCCCGCTCTCTCGTCTCTCTCTTAGTGACATCACCATGTCCCAGGACACAGTTCCTGGCCACTAGACAGACTCTCCTGTGTCAGGCAGAATGGAGGCCATTGTTGGAGATGGGACATTCACACACAAAGGCTGTCGGGGAGGCGTGTGGTGCTGGTGGTAGGGGGAGACAGTGCCCCTGACAACCTGACGTGGTTGTTGGCTACACACCATACATTAGGAAGATCAGGTTACCATGACGGATCATCTTACTCAACACTGCAAATTGTCGAGGATCTGACAAATTTCTGTTGCAGGCTAATTCAATAAAAGATCATGAATATCTCAATCTCTTGTCATGGCTGATTGGATTTCCATATCACTTAGACATACACTGATTGAAGACTCTTCACAACTTTTACTGTTAGAAAAGGACATTGACAGATGTCTAACATGGTATAATTGCTTGATGCGCAGTTTATTTACAAAATGCCACCAATAATAAACTGACTGAAGTAAAAGTGTAGACAGACGTCAATTGTTTGGTAAAGGCCTTCGCTATGAATCCCTAAAACATTTATACACAAATGACACAAAGATACAAGGAAACGTTGGTTTCCCAAGCTAGAACACACCCGTCCTTAAACTCTGATTGAAACTTAACCGTGTGCACTTTGCAGAGAGATTTGTGCCATTTCGACCAAAACCTCTTTCCAAGCATCGGTTCCTCCAAAGATCGGTGAAAGTCTTTGGTGGCAGTGACACCTACTGGTGAATGAGATTTGGTACAAAATTTACTTGACACATCGGCAGCTAACCAATGAGATTAATGTTCACTCATCGCCGTATATGTTGACCAATCAGCGTTCACAATGTTACAGACAAAGATGGCGTCTATTTCTTTGTCAACCTGAAGATTTTGCTGCAATTATCTGTTAAATTAATATTTTACGGGCGTCGCAGGTCAGTAATGGTTTGCTTTATGAAATACGTTCACTCTTCTTTGAATGCTGAGTTAATTGCGGTTCTGAAATTGCCTTAATTTAGCACGTCAGTTGTTTTGCCAGTTAGCTAGTCTAGCCAGACTAGTCTCGTAGAATACTCCCCAACCCAAGCTATTAAACATACTACTCTAGACTAGTAGTAAACGCGTCAAGACCAAAAGTACCGTTCATATTATTTAGCAACT
Organism: Mallotus villosus; assembly: GCA_903064625.1. NCBI lineage: Eukaryota > Metazoa > Chordata > Actinopteri > Osmeriformes > Salangidae > Mallotus > Mallotus villosus. The sequence goes on along the minus strand of CAEFZP010001896.1, from coordinate 520,333 downwards.
AAATTAACGAACTACAGCATAATGATTACTTTATAGACAATACTATGTAGCTACTGTTACAGTCAGCTTTATAGCAGCGCGAAGACATGAGAGGGTAAACTTCCTAAAGTAGTCTACCTAGAGACTTAAAGGAGAATGAAAGATATTTCTCATGTTTATTGTTAGCTCTGCACATCAGCACCAAGTAAAACACCATTAAGCCTTGAGACCAGTATATGAGTAAATGTGTATTAAATCTGACGCAACATTTCTTTTATTGTTATGTAGCTCTTGAGAGCACGATATTCTCCTGTCAGGATGAAGGTGGTTAATTTGAAACAAGCGATACTGCAGGCTTGGAAGGAGCGCTGGAGTGACTACCAATGGGCCATAAACATTAAAAAAAACTTTCCAAAGGGATCCACATGGGACTATCTCAATCTTGCAGGTAAGTAAAACCAAAACTCATGAGAATATCATTATATGTATCATACATTGTCAGGACTTAATATTATTGTACTTAGATCGTTTTGTTGGTGTACTGTTCAATCGTTCAATACTTGTGCATGGTAAAACATACCAGGGCAATGTTGTGTCATGTGTATTTCAGAAGCTCTTATGGAGCAAGCAATGATAGGCCCCTCACCCAACCCACTTATCCTATCTTACCTCAAGTACGCCATCAGCTCTCAGGTAAACTTCATGAGACCTTATTTATTTATCATGTCATGACAAGGATTCAGTTGTAAGGCTGGTCTATGACCTAATGTACAGTGATTATGCTCAACCGTTGTCACTTTACTGCTGTTAATGTTACTGTGTTATTGCCTTGGCCGCAGATGGTGTCTTATTCAACTGTCCTCACAGCCATCAGCAAGGTGAGATTAATATTCCACTCTCGAACTGACGATGACGATTCAAACGTACTTATTCATCGACTTCAGTTGTCTCACACATCCTGCAGTGTCGTGCGTTTCAATTACGCCGTTGTTATTTTCACTCCTCAGTTTGACGACTTCTCTCGAGAACTCTGCGTCAAGTCTCTGCTCGAGATCATGGACATGTTCTGCCATCGCCTCAGGTATGAAGTGGTATCGCATCCCACCGTCATTTTCAAATTGGTAGTTAAAGGGGCCGTCGACTCATTTCACCCTCTCGACCCTCCGCTCTCTATCTCCACGCCGTGCGCAGCTGCCACGGAAAAGCCGAGGAGTGTATCGGGCTGTGCCGGGCCCTGCTGGGTGTGGTGGTGTGGCTGCTGCAAGGCTGTGCCTTCTACTGTGAGAGGCTGAGGGACCTGGGGCCGTCCCCCAGCACAGAGGCCAGTCTGAGAGCCTGTCAGGAGAGGCTGGCCAATCTCATGGGTAGCACCAAGAACAGGGCCCTCATTCACATCGCCCGTCTGGAGGAACAAGGTGTGTGTGTGTGTGTGTGTCTCGTACTGTGTGTAGACCTCGGTGGTTGTACATGTCTGTACAGTTTTATACAGATTGTCTCTCTGGATCCACTCCCACAGCCTCTTGGACCAATGTGGAGCAAGCAGTGGTCAGAGTGACAGACAGCCTCAGTAGTCTGACCAATCAGACACTGAGAACCAAGCTGGAGGAGTGTGTGTCATTGGTGAAAAGGTTCGATTAGTCAAATCCTCCTCTGATAATATTGTCTCAAATTTTTATATCAAACCATCCCCTTTCAGTGCCATGCCGAGCCTCAGTGAATGAAGATGACTTCAACTTAAGTATAAGTTAAATTGGAAGTATTGTTGTGTGAATGTTTCCTTCTTCTCTCTACCAGTATTCCTCAGATGCTGTCAGTACAGAGCGACCCTCCACTCCACACATCCTTCCCATCTGTTCATGCCTTCGTCATGTTGGAAGGCACCATGAACCTCACAGGGGAGATCCAGCCATTGGTGGAGCAGCTGATGATGATCAAGAGAATGCAGGTAGGCGTATGTCACCCCCTCAGTTTGGACAGCACTCTTGGTCCGTGTGTTCTTCAGCATTTTCGATCTTGACACGCTGCTGTGATTGGCCCCGTCCTGTGCAGCGTATCCCTGCTCCTCTGTTTGTGTTGGAGATCTGGAAGGCCTGCTTCACTGGCCTCATCGAGTCTCCAGAGGGCACTGAGGAGCTCAAATGGACAGCCTTTACGTTCCTCAAGGTTGGTGTCTCTCTCTCACACTCACTCACACTCACACACTCCATTCCACCCAGCTCAGATACCTACACTGCTCCCCACCAATGACCTCCACCTCTATCCTAGATCCCTCAGGTTCTCCTCAGACTGAAGAAGTACCCTCAAGGGGAGAAGGGACAGGTACAGAACCATGACCGACTATTTTTAGACACCATAACACACATTGATGATATCTGTTGATGGTTTATGAGTGTTGATGTGACATTTTAAACATGGCCTATACACATTGTCAGGACTTCATGGACGATGTAAACATTGCCTTTGAGTACCTGCTGAAACTCACCCCTCTGCTGGACAAGGCTGACCAGAGATGCAAGTAAGGGATGTCCGAACACAAAGCTAATATCCTGTAAATAACTTCCAATAGATGAGCGAATCAAGTCTGTTTATTAACAGGGAATGTATTTGCTTTTTGCGTCTTTCCCCTCTGTCCCCAGTTGCGACTGTCTCAACATGCTGCTGCAGGAGTGCAATAAGCTCGGTCTGCTGTCAGACTCCAACACAACCAACCTCACCTCGAAACGGTATGGGATTCTACTCATTTATCCAATTGTTCTATAGATTGGAATGGGGGTTCAGCAACCATCTTTAGAAGTGCGTTAGGCTACCAATTGGAGTGTAGATGAACTCAAGGAAAGAGAAGGTTGGGTTGTTCCAGGTAATTTGCCTCAAAGCCAGCACTAATCCGCTTCATCTCTCTTCTTCCTCTTTACTCCATCTCCTGCACTCCCTTCCTCAATTCCACAACTTTCTCTCCCTATCTACCTTTCTATGTGGTCTATCGATCTTTGTGTCTCTCTCTCTGTCTCTCTGTCTCCCTCTCGTTTTCTTCCGGGCCGAGGACAGGGAGTACTTCCCAAGGCTGAAGACGGCGGAAAACGCCAACATCCAGCCCAACCCAGGCCTCATCCTTCGAGCCGAGCCTACCGTCACCAACATCCTCAAGGCAATCTCATTCCTTTCTCACTCTGTATCTGCACTTGCACACTGACACATAACTCAAACGTGACTCCACAGAACCCGATGCTGTGTCACAGTTGTGTATGCTTCAACTCTTGGCCACAAGTCGACCTTGTCGACTGTAAATATAAATAAAAACAAACTTGGATGGCCGATAACATCATTGTAAAGTTGTCTCCAGAAAGCGTTTCTGACGTGTTCTAGCATGTTCTCACTGGCTGTCTGTCTCCCCCTTGTTGTGGTAGACGGTGGATGCAGACCACTCCAAGTCTCCTGAGGGTCTGCTGGGGGTTCTGGGACACATGCTGTCCGGGAAGAGTCTGGACCTCCTGCTGGCCGCCGCCGCCGCTACCGGGAAACTCAAGTCATTCGCCAGGAAATTCATCAAGTGAGACACGAGCCGTGGGAAGAGAAAGAGCGGTCTGACACGCCCCTAATCCTGACACTCCTACACATAATGCAGCATGGATGACTGTTGACCTGATTTATTGACCAGCCATGTCAGACATCATCATTTTTTTTTACTGGAAACCATGACTGTTTTGTATTAAGGAGTTGTGGGGAAGGAGAGAGGAATGTCATTCTCTGTGAAGATGAACTCGAACTCACAGTCTTATCTTTGTGCCTCCAGGTTAAATGAGTTTCCCAAGCACATTAGTGGAGAAGGATGTGAGTACTTCAGCGACGCTTTAACTCTTCGAAATATATCATTTCACGCATATCACTCGACTCTGTTGCTACATGTGGGAGTATTTCCGAGTGCTGTGGAGTTGTTTGAAGTGGCTTTATTTGCTGCTGTCTTGCAGCCAAATCTGCTTCTGTCCGAGCTCTGCTGTTCGACATCTCCTTCCTCATGCTCTGCCATGTGGTGCAGACCTATGGATCAGAGGTGGGTCGCGTCATATCACACAACACTACAGAAAACAGCTCCTCTTCTTAACACTTCTGTGTGGTTCCGCTGACGACTTTGCATTCATCCAACACTTCACGTCACATGACCACCTCAACGCCTAAACCGACTACTGACCGTTAGTGCTTCTCAATTATTTTCTGTCATGCCCCCCCTAGGAGACTGAAATTTTTTCGCGACCCCCCTAAATTGAAATACTATTGAGAACCTGCTAATATTTATTTATTTATCTGTATAAGAGTTATATATGAGTTTGAGTTGCTAGCACCAGCATTCTGCATACAATCACCTTATTATTAAAATAGATTAATAACATTTGCTGACATCTGCAACATCTTAAAACAATTTCCAAGTTTATTAACTCAATTTGTAACATTTAAACAAGACCGTTCAGTCTGTGTGAATCTCAAAACACAGAAACAAGAGCATGTAATTAATAACATTTTTAAACAGTAAACATTGGTCACTTGTCAGTCAGCTTCATCAGCTTATTCCCTTTCAAAAATATATATGACTTAAAAATGAACATTACTCTTTGTGTGCAACATTTGCAACAATATTTAATGTACAATTTGCATACTTTCCCTGAACATAACACAAGACATTAAAAAAGCCTTGAACCCTGAACTATTTGAAACTGGCAGCTACATCAGTTTGAGCTTTTTTAATATAACTAAATTCACCTTCACAATTATTTTGAACTTATTTCCCTATTTGTCTGTTTTATATGATGTCAGATGTTATATATCAACCCTTCATAATATTATAAACATTTGCTAATTTGCAGTGGTTTTGAAGTAAATTCTGTAGGTAATGCATTTGATATATAGAGTGAACATAGAATATGAATATATTTTGATATGCATGGTACTATACAAGTTTAAACAAACTTGTTAAACTTGTGTTTGAAAAACGTAAAAAAAAATAAAAAAAACACACTAAATCCCCCCTGCCGCTCGCGCCCTCCCTGAGACCCCACCAGCGACCCCCCAGGGGGTCGCGCCCCACCAGTTGAGAAGCACTGCGTTAGTGGAATATCAAGAGCCAACTGAAGTTACCCTGCCTTTCATATGGATCAGCTCTTGAACTCTGTTTGCATATTTACATTTAGTCATTTTAGTCATTGATTTGTGATTTAAATAGTATTTTAGTCATTGATTGTGATTGCGAGCCTGACTGTTTGACCTGTATTGTATTGGCCCGCTAACACAGGTGATCTTGTCCGAGCCGAGCCCCTCCGGGGAGACCCCGTTCTTTGAGACGTGGCTGCAGACGTGCATGCCAGAGGAGGGCAAGACTCTGAACCCCGACCATCCCTGCTTCAGGCCAGAGTCTGGCAAGGTGGAGAGCCTGGTGGCCCTGCTTAACAACTCCTCTGAGATGAAGCTAGTGTGAGGAACTTCTCCACCCTCCTGTCACAACCACAATGCATTCTTATCTGGTTTGGAATGAAAGAAAGGCTTTATCCTTTAGAAAAGGATTATTTGACAACTTTCACAGACATTCTCACCAGCTCTTTCTCCCATGACCTTTGAATGCTGGTTGTTGATCATGTTATGCCAGTCTGATCATGACTTCCCTGATTTTCCAGTCAGATGAAGTGGCATGAGATTTGCCTCAGCACGCCTGCCGCCATTTTGGAAGTTCTGAACGCATGGGAGAACGGCGTGCTTTCAGTAGAGGCGGTGCAGGTTAGTCCATCCTACTCTCTCTCTCTTTGGCACTTCTCTATTTTTGTCCCAACTTCTCTAGTAGCGGATGTAATGGAAATGACACAGTCATTGCATGATGTGTGTTTTCTCTGACCTCATTTGTCTTTACTCAGAAAACTATTTGGATTTTGCAAAGTCAGAGTCCACAATTCCTTCCTTTTTTTTATCATCCATGCATGTTCTTTCCTTCCTCTCAATCTCATTCTCTCCCTTTTGAACCCTCTCCTTCCTGTCCACTGTCTGGGGCTCCGTGCGAGCGCAGAAGATCACAGACAACATCAAGGGCAAGGTGTGCAGCATGGCGATCTGTGCTGTGGCCTGGCTGGTGGCCCATGTTAGGATGCTGGGGCTGGATGAGAGGGAGAAGCCCCAGACTATGATCCGCCAGCTCATGAACCCCCTGTATGGAGAAAACACTCTGCAGTTCTACAACGAACGGTAAACACACACACACACACACCCTCTTTCATACGTCCTTTAGTTCACCCTGCGTTGTTGTGAAAGCAATATAAACACGGCCAAGTATTACATTTAGAAAAGGTCTTCGATAAAGGGATGTTTTCCTATCGGCACGCTGGACGTTCTTGTCACTCATGTAGTTCTAATACCCCCCCCTCCCCTCCCGCTCTCTTCTCCATCAGAGTGGTGATCATGAGCTCCATCCTGGAGCACATGTGTGCTGACGTGTTCCAGCAGACGGGCCTGGCCCTGAGGCCCCCCATCGAGGGCCAGGAACCCATCCCCTACCGGAACCTGCTCCCGGCCAAGGAGCCCATCCACGAGGCCCTCAGCAAGCAGTTCCGCACGGTGCTGTGGAAGGGCTGGGTGGACAGCCGGGCGCTGCACCTGTTTGAGAGCCTACTGCACATGGGAGGGGTCTTCTGGTTCACCAACAACCTGGTCAAGGTACACTACAAAACCTGAGGAAATACTCAACTGCTGCTGACACCACTAGACTCCAGTGTTGTTTTGTCGCATTTCACTCGTTGTGTACGTGTCCATGTGTTTGTTCTCAGTGAAGAATGCAGATGCATGTTGTTCTTCTCCAGGAACTTCTGAAGGAGACTCGGCAGGAGTGGGCTAACCGCGTGGTGGAACTTCTCTACAGTATCTTCTGCTTGGACACCCAGCAGATTACCCTTACTCTGCTGGGCCACATCCTGCCAAACTTGCTTACTGACTCTGCCCACTGGCACAGCCTGGCAGACCCACCTGGCAAAGCTTTAGCCAAGTAAGGACTCAATGGGACGGTTTGCCCCACTACACAGTTGTTAGTATTCCTATTCTAGTTAGGCCAGAGATGTCACAATGAAGGAAGCCTTTGGGAGAGTTTAAACTACTGGAACTACTATGGGTTAACTAAGAGGGTTAACTCTGAAGGGAGTCAGATGGCTGAGTGGTTAGGGAATCAGGCTATGAATCAGACGGTTGCCGGTTCAATTCTTGGCCATGCAAAATGACGTTGTGTCCTTGGGCAAGGCAATTCACCCTACTTGCCTCGGGAAGAATGTCCCTGTACTTTAAGTCGCTCTGGATAAGAGAGCTAAATGACTAAATGGAATGTTCTGTTGCCAGCCGATTGATCATGTGGCGTTGTCTTTCAGGCTGTCAGTGTGGTGTGCCCTCAGCTCCTACTCCTCCAGCCACAAAGGACAGGCCTCTGCCAGGCAACGCAAGAGGCAGAGGGAGGACATTGAGGTAGCACACACACACACACACTCACCAACGCAGAAGCATAACACACACACCAACGCAGAAGCATAACACACACACACCAACGCAGAAGCATAACACACACAGACACCAACGCAGAAGCATAACACACACACACACCAACGCAGAAGCATAACACACACACACACCAACGCAGAAGCATAACACACACACACACCAACGCAGAAGCATAACACAGACACACACCAACGCAGAAGCATAACAAACACTCACCAACGCAGAAGCATAACACACACACACACCAACGCAGAAGCATCCTTTGCTCATGACAGACTGTTAGACATGTTAAGAGTATACAGCATCCAGTTACTCATCCAGTATTCTTTGTGGTTTGCCGGCAGGACTACAGCAGCCTGTACCCTCTGGACGACACGCAGCCCTCCAAGCTGATGCGTCTGCTCAGCTCCAATGAGGACGAGCCGGTGGTCCTCTCCAGTCCAGGTGAGTCTGCTGAACCTCCGCTGAACACACGCCCTCTTCACACGGGGGAGACCAGCCAGTCAGGGTGGAACTTCACTTAATGCTAAATCAATGTACATGTAGTTCATTGTTGTGTTGATTTACATCATATTGTTTGACCATGTTTGGAAATCAGCAACGTAAAACAACAGGTACCATTTGTTAGTCATTTAGCAGATGCTCTTATCCAGAGCGACTTACAGTAACAGGGACATTCCCTGAGGCAAGTAGGGTAAAGTGCCTTGCCCAAGGACACAACTTAATTTGTCTCGGCAGGGAATCGAACCGGCTGATGAATATAGGTGCAGTTAGAATAATCTGATGAGCAATATGTGGTTCCATCAACGTGTGTGCTTTATTCGGAAAGCACCTATGCCTGTCATTCATTGCAGATGCTGGTTTAGACCTGACTGACTCACAGCAAGTTGACACTTGTAAGCTCTGTCAGCCAAACGAGTTGGCATCCATAGCTGGGAGGCTTGTGTGACTTTATCGAGCACTGTCTTCAAATGTAACACATGTTGTTACATGTGTATTACATGGCTCACTAAAACTTTGCTGCTTTAAATGAAATACATTTCCCAATAGTAAAAGTATATTTTATATTGAATACATTCCGAAACATTGTTAAAATACTAGAAGTTGTTCATGCTTGATATCTATCTCAATTTAGGCATAGCTGTAATTCCAAAACGTGAAACGCTTTTCATTTGAGCAATCTTGGTTATTCAGGTCTCCAGGAAGTTCTCAGTATCAAATAGTGAGTTGCATTATTTTGGAAAGCAATTAAAGCCTGTGTTTATCTGCCGGGTGGGACTTAGAAAGGGGATATTGAAACGGAGCTGCAATAATGATGATATCGTTTTTCAGTTAGTCAGACAAATTTGTCATCTAGAATAGATGAAACATTTCTTGTCATATTTTCCTCACATATTAATGCATTTTTTATATTTTTATTTGATAAACTTAGGTTTTTGTTTAGTTGTCTTAATGTTAACTTTGGAGAACATATTCAGTAGCTATATATAGTACATTTAACCACAGAAAAACTATGGTATTAAAAAAAGGAAGCTTTGAATGAATTACATCATATACAAGGAATCCCTTAACAATTGTGCAACAACACTCACCACCCATGATTTCATAATGTGTCATTGTTTCCCTAAAATGTTTCCTTTTGTACCCCTGTTAACATAACGTGTTCTTTGTGACCCATGTGACATAGCAATGACACATCAGAGTGACTATCTGACTCAGACTTGTCTCCCATCCGGCAAACTGTGTCCATCTTCCCCTGGCTCTGTTTGACCCTTGTCCTCCTCCGTAGGTGACAAACTGTGTCCATCTTCCCCTGGCTCTGTTTGACCCTTGTCTACCTCCGTAGGTGACCGCTCCATGAGCAGCTCCCTGTCCGCCTCCCAGCTGCACACCGTCAACATGAGGGACCCTCTCAACCGCGTCCTAGGTTAGCCCTCCGACAGCAGTGTGTGTGTGTGTAGCGCCGTGACTCGGCATCGTGCCTAGCAGACACTTTGTTCTTATCCCGCTCTATCCGTGTGTCGTCACCAAGAAACGTTTGTCCAGATGTATTTTCATAAAGGGATGGAGTACAAAAATGTAAGCTGTGATATTAAATGGACAGAACTACTTGAATCATTTCCACTATTGTTTATGTCCAGTACCAGGCTATGTTTAGATTCACTAGCTAAGATCTGAGAAAGATCAGCTTATTCTGGCTTGGTGGGTAGGGCTGGTCCCACTACATCTTACATGGATCTAGGTTTTCCTTCTTTGTCACCGTTTAACCGTCACTGCGGAGGAGATGTGGGAGAGCAGCCATTACTCCTTCCTGATGCCCCTCCCCTTTCTCTGTCTCCTCAGCCAATCTGTTCCTGCTTATCTCCTCCATCCTGGGCTCCAAGACGGCAGGACCACACACCCAGTTCGTCCAGAGCTTCATGGAGGAGTGTGTGGAATGTCTGGAGCAGGGGAGCCGAGGCAGCATCCTGCAGTTCATGCCGTTCACCATGGTGAGTGGGAGTGTGGGAAGGCCACAAGTTGGCAGGAGTGATAAGGGATGGGTGACCACAGAACTAAGATTAGGGTGTTACTCATCTTTCTTGCAAGTATTTGGGCGGTGTCAATATTTGGTAATAGTTCAGATAAAAAAAATAAAAAAAGAAGAATGACTGATTTGGAGATGAGCTCATCGTACCATGATACAGCAGTTTTGAAAGATGTGGAGGAGGGTTCATGTGTCTGTGTCTATGTGACGGGTATGTAACGGCTGTGGTCTTGCAAGCTCCGTCAGAGGCATACTGGCCAATGTTCACTCCCACGGAGAGTCGAACCTGCCACCTGCCCACATCCAAGCGCAACCACTACCAACTACGCCAAAGAAAAGCTAGCTCTTCGTTGACGCGGGTGGCCCATTACATACCTGAGGAGGAGTGAGTTTCACGGTTCTAACTCTGTTACATCTATGTGGTACTGTCTGCCCCCAGGTATCGGAGCTAGTAAAGCTGCCTGCTCTGGCCAAGCCCAAGGTGGTTCTGGCCATCACAGACCTGACCCTGCCTCTGGGGAGGAGAGTAGCTGCCAAGGCGATCTCTGCCCTCTAGGACCTGTCTCCGTCGTCATGCCTCCCAGATGAACACTGACATACATTCACCTGCCATTTCTATGGACCAGGTGTGTTCTTTTTCAAAACACGTGTTTGTTGTATCCATCAGTCTTTTAGGCTATTACTATGTTTGTGAAACCAATTCAATTATTTTTCAGTTATGAGTCTGTTAAAACAAAAGTAAACAATGTAAAGAGACTGTTTTGTAATAAAGAAAAACCATGAGGAAAGTTTATCCCCCTTACTCTGGTATGTATGTGTCTGAAGATAAGTTCTCTAAAGGTTTTCGTTCTCTAAGTGTTTCTTGTAAAGGAGGTCAAATTTAGTTTCTATTCCTACTAAGAGGACCTGCTTTGCATGCCAGACATCTACTGTTGTCAGAACGATCTTATGACTTTTTGGGGCATTCTTTTCCTTTCATTGTATTGAGAGATTAGTAGTAGTAATCCATGCCCCCTTTTGAGCAACATGACTGATAGAAAAAATGAACTGTACTTTCTAGGTGGATAATATAATTAGCTGCTTAATCCTCAAGATCTCATGCCTTTGTTAGTCACACAGTTGATTCACTTCCTAAAGGAAATCTCTGTCTGACACAGTCAGATGTTGTAATACACTTTTGGTTCATGGAAAGTCACTGTAGACAGGAGCCAGAGTTCTATCTTTACCAGACTGCCAAAAAGTCAACTGCCTTTTATTCTGTGTATCTACCCATTCTTGGTAATAATTCAAATTCAGTTTGACTGGCCCTCATTTGTGTCTTAACTTGCCCACTGATGTAATAGATGGGAATCAAAATGGTTTAAACAGGTTACATTTTCTTTAAGAAATGCATCTCGTATATAAGAAACTCTTCCTAAATCTTTGCCTGACTGTGATGCATGCAAATCATAGGGATCTGTGTACATATTTAAAGGTTTACTAGAAAGGGAGTCAGATGGCTGAGTGGTTAGGGAATCGGCTATTAATCAGAAGGTGGCCGGTTCGATTCCCGGGCATGCGAAATTACGTTGTGCCCTTGGGCAAGGCACTTCATCCTACTTGCCTCGGGGGAATGTCCCTGTACTTACTGTAAGTCGCTCTGGATAAGAGCGTCTGCCAAATGACTTTAGTGTAAATGTAGAAAGCCCCTACTTAAGTATGTGATGACTAATCTCAATGTGTGTTTAAAGGATTTTTCCTCACATCTTTCATGTGACTTCATCCTAATCAAGTCTATCAATAATTACTTGTGGGAATATGACATTTGGGCTGGAAATACAGTATGTACCTTTTAGTACAAACATTAATAGATTTAAAAAAGGACTCATTTGCAATGGCCATACTAGTTGAAAGTCTTTATTCACATGAATGGGACAAAAAACGTAAATATAAAAATAATTATTTTTCTTTTTTTAAGTCAAAAATATATTATTGGTTTGATTGAAATACAAGAGCCCACATTTACTGAAAAAAATATTTAGTCTATGCAACCTTATTCAAATTTAGCTTATAAAGCTTACACTGGTTACAATAAACTTCCTCGTACTGTAGTTGTGATATTGAAACACATTGTAGCAAACATCCACATCATTTGTATACTGCAATATAAATAAAGATTAATCGATTATATTACAAGAAATAAATATAGGATTGGTATAATGATAAATTATAATAAATAGGTAAATAAATAGGTTTGGTATAAATTAATAAACACCTCCTAAAACAATGGGCGTAAGGTACGTTTCGGACAATGAGTGTTTGTCTATAGTGCGTCTAACGCCTCACTGGGCTGGAGTATGTTCCTCAGACAGCGTACAACGTCCTGTCCAAAGGCTTGGAGCTGGACCAGGGTCAGGTGCATCGCCACTTGAGCCTCGTATTCTCCACTGACTTTCAGGACCAGGTGGGCAGAAGTGGGCTCCTGTTTGGACTTTTTCTGAACTATTTTCAGCATCTGCAACACAAAAGAGAATTTACTTATACCATCACATTCCAGAGATGTGGTCTGATTTGCTTTAATACACGATCCCTTATCTCCTAACAATACATATTCTACAGTAGCTACGTTCCATTATGATCCTAAACCGTAAAGTGTGAAGAGTAGGATGTTGGGAGGTCTGTAATCACCTTTCTGATTTTGATGAGAAGGTCTCTGAGATCAAACTGCATCTCAGTCACTCTCTCTGTCGCAGGCAGATGCTGTGTAGCGGCCAGCAGTAAGTCCTTCTGCTGTTGCAGACCCTGCAACATATGTCTCAGGACACTCTCCTGGAGAAGACAAGCACAACGTTAGTCTAGCCATGACTCTCTTTTCCTCTCTGATATGAGGCAGGGCAGTAGAGGGATCAGTGCTTGAAATGCAAACCCAATGACTTACCAATGGAAAGTCATTTGACACAGCTTTAAGTGTGGGAGCAGAGGGAATGCCAATCTTGGTCGCCATGAACTGCAGTTTGATGTGCTCATCGGGCGAGTTTAGCGTCATAGTCTGAAAGAGCGAATTGAGACATTCATTAATGCTTTGATTTTTTTTTACAGTTGATATCAATGTGTAACTGATGTAGCCTATTGAGTAGAATTTAGATAACAAAGACAGTATTTATAATTATAACTCATAACTTATTAACTCCTACCTTATTATAAAATAGTAGACGTATCCATGGTAAATAACATACTATTCGATAAATATAGCAATACTGGTGAGTAATATTTACAAACGCATTGGGTTTGGGAGAGACTACAGTAGATAAGGCCTGCGCAACACCTAAGGCCAGCCGTGATCCCATCATGCTTCACACAGGGAAACAACGTTCCTATCAGTTGTCGAATAATTAGTTGCTTCGCTACCCATTTGCAAACTGTTCAGACATTGACTGCTTTTACGACAACATGCATGCTCAGAGGAATATATTAATTAATACAAAGACATTATCACTTACTTCTGCATGAATGCAAGACTTGTGTGTCTCGGGAATTGCAAGAATCACTTTATCGATCAAAGCCCGGCTGTTCTGTCCAATGTCATAGAATTGAGGATCTTCGACAAGTACACCGGTCTCAGCCATGGAGGTATCGCCAGAATATCCCTCAAGAGGAGCGCTAAGGGCTAAAGTGGCCATGTAGCAGTGAATCGCTAAAACTGCTGGAGGAAAAACAAGCGATTCAGACGGCTGCTAACGAAACACGGATTCAAATGACCACTGCGAAAAGGGGGCTGGTGTCTGATTTGTGCTATTATTAGAATAGAGTTCTTTACTTAAACATGACCAGAATATAGTCTGACAAGTTAAAAAATAGTCATCATAATACGTGTTGGATATTGCAAGTTAAACTTAATAATAATAATAATATTGATAACAACAAAAACAAACAAAACAAAAAACAACAACAAAACAATAGGCCTATATATATATTAACGTGACAAAGTAAAGTAATAGACCTATAATAGCCTAATTAAAAAATAATATGTTTTCATATAACTTAATACTTGTCCAACAAACGCAAGATAATAATCTGCACTCCAAAGGGAGACAGGATCATATATGAATGCTAAATGGACGCAATTTAATATTAATAAATTCATACAGTCCATACCCTATGAGCCTACCTCTCTTGCCTGTTCTTCAGCAACATAAGTAGCCTAAATCGCAGTGGAGAAACAACAGGTTCTGCTACTCACCAATCAGGATGTTCATCTCGTTTTAGCCGATTTCACACCAAGGGAGGTTTTACTACAAATGACCTCTGGAATCTTCATTGATAAAGTAGATAACTAGTAGATATTTATAGGCCTCCACTACACGTGGGGATGTCGTAAACATGTAATTCCCAGGAACTTCAGTTTCTTACACTTTCATTCTGATGAATGAATCAATACAATGTAGTTGTATTGGCATCCAGTATTGCGTCTAGTTCTAAATAATTAGGTTATTTAAACTGGCCAGTTGAATCCCCCAACACATTTTAATTTACTTATCTTATTCCAAATCTCATTATGACCATCTATATCTTTATCCCTGTGAACTGAAATTGTTTATTGCTCCTTGTGACATTACATAAATGTTTACATTTGACATATGATCTATCACATATGTAAAAATATGTGTAAGTTCAAAGAGAAATACTTTCAATTTTGGGGTGTGTTAATTGCTTGGAAATTTAACAATTATGCTAAGATTATATGATACCCAAAATGTATGTTATTCCAAGTTTACAGAGTATATTTATTTTACAAATAATTACACGCCAGGGAACATTGGGGATGAAGCTAATGATGTCATTATCTTGTTTTCAAAATGGTAATTAATTACCTAAAATTAATTAACACTTGTAAAAGCCTGTATCGGAATAACCTAGGAAGTTCTCTGAATAATCATCTGGAAGTTCCAGTGACAGGGAAGCATGGAGAAGAGTTTCACAATTTTCACAATTGACTGAGATATTGAATCTAAAAAATATACGTGTTAGAAACTATCGAAAGTGTCGATCTACACAGTGCAATTATGTGTAATAAGGGTCTTAGAAGTGATAACCTGTTGAACTGGTACGACTTCACTGTTTAGGCTCTGCAAGAGGGCCATCTGGTGGCATGTGACATCAAACAAGGGTGTAAATGGTGAGTGTGTTAACGATGGATATCCCGCTGATAAGAGAAGCTGCTCGATTGTTCCTTGAACCTTTAAAATTCTACTTTGGTATTCTTCAGACTGTCCCTTAAACCTCGTACAAAGAAAATAGTCAATCCACTATGTTATTGCAGCGATTAATTGCACTATGCTATTATCCATGTGAGCACTATGCTATTATCCATGTGGGCACTATGCTATTATCCATGTGGGCCATCCATGGTGTTTTTTACAGTTGTTTTACTAAATATGACCCTGTTTAGGGAGAGATTTTGAGTGTGCCCACTGGTGCTCAGAGCGAATGTTTGTCTGTCATGCATGGTGGGTCATGGTCACAGGGAGTCTTCTGAAGTAGAGAGCCACAAATGTGATCCTTGAAATCCACACTACTCTTATCGTCCATCAAACCTTCAGGTCATTATTCACTGCTAAAGCTCTGTGTTATCTTTGCTGACCTAATATTGAACCCACAACCCAGCTGGTCTGCCTAGGCCTGCTAACGACCACCTCTAGGATTGAGATTCGGTTTAGGTTTCAGGCATGATATGTCTGTATACCATGCTTTACTTGTGTTCATTTCAAGGGCTATACAAGACAGGCAATAGGGAATGTTAGGTTCCAGGTTGTCTGGAAGGGTTTCACGCTGATTCATGACTGTGATTCAGTATCCGGAAGCAGAAACGCAGAGTTATCGTCTTACCGTAAATCTGTCTGGATACGGTAATACTAGCAACTTGAGGATTCTGTGCTCAAAGTCACAGCTCCTCAGTTGCCATGACGGCATGGGGTGTTTCATCTGTAATACGTCACAATGATATTGTCCCCCTGAGAAAATGGATGCCGGTACAACACTTAAGAATGCATAATGCGTAATCACACTTACCGGTAACCTTATTTACTAAAAAGTTTCCAGATTGTGGAAATGTCTGTGCAGGATTTCCAGTTAATATTACAGTTAAATATTTGTACTTCCAAGTAAAAATGAAAAAAACGTGTATATTTCTTGAACACAATATCTTCAGTAAAAAATAAAAGTTTACGACTAAAACCAGTACTATACCAATTTCACAGACAGGGGGTGCTGCACTTCTCAGATAGAAGGGAAATATAGGGAAATGGGTGAAAGAGTCTACCTATCCAATGAAATATTTCCTTTCTTTTCTAGGCACAAGTGTGAAAGTGCATCAGAAAACACCTTCTTATACGTACTGTGTGTTTCTAAGTATCACACCGAGAAGGAGGGAGCTAGGGAAGAGGTCTCTGTCGAGACACCCTGAACAAGGGTCCTCCTCACCTGGGTACTGTGTCACTGTGAGACAGGAAGAGGAAACAGTCCACCTCGGGTCATCGCTGTGAACCCCCATGTGATCCAGGCCCTGGAAAACTTTTTCATCTGCAACCCAATGCCATGTGGGGCTGCGCTCTGCAGGATTGGATGCGTCACCCTATCCTGCACTTTGTGTCCCATTACCCTGCAGTTGTAATGCTCACACCAGTGTAACGTGTCCGGGGTAGCGGGCGGGGCAAGGTGAGCTGGGCTGAAATTTAAATTAACCCCAGCGACAGCTCTGTGCTAGGGAACAGAGAGTGTTACATTACCCGTGTACCACCCCCTAGCCCCCACCCCCACCGCCCTCCACCTGCCACATTCACACAGGACGCACTCATACACGAGCCCACACAAAGAGGCGCACACTTGTAAATGCACATCCACCCATGCACTTTCACGTGACCAGACACACACACACACAGTCTAGGCTCACACAATTTCAAACAATGACGTTCGACACACAATGGCTTTGTTTGTGTTCGTGTCCTCAGTGCTCAGTGCTGGCCGGTGAGCGGGTTGAGCACGCGGGTTGAGCACGCTCCCTGGGAAGGGTGGGAGTGTGTGTTGCAGGAAATGTCAGGTAGGGAGACTTACCATCTATATTTCAGTGCTGTTGAACCTCCCAATCGTCACGCTAGGATGTATTTGGGCTTCCCACAAGATTATCTCTGTCAAGATCAATAACGCTGCCCTGTAAAGGAAGCTCAGCCATGAGAACTGCATAAATGTGGCCTTGTAAAGGAGATTGGAGATGTTGACCCATAGTAAGAAAAGAATATGTGATTTGCAAAAGTTGAGAAAGAAGGAGCTATACAAATAAGTGCTAATTCACCGAACAGAAAAACTGTCCTTGAGTCTGCCCCTTAGTCTGAACAAGAAGAACATGGTTAGTTCGGACTACCATGGAGGGTTTAAAAGGAACACTTAAAGCTGAGGTGTGGCCGTGGGGAGTTAGTACAAGTGAGGCAGATGTAACAATGTCAGCCCTTTTGAGATGAGCGGCTCCTCTTCTACTCCACTGGTCAGCTCAAGGGCACCCTGATAAAGCTCCAACCAGCTGGCCAAGCCCATCTTTAAGCAGCATATATGGGGGGGTGGCGGGGTGGGGGAAGGCAGGTGGTCCCCAATGGCTCTCTCTCTCGCCCCGAAAACTGGGTCACCCAACATGATGGATGCCATCTCAGACTTTCCCTCATCTTTTTATGGCTGTCATACATAGTTTATTGCCTTGTGCTCTGCTCAACAGGCATACCATGTTTTTGATGTAGGAATACTCATGTTGACAATCCTCGTACCTGCTAGGAAAGCTCTAACAGCACTTTCATTATTCATGATGACGTGGACTAATCTTACCGGGTTGAGCGCAAAGGTCAAAGAGGCAGTTTATTTATAATGTCCTTTTCTTTAATTTATAAGAAAATACTGGTTTTGTGTCCATCACCAAGTAAGCTATTGTGTAGAACAATCACGCTAGTGGCCATAAAATTAGTGTAGTGGATGCACCCGTGCACTTAAAAGCCTAATCAATGTTGATTTACAGTATACTAGCCACTATGCTACTCTGCCCTCACTCCTCCTTTCTTCTTCTCTGGTCGCTCAAAGCAAGATTACTCTGTCAGGAAATGGAGATGCATTACTGAGTCAGCCTGGTGTATTAGGGGAGTTTATATCTAGAACAGTAAATGGACTGTTAGGTCATGGCCCCTGCAATGCTGTTTGGGAAACCCCATGGGAATGACGGCACCAGACGGCGTGGCTTCCAGCGTGACCCCCAAGGCTCTTAAAGACCACAGCCAAGAAGACAGTCAGATAGTCTTAACTGCTCCTGCCAACAGTAAGTACTGTGCACCAGGAATGAAACAGTCACATCTTAGTGAGATGAGTCTTTGTTGGTAAAGGCTACAGTGAGCTATATTACTGAAGTTAACATGGAGAAACATTAATCAGATCTGACGCTTGTTCGAGGTTATGAAATAAGGGACTAAAACAGTACCACCGCGACACATCTACAAATAGGAATTATGGCTTAAGCCTTCGCAGAGAGGGGGGGGGGTGTCTGGTTTCTGACAAGGACACAAGCAGCCCTACCGTGTGAAGTCTGCCCATGGTAACTATCAGGTGGACTGACGGGGTGTCACTGTGTCCTTCACCTCCCCGGGCCATAATGACACGCCAGCCGGGGGGGTTCCCTCTTTGCCAAGTGTGTGTTCCACCATGTCACGGACGCTCACAAACGCAATGGAACTCTCCGGACTGACCAACTTGTGGTTACGGCTTACAGCAACCGTGGTGGGCAGGACCTATGGAACTGACAAGCGTGCAATGTTGCTCCCCTTTGGCGTTGTGTATGTAGGGTCGATGGGTTTCATGACCAGGGTGTTTTTCCTCACATAGGCAAAAAAATTATAGGGCTGAAAATTGAGCCAAGTACTTGGGGAGGGGGGGGGCGGCTTCTCTGTCTAAACCGCTTACAGAAGACAGAATAGAAGTACAGTTTGTACTGTAGGTAAAATAAATGATTTGAATGGCGGTGCACTTCGCTGCCAGAGCTGTACTTGATGTACTAATCTGATTTGAGAACACTTTATGGGCGTCGCATTGATTATATGCGCAATAATCTTGTTCAGTGACCTGCATGCCAAATACAGGATGGATGGCTTCAAAGGAAGATCTGATTTAAACATGCATACACCGTATTTGCCGAGTGTGGATTTCCCCAGGTTGTAAAGCGCTTCATTAAACATTCTACTTAAAGCAACAATCATTCCAAAAAAAACAAACCCATATAAGACATTTTAATCGAAAAAGAACAACATTTCACTGTTTATGATATAGTATTGAATATCTTTACTGTATGGATGCAGCCATGGACAACAGTTCTTTAAGGAAGAAGGACTTGGACCCACAGAGTTGCGAGGACAGCTTAACGCGTGACGCTCCATCCTGTTGTTTTCTTTTATTGCTGTTTGTGGCCAAAGAATCCCTATGTCGGCGTCCTGAGTGGTGACTCAGTGGGGGAGTGCATCACGGTACATACCGCCCCACTGAATAAATCCCATTTAAAGACCATTTTTGGAACGCTCCAAAACAGTCCGCTTTTACTCACCATGGCATAGTCTTTAATGGCCCACTCCTGCCTGAATTATTAATCTGGGTTAGATTGGTTTTGCCTGGACTTCCAGCACAGGCACAAATTCTGCCACCTTGGCTTGAACGTAACAGAAAGAACAAACTATTTAGGGGCTGCCTTAGGGAAGAAGGTGCAGCTGAAAGTCCTACTCATCCATTACCACCTGTCTTGGCCACTGGCTGTGTCGCACCCCAGTCACAGAATCCAATCAAATACAGTAGCGATATGTGCCACCCATGCATTCCCCCAGCACCTACACCACAGTGCTGATGGTGGAAGACTCCTCGGACTTCCCCTGCTTCCCAGGCAGAGACTTGAGGTACTCCAGGTGGCGTCTGGCATCCTCCGTGTTGTGCCTGACATAGTAGACCAGGTAGGAGATAACCATGGTGAACCAGCCAAACATGGTGACCAGCATGGCCACGTCCGTGGTCTTCTTCATCACCACGCAGAGGTCCAGGTCTTTGGCCAGCAGGAAGGGCACGCCCTCGGCGCCCATGTCTGGAGGCTCCGACGTCTGGCACACGATGCCCGTCAGCGACATGGGTTCCAGGTCTATGTGAGGCATGGCCATCTGCAGCTTGCAGTCACAGTGCCAGGGGTTGTTGGTCAGGTTGGCGCGTGCTCGCAGGCCCTCGAAGGCCTCGGGGTCGAAGGTCACCAACTTGTTGGAGGACAGGTCCAGGAAGTGCAGGGATTGGCCCAGCCCTCGGAAGGCGCCCGCCTCCAGCTGGGCCAGCTCGTTGTGGGACAGGTCCAGCTCGGTGAGGAGGGGCAGGTCGCTGAAGGCGTCACTGGGAACGCTGGCGATGAGGTTGTAGTCCAGGTAGACTCGTCGCGTGTCGTTGGGCAGGTCCTGGGGCACCTCGGTGAGGCGCAGGTTGCTGCAGCGCACCGTCTTTCCCCCGGCGTCGCTCTCGGTGCAGTAGCAGCTCTGGGAGCAGCTGGTGGCGGCGTGGTGGAAGCAGCAGGTCATCAGCACCAGGCTGTGCAGCAGCAGACACATGACCACCGAGTGGCGCAGTAGCCAGCCTGCCAGCAGGGGCATGATGGGATATGGGCATGCTCCAAGAACGACCACCTGGGCGTAGGGGGGGGCGTAGCCGACGTCAACCTCCCCAATAGCTGTCAAGCCTAGAGAGAAAGCAGGAAGTGAGATTGGCGGTGGGAGACAGCCAGTTTATTGGAGAGGTACAAATTACTCTGTCAAAAGGGGGCGATTTCACTGTTGAAAACATGTGTGATTGGCAGGAGATGGTCTGGATAAACAACAGTGTGTCATTTGATACATGATGGAGGGTAACTAGTCTAATTGCAGTGAGGAGACACAGGGGACCTTACACTTTTGCTTCACCGTGGTTGAACAACCAAAACATGTGTTTGCAGAGCTTTAGCAAAGTCTACGGATCATAATAACGTCCTTTCATTCAGGCGAGGAAACTCAGAGAGAGAGCTTTGGTGTCACCGTGACTCCTTTATAATTGACATCCCTGCAGTGCTGTCCTATTTCAGTGCAGAGCAGATGGCATTAACATAATCCATGTCTTCCACAGTGAGACAGGGATTATATTACACATACTTTGGTGTATTATCTGAGTTTCTCAACAATTTAGTCAAATAACAAAGTAAGAAAGTTTCAATCTTCAAGGTGACTTCTTTTGATCAAAATTGCCCTTTATTATGAATTGTTCACACTATTGAGCTACACCATGAAGACCATGTTCATCACGCCCTGCTCTGCGGTCAGTAATCCCTAAACTGCTGTTGTACAGTAATTTGCTCAGTGCAAGTAACACTGTGTGTTCTGTAATTGACACTTTTTATTTTACATGTTAGCCTCTAAAAATAGCTGGTCTTCCCACCCTAACACAGTTCATTAATACCTGATCAACTCTGCCTGCCTCTCCCATTACTAATCCTCTCAGGAAAAACTCCTTGCGTCAATGTGCCAGTCATGTTGTCCATCCAATCCTATTGTTGGACAAGATGCTAATGATATAAACGGCACCAAATCAGCCTTGTTACGTCCCATCAGACCACTCCTGAGGTAAGAAAAAACAAAACAATAGAACAGCAAATGACTTCTGCGCATCTTTAAAATGGCTGAAGATCCAGGCAAGATCCACTTACCCAGATTAAAATTGAAATCGATCTCTAAGTACTGTATCACATGACGGGGTGGTGGAGGGCTCTGGGGTGGGGTGGTATGTGTCTGCTTTCATGCATATGTGTGTGTGTGTGTGTGTGTGTGTGTGTGTGTGTGGTGAGTCGTCCAAGGAATGCAGCTAATAAGACTCATTGTGCTCCGCCAGTTGAGGACTTGCCAGGGATATAGCTCCCATAATGAGCCATTGACGGAGATGGGAGCTCTGATGTGAGTCTGAACACAGGTCGAGACGAGCCTATCAGAGAGGCCTTGGCTCGGGCTTCTCTCAAGACACACCCAGATGTTTATCATCCATTCTTTATCAAACAAAACAAATGCTCCCCCATGAATATTATTTTATCGAGAGAGAGGGACTCTGTATGCTATGCCATGCTGCTATGACGGTATAGGACAAAATAGAAGAGTGGTATGCCAGACAAGGCCTTAATTGACAGGGATACAAAAATGGGCTCCCTAACTTGAATGGTCAACAATGAGATCTTGTTTAAAAGCTGTACTTATCTCATCACATGACACACTGGCCTGACATTTTAGAGAGCGATGAAGGAGGAGGAGGATGTGTGGAGAAGGAAGGGGAAATTGGACACGAGGACGGAGTCGTGAGAGAACGAGAGAACGAGAGAGAGAGAGAGAGAGAGAGACAGAAAGATATCAAGAGGATCTGGGAGGGGAGGGGGTGAATAGGGGGTAACATTACAATGACAAAGCAGACACACTGTGGAACGACGATCATGAGATAGAATAATGAGCTATTGAGGAGAGAAGGAAATATTCTAATGTCATGGAGTGAGGAGGACAGATGTAATTGAAAGCAGAAAGGGTGAGAGAGAAGGGAGGGAGGGGGAGATGTAAGGGAGGTGGTTTGTGAAGAGAGAGATATGGAGGGAGGATTACATTTACGTGGGACAGAGGGAGGACAGGGTGGAGCGCCGATATTTTAAATCAATAAATCAGATATAGACCCATTATTTCTGTGGATATTAAGCTATCACCTACCTCAATGACAGAATAAATTCCCCTGGTTTTAATCTACACCTGACCTGACACACAGAGCACAAGCCCGCTGAGGTCTGTTTGGCACTTAATAAATTTACTGCAGTCAATACTGTAGATCGTAGATCTTAGGCAGCAAATGCACAAGAGCAATAATTTAGACATGTCCTAAATGTGCTTTATGGCTCACCCCAACCAGCCCGTAGGCGCCAAGATAATGGAAATGTGTTTCGCTAGCCTTTAAAAAATCTCAGAGAAAAAGGAAAAATATGTTATATTTTAGGTGTATCTGTATACTGTATAGTGGGGAATGGTTAGTCTTGGTTTACTGCTGGTTGCCTTTGCATCTGTGACTGTGGCCCCCTGGCCAACCAAGTATGGCTTCTTCAGTAGCTACTGTTTGCAATCATAAAGATGTGAATGAGAGTGATTTGGAGAAAAGAACACACTGAGGGAAAGTATATCATTCATTGTAAATGCACAAGTAACCAAATAACCATGCATTTATCCCTCTTGTGGAATTGTCTACCCTAATTAACAGGAAAAGAGCCTTTCTTAGAAGAACCTGATTATTTGTTATGCCTCATTTCCATAAAAATACCTCATCCATTTGATTTAGTCGAATTCTTACCTTCCAACTAAATTGTTATCAGATTAAAATTGATGTATTTCAATAGACCAGTTCATAGCTGTTACAAATAAAATGAACATTAATTTGTAACTTGTTCATTGTGGCTTATTGTTCAACTTTATCTAATAATAACACGTTTAGATGATCTAAATTTCAGATTATGTGGAGACTGTGCGTCAAATAGCCTACTTTCTATTATAGATAGAATAATTAGATCGGCACTTGTAAACGTATGTATGTAAGCTTGGTATGCACCTACTTTTCCTTCAATTTTCATTTAATTCGTCCATGACACCAAGATTAAGAAAATAAACTCCACGCAGACAACGCAGACTGATCCTTGATAAGTTTGTCTTGCTTAGGCTGTCTTGTTTTGGTCTGTGCTATTCATTACTGAGTAGAATAGACTGATATCTTCATAAATGTTTCGTTTTTTACTGTCTTTCTGTCAGGTAAAAGTACGCAATAATGGCTACTTCACTCTGAAAAGCATGCATTAGGATCAGCAACATGTAGAAAGCTCACTTACATCTTTACCGTTCTTCCTCTCCTTTTCATGACGGGTTCAACAGGATCCCCTTTTAGATGAGTGCACCTTAGAAATGTCCACAACAGATTAAGACTCAGTCAAAAATACAATTCGGTAAATATTTGGGGTGGATTCCATTTGGTCCTACAGCAGCTCGCTCAATTTGCGCGCGGAGCCACAATGACAGCGTCGCTCCACTGTGAATGCACATTTAGTAGAGTGCTCGCTCAGTGCAGCCTTTTTAGTTTCCACGCAACCAGAAAACTAGGCAACATGCTGGAGCTATCAGAAATTGGCAGAGACACGACGAGAGGCCAGGCCTATTGAAGCTTAATCTTAATGTTTTATGATTTTTTTTGGTTAAAGCTAAGGTGCAGATAATGTGTTTTTTATGCTTATGTACAAAGGATAGAAATATGTTGTTTCTTCCAATTTGATACGATCTGAGATATTGTGAGGTTACATTAGTGTAACCCAATTATAACGTAATTTGATTAATGCTATGCTAAGCTTGCAGAAGTAAATAGATAGGTGTGTCGTTATCTTATTCATTCTGAGGTGGGGCCTTATAATATTCAACTGGGGACATGAAACAAACACACACTGTCGATACAGCGTGCACACACACATAACATGCAGAATATAAAGCATGCACACAGGGACCTACATCCATGCAAACACACACTTAAACAAACAATGCAGTTCTCTAGAAGAATGTGTGTTTGACTAATCAAGTTTGATCTACAGCTTGTTATATCAGTACAGTGCTGTGGATCTTTGGCTGTCTTCCGGCCCTCTTCCTGCCTGCTGCCGCCAACCGATAAAGAAGCCCAATCAAACCTACTGTGATAACAGATATGGGCACAGGGAGTGCCTGCCAAGCAAGCAGTCAAAAGGTATTAATGGAATTGAAATCAATAAAGAACTCCACCTTGACGTTCCCCTCAGTCCCCCCAAACCTGCAAATCAATGCCAGGCAGTGTATATCTGAATGTACCGTGTGTTTCTGCTCTGGGATTAAATATGTCACTTGGATGCTACGTGCCACATAATTACATCCCAGTGATGGGTGGATTTATGTAGCTTTCGATGTCAATTAGTTGCAGCGATACGAAATGGAGCATGTAAAGATGAAACGGCAGAAAATGTGATTAGCGTCTCGTGGACTGAGGGAGAGAGAGTGCTCTAGCGTCAGTCATAGGCTCCTGTAGCATCAGATTACCCCTGAAACTCAGAAGATGTGGGCGGGTGGATGGAAGGAAGGATACAGTGTACATTATCAGTATACTCAACATAGAGACTGCACTCAAAGTGCATCAAAGATCCTCTCTCTCTCCCTCCTCCCCAGTCTACAAAGGCTTGGATCTATAACGCTGACATACTCACATGGACGTACCTGCCAGCTAGTGTTAGGGCTAAACTGGGGAGACAAAGTGTCAAATATAACGACAAGGATGTTGCTCCAAAGTTGCATCAACGACATTGGAGTGTGGGTCGGCATCTGCCATAGCTGCAATGGCACAGAAACCAAAACAGTGCTGTTAATGAGAAACGGTCCTATCCACATTTCGCTCTATAGATCGAGAGCTAGCTCTATCTCTGCGAGAGTGATCGCGATAGCTCTAGAGCATCTACTCGCGAGCTCGATCTAGACGAGCGATAGCGAGATATCTCTCGAGCTCTAGATCTAGCTCTCACAGATAGCTCTCTCTCTCCTCTCTCTCTCTCCTCTCTCTCTCTCTCTCTCTCTCTCTCTCTCTCTCGCTCTCTCTCTCTCTCTCTCTCGCTCTCTCTCTCTCTCTCTCTCTCTCTCTCTCTCTCTCTCTCTCTCGCTCTCTCTTACTTTGTTAGCTGCTCACTGCCTTCCCTTGCTAGTCCCTGTGCAAGATCAAAGCCAGTCTTCTCTTTGTGAATATGACATTATGCCCCATTTATTTATTTATTTTTACTCCTGATTCACATTTTTAATCAAAAGTGACAAAAGAAGGTATAAAGGAAATTCCCTAACACCACCCCAGGAAGACAAAATCTGTTGGGAATGCTGCGATAAATGTTAGCAGAAACTGTATTACAGTTGCCATGTCTTTATATTGATGGAATAAATCCCTATTGATTAAAACAGATCATGGCACAGAGATGTTACTACCTGGCTGTACGTTACATTACTGCCTGTGTTACGGTAATGGTCCCAGCAAGACAGTTGTGATTGTGCCTCAAGACTATTTATGGATGAAGTGGAGTCTAATGGTTTATCGAAGATGTTCAGTTTACACAGATACATTGATACACAATAAACACACATTCTAATGTTCTCAGTAGTCATTTGTGTATCAATCAGTCAGAAATAAAGAAGGCCTGTCAACATTGGTTAGAAATTCACTTTTGATGTAAATACAGTTCAAAGCTGAGACTTCAAATTCATTGTGACTTGATTTTTTAATTAGCAGTGCTGTATGTTTTTATACAGCCCTGTAGTAAAATGTGGCCTCGCTGATGTTTCAAAAGCATGCTGTACCTCACGTTAAGCTATCAAGGTTAGTTGTTGCCTTGCATCACAGGAAAGGTATGCCTGACCCTATTTCCTACTGCCCTTTTAGAAAGATTAATATTTCTCCATTTCATTGTTCCTTTCCGTACACAAAGGAAAACAGAGATAGGTTTGGACTCTCACGACTTTGACAAAGGTCATGTCAAAATAGTAGTTGTACATAACAGTTTAGTGATCCTTTCCAAAACCTGTACAGTCGAAACATTTTGATAAGTGAGGTGTTTGTGGTTTATTTATGTGACTTGAATTTAAATTGCAAATGTATGTTGGTAAACTAGGCCACATGTTTAGAAGCATATCAGAGTTCATGGAAGTTCATTCATGAACATTGAGATGTTGGGATTCCACACACAAACATGTCGGATGTATCTTTGTTCCTTGAGTTTTGAAAAGGTGGTGTCACACCACCTGAACAACCTTTGTTGACACATTTGTCAACTGCTCTCGGAAATTCTCTTTATGCTTGTGAACTTCTACACTCAACCCACCACTATCCTTAGCTGACATGGAACATCAAACCAGTCCAAAGAGCCCTGCTAGACAACCATCCGCAGTTCTGCAACAAATCCAGTCTCCGTCTCCCCTGCTGCCACAACAGTCAGACTGCATCAAGGCCTCGCTAACACACGCCATTAATAAATGAACAGGAAGGCAGGCAGTGAGTGAGTGTCCATCTCACCACATCACTAATGTCCTTCAACAACATCAAATAGGTTACTATTTTCAGATTCTTATTTCCGTGTGTCAGTCTGCAAAGAAATGTGTGCGTGTATCTGGGAGTGTGTGTGTAAGAATGAGTGAATGAGTGATGTAAAAAGAGTGTGAGTGTGTGTGTGCGTGTGGTTTGTGTGTATAAGAGAGTGAGCTGGAGTCATTGTGTCATCCCAAGTTTTACAAGATGGATAGTCAGGTTCACCCTTTCCTCTTGATTAATTGAATAAAAACACAATTTTCTCAGCTGAGGACTCAGTGTCAAAGCAAAAGCCTCTCCAAACTCAATCTCTCTCACACTCCTGCCTCCTGGAATTAACTTGTGAGCATAGAAGTTGTGCAGTCAGTTCATAACAGCTTTAGCACTGTCACCCCAATTAGGTCTGTGCTGGTTCCAAATCCCACAATGCAATAGTACTATCATGGTCTGTTCATCTTGTACCATCGATATTAGACATCACCCAGCACTTGACCAGTAGCAGCTGATATCAGATATGTACAGTGTTGCCTGACAACACAGTAATAATGAAGCTGCAAGAAGTCTTCATAATGCTTAGCAGGAGAAACACTGGGCTAGGGGTATAATACCATGACCACCCAGACTGGGTGGAGATAAACCCATTTGCTATTGAGAGGCCTTCAACCGTGCAGCTCATTAAGTCAACAACGCATACACATTCTCTAAGCTTCAGGACAGTGAAGGAGCTCCATCTTCTGGTCAAATTTATATTTTATATACTCATGTTTTAATACGATTTACTCATCAAAGCCGGTTGGAATAAGATCATCTTCGACATTTACACACTTCTTATTTAGGAAAAACTGAATGTATCCAAATAAAATACATAGTTTATGTTGGGAACTGTAATGCCTAATTTGAATGTTTCAAATACAATGCTTGTATTGTATGTGATGACAGATTAAAAATAAAATAATGTACCGGTATTGATTATTTTCTGTCTTATGTTTTTAGGCAGGGTGTTATTAAACTAGCGGGCCAAAAATTCGAAGTTGGTGGGCGGTATCGTTCCTTCCTGCCTCACGGATTTGCTGTAACGATGGCGGTATATCCATTATATCATTGGTCAAGATTAGTGACGATGACGTTCTCTTCTGTGCAATTGGTTACGCTAGTTGGCGGGATTAAAGGAAAAAGATTCGAAACACCGAAGGGCGTAATACTATTGTTAGAGTCAAACCTTAATCGGGGTAGCAAGATAGTGAGTCTTATTTTTTATAGATACAGGATAAAACAGCATAAAAAAGCATGTCCGAACCACTGAAGGTAAGTTCGTAGACTACAGCTAGCTAGGTCAGAGCTGGCCAGCCTGTTGTAGTCTTAACTATATTAAAAGACTATCTACAGTACTAGAGCTCTACTAAAAAGCTTAGCTACCGCGTTAGCCTAGCTATATTAATCAAACGTGCAACTACTGACTGTAATTAGTTATTTTCACTCGTTTTAAGTACAATTTCAATCTCATACGCTAGCGCAAACGACATCAAAGTTCACGTAACTGGTGTGATTTGCTTTGTTAGTTAGACTAGCGTTAGAGCTATCTAAAAGGTATATGGCCTTTCCTATAATTTTACAGCGTTGTGTGTATTTGCAAATGAATGTAATGTTTTTATTCTCAGACATTGCAACCTATCAGGCACAGCTCCTCGCAAATAGTTAGCAAGATCATTCTGTTGCCTTTCCAATGAACTCTACTTGCAAACCAACTACCTACTGTTATTTTGCTACCGGAGTACTGCTAATGCGAGTCCCTTGGGGCACATGTAGTATAATTAACGCTTGTACTAGTGAACGACTGAACTGAGACCACATCTCTTTCCCAGAGTGTCTCCCAGATCCAGTCTGAGAACAAAGTGGCGGAGAAGAAGAAAAAGGATCCCAACCGTCTCTCAGTGGAGAGGATCTACCAGAAGAAAACCCAGTTGGAGCACATCCTCCTTCGTCCAGATACCTATATAGGCTCCGTGGAGCCTGTCACGCAGGTCATTTGAAAAGCAGACTATAGCGTACACATCATAAAACATAACTAGTTTGCATAGAGGCTTGAAATTGGAGACTGGTTGCCTCATTCATGGGTATTTTACACACTGCACTCAGTGCTTCATAAGGAGAGATAGGGATGAAATTAAAAAGTATCACCATTCAAGCTGTTAATTCTCTCAATGTCAATAAAAATACTTTCAGAAATGCCACCATAAAATGTTATTAATGTCTTGTTTGCATCTTCTCATCAGCAATTGTGGGTGTTCGATGAAGATGTTGGACTGAACTGTCGCGCTGTGACTTATGTGCCAGGTCTCTACAAGATCTTTGATGAGATCCTTGGTGAGCTCCACAAAATGATAACCATGTCACAAAAGCGTTCAGAAATGTATCCTTTCTTGGACTGAAAACATCTGTAATGAGAACTGTTATGTGTACTACTACTACAACTAGTCAGTGACCATTTCCTGTTTTCTTTCTACCACAGTCAATGCTGCAGATAACAAGCAGAGGGATAAATCAATGACTTGCATTAAGGTCACTCTAGACCCGTAAGTATCACTTCACGATCCTGCATCTTTCCAACCTCATGTAGGGAGGAAAAACCTTTCTCCAGCAAACGTGGCGTTTTAAAATAGTGCGTGTGTTTGTGTTTAAGTGAGAACAACGTCATTAGCGTGTGGAACAATGGAAAGGGCATCCCTGTGGTGCTGCACAAGGTCGAGAAGGTCTTTGTTCCTGCCCTCATCTTTGGACAGCTACTCACTTCCAGTAACTATGACGATGACCAAAAGAAGGTCACTGGTAAGGCTTAGTGACGATTTTACTCTTCATGACAAATTACACAGCAAAATTCGCCTTTTAGATCCATGTATTTAATTGATACAATTCAACTTCAGGTGGACGTAACGGTTATGGTGCAAAGCTGTGCAACATCTTCAGCACCAAGTTTACTGTGGA
The DNA here is from genome assembly GCA_903064625.1 of Mallotus villosus. Taxonomy (NCBI): domain Eukaryota; kingdom Metazoa; phylum Chordata; class Actinopteri; order Osmeriformes; family Salangidae; genus Mallotus; species Mallotus villosus. Next base: position 490,149 of record CAEFZP010001896.1, on the reverse strand, counting down.
GACTGCCTGCAAGGAATCCAAGAAGTACTTTAAGCAGGTGGGGTGACAACCTTAACCAAGATAACCTTATAAAAACCTTGTCTTCCGTGTCTAGAAGATGCCTGTTTTGTTTATCCTGACACCTGCCGTTGTTTCCCAGACGTGGTATGACAACATGGGCCGGACTGGCGACTCTACGATCCGTCCCATCGATGGGGACGAGTACACCTGCATCACCTTCCAGCCGGACCTGTCCAAGTTCAAGATGCAGGTCCTGGACACGGACACGGTGGCCCTCCTGACCCGCCGGGCCTATGACATCGCTGGCTCCTCCAAGGGGGTCCGTGTGTTCCTCAATGGCACGAGGCTTCCTGTAAGTGCTGTTTACGTCCTCCTCACACTCCTAGAAGCTCTTGTGCAGTGAGAGAGATTTTGTAATGACTCGAGGGGTCTTTGCCACTAGTTTGCCACTATTGGTTGGACTGTTTCTTCCCAAAGTGATCCCCAACTGCCATTTCTCCATGCTGTCCTCGTCCAGGTGACCAATTTCCGTAGCTACGTGGACATGTACCTCAAGGACAGGGTGGATGAGCAAGGCAGCCCCCTGACTGTGATCCATGAGGCGGTCAACGATCGCTGGGAGGTCTGTCTCACCATGAGTGAGAAGGGCTTTCAGCAAGTCAGCTTCGTCAACAGCATCGCCACTACCAAGGTAACTCAGTCACCGCTAACGGATCAAACTTTTCATGGTTTGGGTTGTTTTTCTCTGTACTTTTCCGAGCATTCCTGAGACATGTTCAGTGTGTAATTGTCTATGTTGTCCCCAGGGAGGAAGGCACACTGAGTATGTGTCAGATCAGGTTGTGTCCAAGCTGATCGAGGTGGTTAAAAAGAAGAACAAGGTTGGGGTGATCGTGAAGCCTTTCCAGGTACAGAATATGACACACTGTTTCAACTCACATTCTCTGCAGTAGACAAGTCATTTCTTCTGACCCTCAATGATTTATAATGTGAATCTTCTTAATCCACCAGGTGAAGAACCACATGTGGCTGTTTATTAACTGCCTGATTGAGAACCCAAGCTTTGACTCCCAGACCAAGGAGAACATGACCCTACAGCAGAAAAACTTTGGCTCCACATGCCCACTCAGCGACAAGTTTTTCAAGCAGGTCAGAAAGCAACAATTCTACCTCTCTGTAGCACTGCTTTGCTTTCACAAAACACGCTCGGTTCACTTCTGTTTGCACTCTCTGTTCTCTCCTAAAGAAGCTGAACTTTAAATTGGGTCACTCACATCTCATGTGTGGTCGTCTTCCCTTCATCCAGGCTGCCTCTAGTGGCATCGTGGAGAGCATCATGAACTGGGTCAAGTTCAAAGCTCAGACCCAGCTCAACACCAAGTGCTCCGCTGTCAAGCACACGAAGATCAAGGGAGTTCCCAAGCTGGATGACGCCAACAGCGCAGGTACATCTTCCACTCCTCATCCTCATCAGTCTTAACTCTGGCCATGTGCAGTGCCACTTAATATAATCCCATTTCAAGAACATTTGCTTGTCTAGTTGTCAGTTTTTTTTTACTGAAGAAAACATCCCCGTTCTGTCTCATTTAGAGAACGGCCACAGCTTTCCCGAAGTGGGATTTATTTCGAAAAAACTATTTGACAGATTTCCTGTATTTGTTCCATCGTGGAAATATGCCGTTTAAAACAGCAGTGTCTCCTGTCCTCCCTCCCAGGTGGTAAGAACTCCTCCTCCTGCACCTTGATCCTGACTGAGGGAGACTCGGCCAAGACCCTGGCCGTGTCTGGGCTGGGTGTGGTGGGCAGAGACCACTACGGGGTCTTCCCTCTCAGGGGTAAACTCCTCAACGTCCGGGAGGCCACGCACAAACAGGTCAGACCCTCTCCAACAGCATGAAGACCACCACACCAAATACACTATGGACCCTCTCCAACAGCATGCAAACCACCACACCAAATACACTATGGACCCTCTCCAACAGCATGCAAACCACCACACCAAATACACTATGGACCCTCTCCAACAGCATGCAAACCACCACTATGGGACATTTCCAAATCTACACCAAGGCCCAGTTTGCGATGGTCGAAGGCATGGAGATTGGTCCCTCCTGTAGCAGAGAGAGTAAATTCATGCCTGTTCTCCTCAGATCATGGAGAACGCCGAGATCAACAACATCATCAAGATCCTCGGTCTTCAGTACAAAAAGAACTACAGCGACCCTGATTCGCTGAAGACCCTGCGCTACGGCAGGCTCATGATCATGACAGATCAGGTCTGCACCGTCTCAGAGCTGTACTCTTCTAACCTGGGGACACTTACATACTTAGGACATATCGAATTTGGCTGTTGTGTTCTTGATAAGGAGCTTTGTGCTGTCATTAACTTCCTTTACTTGTTGTCGTCATTTGAATGTGGACAGGACCAGGATGGGTCTCACATCAAGGGGCTTCTGATCAACTTCATCCACCACAACTGGCCCTCTTTGCTGCGCCACAACTTCCTGGAGGAGTTCATCACCCCCATCATCAAGGTAGGTGGTACAGTCTGACACTGGGGGCTCTGGTTCGACCAGTCTACTCTCACGTGTCTCATTTGTTTTACACACCCACATATCGGAACATGAATCTATTGGCAAGTTATGGTAACGGGCACTACTAGAGTTTTGAATAGGCAATTTGTAAACACAGCCCCCCCCTTCCTTTCCTCAGGCCACTCACAAGAAGGAGGAGCTGTCCTTCTACAGCATCCCCGAGTTTGAGGAGTGGAAGGATGCCCAGGCAAACATCAAATCTTGGAGAGTTAAATACTACAAAGGTTTGTCTCGAACCCCTGTGTGGTAGTGACGCTGAACATGTAAGCAGCTGTTTCATACCTGGTCTACTAATCTGAGCATGAATATGTTAGCGTCCAGTGAACCAGGATCCTCATACTCACCCTGTGTGCCTGTTCGTTTCACGTGTGTGTGTGCGCAGGTTTGGGTACCAGCACTTCGAAAGAGGCCAAGGAGTACTTCTCTGACATGCAGAGACATCGTATCCCCTTCAAGTACGCCGGGCCTCAAGACGATGAAGCTATTACCCTGGTAACAGGCTTTCATATTCAGGGGGAAACACTCTTCGTTTTACACAAATGTTTTGGAAACTCATGCTGCTCTGTGTGTTTTGTATTGTCTGTCCACTATCTGACTTATTGACAGACATATTTTCCTGACAAGGATTCCTAGGTGTATTTTCCATGATCATGATGGTTGGTTTGGAGGAGTACATCCTCTATCTGGTTCTAAAACCTTCCTTTCCTTCCCCAGGCCTTTAGCAAGAAGAAGATTGAAGAGCGTAAAGAGTGGCTCACCAACTTCATGGTCAACCGACGCCAGCGCAAGGAGCACAATCTACCTGAGGTACGACCCCCCACAACCTCCACTATGGTCATGTCACCCGGAAGTCCCTCAGTCACCCCCAATCACAATCAAATGTCTTCATTAAAGACTGCATAACTCTTTTGTTCTTTTTGCTGTCCTTTGTCATCAGGAATACCTGTATGGTAAAGCCACCAAGTCTCTGTCCTACAATGACTTTGTCATGAAGGAGCTGGTTCTCTTCTCCAACTCTGACAACGAGAGGTCCATCCCCTGTCTGGTTGACGGTGAGTGGGACACACAAAGCCAAGGATCCCTCCAAAACATGTCTTGGTTTTTCCTCTCATGTCCTCTCGGGCAATGTTTTCCCTTTCACAAGCTAGTACCGTTTTCTTTATGATCCTTTTTCTTTGAAGGCAAATTGATCTGTATGTGCTATGAATGAATATGGAGATGTGTGTATGTGTGTCAGGTCTGAAGCCGGGCCAGAGGAAGGTGATGTTCTGCTGCCTGAAGAGGAACGACAAGCGGGAGGTCAAGGTGGCCCAGCTGGCTGGCTCTGTGGCCGAGATGTCAGCCTACCATCACGGAGAGGTGAGACCACCAGACTGGAGACCTCAGGGTGACAGACACTCCCTGTTAATGAGACTAGGTCATAGACTAACATACTGTAGCCAGTAGCAACATCCCAGTCACACACACAAAACAAACATTTGATTTTTTCCCTCCATGTCCAGTATTTCATGTCCTATGATCTCTCTCTCCCTGCTGTTAGATGTCCTTGATGATGACCATCATTGGTCTGGCCCAGAACTTTGTGGGCAGCAATAACCTGAACCTGCTGCAGCCGCAGGGCCAGTTTGGAACCCGACTGCACGGGGGCAAGGACTCTGCTAGCCCTCGATACATCTTCACCATGCTCAGGTCAGTCACTGAGCGCACACACACACATATAGACTGTATAGCCATGTTGAGTGACTATTATACACATACTGTTAATAGTTTTAGTGACTTAACTACATGTCCTATTTTTCTCTTCCAGCTCTTTGACCCGTCTCCTCTTCCCCCCCGTCGACGACAACCTGCTCAAGTACAACTACGACGACAACCTCCGCGTAGAGCCCGAGTGGTACATGCCCATCATCCCCACGGTGCTGGTGAACGGCGTGGACGGGATCGGCACGGGCTGGGCCACGCGCATCCTCAACTACAACGTCCGGGAGATCGTCAACAACATCCACCGCCTGATCGACGGCGAGGAGCCCCTGCCCATGGTCAGTCCGGTTGCCAGGCGACCCCGTGATCAGTGCCAGGGGATTGGTCGTCGCTAAGCTAAGAGGCGTGTTTTTTTATTTCTGTTCCCAGATTCCCAGCTTCAAGGGCTTCAAAGGCACCATTGAACATCTGGCGGCAAACCAGTATATGGTTAGTGGAGAGGTGGCCATCATAGACCACACCACCATCGAGATCTCTGAGCTGCCTGTGAAGACCTGGACACAGGTTAGCACATCATCCATGTCTTAAGAATATCATCTTCACCCGCGATGGCGGCAAAGGCTTCTTGTCACGGGTAGAAACATATGTAGAAACATTTATTTTGTGCGTTTGTCGTAATCCGTGCCTTTCCCTGGTGGTGCCGATAGACCTACAAGGAGAACGTTCTGGAGGCCATGTTGAACGGCACGGAGAAGGTGCCCGCCCTGATCACGGACTACAAGGAGTACCACACGGACACCACGGTGCGCTTCGTGGTCAAGATGACGGAGGAGAGGCTGAGGGAGGCGGAGGCCGCAGGGCTGCACAAGGTCTTCAAGCTGCAGACCACGTTCACCTGTAACTCCATGGTAACCAGCCTCCCCTGCACCTGCCCTTCTCGGCCAATAAACCAAATTCTGATTCTGATTATGAAGACGATACCTAGTATTAAGCTAACACTAATTGGAACATTTCAAATGCCCCCACCGACCAGGTGTTGTTTGACCACGTGGGCAGTCTGAAGAAGTACGAGTCCGTGCAGGAGATCCTGAAGGACTTCTTTGAGCTGAGGTCCAAGTACTATGTTCTCCGGAAGGACTGGCTGCTCGGCATGCTGGGAGCCGAGAGCGCCAGGCTCACCAACCAGGCCCGCTTCATCCTGGAGAAGATCGAGGGCAAGCTGGTCATCGGTGAGTGCCCGCCCCGGGCGCCGGGCGCCAGATAGGGTTCAGTGGAAGGTGCGAGGGAACGTCTCGGCCCGTTCGATCCCATATCTCGGCGACTAAAACGAACGTTCCCCCTTTCCTCTCGCTCCAGAGAACAAGCCGAAGAAGGCGCTGATCCTCATGCTGCAGGAGATGGGCTACGACTCTGACCCCGTCAAGGCCTGGAAGCAGGCTCAGGAGAAGGTGAGGGACGCCCTGGTTCGGTTCTAATCCCATTCCAGGCCTTGTTGACTGCTTGTAGACTCGGTACGGCAGTAGCATTTGACAGAAAGTATTTCGGGGTCAAGTAACCGTTGACCCTCTTTTTGTCCCCGGCCTGTAAAAGCCTGAGGAGGAGAATTTGGACGAGGAGGAAGGGGAGAAGGAGGACAACACCGGGCCAGATTACAACTACCTCCTGAACATGCCCATGTGGTACCTCACTAAGGAGAAGAAGGAGGAGCTGTGCAAGCAGAGAGACAGCAAGGTCTGGCCCTCTATCTCTCCATCTGGTCGGCCTTGCTAGCTAACTGGCTTCCTAATATCCCCTTAACTTCCCAATATATCCACACATGTCTGTTCGCCATCGGTGATGGCTTGGTTCAGTCTACTATTTGTATTTGTTTGAGATCACTGTCCCTGATATTTTGGAGCTCTTCTGAATATGTTGAAAGAGAGAGAGAGCTCATTTGTCTCCATGTCCTGTTTGTGTTTGGTGTTCTGTAGATGACTGAGCTAAACACCCTTAAGAAGAAGAACCCAACTGACCTGTGGAAGGAGGATCTCACGCTCTTTACTGAGGAGCTGGAGGTGACACAGCCCCCTCCACGACACAGCCCCCTCCACCACACAGCCCCCTCCACGACACAGCCCCCTCCACCACACAGCCCCCTCCACGACACAGCCCCCTCCACGACACAGCCCCCTCCACCACACAGCCCCCTCCACCACGACACAGCCCCCTCCTCCACGACACAGCCCCCTCCTCCACGACACAGCCCCCTCCTCCACGACACAGCCCCCTCCTCCACGACACAGCCCCCTCCTCCACGACACAGCCCCCTCCTCCACGACACAGCCCCCTCCTCCACGACACAGCCCCCTCCTCCACGACACAGCCCCCTCCTCCACGACACAGCCTCCACGACACAGCCCCCTCCTCCACGACACAGCTCCCTCCTCCACGACACAGCCCCCTCCACGACACAGCTCCCTCCACGACACAGCCCCCTCCACGACACACGCCCCCTCCACGACACCGCTCCCTCCTCCACGACACAGCCCCCTCCACTACACAGCTCCCTCCACGACACAGCTCCCTCCACGACACAGCCCCCTCCACGACACAGCCCCCTCCTCCACGACACAGCCCCCTCCACGACACAGCCCCCTCCACGACACAGCCCCCTCCACGACACAGCCCCCTCCCCCACGACACAGCCCCCTCCCCCACGACACAGCCCCCTCCCCCACGACACAGCCCCCTCCTCCACGACACAGCCCCCCTCCACGACACAGCCCCCTCCACGACACAGCCCCCTCCACGACACAGCCCCCTCCTCCACGACACAGCTCCCTCCTCCACGACACAGCCCCCTCCACGACACAGCCCCCTCCTCCACGACACAGCCCCCTCCACGACACAGCCCCCTCCACCACACAGCCCCCTCCACCACACAGCCCCCTCCACCACACAGCCCCCTCCACCACACAGCCCCCTCCTCCACGACACAGCCCCCTCCACGACACAGCTCCCTCCTCCACGACACAGCTCCCTCCTCCACGACACAGCTCCCTCCTCCACGACACAGCCCCCTCCTCCACGACACAGCCCCCTCCACGACACAGCCCTCTCTTCCACGACACAGCTCCCTCCACGACACAGCCCCCTCCACGACACAGCTCCCTCCATGACACTGCTCTAGTCATCCCTGTTTTAATCCCTGTTTTGTCATGTTTATTTTCAGCGCGTGGAGGAGAGCGAGAAGGACACTGGCCCCGTGCTCCAAACTAAGGGCAAGACGGGCCGTGGCAAGGGAGTGAAGGTGAAGCAGGAGACTCTGCCCACGCCACAGGGACGCCGGGTCATCCCACGCATCACCAGCGCCATGAAGGCTGAGGCCAACAAGAAGGTCAAAGGGAGGAAGGTCAAGGTCAGTCAGGCGGACATTTTTAATATGTCAGACCAATAGGGCTTCATCATGATGCATAGTATTGGCTGTTATGATTCAAATTAATACATTATGTAAATACAACTAACGATGTATGTTTTATTTAAAACAATGTTTGGATCAGATTCTTTCAAAATACCCATGGGAATCAGTGGAAGAGTAGTTTACTTAACCTGGGTTATTCGTTTGGTTTTGAGTGGGAAGACTCGAACGATCATCTTGCATGTCCTGTGTCTAGGAGGAGGTGGTGAGGAGTATGGAGTTCATGGACGAGGGAGAGGAGAACGGGGAGCAAGCCAGCCTGGCGTCACGGCTCACCAAGAAGACCAGAGCTCCTGCCAAGGAGAAAGGTCAGGACACGTCTGGGTTCTTCTGTCTTACAGAGAGGGCTCTACCCAGAGGCTCCTGACGTTTTAGAAAACATTGGATGTTTTTTTAATTACATTGTATTGATTCATAATGACAATGCATGCTTCAACTGTCTTCATATACAGGTCTATACAATATGAGTATTGCCAAAAACAAACATCCGATTTGCCTGTAGTCATGAAGAGGATCTTGTCTTGAAGCAACCGCACCCTGTGTTAATGTGTCAATATGGTCCTCTGGCCAGCAGCAGCCGCAAAGTCTGGTAAACAGACGACCCTGCAGTTCAAACCCACGGAGAGCAAGGAACCCCTGAAGAGGAACCCCTGGTCTGATGACTCGTCCGAGGAGGAGGAGGAGTCAGCAGTCGTCGCTCCCAGGGAGAAGGTCCAGCGCAAAACCAAAAGTGAGGCTCACCATCTCAGAGCAGATGACTGAGATGCTATCTGCATGTTGGTACTATATCCTGCTTCACTAGGAAACCTCTGTTACACGGGACTCATGGCAGATGACGCCAGCTAATCCTTTCCTGACCAATTTCCTTCCCTCTCACTAATCTTAGTCTCAGATCACAAAGAGCTTGATTACTGACCTTGTTGACTTCTCCTATTTCCTTGACCAGCTATTTTGATGCTTTACATTTGTAATTGCACTCATGGCGCAGACATAACCCTCTTACCGATCGCCTCCCCAAGGTGCTGTGAAGTACAGCATGTCCAGCAGTGAGGATGAGTTTGACAGCGCTCCCAAGAAGAAGGCGGCTGCCATCAGTGATTATGACGATGACAGTTTCGTCCCAGGGCCCAGCGCAGCCTGTGACAGCGATGTGGACTCCCCAGCGCCTCTCCGCAAAGCACCTAACCCAACGTGAGTCTCTCCAGCCCCTCCCCTCAAAGCACCTAACCCAACGTGAGTCTCTCCAGCCCCTCCCCTCAAAGCACCTAACCCAACGTGAGTCTCTCCAGCCCCTCCCCTCAAAGCACCTAACCCAACGTGAGTCTCTCCAGCCCCTCCCCTCAAAGCACCTAACCCAACGTGAGTCTCTCCAGCCCCTCCCCTCAAAGCACCTAACCCAACGTGAGTCTCTCCAGCCCCTCCCCTCAAAGCACCTAACCCAACGTGAGTCTCTCCAGCCCCTCCCCTCAAAGCACCTAACCCAGCGTGAGTCTCTCCAGCCCCTCCCCTCAAAGCACCTAACCCAACGTGAGTCTCTCCAGCCCCTCCCCTCAAAGCATCTAACCCAACGTGAGTCTCTCCAGCACACCTGGTTCAAAGCACACCTGAGCTCACCTGCCGCATCGGAAGGAGTAGTGCAACCCGGGGGAAAAAGTGGTTCAGAATTAAATATCCCTTTTTATGTACACATTTACTTGTGCAAAAATGCATTCACTTCATCATCTCTTTTACAGGAAGAAAGTGGTGAAGTCGACAGACAAGGAATCCGAAAGTAACTCCAACTGTAAGTCACTGCTCAAATGAACCCTCGTGACGTGGTTCGCTTGGTGTTATCTCAGGAGACTAGTCTAACTCGTGATACTGCTGTGTGTTGTAGCTCAGTCAGATGATGCCCCGGTGGGGTCCAAGGCTCCATCCATGCCCAAGGCCAAAGAGGCTGCCCCAAAGAAGCCTGCTGATGCCCCAAAGAAGCCTGCTGCTGCTGCAAGGAAGCCTGCTGCACCCAGGAAGAAGGCCACAGGTACGACGACGTTCTGCTCTGTAACACGGTTACTTAGTGGGATGTGCTCTGGCACATACCATATGTTCTAGATGTTATCTCACGGCATCTCGTGTGTGTGTGTTGTGGAAGAAATTGGGATCTTCATCAGTGTGTCTGTGGCTCGACATATCCTGAGAACCGTGCACTGGATGACATTAACCATCGTCCGGTGTATTGCTTAGGACCCAAGCACATGCCGTGCCACGCGTACATTTGTTTGGACGAGCGTTTCTCAAGAAATATACAAATGCGTTCCCCATGTTGAGCGACACTAAGCGATGGAGCCACCGACAAGGCCCTGCTCTAGTGTGTCCTCGTCGTATTCGTGGAGAAGCGAAGCCAGTAACTCCTCCTGATCCTGGCGTCTTGCTTGTCCCGTCTCCCTTCCAGACGCCAAGCAGCCGTCCATCCTGGATGCTCTTTCAAAGGCCAAGCCCACGTCTAAGACTACCGCCAAGAGGGTTCCCTCTCTGGAGTCCAGCGACTCTGAGAAGGAGGCCAAGCCCCAGGCGGCCGCCCGGAAACGCAAACAGGACAGCGACGACTCTGACAGCAGCTCAGACGACCTGATGTCCCGCCTCAAGGCCAAGAAGACCACCGTGAGCAAGGTCAGTCAGGGAGACCAGACTCACGCCGTTCAGTTTTAGACATGGATTCATATTCACTTTGTCCTGGCATGTACAGACGCAACTCTGATTATTAGTCTGTCAATATCAATCCCTGAGAACTCTTCACTCTCTAAAATGATCTAATCTCAGACTAACAAACAATATTTGTTTACTTGACTGCTAATAATATGTAATAATACCCTGTTGCTTCTTCAGAAATCCAAGACGTGGGAGGATGAGGATAGCTTCCACGTTTCAGACGTCGAAGTTGCGCCCAGAAGTAAGCCGGCTCGTGCTAGGAAGCCAGCCACCTACAAACTGGACTCCGATTCTGACGAAGAGTTTGGATTTTAGAGAGCTGCTCTAATCTCAAACAGTGTCTTGTGTGGTCAGTGTGTCCACAATGAAGTTCTTTTTCCTTCAGTTTTAAATACTGTATTTTACATCTTGAAAACGAGTCTGCTATTTGCAAATCGATTCTCTACCATGTCTTCCAGTTTCAGTGGAGAGTTCTGACCTAGTTTTATAAGGCTTACTAACTTCTCTTGCTTCTCATTTGTTTTGTCTTGTAAATATTTTATTGGATGTTGTGTTTTAAAAATAAAGTATGTTTGTCTAGCTCAAGTTCTGTCAAAGATTGTTTTAAATTATTGCTATGTGCGTGTCATTGAGTTTCAAGAAAGGAAGGTGTATTAACATTGAACTTTGGGGCAAATTCCATTATAGTTGATTAGTGACATGTAGCCTACTGGTCAAAGCACAGAGGGGTTTAATCTAGTGAGCTGTGTTTCTGGGAGCAGTTCCCATTTATATATACAACTGTTGAATATAAGCTTAATGTGGGGAAATTGAACTTTTGCTTCAAGAAAACTGACCTTAAATGATATTGACACATGCTGAACAACTGTTTTTGTGGAACAATGCATACCCTTCTGTTGTATTTTGTGATATATTGCTAAACTGCTAACTCCAGTCAATGATCTAGTCTAAGTTACAGTGAGATATCTTCATCAAACTGAGCTGGTGCCAAACTGCTGATAAGCATCAGTTGTGAGGATACACGTCATGACATGTCGCAACCACACCCTTTGTAAAGACGTTATATCCAGTTTCGTCTGACTAAGTTTGTTGACTAACATGGAATATTTCTAAATATTATCTGCAAGCTAAACTAATGATCTGACCCTGCCAACCTACATACAATGCACCCATGATTCTTTAAGTTACGTGTGTGTTGATGTTCACATGGGTGTTCCCATGTGCGCTTTTCCTGATTGTCTGATCGGAGTTCTGACTTACAGAGAGAACCTTCCTGTCATTAGGGAAGCTCTTTCAAGTACCTCATCAAGAACATGCCAGCTAGAGTAAACATGACTTCTGTCTGAGACTTTGATAGCCCCGATTAGGACATGGTAGGAATGTCCTTGCTGTTGCCACCCTAGACCCACCAAGACCAGTCTCTGAACACGGTCTCTGAACACAGCCAGAGTGAGTGCACAGGCAGGCATGGACACTCGGACGAGCCGATGACCCGTTTCTCGTGACTGAAGAAATCTTGGTGTTGGTGGGGGAAAAAACGAATGGATTAACCGTACTGTCAGCAGTGTCTACCTCAGAGGTGTTAGAATCAGAAACTTGGAATGTAAAATGATCGTTGGCTGAGATACGACTAGATAAACCAGCTCCACTGCATCAGCAGGCATGGACATGCCCTGTTGGCTGAGAGGTAGCGCTAGTTAGGTAGTTACTTTAGTAGGTTATGTGCCATGTTGTGTATGGATGTGGTGTGTGTTGTAACCATGCCTTGTTGATCGGTAAGGGTGTAAGCTTTGTGGTGTTCTGTCACTGAAGAACGTAGATGGAAAAGAGGCCGTTGTTATTGAATGGCCTAGGGGTACTGAGAGCTACATGGATTTGGATGACCATTCCCGTATTCACAAGTATGTATTAATTAATGGACAAGGTTATAACTAGTTAAATTTCTAGCAGTTTGATTTGATCGTATTCTGTCTTTAATGTCATGTTTATAATCGGGCAGGAAGAAACTAATTGGTTAAATATTGTGTTTAGAAATGTGTAAATGTTTTTTTTGAACAATACTCCCTTCACTCCTGTGTGAGTTTTGTGCTGTCTTAGAATTTGTCCTTCCTTAGTTAAGAGTATAATCATCTAGGGAGAGACAGGTTAGCTTTGAGCTGGCGTCCAGCTGTTTCTTGGGGATAAAACGATTCAGAAAGTTAAAAATGGACTAAGAGAGAGAACCTCTGTGAAACAGACAGACGGCCTGGAGCTTCCTGCCCCCAGAGGTGATCGCAGATCCTCACGCCATGGGTGAGTGGGGCTTCCTCGGGGGCCTCTTCGACGCTCTCCAGGCTCACTCTCCCATGCTGGGGCGCTTCTGGCTCCTGCTCATGCTCGTCTTCCGCATGCTCATCCTGGGCACCGTCGCCAGCGACCTCTTCGAGGACGAACAGGCCGAGTTTGCCTGTAACACCCTTCAGCCGGGCTGCAAGCAAGTCTGCTACGACATGGCCTTCCCCATCTCCCAGTACCGCTTCTGGGTCTTCCACATAGTCCTCATCTCCACGCCTTCGCTCCTCTTCCTCATGTACGCCGCGCACCACCACAACAAGAGGACCGGCGGCAGCCCTCACCCCGCCGGGCCCAACGGCAGCACCCAGGAGGAGGACCTCCACCTGAGGAGGCTCTACGTCCTCAACGTGGCCTTCCGTATGGTGGCGGAGCTGGGCATGCTGCTGGGCCAGTGGTTCCTCTACGGCTTCACGGTGGAGGCCCAGTTCCCCTGCAACCGTTTCCCCTGCCCCTACACGGTGGACTGCTTCACGTCTCGTCCCGCCGAGAAGACCATCTTCCTCCGCTTCTACTTTGTCATCGGAGTGGTTTCGGCCGTTTCCAGCCTGGCCGAGCTGATCTACGCCTCGGTGAAGTGGTTCTGTCCACACACGGCGCAGTTCCAGAAGAGGGCTTGTCACTGTCAGGACGCCCCTGACCTGAAACAGGAAGAGGTGGAGATGGGGGAGAAGCCGAGGATGAGGACGATGTCCGAGGGAGGGCGTAGCAGCAGCTCCAGGAAGATGGGACACAAGAGCCCACGATCCCAGAACAGTAAGGTGCTCTCAGTGTGAGAGGTCACAGTGCTACGCAGCACTGCTGCAGCATGACGGGACTGTTTTTTACACTGAGAAGATAGGGGGAACAGATTTCCCTGGATGCCTGAGGAAAGTGGTTCCCCCCCCCTGTATATTACAGTCTGGACATTTATAAAGCAATACAGTGATGCTGATGATGTATGTTACTGTGATCATTATGTATAACAAGTTGGATAACATAAAAAACACTAACATTTTGTTTGCCACAATTTATTTTGGGCTCAAATCTTTTTGCTTCGATAGTATTTTGACTTGCCAGGTAATGCACCCCCTGCTAACTCTGACTAGGAAAGTCCCACATGCATGAAACTTACTCGGGTTACTCATACTAGTCCCTTCAATGTACAGTAAGAATCATTTGATTCTGGGATATACAAAACAGAAATTACACAGGGGGTGCAGTTCTGCATCAGCATCAGAACCTCAAACCTCCAAAAAGGTCTGAGATCTGAATTTCACCATTCAAATTTCAGCAGCCTGAATATTGTTCCATAGACATTTCTGAAGTTTGATAAAAAAATAATTAATTGGGATCAGAATTGTATTGTTCAAATTTGAGCAACCTGAATCTCCAAACCTTGCATTTTTGGATCAGATCTTTTCTTTAACATTGAAGATCTAATAAATTAATATTTCAGTTTTAAAGATGTGAATTCCAAACCAAAAAATTCGATGGGGTTTAAATGTCAATATTACGTATTCATTCAATGCCTTTTAAAATTCAAAACATGATGTCACTGATTTGCTTCCATGACCCTTTTATGCATCCTCTCACTCTTACCACAGGGTGGCGTCCCTCCACCATGTATTCAATGCAAAGGCTCAAACATGTAAAACACAGGTTTCTCACTGGTTGATATATTAGATGCATTACTGCATGTATGAAGCATACATGCAGGCCTACTTCTATTTAAATACCCACTGCCCGTGATACTTAATGGTGACAGCTTGTCTCATCTTTTATAAGGCTTTGCAATAGCATTATCATAGCCAAGTTACGTCTTCTAGCTTCTCATAACCCTGGCAACATTACTGTTGGTTGGCCTTATAATATGGTGTTGGGCACTTTACAACATAGCCTAATCATGATGAAAAATATACTGTTTTGGAGCTTAAGTAAGTATTCTAGTAACGTAGAATTTTGTATTTGTTCATAGTTGTTATCTTCAGCTTTTGGTTGTATAATAATCAGGCTTTATTACCAAAAACGACATTGCTTAGATGTATCTAGTGGACTGGTTAAATTGCATTGAATAAGTTGCACTGGTCTACATTCTAGTGTGGATGGTAAATGATGCTGTTTGTCACATAGTTCAAGTAAACACATGCAGTCCTTCAAAGTTTCTCTGTCTCCCAAGTATTTCTGCCTCGTACATCCCTCCTCCCTTCTCTTCCCCTCCACAACCTCATCCCTCCTCCCTTCTCTTCCCCTCCCCTCCACACCTCATCCCTCCTCCCTTCTCTTCAACTCCACACCTCATCCCTCCTCTCTTCCCCTCCACACCTCATCCCTCCTCTCTTCCCCTCCACACCCTCATCCCTCCTCCCTTCTCTTCCCCTCCACACCTCATCCCTCCTCCCTTCTCTTCCCCTCCACACCTCATCCCTCCTCTCTTCCCCTCCACACCTCATCCCTCCTCCCTTCTCTTCCCCTCCACACCTCATCCCTCCTCCCTTCTCTTCCCCTCCACACCTCATCCCTCCTCTCTTCCCCTCCACACCTCATCCCTCCTCCCTTCTCTTCCCCTCCACACCTCATCCCTCCTCTCTTCCCCTCCACACCTCATCCCTCCTCCCTTCTCTTCCCCTCCACACCTCATCCCTCCTCCCTTCTCTTCCCCTCCACACCTCATCCCTCCTCCCTTCTCTTCCCCCTCCACACCTCATCCCTCCTCCCTTCTCTTCCCCTCCACACCTCATCCCTCCTCTCTTCCCCTCCACACCTCATCCCTCCTCTCTTCCCCTCCCACACCTCATCCCTCTTCTCTTCCCCTTCACACCTCACACCTCATCCCTCTTCTCTTCCCCTCCACACCTCATCCCTCCTCCCTTCTCTTCCCCTCCACACCTCATCCCTCCTCTCTTCCCCTCCACACCCTCATCCCTCCTCTCTTCCCCTCCACACCTCATCCCTCTTCTCTTCCCCTCCACACCTCATCCCTCCTCTCTTCCCCCTCCACACCTCATCCCTCCTTTCTTCCCCTCCACACCTCATCCCTCCTTCCCCTCCACACCTCTCCCCTCCTTCCTTCCTTCTCTTCCCCTCCACACCTCTCCCCTCCTTCCTTCTCTTCCCCTCCATACCTCTCCCCTCCCCTCTTCTTCATGTTCCCTGGACGCAGCATATATGCAGATTGCAAGACGGCGGCTGGTCTTTGATGTGCATGGAACAGAATTATAGATGTCTTTTATATAACCACTCCCTCGCTGGAGAGAGAGCAGAGGAAAGATGGGGATTATTCGTCCAAACTTTTTCTCTCTGTTCATCTCTTTCTCCCTCTTTCTATAACTCTATCTCTCTCTCTCTCCCATCTCTCTCAGTTTGGAATCCTCAGAGACTCCTATGTTGGTGCGGTGTGTGTGTGTGCAACTGAATGTAGGTCATCTGTTCTGTCTAGTTTTTTACACAAATTGAAGGGAAGTAGAGGAGAGAGTGAACATATCTCCCTTCCTCCCTTGGTCTCTCGGCCCCTGGACAGACACCTCAGGGCCCCTTCCATCACACCTGTGTCAGAGTCCTCTCTCCAAGGCCCTAGGCATTCTGACTGACAGTTGCCACTGTTTAAAATCCATCTCGCAGCTCTGCATGTGTCTCGTGTTCTGTCGCGTCATGCTTTAGTGTTAGCTGGCAAGGTCATATCTGCAAAGTATACACAGTGCCCTCACAACAGGATGCTAAGGACATTTTCAGTCTTATTTAACTGCACCTTCCACTGTTGTAAAAAGGGCCTTAATAGGACCCTGGCTTTGCTTCAAAAGCACAGAAAGCCACATGTGCATCAAAATGACCCGACTTTAACGTGGTTCATTTGTATGTTACTCGCGTGATATTCCGTGGAGGGGCAGTGCATTGCAGGTGCTGAATGTGACCTCAGCAACCACATTTCCAGAGCCTAGTGTGGCCTCGGCCTTTGCTGCCTGACCTTCCTGACCCTGTCCAGTCACACAGGCAGCCAGCGAGCAACACAGCCCAGGGCGGCTGGGCCGGGCTCACTGGGGCTCAGCGAAGCGTAGCTCCATGGCGTCACCGAAGGGTACGGGTCACTGCACATCACACCTCTCCACTGTATCCCCCTCCCTCCCATGTTCCATCCCCTCCGTCCCTCGCTTCCCACCCAAGGTCTTTGTGTAAATGTTGCATCGTCACTTAGCTTCCTCTGGCAAAGTCCCTTGTTTACTTTCAGCCCACTTTCTGTCCTCGGCTCTTTTCCCAGCCGGAGGGATGAGCCGTGTGAATGTGGCGTCACCCCTGCCCCGGCTCCGCTCCTCGCTAACTCACGGTTCTCAGACAAGATGTCGTGTGAAGCCTTTTGGCTCCACTACAAAGCCATGCCGTGTATACATTGACTAGGAGCAGGCCCTGACTCCCACACACACAAAAGCACTGCCATCTTCAATGATGTGACTGTCCCTGTTAGAGATCGGGCCTGGCCACAAGGGTTGTCATCTGGAGCCTTTGTGTGCGCCGTATAACGTGCTCGGTGTAGATTGTTGTTGTTCACTTTTAGCATCATGTAGTCAGTATGTGGATTTGTTCTGGTCCGATTGTCCCTTTGGCCAGATCTTTTCTCTCATTATCTACTCTGTGTTTACTGTAAAGCCATGTGAACGAAGGGTAATGAACCACAAGTTTTCCCATAGGATGCAGAAAATGTAGCTTGGGAGTTTGAAATTGTGTATACTGTCACTGGTTTCTGTCAAGTTGCCTCTCGCAATCCTTTAGACGTCCTTGCTAGTACACATGGGAGCATCTCTCTCTGTGTGTGTGTGTGTGCACTGAATGTGTGAGTGTTTGTGTGTTTTCAGAAGTGCATTCGAGTGTCCTTGTGTGTTGGTGCGTGTGTGCGCGCGGCGAGCCCAGCGAGCAGAGCTGTCCAGTGCGGTGTGCTCAGCGGTCGCGCTGGGCCGCACGCTAACACGATGTGACAGGGCAGAAATACCAGCACGGCCGCTCTCGCCCACCCACCGTTCTCCTCGCCGCCGCGCCCACCTCCCATTGGTTGACTTCCTCTATCACTCCACATCTTCTGCTCGGAGACAGAACCACCCCCACCCCCCTTCCACCACCACAGTCCTCCACCCCACCAAATCTTACCCTATCCTCCCTATCTGCCTGCCCAAGTTCACCATAGAGTATATTGTGTATTGCAATCCCCATATAGATCCATACTTAGCCCTCATTCTCTCAGATCATTCTTGGTTTTTTTCTTGTTTTTCTTCTGGCTGGCTGGCTGGGTTTAAACTGAGTGGAGGTGACAGGGAGATGAAGGTAAAAGTCATTTGACATTAGAGGTTGTCACAATTTGACCTCTGACCGCTGTCCTTGACGGCAAGCAGTTCTACTGTGACGTGACATGGAAGGTCAATGATCAACATGGACCAAAAATACCAGACAGCTTTCCTGTGCGCATTAGAAGAGCCAAGATGTTTAAATAGCATGACGTATATTATGGAGTATATTATTGCACGTGATAGTGCGAGAGATACCAGATACCAGTCCAGAGAAACAAACGTGTCATAGGTCAAAAATAGAAGTCATATCCAATCAAATGTATTGGTGATGATCTGAAATCACATCAGTCTAGATTGGTCAGCATTGGCCGCAACTAACAAGGGCTGCAGAACACTTCAAAAGCAAGTGAAGGGGATGAATAGGTCAGCCTGGCCTGGTACCTAACATAACCAGAAGATGTGCTGGTAAAGGGTAGGATCCCTGTAGCAGCGCTGTAGGAGGCAGTCCTGCTCTCTTGACCTTTCCATTAAACGATCTGCTGTATGCTCCGCCATATTCCCCTCTCCTATATTCCTTTCTTCGTCCTTCTCTGCTTCACCATCTCACACTCTGTCCCGTCGCTCTGTAGCTCACTATGTACCCTCTTTATCTCTCCCCCCACCCTCTCCTCCTCTCAGTCTTTCACCCCCCCCCTCGTCACTCCCCTCTCTCTGTCTCTCCCCCTTCATCCCTCTCTCTGTCCTGGGGGAAAGTGCTACATGCAGAAGTGGTGTGGATCACTGAGCTTCAAGAGGTCTTCACTAAAGCATTATATTTTTCTATCTTACGTTGTTTTTTCAAGTGCAATGTGTGATTCATGGACCTAATAGGACGTTGCTCATGGGCATAGACAATGTTGAAAGATTCATCATGCATTTTTATGCAACAGAACGTTGATTTTTTCCGCCGTTTGTTTCACATAGATCGACCGTCTTTTTGTAGTTTGGTTTTCTTTCCCATTAAATTATTTTGTACTCATGACATTGAATGTAGGCAATCTTTATGATCTGTGTAATCTGACCAGTACCTTGATGTTTACTTGGGTAAAGCTTGAGTGTAAAGTGTCCTAGTTGTTGACGCTGGCTAGCTCACAGTACAGTGACATAGCTGATTCTTAATGCCACAGTTTCTTTGCAATCTACTTTCTTATTACAGCTACTTAAAATGAGGATGTTTTAAGATGACATACTGTTTGCTGTCTGAAGTCTGAAATATATTCAAACCTAACTCGATAGAGTACCTACAAAACAGTAGACCAGTGTATGACAGGACCAGATGTCTTCATTTCTGCTCTGGTCCAGCCCTTTCGGCCTTCTGAGAACCTAAAAGAACTTGGGAAATCCCCTGTGTTGGCTGGTCTCCAGACCAGCGGCCATGCTCCAGACCAGCGGCCATGCTCCAGACCAGCGGCCATGCTCCAGACCAGCGGCCATGCTCCAGACCAGCGGCCATGCTCCAGACCAGCGGCCATGCTCCAGACCAGCGGCCATGCTCCAGGCCTGGAGGGCTCATAGCGCTCCTCCTCCTCACACCCACCCCCTGCACCCTCCATTAAACAATGTCATGAGTGCACTGCTTAACTGGACGTGTAAGAGACTATTTACTGGCTGAGGGCAACTCGAATAAATCAGGAAGCATGCGAACTACAAAATCATCCCGGACCATCATGGGAAGAAAGCTGAGTGGAATTAAGAACATGAGATATGTTATCAAGGTTGGAGAGGAGGACGGTCTCTGGCAGACACAGCCTTTGCATACAGCTTAGTAAACAGACATGATGCACTAGACGGTTGTTACTGCATGGTACTTTCATATTTTATGCATACAGGGGATGTATGATGCAACTCTTTTTGTAAGACGATCCTGTACCATTTTGTTAACCTGTTCACAACTTTGCAGAAGGACTCTGAATGTCAGCCATTAGGTGGCGTCATTGACTTCGCTGTCGCTAGGTCATGCCCTGTTTCTCCTTAAGGCGGCTTGAGGCTTCTAGAACGTATTTGATTCAAAACAAAGGACTGTATGGCTCGGAGTCGAAAGGAAAGCAAGCCAAGAACGAACACGGAGTGTGTGTTCGAGAGAGAAAGGCTGTGTGTGCTTGTGTGTCCGAGAGAGAGAGAGAGGCTGTCCAGGTGTACGGCCACACATGCATAGAGGTTGTTCATACTCATTAAACATTCAAAGAGTTCATGGCACATGCAGATGACAAGCAAGGAATGGATGACTTGTCATATAGTTGTGCATGTGTGTGTGTGTGTTAGTGTGTGTTTGTGACACGTTGTCCCCTAGGCCCCCTCTCAGGGTAACCTTTAGTGCGTGTTCCCGCCTGCCTGTCAGCGACCTGCACTGAGTCATGCGGAGTGCCTCTGCCCTTTTCCCAGGGATCTCTGGGAAATGTGATGTGACATGAGGGCTGGGCAGGGAGAGGGAGGGGCCACGCTGGGCAGGGTCCTATGGGATCACTCTGAAAACCGGCCAGACAGACAGTATTGACTCATATTGACCACACTATTGAGTCAAATATGACTGTCACTCACATATAGAATATTCAGTTTTTTTGTCCATATATGGACAGTGTGTAGCCTACAGTGTGAGTGTTGAATACAGCAACAGCATGGCTACGTCTAGGAGCCTCCACCACTGCGCTTTGACTAACTGATGTGTGGAAGTGTTCAACTGTGCCTCTGTGGAACAGCTGGCCGGCGTCAGACAGACACCCCCCCCCCGCCCTCCCTGAAATAACGCCGCTGCAAGAAGCACCACCCAAATTAAATGGGGGAGGCATATGAGTGTTGCACGCAGATGAGAATGAGAGAGAAAAAGTGAAATCTATTAGTCTGACAGGCCTCCTAGAAAGCCAGACAGACCTCCTGGGAACCACTGGGAGTGCTTAGCGAGGAAAAAACGGGCGAGGGCCGAGCAATCTCAGGGAGAGAGAGAGAGAGAGAGAGAGAGAGAGAGAGAGAGAGAGAGAGACAGAGGGAGGGAGGGAGCGGGAGAGAGGGAGGGGGAGAGAGAGACATAGAGAGGGAGAGTGTGAGAGAGAGAGAGAGAGAGAGAGAGATAGAGATAGAGAGAGAGAGAGAGATAGAGAGAGAGATAGCTAGAGAGCAGAGAAGCAGAGATAGAGAGAGATTGATATGACATAGATAGCTAGATGTGAGTATTAGATACTATCGATAGCATCGGGTTGTGCTTTTGTCTGCTCTCATCCGACATACGTCATCTTTCTCTTGTACTGCTTTCTCTTTCTCTTTCTCGTTTCTCTTTCATCTCTCTCTCTCGCTCTCTCTCTCTCTCTCGCTCTCTCTCTCTCTCTCTCTCGCTCTCTCTCTCTCTCGCTTCCCTCTCTCCTCTCCTTCCCTCCCTTTCACCCTACATCTATCGCCTAGTGAGATGGCCCACTCAATCCCACCCAGTGTGGAGGAAATGGCAAGGCTGAATGAGGAGGTTGTGTGCGCCGGTTTCCCTCTCTCATTTCGAAGGCTACAGGAATAAGTGTGTTCCATCTGTATGTCAGCTCCCATCGCTCAGACAGGAGCAGCAGACAGGTCCTCACTGGAGAGCCTCCAAGGCTGACCGGAGGTGACAGAGCAGCACGGACCTGCAAGAAACAAGAGGTTACTCTGTCAAGGAACGAGGCAGGGAGGACCGGGGGGTGGGGGGGTGGGGGGATAGTCAGTGCGGACGGTTGGAGAAGAGACAGGGGGAAGGACATCACAGGTATCGAGACAGAGGCAGAGGCTTTTGTTTCCTGTTTTTCTTATTTATTTCGTTTTCTCCTACTTTTTGTTCCCTTTTTTTTTCTTTATCATTTTCTTGCTCTCTTTTTTTCTCTCTCTTTCTGTCTCTCAATCTGTCTCTCTCTCACGCATACACACACACACACATACACACACACACATTTCTATTTCTTCTAGAGCATTGACCCCACCCAGCTCAGCTGTACTCTGACACCCCAGTCTTGCCGTGCTCCCCAGACGAGGCCCACTCCAGACCCTGGCTTAGTCAGGCGCTCCGGCCCAGACCCAGGTCATGTGATCCCGACCTGCTATGTTTAACAAGGCTGCAGTGCAGCAGGGGCCTCTGAGAAGGGCTGCGTTCAATAGCAGCAGGAAATAAAACGTTGGGGCTGAAGGGGTGGGGCTCCATGCAATATATCAGAGGATATCCAGTAGTGTTGCTTTGCCTCTTGAATTTCCACAGTCCGAGTTACAAAAGGCAGATGCCTACAGACTGATTTCCCTCGCTGAACATGAGATTTGATCTAAACTCTCATTGACTGACTGGATTGAGCTCTTGTCTGATCCGTCCTTCCCTTGCTCCCAGCGTTAAATCAGTGCAATCTGAAACTCCTGAACTCCTCCTCTCCCCTCATCCTCAAATGAGCTGACATTCGCTATCACTCAGCTCTCTGGAGCAGTAACTCCTCTCCATCTTTTTTCTCTCTCTGCAGCCATAACCTATGCCTGTGCACATCCAACATGGGATCCTGTTTGCTGCCCCCCCCCCACCCCCTCAACACACACACACACACACATCTGTGTCATTCCTGGGAGATTTTGGCCCATTAAACGAGTGAAGCTCGGTCCGGTGCAGCAGTCCCTCAGATCGCTCCCTCCCCTCTTCTTTGTTCACTCAAATCAGAAACAGCTGCAGTCTTCCACAGTTGTAAGTCACTCACTCAGTGGAAATTTAAAAGCTATTAACTGAACCCCTCATTGGTACCCCTCCTTCTACACCAGCAGTGGTGTGTGTGTGTGTGTGTGTGTGTGTGTGTGTGGTGTGTGTGTGTGTGTGTGTGTGTTGTGTGTGTGTGTGTGTGTGTGTTGTGTGTGTGTGTGTGTGTGTGTGTTGAGAGTTGAAATACTGCATGTTGTTGTCAAGGTATTCGTTGACACAATGCCCTTCGAAGTACCTCACCAGCAACTTTGGAAAAGGTTGTCAACAAGTTCTTGTGTATTTCTAGGGAAAACATTTAGGAAGAAATATTGACATTATGGAAATAGTACACTGTGTGCAAAGTATAGACCCACAGTGGAACACAAAGTGAAGTTACCAGGATCAAATGAGTTTATGCTGACTTTAAACATGTAAAAATAAAAACAACTTCTAGTAAAATGGCTTTGTCGTCCACAATTTGGCCTCACCAGTCGTTGTACCAAAAACAATAAGCCCAACGCATGAATAGAGAGAGAAACAAGAGGCCGTTTGGGCGACAACCATTATGTTCCAACACACAGAAAAGTAATGCCCTGTTCTGTCTGTTCTTTTCTCCTGTCTCCTCCTCTTCCTCCCCCCTTCTGCCCTCCCCGTGCTATCTCCTGTGGAGATCTCTCATTTCCTGAAAGCCCAATGTTGATATCATAGTGGAGCTCAGGGCTTACAGTGGGAGTCTATGAGACTGGGGTGGGATGGAGACAGGGAGAGGGGGAGAGAAGGAGAGAGTGAGATAAGGAGAGGGAGAGAAGCTAGATGGATAGAGGGATAGAGTCATAAGGGAGAGAGGGATCATAGGGCTATACTGTGCGGATCGTTCTCTCATTCGCTCTTCTCTCCTGCGACTTCTACTTGTCTCCTTCTCTCGTTCTCGCTTCGCTCTTCTCTCTTTCTGCTCTTTCTCTCTTTCTCTCTTTCTCTCCTTCTCTTTCTCTCCTTCGCTCTCTTCTCTCTTCTCTCTTTCTCTCTTCTCTCTTTCTCTCCTTCTCTCCTTCTCTCTTCTCTCTTTCTCTCTTTCTCTCCTTCTCTCTTTCTCTCCTTCTCCCTTTCTCTCTTTCTCCTTTCTCTCTTCTCTCTTTCTCTCTTTCTCTTTCTCTCCTTCTCTTTCTCCTTCTCTTTCTCTCTTTCCTCTTTCTCTCTTCTCTCTTTCTCTCTTTCTCTCCTTCTCTCTTTCTCTCTTTTCTCTTTCTCTCTTTCTCTCTCTCTACTTTCATGCTTCTCTACTCTCGCTTTCCGTCCTCCGCTCGCTCTCTTTTGTTCTTGTGTCAGCCCGATCCAAACGGAATTCAACCCCAAACTAGAAGGCAAACGGTGATATTTTACATTCTTTCAAATGGATGGTGTGTACGTGTTTAGCCATGATGGTAAATAATTCAAAATGTCTTTCTGTATAAAAAGTACGGCTTTTTGCCATTCAATTTGTCACAATTGGAAGATATACATTGGTTCTTAAACAAAAGTATCTCCTCTGCTGTAAACGACACTTGTGATACCAATAGTTCATGAGTGTTGTTCCAACAGTGACTCGCACAGAGAGAGGATATCTACCAGCACTTTATTTCCTTTCTATAACCAACATCGATGAAACTTTAGCATCTGAGGCATCCAGCTTTCATTTCCCCTTTTGTAAAACCACCAATGTATCTGTCACCACAACAAGTTCTGCAAACTTGTCAATTCCTCCTCCTCCTTCCCTCCACTCCTCCATACCACCCAGCACGCCTAAGGAATTGTGTTTTCCTGTTACCCAACTGAATGAAAGATATCCTCGCTAAACTAATACATGGCTTTCTATTTTATTAAAGAAATGGCTGTGGTATTTTAGAATGCTTTAGATTTGATTGTATCAGTGTACACTATATTGCATAGTACGAGTTGCTGCCTTTGTAAACTCTCCGTTTAAATATTAGGTTTCTATGATCTGTTTTTTTTCTGTTTGGTTTTAGTGAGTGTCATGTTAAACTGTTCTAGGCTAGTGAGACCCTCCGAGGTTGTGTCACACTTACACACCAATTCATGCAGACTGCACATCACACACTCGCACACACTTCACTCAACACTGACTTCAGATGGCCCATTTCCGGTCCCTGTGATATAGCTGCAGGGCCTCCGGCACACACACACACACACACACACATACACACACTATATATATGATAAACACGACAGACACTACCCACACACACACTACCCACACCACACACGCACACACTACACACACACTACCCCCTCACACACACACACACTACCCACACGACACACACTACACTTGCACACACACTACCCCCACACACACACACACACACACACTACCCCCACACACACACACACTACCCACACACACGCACACAATACCCACGCACACACACACACACACACACACACCACACTGAGCCCCGCAGTAGCCTTGCGTGACTGAGGCTTCACACATCTCTATTCTGAAGTTGATGAAGGCATGAAGGAACCCACACCCACAGTAATGTGAGAAGTTTACACCACGGTGAAGTGTGTGTGTGTGTGTGTGTGTGTGTGTGTGTGTGTGTGTGTGTGTGTGTGCGTGCGTGTGTGTGTGTGTGTGTGTGACAGGCAAACTTCACACGTCCTGTCCATCCTACTATGAATTAACGTAACACACATAGCACATTAAGACATGCATCGAATGATCCTGTTTGACATTTAGTTGCATAGACCTTTTAATATGACTCCAATTTCAAAGCTTTGCTTCTTTCCTCTTCACTAAGTGTGGTTGGGCTTTATTACTTGGCATGGGTATCAAAATATACTTACTCAAAGCTAAAAAGACCGTCATACAAATGACTAATGATCATCCTTGGTTTTATTCAGTAGTAAGAAGCCCCATATAGTCTGTCTTTGACACCACAGGTGTTACATTCTTTGAAAAGGGCTGAAAAAAGCTTTCAGTGCCACTGATACCACATCATTTGCTGGTAACGACTTGGAATGACAACATTGAGAAAAGCTCTTTTGTATTTCTGCATTACACAAAGGGCTTACCCCACTCCTGTGATTTGGGACACAAAGATGTGCTCGTGTAAGGGTGTAGCTCACTACTGCAGGACAATGGCTGAAGTATGACGTCTCATTCAGCCGTCTTGCCAAAAGGAGGTTAGGCGGTTTGACTCTCAACATGGGTCTTGCGTTCACATTTAGCATTCAGCTGGTTCTCACAGGTGAATTACGGCGAGCTTTTGGCTGTAGATCCAAAAGAAGAGAACCACATACCATTCTTATGATCCTGTGCACCTGTGTTTGAGGTTGAGGTTGAAACAGGAGTCCTTTGCTGAGGTGTCACTGCTGAGGTGGCTAATTGAGCTGTAACCAGGGCAGGCCTGTGAAAGCCACTCGATGCCAAGGTGGGGGTTTCTGAGGGCATGGACCCAATAAAAGGCCCTTTATACCCCAATAGTGTGTCCAATCACGAGGCCCCCTGGCATTCTCTCTCAAATACTGATGGTGCTTACACTCACACTAATTAGGAGAGTCCACTTAACCTGCAGGTTTGAATGCACTTGAAGTAAATGTAGAGGGCTGATTATTGTGCTACTAGTGATTGACACAAAATTGCTAGTTTGCTTGTAAAAATGTCGCTAGTTAACAACGTTTTGTCAATAGAGAAGGAAATGGAGGTAACTTTTCTGAATGTTGTCTGTGCCGTGTATTCTGGTTCATGACTTATTTAGGAATCCTTTTGACCAAAGTATGTAATATATCTGACTGTATGTTTGTGCATACTTGCATGGACATCTGTTTGTGTGTGTGTGCTTGTATGTTTGTGTGTGTGTGTGTCATAAATCAGTAGTGGGAGTGGACAGCTCTGAAAACAGACATGACTGGAATGGTCCTAGAGGAGGAGAAGGAGGAGAAATAGGAGGAGGAGGAGGAGAAAGAGGAGAAAGAGGAGGAGGAGGAGAAATAGGGGGAGGAGGAGGAGGAGAAAGAGGAGGAGGAGGAGGAGGAGAAAGAGGAGAAAGAGGAGGAGGAGAAGAAAGAGGAGGAGGAAGTAGAAGAGGAGGGAAAGATTCTCTGGCTGTGAGGGATCAGTTGCAGGGTTATAAACACCCCCTCACCACCACCACCACCACTACACCAAACTGGCTCTTTTGAAATGGTTGAGCCATGGGTGTGCCCCCCCCCCTCCCCTCCTTTCCTCTTCATGTTTCCTGTTGGGCTGGCTAGACTCCTTTGACAGATTTACAACTTTGGGGTCAAAGTTTTCCGACAGCAGCAAATAAATCTTACACCACCCCCTCCCTGCTGCTCCCCCACCTGATAAAAAGACACACTCGCCTGGCCCCCTGCAGCCTTTCATGTCTAATGCACAACTGGCCCTTGGAGAAAAGAGCCTGTGTGTTGTTGTTTTATGTGTGTGTGTGTGTGTGTATGTGTGTATGTGTGAGAGAGAAAGAAAGAGTGAGAAAGAGAAGCAAAAAAATGGAAAGAGAAAGATAGAGAGAGACAGGGTAAGTGCCTTGTAGTTCTGTGGTTAAGAGAGAAAACTGCTGGACATTGTTCTTGAACCATAAAGACAGACGGTTCATGTTTCAATCGTTTTTCGAGGGGGTTGATGATTTTTTCACTCCGTCTCCCATCTGATTTTTATGTTTTGGTCTCAGCATGATATTCCCTCCTCTCCTCCCCCCGGATGGAGAAGAAGAGTGGGACTATGCTTCATTCCAACAGCATGCCATCATCAGTCTCTTCCTCCTCCTCCTTCCCTCCCTCCCTCCCTCCGCCCTCCCTGAAACATCTCTCAACCTAACATTTGTTTCTTTTTATTCACGCGCTTGCTCCTTCTATCACAGTATCTGTGTTGAGCATCGATTGCATGACTGGGGGAGACGGGGGAGGGGGTATTGAAGTCCTGTCACCGACGGACTGGAACCATGCATCTCATGATCTCAGCCTATCAGCACCCCGGAATGGAGCTCTCATCAGAGTTACGTCGACCAAACCACAGCTTTTTGTCAAACTCAATAGCAGTTACTGTTGATGTCTTCACGATAATGACTTCCTAATGTTTTTCACCACTGGAAAGTCTGACTGAGATCCTGGACTTGATTGCTTTCCCCCAAACGATCACAGCTGTGATATCTGCTGTCATATTTGATATTTTCTACCGTTAGTACATTTCAGTGTTTACCTCCAAAACGTCCATCACTCATCTGGCTCTATCACTGGTCAACACATCATGATGTGAACTCAATACCACCCAATGTGCTGTGTGTAGTTAGTATTCTACTGTGCAGGGCAGTGTATGGAGACCTCACCTGGGCCTTGACCTGCTTGTGTACACCGTGTAAATGTACCCTGCCCACTATCTCAACCCTGTAAGCTCTTAGTTAGGGGAGAAGATGTAATATTGTAGCTCTCTGGCTCCAGCATCTCTCTGCATTCACAATCCTACTCCAGGAAGACTTTCACTTTGATGAAACTTAATGTAACCATTTAGTTACATTAAGTTTTCACTTAATGTAACCAATTGAAGCCCTGTAGTTTCGGATTCTCTTGAAAGCGTTCTTGTAGTGTATGTGGAATCCCACGTTGTGGCAATGCACAGTGTGCTGCGGTGGAACTGTGTGCGAGGTTTATGCAAACTCAGACACACACAAACACACACTACACACACACCAATGAAGACACACGTGTTGTGGTATTGTTACAACAATCTTTTGTTTCTGTACATTCAGCATATTTTTGTTTAACGAGAGTAGTACTTTGTCCAAAACTTCTAAAGGAAGAGTAGAAGGATGACAGAAGCAAGTGGGGAGTAAAGAAGGATAGCGAGGATGAGGTCAAAGGTGTGGAATCATCCCTAAGACATTTCCTGGAGAGGTCTTATCTAGCCCAGAGACGTCGTTCCACTGGAGCGAGATATTGGGATGAACAGATCAGGGGTGTGGGGATTTAGCGGATTAACGAATGATCAAACATGTTGTCCTCCCTCCATCCCTCCCTTCCTCACTCCATCCTTCCATCCCTCGTTCCCTCACATCCCCTCATACAACCTTTTGGATGATATGTGTATCTTTGTGTAATTGGATTGCAAGAGTGATCTACAGTCTGGACTATCCTCCCCCTGTTCTCTTCCTCCTGTCCTGCCTCTTGTTCAGTGCTGCAGGAGTGGGGCTGTCCACCCGCCTGGTCTGTTTTGGTCGCTCGCTTCCCAGTGTCACTCCACTGGTCTCCTGTTGGACGTAACAACAGACGACAGCCTGGCTTCATGCACCAGCGAGTCTGTGTCCTGAAAAACTCGGGAGAGAGTGAGAGAGAGACAGAGAGAGAGAAAGAGAGAGAGACAGAGGGAGAGAGAGAGAGAGAGAGAGAGAGAGAGAGAGAGAGAGAGAGATGACGCGAGACGAGAGCGCGAGAGAGAGAGAGAGAGAGAGAGAGAGAGAGAGAGAGAGGGGAGGTGGGCGTAGTGGGTGTGTGGGTGTGGGTGGGGAGGGTGGGTGGGTTTAAGGATAATGAGTTGTCTTGGTGCAGAAATAAGAGGAGTTGGAGCAGAGAGAGAAGATAGACTCCTGATAAAGGACAGTAACTGTTATCAACGCCCACTAGAAAAGGGATTCCATGACCTTTGAGAACAAAGTTTGAAGTTGACTTTGCTTGATTTGCTCCTGCAGTCTACTGCCGCACTATTGAGTGCATCACGTATTCCTGAAACTAGGTCACTGTCTAAAAATCCAAACTCATCTTCCCTTCTATGATTCCCTGCAGGAGTGGCCCAGGGCGATGCTGGGAGTATGAGTTTATCTTACCCCACTCTCCCTGACCACTTTGTTCTTTTTTGTTCTCCCGAAATGAACGAGGACTTCAAATGTTTCCATGTCCACTCATCCCACGTCACAATTATTTCTTTTTTTCATGCCATTAAAAGACTCTGTAAAGCAAAACAGTGGATCCACAGCTCACCTTGGTTTCCCTGTTTCAACACACTACAAGTCCTTTTCACATTTCAAAGAGTGAGCTTGTAATGCTATCTAAGGACAAACTAGGACATGTTCTAAATCCCTTTGTTCAGGGGGTCAGGACCTGTGGAGGCGGAAGCTCTGTTTGCAGAAACACACCACAGCATCATCAGGACACTGCATGTTTGTCTGTTCTTAGCAAGGTAACAGGAAACCTCCTTGTAGACATCTGCCAACCCGCCTCTGCCTCTAGCTTTGCTTTTCTGGCACTGCCAGCCCCATTAGTATCACGTAGCGCCTGGCGCTAATCCAACCAGTGCAATGTGACCTTAATCTCCCAGCATGCCCCACACATCTGGACACCTTAGGAGGACGATGGCCGTGCCTCCGTGTCCCCAGCTTCCAGGGCCGACTGGATACATCGCACACACTATCAGCCATCGAATCCATTTGATTTGTTTCACAATGAACCCTACGGAGACGTCAGCTCCTCACACCGTCCTCCACTCTCAGGTCAGTAAACCTTCCCTATGATGAAGCCCCGAGCTCGCTGACGTGGGCCTGATGAACTGTGTGTTCCCAATCAGCTGCTTGGAGATGAGCTGACCTTGGATTAACATGTGCGACGTTTCTGTGTGTCTCATCTCTTTATTTGCGTTTTCTGGAAATATGATTTGGATTTGACTGTTACCTTATCATCCCGTGCTGTTTCTGCACTATTGATCTAAAAGCCACACAGTCTTTCCCTTTCTTTCCAGAAGGATCCGTGGAATACTTGTGGTTTTGGAAATGAGACCAGATTGGGATTTCAGTATATGGCCTTGGGTTTTGAGTGATACCTAAATACATACACACATATAAACATACATGTATGTTGCAAATGTAACTGTTGATGGGTGATCTACATTACTATCTTAATTTGACTTATATGTGTACGTCAACCAGAAACCAACCATAAAGTGTAGAATATATGCTCTCTAGTATTTGTCAAAACTCTAGTCTAACTGCTGGGGCATGATCGTCACTGGGGCACTTTGGTGAGATGGTTTGCAGCAACACAGGAAACTCTAAGTGATATATATATATATACTGTAGCCTGAGGAGTTGGCATGAAAGTTTCAACCTCAAACTTCCGCCTCCGTGCTGATGTTTTCCTTTTGATGTTCTGATCAGAAGGAAGAGGTCTACATTTCTAGTCAGTGTTTACTTGCAGTTTGCTAGAAAAACAATTAGACGTCACATCTGACTGTGTATCACTATAGGTTTCCAGGGACGTTTTATACATGGCGACACTTTAGTCTACCCACTTTTTGACAACAGCAAATCTGTCTGCACTTTTATTAAGAATGTTTCAGAGGCGCATCCTCAGTTGTTAGAAAAAGGCCGCCCACATTGTGAAATTCAACATAATCCAACACCCTTGTAGATGTCTGACTAATAAAGCAGGCAACACTCGCGTCCAATATTTCTTCACATTATGTTGCAATATTTACTCACGGACTTTACGCATTGACTTAGAAGAGCAATATTTATACTGTTTCTGTACGCATTCGCCCATGTTGAACTTTTCAACATTGACTCCGGTAAACTCCGCCTCTCCCCTCCTCCCTTTTCTTCAGTACTCCGACCCACACATAAGCACCCGGCCTCACGTGAGGCCTTTCTCATGTGCTTCAGCTTCTCCTCAAGCCCCTGCTCTCCTCTCAGCTTGACACTGCAATCAATAAGCAATTAAAAAGGGCAACATGTCTGGGGCTCTGCTTGCTTAGTTCCGCTGGATGTTTTCCCTCTGTGTTCAGGATGTGTGAAGCCCGGCTCACAGGCCTCTGTGCGGGAGGAGAGAGACCACGAGGAGAGAGACCACGTAGTGTGTGTTCATGGAACTGCAGTCACACAGTCGGTGCATGGCGGCTATCCTTTCAGGAGCACTTCCTATCGTTCTCCCAAATCCATCAGGTTTATCACACGCCACAGGCTGTGTACAGGAACGAGTCTGGTTTTGATACTTTCTTAAACCCCTAATATGTACTGAAAACCAGGCGGATGTGATAGTAACACAAGCAGTAACACAGCACCCAAACCGCTGTTCAAAAACAATTTGTGAACCACTCACCATTTTGGTGTGAAAGAAAAGTATCAAATTGACCATTCAGGAACAACAACAAGAAGAGTGCTTGAGTTGAATGCAACTAAAGTTGTTCTTTAGCACATAAGTCACCCCCAAGCTCAGGAACCCCAAACGCTGTCCCTTGTACCAGCAGTTACAGCAATAACATGCGATGCATTCACTCAAACGAGTGTTCCAAGAGCTGTAGTTTAACATTTGGACAGCATCGTGCGAGGTGATCTGAGGTGTGGGAGAGATGTGTTTATGAAGTGTGTTCTCGTCCTGTGCCTGTGGTGTGTGGCCTGTTTTATCAGAGTGCTGACACCCTGTTCTAGTTCCCTGGTTTGACAAGCAACCAGGCAGATGTCTCCCGTCAGCCATGTCCTCCGCAGTCGTACCTCGATATGGAAGAGCCACGGCCGGGATGGGGGAGAGACCGGAGGGCTAAGAGGCTCACAGGAAAGTGTGTGCGTGTGCATTTGTGTGTTTGTGTGCATGCGTGTGAATTGCATGTGTGTGTGCACTCGAGCACCTACGGATACCACGTGCATGTGTGTGTGTGTGTGTGTGTTTGTGTGTGTGGCACAGAACATGGGGAGGAGAAAAAAATAGGAGAGCTGGTATGTTTTGGATTAAAGGAAGGGATAAGGCCGTGAAAGAAAAAATGTGCTCTGTCGCTGAGGTCCAAATCCTCTCTCCCCCCTCATCCCCTCCTCCTCCTTCTCCTTTCTCTAACACTCCTCTCTTTTTACAGGCTGCCATTTCCACTAAATTAGTGCCCAGGGTTTTAATTGCAGTTTATGAAGCTCATTTATTGGCGCGAGAGTGTGTGTTTGTGTGATCTGGCATCCAGCGAACCAGGCCTGGCCTTGGGCTTCTCCCAGCCTCCCTGTGGTTTTGCGTTCAATTTTTTTCTCCACTTTTTTTTTCTCTCTCTCCTTTTCTTTTAACACCAGAATGTTGTTGCGCTTAACCGTACACACTACTGTTTTTATAGAGAATTAGCACTCCTTGGCTGTGCGGCTCACACTGGAAGTGTTGCTTTTAAATCATCTGTTTGCTTTAACCACCGAGGCACGTGCCATGAGCAACTCATTTAAGAGTGATCGGTTCCTCAACGGTATTCTGTTCTACTGTTAACACACTAAAACATTTTCACCGCATGACCTCGCTCTGTCAATAGGATTTTCTTACCATAGGGTCGTTCTAGATCATCTGCTGTTCCTCTGCCCTAATCCATGTCTGTGATCAACCTCTACACATCTCTTTTTCTACATCTCTATCCCTCTTTCTCTCCATCTCTCTTCTCCTTCACCTCACCCACCAGCATGGCATTCCAGCGACACTCCGGAGGCTAATTATGCCTTAATTACATTTGTTGGAATTGATTTGTGATTTAGTCTTGCCTCTGTTGTTCCAGCTCATTGGCCCCCATAGAAATGTCATTAATGCACCATTATTTTCACGGGCGGTCTAATTAAAGGGACATACTCTCTGGGTTTCCACTGATGAGATGGTGGGAAAAGGAGCATGTTGGCAACTCGCCCCCCAGTGATCCAAAATGGAAGACGCAGCAGGGGCCACGTATCCTGACTGCAGGGGAAATGTACTACGGATGTAATCAATTAGAATTCACTGTGGGGACTAGAGATAAAGAGTCACCTTGGCTGGGAAGTTGTTTCAGATTTGAAATATATGACCAAAAGTGTGATATTCTGACTTCAAACGTATGTTGCCAGTTGATGAGCAAGAACTCATTAACAGCTATTATGGCTATTCTTCCAGATGTTATCGCTTCCTCAATTTAAGAAGCTAACTTCAACTCCAATGTAACTTCAACTTCATCACAACCTCTTTGCCAGAACAAATGTAATAAGTAGAAACATTGATCTGGTGTCCCCATGTTCTCTCTCCCCTCTCATTAAACAAAGGGAGATTTTATGCACACAACTTAGACTTAAACATTCAGCTGAACCTCTCTTGGACTTTAGCCTGGTCCCAAAGCCCACGTATCGTCATTGGCCACAGAGCACATAGGCAGCTCGAAATACGACATCGCTATAGGAGGAAAATAAGCTTGAAACTTTGGAAGCTGCCAGTTGGTTTTTGTAGTGTTTTCAAACACTGGTCTTCCCTTAGGGAGAGATGTGGGAGGAAGAGGGGGAATGAAGGAAGGGAGGGGGCTTGTGGTGCATTCACATGTGGAAGCTTAAAGCTGCAGCGAGCTTTCCCAGACTTTTCTGGCCTCATATGGCCTCTGTGCTACAATATCCTGAAGTCATCTAGCTTTTAGACAGGGCCCAGAGCATAGGCTGCTCTTGCTCCATCTCCAACCATCTCTTTCTCTCCCTTCCTCCCTTCCTCCCTCTATCTGTCTCTCTCTCTCTTTCTCTGTCTCACTCTCTCTTTCTCTGCTCCCTCTCGCTGTCTCTCTCTCTCTTTTCCTGTGCTTTATGTGTTGTCTGCCTGACCTTTTTCAGTCTGTTATTATTGTGTATAATAGGCTTCTATCAGAATGCTGGCTGGCTGGCTGGCTGGCTGACGGGCGTGTTGGACAACTGCTTCACAGTTGGTTGAGCAAGAGAGAGAATGAGAGAGGGAGGGGGGGAACGAAAAGAGACAGAGGGAGAGCAAAGTTAGAAAGGGAGTGAGGGGGAAAGGAGTGATAAAGAGAGAGGGACATATCGAGAGACAGAACGAGAAAAAGGAGGAGGCAGAGGGAGGGCTAGGAATGGGGTCACTCAAGTTTGTTGCTCATAGGATATCAATCAGCTCACTGTCTCCACCCCCAAAGCAGTCCTGCTGTTCCTCTGCCTCCCTCCACCTTCTAAAGACGCCATCTTTGGGGTGTGTTTTAGCAACAATCATTTCGTCCAGAATAAAACTGCACAAGTTTCTGACTTTTTTTTAATCTCCGTTTAAGTGCTCAATGGAAACAGAAATGACTTTGCTCAATCCAAGCCAGCCCTACTTAAGTATTATATTTCTTTAATATTGCATTGGCTGAGTGTTCTATGCCTTCTCAAGTAGACTTTGTGCAAGAGATGTTCAGAATTTTTACAGGTTGCTTGCAAAATGATGTCAAGGAAACTGCAGAGGAGAACCAAGAAACCAGAAAAAAGCAACCGTATCAGGAAAACGTATTATTCACTCTCAAAGGTGTTTTTCTAATCTTTGTCAAAAGTCTTTGCAATTGCTGAGTCATCTGGAAAAAGCTGCGCTCTCACATTCTTTATACTTGTGTAATGCACCAGAAGTGTACCTCATTTTTAGCCTTACAGTAAATGACATTAAGCCACAGTTCAGTGGGTCCCAATACTTTGAGAATAACAAAAATTGACAAAGAGGGATAAAGGTTTTTGATATTGCTCAAACCTTTCTTACCAAGGCCTCCTCATCCAGCCCTGGTGCAGGCAGGAAGAGTAGGGTTAAACCTGCCTGTGGCCCACATCTGGGAATCATTTGAAACATTCCACAAGGCTTACCACATGTTTTCAGATGGACTAAATCCCGCGAAAGGCTTGGCTGTCAGAGGTTTTTGAAAAATTGCAGGGGAAAAGGGAGAGAAGAAAATTAAATGGTATAATGGTTTTCTCTCACACAGGTGAGATTGTAGGCAGGGGGGATCGGTAGATCGGATCTATCTGTGTGTGCTGGTGTGTTTATGTGAGTGGGCATGCACACGTGTGTGTGTGCTGCATTCTGGTGACATGTTTTGTGAACATGTTTAGTCCATTCACTAACAGCCGTTTTCAGTTTTTTTTTCTTTCACCTTTGTAACCATTTCCATGTTTCTGATACAATCTTGTCTGGTAGATGTTTTCTCTTTTGTTCCTCACAACCGTCAACCATAAAATAATGTGACAAGAACGTTATAGCCTTTCAGCGCGCGTGTACACTTCAACTTAGTAACAGGAGTGCAATATTCCGCCACTGTCAAAATATCCAACTCTTTTAAGTATCATTTTATAGTAATGTATTCCTAAATACTCAACTATTATGCCCTCATGTGGGCACTAGCCTTGCCACAAAGTGCTTCTCAGCCCGAAAGGTCTGACTATTGCGCTGTGTTATAGATGACAAGCTAATAAAGGGGATTGAGGGCCTGATGAATGGTTGGCTGCTATGAGTTCCAAAGAAATAAGTGGTTTGGTGGGGGAATGAATGGCAAGGGAGTCTTGATTGACCACACGGCCCTGCTTCGGAGTGCCTTCACCTCCCCAGCTCCCTGTGCAGATTTCTGGGGCAGAGTTGTTCTCAGAACTCACACTCCACCACAGTTGGTATAGGGACAGCAGCTCTGGTGGTGCCATGATGCATGGGCCCGCTTCACTGTATTCGTCCATTGACATTTGAGGACCCTGAAAATGTTTCCGTTGGATGTGGGTGAGACCCTGTGAGGGGGTTGGAGCTCCACAGACGTGCGGTCTAAGTTGAGGCGTGGGAGCAGGAGGGCTGATCGGACCCGGCTAGCATCGCACGGCGCTGGAAATAGCTTGGGAGTGTTGAGGTGGGACGGTAAATGGGTTTCGTGGCGTTTACGGGAGGTTGCAAGGGTGACGTGAGACACCTGCTGAGGGCTCGCCTGGAACCCTGTAAACTGACACACGAGAGAGATGTGGAGGGCCCGCTTCTGAAGGATTATACAAGACCCAAAGCACTGTTCCTACATGGTTTTGTCACCACATCCCTTAAATAAGAATATGGGGAAGGCGGGGACATATTTAATTTCATCCCTCCATTTTTACAGAGGGAATTCCAGGATGAGTATAGCACTGTAAAGCCTCTATGCGCCACAAATGTCAAACCTCTCAAAGGAGCTTATTTTCGACGCTGAAAGGAAGACTATTTACAATGTGTGAACTGAACGACGAATCCGGCAGTCGCGAAATACTTCAGCCGGCCTCATTAAAGATAGAATAAAACACAAGCCTGCTACAGTCAGCAGAAGATGCAACAGCCAACCAGTGCCATCTATATGAACTAAATCCACGGACACTCTTAACGGAAATCACATTGTCAGGCTTTGCTGACAGCCACGTGTCAGCCATTGTTAAATCAGATGAGACTCTTGAAAGGAAACAGCACACATTTACAGTCTGAAAGCTCTCAAGCATGTCCAAACCTCTGAGCAGTGGCCCATGCAAAGTGTCAACATCCGGTACATTCAAGGGGCAGTATTACCGTGTGCTTGACCTCCACATTTGTGTGTGCAAAGGAATCACGCATGACATGGCATTGCAACGTGTTAAATAATATCCTTCATGTCTTCACGGCATCGTAGAGTTTGTACATCGCTTGAAAAAAATACCTTCATCCCATTCGGAATACATGCAGGCATGCATTGGTGACGTGTGATTGTATGCGTATTGTGCTGTATTTGTGATTCTTTGAGATTTAAACGTGCCGCCGAGACGCTGACAGTTTCACGCGCAGCCTACAACAATGCCACACATATGGAGCTCTGAATGGAGAGAAGGGTCCTCTCTCAAAGAGTTCATTCCAGATCCTTCAGAGAATAAATCTAAATGCATTGGCAGGATACCACTGTACGGAGGAGACCCTGAAGGCCAGCATACCCACTCCACATGCCTCTGTGCACATATGGATGTCAGTTCCTGCCTTATTCCACCTGTCAAACGCCTGTGTGAAATAAGACAGTCCGCTCGCGCACTCTGCTTCCTAGCATTCTGTTTTGACAGCAACCACTTCCACCAAAACACTTTCTGCATTTGAAGGCCCTTCATTCCGTCGCTCTGCATTCTGCTGCGTCCCACATATACCACCACCCCACCCCCCCGGCAGCGGCACATTCCTCACTTGTTTGCTGATGTGTGACAGTTGACACAGCTCAGTGCCACTCACAGCTTTGTATAAGCAAGCCTCAAAGGCACGGGGGGAGAGTGAGGTGGGGGGCGGGGCGTTAGTGAGAGAGAAAGAGAGAGTGTGAGAGAGAGAGAGAGAGAGAGAGAGAGAGAGAGAGAGAGAGCGAGAGAGAGAGAGAGAAGCGAGAGAAAGAAAACAAAAGAAAGAGAGAGTGTGAGAGACGAGAGAGAGACGAGAGAGAGCGAGATGAGAGAGAGAGAGAGAGAGAGAGAGAAGCCTGAGTGGAGCTGTGACAAAGCTCAAGGAGAAGGAAATAAGAAACTTTGTGGTGGCCAGTCTGTATTCAGGTGACGTGTGTATCTTGCCAGCTGTCTTCTGTGGCCACAATGGTTCATATATAATGGGGTCTCGGTTCCAGTACACACACACACACACACACACACACACACAAACACACTCAGAAAGAGAGATACAGACACACATGGTAAAGCAATAAACTTCCCTACTTTGAAAATATTGATTTGAGACCTTTTCTGTGTTGATCCCATTAGAATAATTTAGTGTATACGCTTTGCACATAATGCTCTGTAGAAAACCTGACCGCACATCTGGAGTGAACAGGACATCCCCGTTCACGAGGACTGCCTTTCCGTAAAAGGAAAAGGGGCGTGGAATGTAGGTGGTGTTGGATTTCACAGCCAGAGCACGTGACCTCAATGGCTGCCGCGGCGAAAGCTGTGTTCAACTTCTCTGCTTACTGAAAGACGTTCACCACATCTAACCGACGGATCACTGGAGGGTAGTTTGGTTCAACACACGTCACTGAATCTGCTACAAAATTGAGAGGTATCAACAAACTTTGAAGAGTTTCACCGCAAACTAATAAAACTACGCGACTCAACCTCCACCAACCAAGGGGACCAGGAGGAGGAGTCAACAGGTTCCAGGTATTGTCATTGGTAGCCCTTCTCCCACACTTGTCATTGAAAATGTCAGCACCTTGTCAACGTCTGACAGCATGGGTCCAAGTTGGTATTATCGGCTAAACTGACATGCAAATTTAAAAGTAATGCGTCATGCATAGCCAGTTGAAGATGAGTATGAAAGTGACAGCCAAGATTTTCGAGAGAAATTTGCATTGCAGAATGGGACCAAGATGTTATTTTCTAAACCCGGTTAGGAGCACAGTGACAGCCGTTGCAAATAATGCACATAAATTAAACAATAACATCAACGTGTTCACTGTCGGTGTCACTGAGTCTGAACATGTCTTTGCTAGCTAGCTAATTCTAGCTCGGTGTTGCCAGCTAACGGCAAAGGTAGTCATTTGTAAAAATGACAGCTTCCGTGACTGTTCCCTACTTGTCATATTAGCAGGCAGTGCTGTTATCAAACTGCATGGTGATAAACCCAGACAGCTTGCTACATTGTCCTAATATTTTAGATAGTAGCTTCCTATAGATTGCTAGCTGTCAACCTGTGGGCACAGTTCAGCACGAGCTAGCTCTCGGTGTTAAACGACAGAGTAATGGAATGTGGGACTGGGACAGTATGTTTACAGACTAATCGTTTTGCAATTGTCTGATTTTGATTTATTTCGTTGGTTTAGGATTGTTAGCTAACAAAGACTAACTTTGTGCTCGGGAAAACCATTGCAATTGTTTTGGAACGACATCCCAATCACCTCTTCCACCTATTTTCTTTCAACGTTACATCAGTCGAAGCACGAGAACCCAGTTACAATGGATTTGGTTAGACTAAATATGTGTCCGGTGACAAACCGTTGGAGGAAAAAAAATCTGTAGCCTACCAGATCCTCACAATTCTGTCGTTTGTAACTTTTTCGGTAAATAAGCAAGTGTTATAGGTACAAATCAATGTAATGTCAAGAGATTTCCCCAGTTTGTTTCCAACATTAAGATTGAAGTTGTGTGACAAAAGCTATGACACAGCTGTGTATTTATTTCGTAAAAAAACTAAAGATACGAATCAGAGTTAGTGGTTGACTTGGGTAATTATGTATAGGTATATTTTATGATCTTGTAAACAAAAAAGAATGAAAAACTGATAGCACAATTATCACACAGTTGTGGCGTTTTACGCACACACATAATGCACAACTAATTCAGTATCTGGGATTTTTATTTTTGCTGCCCGTTTTCTCCTGAAAATCTGGGACAGTCAGAGCAAGATACATTACGGGCTTTGTTGCTGTGTGAGTGGGAAATTTGGTGTGTCTGAGGATTTTCCCACCCTGTCACCTCCCCTCTTGGTGTGATTCACAGTTACATGTTAGGTCGGAACCAACTGTAGTCCTAGACGACTGAACTTTCAAAATTGTATCCCTTTGATTGTGCCAGTTGGGGTATCATAAAGAGTTTCATACGGATTATAAAACCACTTTATTAATTATAGGCTTGTTACTATCCTTTCCCGGTGTGTCCAATAATTATGACATTTATTCATCTGTAATCTTAAAGGTAGTGGGAATTAATATTGCAATAATGCAAAATAAGTCATCTTGTATAATGCAGGCACACAACTCTTCAAGTCTGAGAGCTCACAAATGTCACCAAAAGAGAAATTGGGCTTTTGTTGTGCCCAAAACACTGAAACTGCAGCTTCGCTGGCTGTGCTGTTCAGTGTTGTCACGAAGCTATTCTTAATAAGTAGAAATGAACGTTTCATTGGCTCAATTCAACCAAACATAAATGCCTGTTAAATAAACTTACAACAGCTGTATAGTTTTTCAAGACAGTTCTTTTTCAGTCGACAAGATCTTGAAACCCTAGTGATTTTTGTGTGGCATAGGACGGGAAGTTTGCTTCCTCCTTGTGTGAGAGATACCAGTTAGACACCTCGCACACCTCAGCTTCACATGGCGGTAAATGTGTCACCGCGGTGGAGGAGACGGCTCACTCACTTCACCGAGCCATACCTCCTCTGATGAAGTGGCACGGCACAGGATCCCCCCCCCCGACCCCCCCCCCACCCCTCTCCTTCCTTTTCAAATGATAAAGTCAAGTGTGTGACACTGGAAAGGAAAATGTCTCTTTGCTCTTTAAAAAAAAGAAGTGACTCAATAGCTCCTGCCATTTTTCTTTTTTTTCTTATTACTTTTTTCCCTTTCTTTCTTCACATGGCTGACATTTTGCTTTTATCTTGTAACCTGCGGAACAAATTGTTTTGCCAGATCATGAGAGGTTATTGGAAGGTGGTGGACAAAAGCTCCTGTTAAGCAAGATTCTCTGCGGGCAGTGGAAAATAGACTATTCCGTGGCTGTCATTTTGTGTTTAAAAATTCACATTGGTAAATTTGGTTGCCAAATCAGGCTGAACAGTCATTTTGTAAACTGACCTTTGAAAATTGGTTTGGAAATGTTTTGGTTAGAGTAAATACTGTGTATTTAAATACAAGGCCACTGGATTGGATAACCGAAATAGTAACAGGCTATTGATTAACTTTTACTAATATATTATTGATGTTAACCGTTACTGAAGTGGTGCTTTCATTTCACTATTAACCAAATTGAACAGTGAAAAAAGAATTGAGGTTTAAAGTGTAGAAATGTTGGTGTGAGATTGTAGTGCATATAGTGGAGCTAAGCTAAATTTGGTGTGAGGCCTAGAGTCAACCCAAGGCAACCTCAAGATGTTCAAAGTTTGGTTTGCGAGGCCCACAGTGGTGTGTACAGCCTCCACCACAGCTCCTCTCCACATGCTGAGGCTGCCTGACTTGCTGAGGCTGCCTGACTTGCTGAGGCTGCTTGACTCACTGGGGCTGGGGCTGGGGCTGAGGCTGAGGCTGAGGCTGAGGCTGAGGCTGAGGCTGAGGCTGAGGCTGAGGCTGAGGCTGGGGCTGAGGCTGTGCAGCACAAACTCATCAGGCTGTGACGGATGACACAGGCTCTGGACAGTGGCAGGTTACCCTGGAGATGTCACACGGTGCTCTCTAAACGGTAAACACCTCAACCCAGTAGACCCACTCTACCCACTCTCAGACTTCAGGCTGTTGTGGGTTTGTGTCCAGGGGGACGAGCTGAGTGCTTGCTCAACTGCACTTCATAAGCAGAGGTTTCACTGAAAGAAAAGAAAAAGAAGAACTGGTATCTAGGGGTGGTATCTAGGGGTGTACTGTAATAAGCAGTGGTTTTCTCTGTCAGTCTTCCACCCAGCTGTCTTTCACAGAAGCATGTTTCTCTCTTAAATCAATCAAGTTTTTATTTTGTCTTCAGGTTTGACACGGGGAGAAGGCTTTTTGTTGCTCAGATGTGAGGTAGGGCTGTGGTGTAGTATGGCTAAACGGCATGTCTAACGCTGATACAACCGGCCTTGACCCACATTAAATAGCCCCAGTCTCAGAATGAGCAGAAATTCAAAAGCGATATTACAGTGGTTTGGCTGTTGTGCGCGCTGACGTCGAAGCCGCCTTGGGGAATGGGGGAGAGTGTGGGAAAAGATGGAGAGAAGGAGGGTGGGAGCCGGTACCAGAGGGAGAAGAGCCGAGCCGAGCTGGATTGAGGGGGAAATCAAGCCCCTGTGATGTGGGGATATGGGAGCTCTAGTCAGCCCGCTGGATGGGAGTCTGACTGGCCAGCTTCTGCATACTGATTCCCTACTGCCTTTGCCCACACAGCACATCGTATGGCGGGGCGAGCGATGAAAGGGTTAAATCTTCTCTCTTTTTTACACCACCTCCCTTTTATTTTCTCTTTTTATGGCTTTGATGGTATTAAATAATCTTTACGTGTCACAGTGCACGGCTCTCTGTGTTCATGTTGGAGAGTGAGAGAGCAATTAGGTCAGAGTGGGTAGAATAACTCGGGCTTCGTTCGAGTCTTAAAGTGGCAGGCTGCCCCCGCTTCGAGTTACTGTCAAATGCACATCAAATCCAGATTGTGAATGCAAAAAGGAACCAAGGAAATTTGGGTTAGGCTACCTAGGCAGTTGAATTGAGGTTGGGAAAGATATCTCTTCCTTTGTATAATCCCTTAAGAATGGGCTGGAACGGATCATCAGATATGATATTTTTAAGCCATTTAACAGTTTATTATGCCTGAAGAATTAGGTCAGTTTTGTCTCTTTCGATAATGAGGCTGAGCTTAACACATCTTTCCTATTATTGAAATTAAGTTAAAAGATGGCATTGTTTTTCTGCAATGATTTCATGGGTTGATTTTGCTTGAGGGCGGTTTTCTGGTGTCTCTTTGATGTAGAACATCTTAATAAGCAGTGCTTTGTATGGTTTGGGATTTTGGCTGCTTGGAATTGTGTTCTTAAAGTTCAGACCTAAACCTTTTTGGAACATACTACTTTATTTTGGTCAAACGTAATCTTTCAGGCCCATAATCTTTTATACTCTGTTTCTTTTTTATAAAGACCTTTCCCTTTCACCACTTGCGTGTGAATTGTGTGCCCTTGTCGTTTCGATTTCATACTATTTTCCACATTCATTTTGTACCTTGGCTTCCATAAAGAGCCTCTCTGCCCAGTCGGACAGTCCCTCAGCTTGACGG
Source organism: Mallotus villosus (assembly GCA_903064625.1). NCBI lineage: Eukaryota > Metazoa > Chordata > Actinopteri > Osmeriformes > Salangidae > Mallotus > Mallotus villosus. Next base: position 446,989 of record CAEFZP010001896.1, on the reverse strand, counting down.
CTGACATTTCCAGTGAAAGAGCCCTATTGTCGTCCCTTAATCTCCCCCACTCTCCATAAAACAATGCTATCAATTGCTTCCACTGAGTACATCCACCAATGTGAGACAGAACTATCCTCTCAGTCAGTCAGCCTGCCAGCCAGCCAGCCAGCCAGCATGCAGCCAGCATGCAGCCAGCCAGCATGCAGCCAGCCAGCCAGCCAGCATGCAGCCAGCCAGCCAACCAGTCAGCCAGCCAGCCAGCCAGCATGCAGCCAGCCAGCCAGCATGCAGCCAGCCAGCCAGCATGCAGCCAGCCAGCCAGCATGCAGCCAGCCAGCATGCAGCCAGCCAGCCAGCCAGCATGCAGCCAGCCAGCCAGCATGCAGCCAGCCAGCCAGCCAGCCAGCCAGCCAGCCAGTCCAACCTCTTTATCCCCAGTGATAACCCCTTCTCCAGTAGAGCACCCTGATTCCTCTGGAGGAGCAGCTGTTCTAATATTATCTCTGTAGCATGAGAACTAACCCTTAATCGTGGCTGGCCTGCCACCTCGGAAATGCGCAAATAAATAATGGCTGTGTATATATTTATTTTCCCGGGGCGGCTATCAGTGGGGCAAGACGGGCCGCCTCTGCTCTCTCCTGGTCCCCTCTTAATGAATGCCTTCCATTCCATTTTCCTTCATTTTCCCCGAGACACCACCATTAACTTTGACAGATGATATGTTCCTCCATTGAAACGGTGATCTTAAGCACATTGTCATTGGAAATCGGATTCGCACAGCCCACCCCCTTTGCTCTATAGCTCTCCCCCCGTTGTCCATCTCTCTCTTTCTATTCCCTCCGTCCTTCCTTCTCCTCTTCCTCGCGGTTCTCTCTCAGTCAGCACCCAGGGACATGCCGTTAATATTCCTGTTAGAACCCTGTACGGCCAGGCTGCACAGTTAACCCTCTCCTGCCAACGAGCAGACGAGCCTGTGACTGAGCCTGTGACTGCCCCTGGTCACTTGGCATCTGCTCTGTTTTGCGCAGCTTATACACACCACTGAAAGGCTGATTAATTCAAGTGTCTTCATCTGTGTCTCAGTATTTTCATTTAAGGGGAGTCAGAGAGTTGTTTAGACCTAAACACCAACAGCTAGATTCTCTGAATCTGAAAACCAACATGGTCTAAGATAAAAACCAAAACTCAGAGCTCCATTTGAACATATAATGTCAGTCTAACATGAAACAGTATTTTGTTTTTTATTGAACGGCTAACAGCAAATTATGTTTTATGTGGAAACATTGGTATTTCACACTTGTTGGTGTGTTTTAGTATGTCTTGTAAAGGTATTCTAAATCTGCCTCAGAGTGGCTGGCTCTATGGACCCTCAACACACATCTCCCATTCCCCTCTTCTCTGTGGTACAAAAGGAACTACATGACACTGTGTCCTGCTGCTGCTAGCTAAGTGCATTAGATGAACACGGTAGCTTTCCTCTGTCATATCTGTGCAAACATCACTACTGCCAAAAGATAATGGTCCAGAGCTGAGATGATAGCCAGCTGGATGATCGTGTAGATGAACAGCTAGATGCTAATAGGAGTGCCTGGCTCATAGCATCATTATCATCCTGTGGGCTCTCGTCATCTCGCTCCAGCCAAGCCTGTTTGGTGAGCCATACCATACTCTGCTGGCTCTATAGTCTGTCATCACCACCTTTAAAGAACCAGGATCCACACACCACACACACACAACAGTACAACAGAGAAAGCACGCTAGCAGGTCTTGTTAGCCCATGGGATTCCAGTGCTGGTTTCCAGGGAAGCATAGCTAAGCAATAACAACCATGGATAGCACGTTCCAAACGACACTAATCTGTCCAAATGGTGTCGATATAGACATAGCGTTGTGCTTTTGTGATATAAGAATACATAGTGTCTTGGAATTGAGTGTGAGTGTCCTAATCTTTTGTTTCAAGTCTCTTGAAATGTCACCCACCTGGCCCATGATTCTTATGGCACCAGCGAGACAAGAGGAAGTCAGTTACACAACCAATCAGTGAGTCATTGAGACAGTCATGTGACAGTATCCTCTGACATGGTGCCGCTCTTCATTTCCTGCCACCTTCTTTTTTCTTCTCTTTTTGTGAAACTGTGTTAATTCTGTGATATTATTGCGCCAGGGAACATATGGCTGCCATTTATGATCAACAACTTTGTAAAAGATGTGACTGGAATATGCAAATGTCTGTATGTTAATGACCTGGTAATGTAATGAACTACATTGACCAATAATGAGCTCCTGTTACTGAATGTTGATAGGTTCCATTAACACCGCTTTTGTTGTGTCCCAAGCTGTGGTTTCTCGTTACACACAAACACACACACTCGCATATCTCATATTCATGTCACATTTACATTACTATTGATTCATGCCATTGGGAGAAAAACGTATTGATAAATATCTGGAATACTCAGTCACTGAAACGGCAAAACTAAATTGGGCAGAACTGAGACAGATGCGGCACAGTAAATTAAACAAGCAATCTTCTCTGTTGGGTGACAGCACAATGGTGATTAGGGTTTCGTGTGAGTTGCCCTACATTATTTATGGCCGTGCTGTGGGCTGCCTGCAGTTGAATAGACCCACAGTCCATTGACTGGGCACATTATGGGAGCAGGAGCCAGAGAGAAGGGAGTTAAAAATGGCCTTATTTCCTCTCCAGGAGTCACATTTTCATCTAAATGAAGGTTGAAGCCCCAAGCGTGTTGTTTCCAAGCCCAGTGTGTTTGAAATGTGTTGACTGCGTTCCAAGAGCGGCTGCATTGTGTGTTCCAAAGCCATTGACACACACACACTTTCTCAGCCCTTTGCTCTCTACTATCTCTAGACCCTTGGCTGGGCTATTTGTCAAGTTTCAGCAACTGCACCTGAAGACGGCTTCTGTTTCTTTCCGTCTTAGATTTTGAGTTTCCCAGTTCCACAGTGGTGCTTTTCTTTTCAGTCATAAAATGGTCATGTCAACATGGCTCCCCTTATCACCTTGAAGTTGTCATGACAAAAGATAGGAACAACACAGAAACGGTGAAACTGGTGAATGATTGTCAAATTATATGTGCATTACCTGTCAGATAAAAGTAGCACTTTTGTTTGCACTTAAGAGTCTAAATACCGGTTTCCTTGAAACTTTCCCCATTTATCTTGAGACCGTACTGTTTTTAACCGTACCAATTTGTGACGCATTTGGTAGCTTTCATAACAACACTGCAAACACTGAAATCCTGTGTCAACAATCTGATATTGCCTTGTACAAGTGTTGGTGATAAGTCTGACTTGAGAGAAAGCCAAAGATTGTTGTTTTTCATCAATAGTTTTATTAAAGATAAAATAAATACTGTATGATAGAGAAAATAGTCCAGTTACAATTTATAAAAGAAAGCAAGGTCCTTTAGTTTAGCCTAGTTATTCCTGTTTTATTTTGTAATATCTCATTATTGAGAGAATAACATCATGTTCCAAATTGGATGTTTTGACTTTTGAGTAGACCTCGTCTTTCAATCCTTTCTGAGAAAATATGTGATTAAGGGTGAAAACTAATGAGAACTAAAAGGAAGGTAATGGTCTGTCAAAAGCCTTTTCTTTGTGTGTTAGACAGGGACGGACAGACTATTACAAAAGAGCGGAATGCTTTCTGATTGTGCGTGTGTGTGTGTATGTTATTTGCCTGTTTCATAATTGTATTCAATTTCTGCCTATACACAAGTTACAAAACAGAGCTCTGAAAGAAAGCTGTTTTTGTTTACAGAATCATTGTCATCTTCTCTCAGATGTGGGTGATTTCTCTTGCGTGACTGTGTTGAACCCCCCTCGGGGGTTTGTGTGTGTGTGTGTGTGTGTGTGCGTGTGTGTGTGTGTGTGTGTGTGTGTGTGTGTGTGTGTGCGTCCTGGGACAACGGGACACGTTCATCCTCTGCTGGCCACAGTCCTGCAGGACCCACTCATCTGGGCTGGGCTGCATGTGGTCTAACCCTAACCCTGTCCCTGTCCAGGCTGCCAGCCAGGGCATGCTGTGGGAAGGCCCCCCACAGTTCGGGTGTTCTCTGATAAGCCTGCGCCAAAATCTATTTCTCACTCAGTTCTTTGTCATGCCCGTGATGAATTTCGGCGTTGTTGTGCGTGCACCGCTTCAGGACGGCCGAGCCCCGTGTTCATATTTGAAACCTCACATGGGCTGATCTCAAGAAGGAGACCCTGAGGTTTACTACACCCCCACCGCAGCCCCCCCCCCAGACCCCCGCTATTGTTTTCGTATCAATAGAAATTAAATTTCAAACTGCCCTCATGAAGCGTGAAATACAGACATTTATATTACCGTTGGCAGGTATTAAAAGCTCTGATCTGATCCAGATTCTCGTCATTAAATTGTCAAGCTGACGCAACGTTTCACTGCTGCAACTCCTTGCCAGCATGGCATGTTTTTCCATTGAGGGATTCCAATATTTGTCTCTCCCATAAACATTGGGCATCTGGTTGCCAGTGGTATTCATTAGCTTCGAGGGCTTGACGGTGAAATGCACGCAAATTCTGCGTAGAGAAAGCTACCCTGACTCCTCATTTAAAAAGCTATAGCGTAGGCATGATAGATGTTGCTAATCACCTATGACCCCCCCTGGAGGTCAACCTGCTGACCCCTCACCCATCCCCCCTTCTCGCTCCATCAGCGTGACACGTCTAGAAACATTTACTCATCAGGCTTTAACCCCAGAACTCGCTTTTGCGTCCCAGCACTTCTAGAATGCTTTGACACGGACATACTAACAAGACTAAATATGGCCTAACTTGTTCGCAGTTCATTGTGAGATTTTCCCCGTTATTTATCTGTTCAGAAATATCTCTGATTTGGCACGGTCCACGGCTCTAGCTGTGCTCTGTGATAAGATCGAAAACATGTACCGTCCACGTATTAACCAACTCCCATCCGTGGCTGTTTTGTTGGACCTCCCTCCAACAACACCTCGTATTTTGGGACCTGATCAAGGAAATAAGCGCAGCAAAGAAGGGGAAACGCTGAGAGATGATCAAGGAACATAATCAGTGTATTAGGCCAGTGATAGAGAGGGGCTGGGTGGGGAGAGGGGCTGGGTGGGGAGATGGGCTGGGTGGGGAGATGGGCTGGGTGGGGAGAGGGGCTGGGTGGGGAGATGGGCTGGGTGGGGAGAGGGGCTGGGTGGGGAGAGGGGCTGGGTGGGAGATGGGCTGGGTGGGGAGATGGGCTGGGTGGGGAGAGGGGCTGGGTGGGGAGATGGGCTGGGTGGGGAGAGGGGCTGGGTTGGGGAGAGGGGCTGGGTGAGGAGATGGGCTGGGTGGGGAGATGGGCTGGGTGGGGAGAGGGGCTGGGTGGGGAGATGGGCTGGGTGGGGAGAGGGGCTGGGTGGGGAGATGGGCTGGGTGGGGAGAGGGGCTGGATGGGGAGATGGGCTGGGTGGGGAGAGGGGCTGGATGGGGAGATGGGCTGGGTGGGGAGAGGGGCTGGATGGGGAGATGTGGCCAAGTTGCACTCTGTTTCTCTTCCCTCTTTTCTCTCAGAAGAATCGCACGGCGGCTTTTGGAGAATCCGACTGATAGTGTCTGCGTCTGGCTCGGCTCCTGAGCCCGTCTGATAAAGCCGCCCCCCCTCCCTCGCTCGGCTCCGCCGCTCGTCGCTGCACAATACAACACCGTTGTGTCCCAGATTGTGCTGTTCCAAACCAAACAGCTCTCTATGATGTAGGGAGGGAGTCAGGTATTTGGGAGGGGAGTGTTTGTTGGAGGCTTTCCAGAGTGGAGGGGAGCAGTGCAGGTGGGAATGAAACCTTACAGAGGAGGGCAACAATGATTTTAACTCGGTGCCAAGCTTGTTCTGCATGGGTCCACTGATAAACTCCAACCCTCCTCCCTCCCCACGCTCAAGCTCTCAAGTGTTCCGCCTGAGACTGATTGAGCCATTTTGCACGGATAAGCCACGTTAAGGAGTCCCACTACGTTGTGAAAGAATACTGGCAAAGTATTCAAGACTTGACAAATCTACGTTCTCCATGTCCTCAACGTTGGCAGGATTAGGTACTAATTTTAGCGGCACTTATCTTTTCAGTTGCTTTTTTTAAGAATTAGTTCCAAATTACAAAAAGAGTGGGTTGGAAAAGGGGTCTGGTTATTGAAGTAGACGTGTGGCTGGGGAAGAGGGATTGTGTAGCGGCTGTTTGTGAAGCTCTTGGAAAGAGAGAAAACGTATGATAGTATGCAGAAACTGTCTGCGCGGCGATTAGGCCCCAAAAAGTGTGTTGGTAAGTGGTAATACTCTGGGGGAGTTTCTCCAGGTGCCCTGCCTCAGCGTCTCCGGCGGCCAGAGCAGTTTGACATCACAAAGCCTGATGAAGTTCTCCGACGCTGCGGATCATGAAATATTGAAGAGGACTCCCTCCTACTTTCTGCGGCTCAGTTTTTCCAACCTCTCATCTCAGGCTGGGATCGTGAGTGGCTGGGATCGTGAGTGGTTGGGATCGTGAGGCGGTGGGATCGTGAGGCGGTGGGATCCTGAGGCGCTGGGTTCATCAGGCACTGTGCTTGTGTCTCGCTTCGTCTACTTACAGGCTGATTTACCACAAGTCGGCACCAAGGTAGTCCTGCGGTGGAGAGATGAGGCAACCTTTCCACAAGCATGGCGAACGCAACGTCAGGTGACTCCAGACACTGACAGGAGTCCTCTCCATCCAGGATGTGTGTTGCCGTCTTGACAGACCGTCGATACAAACAGCCTTCGATATCCGCGAGCGAGAGCTAACATTTTTACAAACAATGGGACTGTGTGACGTGCGGTGTGCATTCAGCACTTCTGAATAGCTGCCTGGCCCTTATTGATTCTGCGTTTCACTTCAAGGTCAGCATCAATCCCTCCCAGCTCTTTCTCGGTCTGTCACAAAAGGAGAAGAGCGATAGAGAGCCGATGTACGTTTAAGACTCAGGGCTCACTTACCGTGATGCCCTTCATAAAGCCTCAGCCAGACAGCCTCTCTGTGATCGCCTCTGTTATGCGAGTGTTTCGGAATCATTCATCAGGATATCGACTATAGGCAGATGGGGTTGGGGGGGGTCACGTGGGGTCGGGTTAGGCCGGGTTAGGCCGGAGGTTGTCGGTTGACAGTTAGAACGGCGTCGGCGGCGGTGATCATCGTCTAGCAACACCCCGAGGGCAGGAATGTTTGTGTGGCGGTGGTCTGCGACAGGTGGCTAAGAGACACTAATTGATTAATGATGGTGGTGATATACGAGCGCTCTTCTCAGCCACAGACAAATAAAGGCAGGGAACGCCAGTGATCGCTCGCCCCCCTAAATCATTTCCAACCAGGCCAGTAAAACCAAAACAGTTATCCACATTAGCATATGAAAGGAGGGGGGAGACTGGGGTTGGGGGGGGCTGTTGTTGTGTGGCGCTGGCCCGTCCCATACAGCCTGTGTCATCCAGCCAAGCCTATCGTTTGGACAACATACATAGAAGACACAGACAACAATCTGGTTGCAATCTAGTACTTAGCCTTGAAGTACCGTTATATTTTATTCATCCAATAATTTGGTTCAAACATGACATGGAATCATCAACTCCTTACTGTCCAATGTCAAACCTCTTCGGTAAATCTCCTGCCCAGCGGTAATTCATCCAACCGCCAAACTTTGATCACTGTTCCTGTAGCTTGTATTCTGTTCCGTATGGCGTCTCTTAGCAGCAGTTGTGTAGGCGTGCGCTCAGCCCTCAGCCCCTGGGCCTCCCCTGGCCTTGGTGTCGGGGTTCTGGGTTCAGTGGGGGATGCTTGCATGACCCACCCCGTTGTCTGTTTTGAAGCCACCACAGGACAATGGTGGTCTGGGGGCGCTGGCCCCCGCGCTCAGCGTGGATGTGCATCTTGGGAGCAGCGTCCTCTGGGATAATTGCGTGTGTGTTTGTGTGTGGAGGGGCTTCCACGGGGAGCCGTGGTCGTGCCGTGGTCTTACTGAGAGGGATCCTTTAAGACGTATTTTTAGACCGGATTGGGTTAGAACAACACGTCAGATCTGTCCTGTTGTGAGCTCATGACTCTCGCCACAGGGCTGCCATGTCCAGTTGACCCCGCGCGCGCGCTTTGCGAGATGCAGGCTGTCCTACCATCACTCCCCCCCCACCCCTCCCTTGCCACAAGTCCTGTATTTACACTTTCATATTTCTCACTGCAGGGGAGGGGCTGTCAGACATGGCTAGAGAAAGAAAGAAAATAAACGCAAAGTGCCGGACGAATGTTGATCTTGGGAGACCTGTCGGGGCCCCTGATGAGGAACCTGAGCCTGTGTGCAGGTGGAGCAGAGTCGGGGTCCTGGTCAGATCCTGCGCCCTGCGATCCTTTCAAACCCTTCCGCCCCACACAGATAAGTCCTGATATCTGAAACGCTGAGAGTCACGGGTATCGTGTTACATCTGAAAAGCAGATGTACGTGTTCTGGCGTGAGGCCATTCACTGCCCCCCCTGACTCCGTTTGTGTTTGTGTTTGTGTGTGTGTGTGTGTGTGTTTGTGTGTGTGTGTGAGTGAGTGAGTGTGTTGGGAGGTGATTGTCTGCAGAAGCACACCTCTTCATCAGCAGGGATAACGATGGCATTACCTTGGACTACACTTTTCTACACTCATCAGCTCTTCCTGTACACATTCACTCACATGGACAGCAAAGCCATGTACAACAGGTCTGTGGCCCAGTAAGGATCAGCCATTAGAGAGCAAGGCTGACTCACCAGAAAACAGTGGGAGAGAGACACCAGGAAGCAGTGGGAGAGAGACACCAGAAAGCAGTGGGAGAGAGACACCAGAAAGCAGTGGGAGAGAGACACCAGAAAGCAGCAGCAGAGAGACACCAGAAAAAAAGTGGGAGAGAGACACCAGAAAACAGTGGGAGAGAGACACCAGAAAACAGTGGGAGAGAGACACCAGAAAGCAGTGGGAGAGAGACACCAGAAAACAGTGGGAGAGAGACACCAGAAAGCAGTGGAAGAGAGACACCAGAAAGCAGTGGGAGAGAGACACCAGAAAGCAGTGGGAGAGAGACACCAGAAAGCATACTTAACGAGAGGCGCACACAGTCCCAATCTGCAAACAGGAAGACTGCGCTGCAGCGGGGCAGGAAGTGAGGTCAGGGGTCAGTTGGGGGCCCTAGCGTGACATGGCTGATTGTCAGATTGGAGACAGAGGGGACCAGAGGGAGCTGTGGGGAGAGGGAGTGCTGGAACACTGACACTATGCTCTCTGAGTGGCTTTGAGCCTGGGTAGGAAAGAAACCGTTTTCTGCTGAGAAGGAGCTGGAAGGGGGGCTGTGTTTACTGAGGTCCTGGTTGACTTGGGCTCATTTCCCATTTTAAAAGGCTGTCCACAAATCTGCAGCTTGAATGCTGCATTATTGATTAAAGGTCTAACTAATTCATGTGCGGTTGATTTTGGTAACAAGCAATCTTACAAATGTCACATTTCCAAACTTCTCGCTGGGAAAACATGGGTGTTTATCAAGTCTGTGCCATGATGTGACTTATTCGAATTTTCGGACAGACATGTTAGTAAACTCTCGAGATGTCTCAGCGACCAGCGTAGACGAAACAACAGCAGCTCTAACCTCTGGGTCCACAGACTGCTGAGTGTGCCAGTCTGACGCCCAGCTGACGTCCGGCTGGTCCTGAGGTCCGTTTCAGCAGGAAAAAAAGGTTTGCTGCTCCGTGTTGAAGTTCCCCATTTAAGGCAGCTTTGTGTGAGCCGCCGGCCCCCCCTCCTCCTGCCCCGTCAGGCTGAAGGGGATTTCTCCCCCGCCACCTGATTCACATTGCCGTAATTGAGTTGTAGCCATGTGCACTGCTCCCTAGGCCTGAGGTAATCGTGCACCACAAAAGCTCTCCCCCCACCTCTCTCACACACACACACACACTTTCACATGATGTCTGGGGGGGGGGACGGGGGGGGCAAAAAAACGAGGGGGAGCTCAATTCAAAGGAGGGGAAGATTAGAGAGAGGGAGGGCGTGAGGAAGGAAAGACTGAGGCTGGAGAGAGACGCAGCGTAGTGGGCAGGAGAGGACACCGAGTCTGCAGCGTGTGGATAAGGAGCCGCTTCCAACACGTCTCTCCTCTTCTCCCTCTCTTACAGCTTAGGAGCGATTGATGGGTAAGATTTACACTGCCAAGGATGGAGAGGGGAGGGGGAGGGAGCGGGGGTTGTTGACGTTTTTGGGGTCAGCCTGAATTTGTTTCTGCCGTCAAGTTGGGAAGAGGGAGAACTTGAGTGTCTTTTCCCTCGCGTCTACCACCGTGAATGTTCGTTTGTTTTCATATTTGATCTTAATGTTCCTTACCCGCGTGTCATTGTTGATATTCGAGGTCGCTGTGGTCGGGGAACTCGCTCCTGCTCAGTGTGTCTTGGCTTCTCCCACTGTCCTCTTTCTCCCTCGTGCTGTCATACGCCGCCATTTTGAAGGTCACCTCATTGTTGTGGTGTGGAAAGTCTTCAAAGCAGCACAGACGTTGCGTGTGGAGTGAGACAGACCCGTACAGCATGGCTGTGGGGTCTCTGCGCCCCGTGAACAGGGGGGGAGTGTTGGATCAAAGGTAATCCTCTGTCCTGCGTCAGGGCTGGAAGCGGCCACACAGAGATTTGTGCCTCGTTATTTTGAAATGAACCATGAATCGGTGGATGAAACCGTGACACGAGCGTTCATGAGCTCCGTGTAGACCTCAAATCGTTCTGAGGCCGCGTACTTCCAGATAAACACAGAGTTGTTAGCCAGACGTAACAACCCCAAACCCCAACTACTGCAGACTCGAGCACGGCGACACAGGAAACTAGGGCAGTGGCTCCTTCAGCCAGACAGCCCGGAGGGACTCTGGGCGGTGTCTGTCCTGCCAGCCCCAGCAGCCCAGCCTCAGCAGCCCCTCCAGCTCAGCCCCAGCCCCTCCAGCCCCAGCAGCCCCTCCAGCCCCAGCAGGCCAGCCCAGCCAGCACCACAGGGAGGTGATGTGTCCCCTCCAGGCGCTGACAGGACACAGAGGAGGTTGGGGATGACTCCGTGCCCGTCCTTGCCCTTTCATGCCCGGTGGTGGCAGGAGGATGTCCCAGCCCCCCCCCTCGAGACAGGCTGCGGGTAACCACAGAGGACACCAATGTGTCAGCGCTGGGGACGAGGGGGGTAGCTTGCCAGGCCACTACATCCCCCCCTCCCCCCTCCCTTAGTCACATTCTCACCAGACTGGCATATGGCGGGGCTGGACTGCCGCTCTGCTGGAGCCTGCTGCCTCCACTGTCTCCAGCCCTCTGTGTACTGGCTGCTTGATGCTTGCTGACGAGGGTCTGTCTTGCTCGCTTCGTCTGTCCGTATTGAACAAACCCACGTCCTGTGGTGGGAGGCAGACCTGTGTCGTGCGGTAGAATGAGTCGTTCCACCGGAGGAGATGTCGATTGAATGCCACACAGAGAGAGAGAGAGGTGGTGTTTAATCCAGAATGTCTTCATATTTCATATTTGAATGTCAGGTCCCTGGGGGAGGTATCAGCTGCGGCGCGCTGTCTCTCTGCCCCCCCCCTCTCTCTCTGGTACCCCCCCCCTCTCTCTCCTTCCCTCCCTCTCTGTGTCTCTCTCTCGTACTCTCTCTCTCTCTGGTATCCCCCCCCCCTTTCTCTCTCTCTCTCTCTCTCTCCTTCCCTCTCTGTGTCTCTCTCTCGTACCCCCTCTCCCTCTCTCTCTTCGAGGTCGCTCGGGGGGTTTGGTCTCCCTCCAAAATGACATTTAACTTGCTTTCTCTCATAATTTAACTGCAGCCTCGTAATTCAACTCTCTCTCCTTCCCTCCCTCCCTCTCTCTCTCTCTCTCTCCTTTCCCCCCTCTCTGTGTCTCTCTCTCTCTCTCTCTCCTTCCCTCCCTCTCTCTCTCTCTCCACCAGCAGCTGATGTGGAACATATGCCTTTAATGATTCACACACTGTGTGCGGTCTGCTGTGCTTCACTTCTCCAGGCAAGACCCCTCGATGGGACTCCTGGGTTTTTACCTTGCTTGTCTCATGGAAACTTGGAATTGTTTTTATTTATAGACTGCTCTCTGAGTTGGCCAGGCTACTAAAAGTCCTTTAGCGCCAATTGTGATTGCTGAAAAGCAGCTACACAGGTAGCTATGGAAGCTGGTGGGATTTCCTTCTGAAACCTTATATGACGTCTGTGCTATTGTATGATTTGTGATACTGTAGTTGTTGTGAGACTCTAACTGAGCTCTCTCTGTCCAACTTCTTATGTAAGACTTCAATGGCTTCTCCTCTATGAATTGTTCTAGTGTTCAAATATGTGTTAGCAAAGCTAGAATTACTCCACAGTCTAGCTAGCCTGTCTCGTGGTGAAATTCCAGATCCCTACGGAATGCCGAGAATGGAATCATCTCACGGAGGCATGTGACAACGGTGGCCCGTCCTCACATCATCACTTGACACAGATTACTTCCTGTTTTCGTTTCGTGCCCCTCATGCCCGTCCGCCTTGCCCCGTTTCCTTTTTTGTTTCCATGCTTTGTCCCCCCGCCCCCCGCCCCCCCCCCTCTCTCTCTCTTCCTCTTGTCTCGCCATCCTCTGCCCCACCCCTCTTCCCGTGCCCTCGTTCGACCCCCCCCCTTCCTCCCCCTCGCGCGGGCCCTCTTTCTCACACACACTGACTCGCATGAAGATAAACTGCCTGGTGCTTGACACTGCAACACCACCGTGTGTGTCTGTGTGTGTGTGTGTGTGTGTGTGTGTGCGTTTGTGTTTGTGCCAATGTACTTGACATGTGTCTGGTGTTTCCACTGTGGGTCAGTATTGGAGTCGGGAGGCAGTTTCCTGTGCTGTGAGTGAGCCAGTGAGTTTATGCAGAGGGACGTTTTCCCTGAATAATACTGGTGGAGCAGCAGCAGTGGTGTAGGCCTCATGTTGGGTATATTAGGGTTTATTGTAAAGGGCAGATTTGATGCTAATCTTGCTGTTAGCACTGCAGTGGTACTCTGTGTGCGAGAGGGCCAAGGGGATGGAATGAGGTGTCCTTTCCTGACCCATGAGTCCTTGCAATACAGGACGAACACCCACACACCCACACACCCACACACCCACACACACACACACCCACCCACACACACACACACACCAAGCACACACACACACCAAGCACACACACACACGTACTGGACGTACAGACGAGAGGGCGTAGCAGAGACTGAACAGTCTGCAGTTCCTCTTTGGAGCTTTGGGGCCGCCCCCTGACAGGATCTTGGCAGCGGGAAACGTAAACAAGTTCTCCGTGGCGCTGCGCAGTCGTAGCCCCGGCTCTCCCCGTTACCATACATGCACTGCATCGCACGCCGCCAGCTGTGAGAGGCCCACCACAGCGGCGCTCTTAAAGGGCCCAGGCGCTGCCAAAGGCCTTCGATGGCCCGCCCAGCCTCTCCACATCCCCGCTGTACGGGCCCGGGGCCTCCCTGCAGCCGCGGGCTCGGAGGCCTGACAGTGATGGGCGTCACGGCCCAGCTCGGAGACCGCCTCGGCGGGAGAGAGCTCTGCTCGGAGGATGGAAACCGGTATAAGAGCCCCAGTATGGCTGTTTCTGTTCGCTGAGCTCGCAGAAACAACAAGGCATCCCAAATGTGATGTCGCAGGCTTGGGGATACGGCGGGAGGAAGTCCAGCCCTGTAATCTGGTACGGGAGACAGGGTGTGGAGGGGGCTGCCGTCTCATAAAGTTGCCGAGAGCCAACGCACGCACACACACTCGCATGCGAACGCGCACGCGTGTGCACCCACAAGTGCACACACACTCTCTCACCCTCCTCCTCTTTCTCTGTCCTCCCCGTGCTGCACAGTACTGTATTGTGCGAGCATGTCCCTGGTCTGTGTCCAAAGCCAGAGAGAATCCAGATCGCTGGAACAGAGGGCCCAGTGCTGAGGAGGGCCCGAGAGGGCTGGAGCTGTTTTATGGAGCGATAGACTTCCACAGCCAACAGGGGCTTCGAGGCGAGGCCAGGAGAGAAGGGGAGGTGTGTGTGTGTGTGTGTGTGTGTGTGGAGGCAGTGGGGCAGAGGCTGGATCGTTTGATCAGTCCAGAGAACGTTCTGGACGGCGGAGAAGACGGAGGCCTGCTTTGGCAGCGCACGACTCCGTGTCGTAACAACTGGTAAAGGCATTCGCTCGGCTTTTAATAGTCCAGCGTCTCCACAACATGGTCCAAACGCACTATTCTCATCTCCCGGTCGTTCTGGGTGGAGGGATTCGATGAGAAAGGGTGAAAGGGAAGGGAGCAGGTTTCATTCGGCAGGCATCGTCTTGCGAATCTTTGGGAGTTGCTGCTTCTGGTTTTTCCAAAAGCAAGAGGTTGCTGGAGCGGGGCAGGAAGTGAGAGCCAGCTACACAGTCTGCTCCATTTGTCTCATTTGCTGCCCTATTGAGAGAGTCTGTGCTGCTTGAACAGGCTGTAATACATCATGATGTTTGGACTCCAAGCTTTTTTTACAGTGTCGAGTGAGATGGCAAAGGCCGCATGTAGACTTTTAACGGCAAATAGCACAAAAGCAACACAAAGTAGGGGGGGGCCTGTATGTCATGTATATCCTGTACCAGCCTCAATTATACCTCTTTTCACTCTCCATTAAAACACATTTGAAGTCCTTTGATAACACATTACGTACTACTCAGGTCATTTCAGGAACGTTTTACTCCTTATTTGGGTTATTAAGGCTCAACAAGACATGACGATTTGGCCAAATCCTCTCAAAGCGTTAGCTCCAGTAGCTAACTGCAGTGCGCAGGGGGCTCAGTCCTGTCAAGCTAATGTGTTTATTTCCCTGATCCTGGGGGCTGTGTGACTGTGACAGGGAGGGTGTAACCATGGTGCTCCTGGGGAGGGAAGGGTGAAGGGAGCCTCGGTATCACGCTGCGTCACTGACACGGCCACGACACAGACAGCCCTGGCAGCACCGGCACAGCAGGAGAACGTCTGCGGAGAGAGGGAGGGATAGAGATGAGGAAAGGGAGAGAGAGAGGGAGGGATGGAGATGAGGAGAGGGAGAGAGAGAGGGAGGGATCGAGAGTGAGAGCGAGTGCGAGCGAGAGGGAGGGATCGAGCGTGCGACGAGATGGCGGTATAGAAACGAGCGAGTGAGAGCGTAGGAGAGTGAGAGAGATGAGATGAGAGGAGGATCGAGAGAGAGACTGCTCATGTGGTCCCCTACTGCGGGAAAGGCTGTAGTGCCGGAGATGAAAGGAGGAATAGGAGAGGGGGGAGGGAGGGGGAGGGGGAGGGAGGGGCAATCCCCCGGTGTGGTAGCTAGTCTTCTGGGATGCTGTTAGCTGGTGTGTGTGTGTGTGCATATGCTTGGGAAACCTGTGCATGCCCTGTGTCTTAGTGTACGAGTGTATCTGTGTGTGTGTGTGTGTGCGTATGCTTTGGAAACCTGTGCATGCCCTGTGTCTTAGTGTAGGAGTGTATCTGTGTGTGCACACGTGAGACTGCTTGCTTGCTTGCGTGTGTGTGTGTGTGTGTGTGTGTGTGGACTACTCCGGTGGAGTAAAGCTCCACCTGACGAGGCTGTGACAGCAGAGAGCTCCAGCTGTACTCAGGCCCCATGGTGCACAGCTCTGTAATGGCCGCCTATCGATCGCAGGCCGGCTTGTCCGCACTCAATGCCGATCGATCGGCACCTTGGAACAGTCTCAGGAGGCTACTTCACATCCTGTGGTGTGTGTCTGTCCAGGCGATGTGTGTGTGCGTGTGGCGCGCCTCCACGGTGTGGCGCGCTGTGGTGTGTGTGTGTGTTTGCCGTGTAAGTGTTTGTGTGGTTTTCCACTATATGTTCCCCCTGTGTGTATGCAGGAATGTGTACATAAATAGCCTGAAAATACTTGCCCAATCCATTGAAAGCGCTTGGCAGAGTCGTTGCTGTACTGTAAGTAGGAGGGGCCTATTATCTGTTTAAAACCCTCCCAGTCAGGATGTTGCTCCATCGTCAGAGGCTCACAGAAGAACTCTGTTCCCCGACTCTACCCTCCTGCTTCCCAACGCTCTGTGTGCAGGAACCACAGAGAGAAAAAAGCTGTCTGTTAAAGAGATTCATCAATCGAGCCACATGAAACTTTGCTTGTTATTGTTACAAGTTGATTTATTGAAGGTCTGGATCTGGGTCAAGCATTTTCCCCAACCCCCCCCTTCCTCCCCCCTTGTCCTCCTCTCCTCCTCCCTTCCATCTCTCCCTCCATCACTTGTTCAGCAGCCCACCCCCCAGGTCTTCTCTTCTTTCCCTTTGTCTCTCATCTGGTTTTCTGTTTTTGTTAAAGGACAGTTGATTAATGGAGCCCGAGACAAAGGCGCTCCAGTCTGAGGCTCTCTGACGTCCAGATAGAGCTGAGCAAGGTAAATACAAACACATGTCTGAGACGGCCCAGGGACCGGGACACCGGGCGGGAGAGACGAGGATGACAGCGCGTACTGATATATTATGTACATTTATATAGGGCCTCTCCAGAGTGGAAACATAGAGACGGTGTGTGTGCGTCTACTGTAGGCCCTTTGCTGCGTCTTCTCACGGGGGTTTAGGGTTAAACGGTCACCGACTATCCTAGTGTGCAGGCAACGTGCTTTTTTTTGGGGTTGAATGTTCCATGTGTTGGCCCTCGGTGCTTCTCAGCAGCACACAGCAGCAGGAAGTGCACAGTCACTTCTTCATGTTTTATTCATTGCAAAGCTGGCGGAAAAAAAACCCTGAATGATCCGAACGTCCTTTGGGCGTTTAAGTAAACGAATTCAGCCGGATCGTGAGAGAAAATGGCTTCAGTGACATAAGAAATATAGTAATAAAAGGGCGTTCGGACATGGCACCCTAGCGGGGTACTGTACAGAGAGCTGAGTCACAGCGACAGCCCAGGCTTCTGGTAGGCCATGTTGTTTCTCTGGATTGAGTTTTGAGCGCGGCGGCTCTTTATTATTCGCCGTGTTACGTGTTGACGTGTTGACGTGGACGCCCCTCCAGCAGCTCCCGTCCCCATCCCCGTCGCCCCGGTGACCTCCCCCGTTCTCTCCTCTCTCTACTTAGCGTCATTCGTTTAGCCTCCTGTGCGTGTGCACCTGTTGGGATAAACACATGACTCCCTACACAGCCAGAGGTGGGGAGAGAGCTGTTTTAGCTCTCGCTTTTTTTTTCCCTTTTTCGCCCGTGTTTGTTTTTTGTTTTTTTTAACAAGCCCTGTTGTTTCTCACCAAAAACACCCTCGCTTAATGGTGTTCTCGGCATTCATTTCCCTCCCTCTTTCTCTCTCTTTTTCTCTCCATCTCTCTCTCCATCTCTCTCAGCTCGTTGTCTCTCTCTCTCGTTCTCACTCCTCATATTTTGTCATGGGGGTTGTGTCAGATTCTGTTATGTATGCCCCCCCCCTGCCTTTCATCCTGCCCCCTCCTCTGTTTTGTGTACATTGCATAACCATCCGCTGCCATGGCTGGGGGTGCCCCCCTGACACCCTCTCCTGCTCCCCTCCTTCCATCCCCTCCCCTCCGTCTCCGCTCTGCCTCTCAGCTCCTTGGCACCAATCCAGGTCACTCCTGCCTCCCTCCCCGTTCTTCAAACCTTGAAAGTCAGCGCGGTTGGCCTTTCTCTCCATCCGTCTCCCTCTCCTTTCTTTTATTCTCTCTCTCCATCTTCCCCGCCCTCTTTTTCCTCTAACACACACACACACACACACTCTCTCTCCCGTTTTCTTGCTCTCCCTCGGTGCTCTCCCTCTCTTCCAGTCATCTCATTAGCTCCAGAGGAGTCTCAGTGTGTGTCCTCCTAGGCGAGTCTCACTTGACTGAGCATGCCACTTGCAGTAGCAGGGGCCTGGTCCATTATTACCACCAAGCTGTCACACGCTGCCTGGACTAGACAACTGCTCTGGAGCCTGGAGTGAACACAGGGTGTTCAGAACAACACCCAGTACTGCTGCTGCTGCTACACACACACACACACACATCACACACACACACACACACTGCATCTACCCTTAATGCAGTACACTAACGTACACAGGCGCAAATGTATACTCACACACACTCATTTCTTTTTTGCACACTGACACTCCAGAAATCCTCTCCCCTTGTATTGGTTGTAGCGCCCCATGTTCCATGGTGAGGAATGCACTGTTGATGTGGTGTGTGTGTGTGTGTGTTTGTATAGGCTCAGGTTTCAGGGTCTCCCATGTGCTGGAATGGGCCTCTGCCTCATTGGCAGGGTGACCTCTGGAGGTCAGCGTCCATTACCACATGAAACATATGTCACCGGCCCTCCTGCTAAAGCCATTTGTCTTCTCCTGGGTCATCCGTCCACATCGCAGAGCTTGATCTGACCAGCACAAACACACACACACACACACACCCATCTGAAGATAAACCCTTGCCCCCTTACTTCAAAAAACATCCGTGGAGCAGGGGGGGCCCATCCCTCCCTCCCTCCTCCCATCCCATCCCTCCCTCCCTCCCTCCCTCCCTCCCTCCCTCCCTCCCCCCATCCCATCCCATCCCTCCCTCCCTCCCTCCCTCCCTCCTCCCATCCCATCCCATCCCATCCCATCCCATCCCTCCCTCCCTCCCTCCCTCCCTCCCTCCTCCCATCCCATCCCATCCCTCCCTCCCTCCCTCCCTCCCTCCTCCCCATCCCCTCCCCATCCCTCCCCTCCCCTCCCTCCCTCCCTCCCCTCCCTCCCCTCCTCCCCATCCCTCCCTCTCTCCTCACACACCCCTCCCCTCCCCTCCCTCCTCACATCCCTCCCTCCTCCCCTCCCTCCTCCCATCCCTCCCTCCTCCCATCCCTCCCTCCTCCCATCCATCTCTCCACTCCTGCCGGAATAGAAACAACAGTGTTGAGCTCGGATCTTATCTTATCATCCATTGCTCTTCATTAGTGACGGCTGACTCCCTGCGTAGCATGTGGACTGCCATTGGCAGGGTCCAAGCAGTGGGATGACCACAGCACTGTTGATGTTATCAGCAGAGCAGCTCTGTTTGAGGATACCTTCATCCAACGGAAGCAAACATCTATGTCCTGAAAAGAACTGGACAAATGGAAGCCTTCTAACGGCGTTCCGCTTCTGCTGCAATGGGATTCAAGTGTTTTCAAATCGGGTTCTAAACAACAAAGCACTGTGCTTTTTCCTGAAAGCATATAAACCTATTAAGAAATAATTGCAGTGCAAAGCCAACAAAGAGAGTTGGCATGTCGACCGAGCAACAACAACAACAACACAGCCGGACTATAATACAGAGACGACCTTCACTGGCGTTAAGTTTTGTATTTCCTTTAAAAAATGTATTTTCGGAGAGCGCCGGTACATTATCAGTTGCGTTCTGCGTACATAACCTGCCGCTTGTTTACAGGAAGCTGTCATCCCCCTGCCTGGATGAGGGATAAACAGGGATGCGTCGTCCCTATAATGATGGTATATACCCCGCACCCGCCCGCGTATTGA